>JBCNJP010000012.1:35801454-35958954 GCA_039602395.1 Deinandra increscens subsp. villosa
CCCGAATACCACTGCCAAATCCCAACAACTTTGTCCATCTTAAACTCAGGCACAATCATACTCATAACATTTGGATATGTTATTGTAGTGATTAGATTTTCATTGACCAGTGTACCCCACACTATCAGACATACTCAGATATGTATCTTCTTTTATATCACACTTTGTGATTTCATTTGTTATTTATTCACATAATGACTGAATTCATGATATCGTCAATTGTGTTCCATGCAAAAAGAAATAAGAACGTTAAATCGTCTACCTTAAGGTCGATCTTTCGATACGCAGATAAGGCCTCGGATTTAACAAAATAAGAAAATAAAACAAGTTGAAATTGTATAACCCAACAACAATCAGGTCGGTGCTCCCGTACACACAGAGAAAATCCGATGAGTTATACGAAACATCAAAGTAAATAAAGCTGAATGTCAAACGAACAACAATCAGGTCGATCTTGTGGACACACAGAGAAAGTCTGATCGTTTGACAAAATAAAGAAAATCAAACAAGTTTAAATCTTTGCAAAATGAACACATGTATACACAGTGACTTCTCATTTTCCTTTTCACATATCTTTTCTTGATATCTTGAGATATGCATCAAGATGTTGTCCACTAGGTCAAGCATTTATATTTAATGTGTTTATCACATCTGGATACTTTCTGATTTAATGCTGAGCCTACCAAGCACATCGAGCAATGATCTTATGGCTTTTTCATCTAATTTATCCATGAGCCAGAAACATAAGCCAATGTACCATCATTTCCCAATTATGTCGGATCAATTTCTCATTTTTCAATGTTTTTGTATTTTCTATTTTTCAATTTTATTTGTATTTTCTGTTTTCTCCCCCCTTAAAATAAAAACTCTATTTTTGGATTTTCATTTTAACAAAAACACAAAGACCTATTTTTGGTTTTTTAATTTGCTCCCCCTAAACTATATACAAAATGTAAAAGAAAGAAAATTGACCAATCGATACTGATACCTTTCAATTTTTAGCTGTCAACAAAACTTTCAATTTTGAAAATATGAAGCGTTCAATTTAAGTTAAGCAGGAAGCTCCACTATCAGTAACTGCTTGAAGCTTTAAACTTCACAATCACCAACAGGTCTTCTTGAAGAAACCTGCACACTGGTTTAAATTATTAGTATTCAAATGACCTGAAGCACACAGCTTCTGGTCGACCAGTGTCTTCAACAAAATCAGTTGTAGTCGTGCTAACCACTTTAGGTCGCCACTGCATTTTTGCTGTTTCATTTTTAGCAGAATCATCATCATGTGATGAACCACCAACACTTGAATCAAATTTGAAAAATTGTTTTGTTTTAGATTTTGACTTTGAAGGTGGTGAATCAGTAAAAATTCTGCCCGATTCATCTATAACTGTGGCAGATTTGTTAGAAAATGATCTTTTTGCCATTTCAGGACAATCCTTTGCCATGTGTCCCTTTTGGCGACACTGGTAGCACAAACGATAAGATCGTTGAGATTATGATTTGTCCTGAACTGAAGGACATCTATCAATGACCTCAGAACCATCAGATATATCATCAAAAATATGAAATCGGTTAGAATGTACCCATTTTGATGTAGGACTTCGAGGTGTGGAATATGATCCAGATGATGAAGAATCCTTAACTTTTTGAGCATCTCGAGAAGAACTTTCAGAAGAAGTCTTCTTCTGAATCTTACCTCCAAAACATTTTTCCATTGTAGATATGAATACTTGAGCCAAATGATAAATTTGTTCCAAGCTTGTGTCTTTCTTTTCTTTTGGAACTTTCTTGGGCATATTCTTCTTGTTCTGCTTCTCAGATTTCTGATTCTTGTATCCTAATCCAGAACGTTTAGAACCAGATTTGGACGATTCAACTTGAGAACCAGAAACACCATCATTAGCCATTTGAGAAAATACAGCTTTGATATCCTTCAACTTGTTGGCTTCAACCAAATTAGCTGCAGCTTGTGCTTCACTCAACAAACCCTCACTTTTCTTAATCACTTTATCAGCAGAAATGACTCCTTCATCAGAAATAAACCCACCAGAAACAAACTTTGATGGTGATTTTGCAATCAGACTTTCCTCCTCTTCCACTTTCTTGTTTAAAACCGTTGATTTCTTCTTCTTAGATTTCTTGGAAATAAATTCAGAAAAACCACCAATTATTTCAGAAGATTTGACATCAGCCAGAGGATCAGTTTGAACCAATGGGGGTGGCAATTGATTAAATTCTTCTCCACCAAACACTCGTTTGAAATTATCGTCGTTGCATAAATAACTTGTGAACGAGTGTGAATTCTTCAAGTTATTTAGCTGACGATTCAAATCTAGAATTTGAACATTTAAATCTGATATCTTTTTCTGCGCTTCACCCAAAGTCTTTTCTGATTCTATCAGCTGTTCTGAAACTCTGTTAGACAAAGACTTTTCTCTTCTCACTTTATCATGAGCATCAAACATTTCCTGTGTAACTTTTTCCACCTTTCCTTGATAAATCTCTACATTTCTTGTCAACAATTTGTTTTCTTTTGTCAGATCGGTGACTTTATCTTGTAATTTTGACTGAAGAACTTTATAATCATTGTTCGAAACCATGATTTCATCATAAGCTTTCTGAAGTTCAAAATTGGTTCGAACTCACATTTTTCAACCTTTCTAACTAACTCAACATTTTCATTTTGTAGCTTCAAGATTTGTTCTTTATGGACACTATCCATCTCATCCAATCTTGCTTTTAGCTCTAAAACCTCTTCTATTAACACATTCTTTTCTTTTTCCAACATTACGTTAGCTTTGAAAATCTCATCAGAATCTTCACACTTTCTTTTGTAACCTTCTATCAAGCTACACCCAAGGATTCCCATTTCAATGCGGTGAAAAGAATTTTTAGGTACCTCAAAGGACAACCAAAACTGGGGTTGTGGTATCCTAAAAAAAGGATTTTAATTTGAAAGCATTCACTGACAGTGACTATGGAGGATGCAATCTTGACAAGAAGTCCACATCTGGTGGTTTTCAATTTCTTGGCGACATGCTTGTCTCTTGGTAATGCAAAAAGCAGTCATGTGTCTCCACTTCTATAGCAAAAGCAGAGTATATAGCAGCTTCAGCATGCTGAGGACAAGTTCTTTAGATTCAGACTCAGATTATGGACTAGGGCATCAATTTCATGGAAACTCTAATGTATGCTGATAACACTAGTGCCATCAGCATTACCAACAACCCTGTAAAGCACTAAAAAACTAGGCACATTGAAATCAGGTACCATTTTCCTTAGAGATTGTTCAGAAAAGAAGTTAATCAAACTACATCATGTCCCAACTGAATTTCAATTGGCTGACTTATTTACAAAATCATCTGATGTGGCAAGATTCTTTTATCTCATCACAGCCATAGCAATGTTGAATTTTGATTAACCATCTTTGTCAAAACAATTTTTGATCACCTAATCTTTGTTTATTTTTTATCCATCTCTTATTATAAAAAAGAATTTAAATTTTAAGAATATCAAGAAAATCAAGAAAGAATTTGAATTTATGAAAATCAAAATTTGTTGAATTTCATGAAAAATTGCTTGAAAATATGTTTTTGTGCATCCAGAATAAGTTGTTTCAGAAGAATCTTAAGAAACTTCACCCGAGATAAATACCTCCGGGAAAACCTTTGAAGAGTCCTTAAGCCACTAAGGAAAAATCTACCCGAGATAATCTCAAACGAGATAACTTCAACCGAAATAAAAGTCTTTATTTTAACGGAAGTAACCTTGGACGGGATAATATCACCTGGGGTAATTATTATAAGGTATATGTTGTGAAAATTCCTTCCGAGGTAAATTAACCCGAGAAAAGTGCAGTCGGAACCTGTTTCTCCCAATTATAGTTTTCTTCATCCGAGATAAATTTTTCCGAAGTAATCTCTTATGCTTAAAACCCAAATGGGTCCATATGGGAGATATTTTCCACCGCCCAAGCTGTTCCATGGGACAAGGGTTGGACGCACAAGAGCATGCCACGTCAACACACCTTTTTACTTTTACTAGACCCCCCTTTAACTTTTTCAGAACCATGTCAATTCATTAATCCGAAATAAAAGGAGAATTTTGACCTAATTCATTTCCACGTTCACTATTCTCTCCGATTCTCTCTCTAGAAAACTTCCAAAACATATCTTTTTCTCCACAATCACCTGTAGACACACACGATTCAGTATCCATTCACTCTAATTACCTAATCAAAACATCACAAATGGCACCCAAAGCTAAGAAAGCAGAATCATCCACTGAATCAAGCAATCTCTTCAATTACTGACCACCATACTGTGGCCCTGCTTAACAAACCCGATAGCAACAACATTTTTGATGAGATGATCGACTTCCTCACTGCATCTCATATTCACATTGCACTAACTGTAAACTAAACAATTTGTGAAGAAGTAAGAACTGAATTCTGGCTGAATGCGTCAAAGATGAAGAATGTCGATGGCAAATTTTAAGTTCACTATACTATTCAAGAGAAAGAAGTTGTAGTTACTAAGGATGTGATAAGTGAGCACCTCAATTCAACAATGCCAACAGCTATACGGAAGCAAACTCATAAGATTATCTCGCCACTCTTAGGGCCGTTGGATATGGAGGAGGAGAGAAAAAGATAAAAAAAAAAAAAGTTACCTTCCAAGTGGAGATATTTGGGCTAAATCATTCTAGCTTGTCTCTCATCAATGAAAAGATTTGATGAATTATCTGCTATCCAAGCTTCAGCCTTTCATGGCTTGGTAATGGGTTTAAACTTCAATTTTTCAAAAATGGTGCTAGAGGGTATGTTAAATAATTTACAACTAAATCATAAAAATTGTTTCCATATGTACCCTCATTTCATTCAGCACACTTTAAACTGTTTGATCCCCTAAACTTGAAGATTTCAGAATAACACTACAATTTAAGGTTGCCAAATGGTAAACCTTTTTCTTTCCTCTCCAGTAATAAGAAAAACAAAGGTTATGCCGGATATGACACTAACCATCCAAACCTTGTTACTAGATCTGCTGTGGGTGACCTATGGAAAATGCCCCTGTGCAACCACAAGCAAATCCAAATGAGCTTCCTGCTCCAGTTGACAACCATGTACAACTTGTGGTGGTTGAACCCCCAATTGACATTCCTTCCTCTTCCAACAAAGAACTCCCACTTAAAAGCAGAAAGAGACAGCACAAATTTTGTAACTTCAGTTAGTTCTTCCCTACCCACACATCCAGAAAAATAAATTTAGAGGCTACAAGGTTTACTCCACTTGTGCAACCTTAAGCCACCCAAGATTTTGGCCTTTCCAAGGAAAAGGATCCTAGGAAGAAGAAACAAAAAAGGGACAACCACAAAACTGATGATTCTCCCAAGGGAGATGACTCATTAGGAAAGGATGCACTTCCCTTATCAATAGGATTTTCTCCATCAAAACCAAATCTTCCATTACCTTAAACTGAAGGTGATGAAACACTCTTTGGATCACTTGATACACCATCTCCAAACACCCTATTAGCAGGTGATGTGTTGATAGGATTTAATGAAATCACACATACCCCACACTTTGCAAAGGAGGTCAGCCATGGTAGTTTTAAAATGGCTGATGTTAAGGGTTACCGCTACACTTGGTTCTCAACTAGAGCTAGTGGTTAGAGGTAACATAACTAAGACCCAGTTCACGGCAACTGAGCCCTCTCCTAACCTAAAGGATCCTTCACTGGAACCTAAGGGAAAGGATGTGGACCTCAGGCATCCAGGCGCCAAGAAACCATGGGTGGTGAACCTGATCAAGCTAGGCTTGATGGTTCATGTACGCTCAAAGATATTGGTGTTACACCAATTGAGGGAAGTTTATCACTACATAAATTGATGGTTTTGTACCAAAATTTGAAAGCACAACTTTCTCTACTTTCTCAAACTGTCAAAGTGCGGGGAGAGGATGAAATGTAAAGATTGGTAGTTGTTTTGTTTAAGAAATGTGTAGAAATTTAGGGGTTGTTGTCAAGACTTGATGGGGTTGATTGAGTGTTATAAATGTGTAAGAAATATAGGAGAAAAGGGGATATAAAAGACTCACAATGAGGTTGTGAGTGAACCGCAAGGAGGAGGAGGGTGGTCGGCGGCTTTGGTGGCAGTTCGGTGGTTCCCACAGCGGCATAACAGCAACTCGGCGGCGGCAGGTGGTGGCTGGGCGGCGGTAAGGATGGGGCAGGAGGATGTCGGCTGAGATTAAGGGAGGAGAGGGAGGAGAGTGATTGATTGGTTTTTGTGGTGATGGAAAGTGAAGAGTGGTGCTCTCCTCTTATGGCTAAAAGTTTGGTTAATAGCCTTTAGGCTATGTCTTGGTCCATGAGTTTGTCAAGTACATGACAACTAATGTGATTAGATTAGGATCTTCCATCCTCTTTAGTCATAGGTTTACAAAAACAATGAAAGACTAATAAGTTGTAGGTTGGTTTTTATATAAAATGTGTTTTCTAAGTTGTGGGTTTTATGAAATACGTGATATGATGGATTAGGATGGTCATAACTTTTATAAAATCTAATTATAGCAATTTGCATAAAATACGAAGGTGGTGGAAATTTTATAAAAAGTTGATGGGATATTTTTACTAAATAACCCAAGTGTTGGGTTTGTTGTGTGGGCCGAAAAACAACAAAAAGAAAGGGATTGGGCCGGGTTTCCGGTCTCGTCCGAGAAGGAGAAAAGCGTTGGGTTTCGGCCTAGGCCTGTTAGGCCGCATGTTGGATCCTCGGGTCGGGTCGGTTCCTCGATTAAACGGGTTTGGTTATCCGGTTAGGTTACGGTTTCGGTTTTATGGTTTTGGGTTCGTTGGGCTTGTTGGCCCGAACTGGGCCCGGCCCGAACTGGGCCCGGCCCGTAGGGGTTAACGATTTCGGTTTTGACTAAGTCTTGACAACATAACGTTTTATTATGTTTTTAGTATCTATGAATAAACATTGTCGTGTCGGTTATTTATTTTTCAAAGAGTTGTTACTGGATACAGTTTTTGTATGCGCGAGAGTTAACAATGATTGTTTCGTTTGTTCGTTCGGATTTTAAGCACGATCACCCTGATTATTTAAAACCAAATTGTTTTAAATATATAATTTCTTAACGGTTTGTTTGTCGTTGAAATAAATCTGTGACACCGGTTTTAAGAAAATATACTTTTATATTCATTTTTTTTGTTATTATAGTTCCATAACTATTATATGAAAACTCTTGTGTTCTACGGGTATATGTTTCTGGTACAAATGCGGGAATTATTTACGTCTAGTTTTATCAGTCAGGTTCAGTAATTAACTAGTTAAATAGATCAGATAATGCACGTAATTACTTAACTAAAAGTCAAAGTAAAGAGGTTTGACCTGGATTTTTGGACGAGTTGTCACATTCTCCCCCAGTTAGAAGAATTTCACCTCGAAATTCAGTTCTGATCACTGGTAGATGCAATATTTCCAAAAAGACGAGGATACTTTGGATGCATTTGGTCCTCGCGTTCGCAAGTGTACTCTGGACCTTTTCGAGAGTTCCATCACACCTTAACAATGGGAATGCGGCTATGCTTCAGTTTCTTGATTTCTCGGTCAAGTATCTCGACAGGTTCCTCTACGCAATGTAGTGTCTCATCGACTTGTATTTTATCATGTGGGAAGACAAGTGTTTCTTCGGATAAACACTTCTTTAGGTTACTAACGTGAAAGACATCATGAACACTACTCAGTTCGGTAGGTAGGCGGAGTCTGTAAGCTATTGGTCCAATCGACTCAGTGATTTCGAAAGAGCTGATGTAATGAGGGTTGCGCTTTCTGAAAGAGCGTGTAGCGCTGGATCGTGTCAAGTCAAGCCATTTACGTAATAGAAACAAACAATAACGAGGTAAATAAATTCAATCTTTCATTCAACAAACCAAGGACAGGTTACAAAAAGACTCAGAGTAAAACTGGAAAACACCTCAGGTTTCACACACTTAATGACAACTCGAAACAAAATTCTAGCCACATTCTAATATATATAGATACCCAATCACCCGAACTGGACCTTGTCCGAACTGACAGTTCGTTCACAGTTCAGGTGCAGTTCGGCTAGTCTAGGGTTTTCTTCATAAACTTTGATTCTTCTGTAATCTTCTGCCTGATCCAGCATTTTGCCATAACACTTTCCTCGTTTACCGAATCTAATGACACCCTTCTAAGACACTTTTAATATGACACGATCACCACACGATCACCTTTCTCGAATGACAAAGGTTTATGACGATTGTGGGCGTAGCTATTTTGCCTATCTCTGAAAACGTTTCAAGTGTTTCTTGACTTGAGATATCTTTTCAGTCATTTCAAAGATTAGTTCGGGTCTAGTCAACTGACTGTCACCAATTTATGTCTACCAAAGTGGGGATCTGCACTTCCTTCCGTAAAGTGCCTCGATTGGTGCAACTTAAATGCTGGTGTGGTAACTATTGTTGTAGGAGAATTCAGCAAGTGGGAGATGTTCATCCCAATTGGGTCCGAAATCAATCACACATGCTCTTAGCATATCCTCAAGCGTTTGAATCGTTCTATCACTTTGGCCATCTGTCTGTCGATGATAGGAAATACTCATGTCGAGGCGAGTACCCAAAGATTTCTGGAGAGATCTCCAAAAGTTAGCAGTGAAATGGCTATCGTGATCAGATATTACAGATAGAGGCACACCGTGGCATGATACGAATTCCTTCATGTATATATTGGTTCGTTTCTCCATGCTGTCTGTTTCCTTAATTGGCAAGAAATAAGTGGATTTCGTCAGTCGGTCTACTATTACCCAAAAAGCATCGCAACCTGACCTGGTTTTAGGGAATTTTGTGATAAAGTCCTTAGATATTTCTTCCCATTTCCATTGGGGAATAATTGGTTGTGTCAACAGTTCGAACTATTCAGCTTTGACCTTTGAGCATGTCAGGCATTTGCGTACATAGGTGGCTACCTCGACCTTCATGTTAGGCCACTAGAATTGTTCCTTTAGATCATGGTACATCTTATCTGATCCCGGATGAATGGAATATCTTGATTTGTGGGCTTCATCAAATACTAGCATTCTCAAACCTCCATAGCTAGGTACCCAGAGTCTATCCATGAAATTATTGGTTCTATCAGGTTTCTCTGTCAGTTGTTTCTTCATGTCGCGTAGGCATTCTTCCTTCAGGATCTCTGGCTTAAGAGGTTAGATTTGAGCATGAACTTGTGATGTGTGATTCGAGCGTATGGTAATACTTAATGCTCGAACGCGAAGCGGTTTGATGCATTCTTTTCTGCTTAAGGTGTCGGCTACAACGTTAGCCTTACCTGGGTGATAATGAATCTCGCATTCGTAATCATTTAGCAGTTGAACCCATCATCGTTACCACATATTCAATTCCTTCTGATTAAAGATGTGTTGGAGGCTTTAATGATCAGTGAATATGGTGCATTGTATCCTAACAATTTTCTCATGACAGTAAATTTCCACATGGTTCTTTGCTAACCAATCCATTCCAATAATTACGTCAAAACTTCCTAAATCGACGGGCATTAAATTGATGCTGAACGAATGAATGGAGAGTTCCAATTAACAACCTTGATAGATTATTTCGGTTTCTATTAAATCTCCATTTGCTAATTCTACGGTAAACTTAGCGTCTAAGGCAACAGGGGAAATCTCAAATAATTGACTAAAATCGGTAGACACAAAGCTTCTATCGGTACCAGTATCAAATAAAACAGAAGGATAATTATTATTTAGTAGAAACGTACCCATTACCGTATTGGGGTCACGGTGGGCGTCTCTGGCATTGATCACAAAGGCTCTTCCTCTGGCCTGATTAACATCCCGGTTCTTTGCCTTTGGGCACTCATTGAAATGTCTAATGGTTCTGCAATCATAGTAGGTGCGATTCGGGTAATCGCGTGTTACATGTCCCTTGACCTTGCAGATGTTACAGTAGACATTACCATAATCAAGAGTGTGGTGGAGGTTTCATTTGTTACACAAGGGTGTACTACTGGTGTAACCGGTCTTCCTAAGAGATTGGACAGGGGCGATAGTAGCATAGGCTTTCATGGGTCCAGATTCCTTAGCAGGGGCCTTCTCAGAGTTCTTCCAGAATCCTCGCTTTCGTTTGTTGTTAGGTTTCTTGCTTAATGATGGGGTGGTACCGACATCAGAGGACTTGTTCTCTGACAATTTCTTGCCAAAGTTAACACCCTGATGATTGGCTTGGTAAATAAGGTTGTGTGCCAGGCGTACAGCATCCTAAAACGTCTGAGGGTTCGATGAAAGGACATTCCCTTGAATGTGTGGTGCAAGTCCCCAGATGTACCATTCAATCTTCTTGTGAGGCGTAGCGACCGTAGTTGGACAAAGGTAAGCAAGTTCGCGGAATATCTTAGTGTAGTTGGAAACATCGGCTCCATTCATGGACATATTACAAAATTCTGATTGAAGCTTCTGTAGTTCCTCTCCAGGAAAGTACTCATCACACATCAGTTGTTTGAGTTCATCGCATGTCATGGCATAGGCCATGTCAGTTCCCATAACATCGGAGTGAGAGTTCCACCAGGTTAGTGCACCGTCAGTGAACGTGCACGTGGAATATTTGACCATGTAGTGCTCGGGGCAGTTGCTTATACGAAAGACTGACTCCATTTTTTCAAACCAGCGAATTAAACCAACAGCGCCTTCGGAACTTCTTAAAGTTGGTGGGTTTGCAATTCATAAAGTCTTTATTTGATATTCACGAGGGCCTGCAATGTTAGGCTAAAACGTTGAATACAGTCTGGTGAAATTGTAGTCTAATGTTTTCTAACATCGGTTAATTTATTCTTACCGCGTGCTCCATCGTCAGTGTGACGTTGGGTTTCGACAGCAGCGACAATTTCAGCAACGCGTTGAACGATCATCTCCTCAATTTCAGCGACGCTCATAGGAGGAGGAGGAGGGGTGTTTCTGGTGTTTCAACGTCTAGGCGGCATGATTTTGCTTTAAGTTACCAATGTTAATCATAAAGGAAACTTTAGATAATATGTGAATGGGGTTATCACATGCACGAGATAGCTACCACGACATATATCAATGATACCATAACATGACACACGCAAACATAACCAAGAAACATAAGATAGAAGGGAGTAACGTATAAATAACTAACATGACATAATAACAATCATAATACTAATATCATTTTCACCATATTAATTATAAAACATACAATGATCATCAAAATGTAATAAGTTTGTCTTAGGCTCGCAGTCCCATCAATTTGTCCATACATCATCAAAATATAAATATGTTTCAACACTAAAATGGTGGTCAAAAGTCTAGATCCAATCTAAGGCTATCTAGAGGGGTGGGGGTCCTGGTGGCAAGGTCAGAATGGTGGTAATCTAGGACATAAGGGTCAGGAAGGTAAAGAGGTGTCCTATAACCTCCTCAACAATTGCAAGACTCACCAGAAGGGCCTCATGAGACATGAGAAGGTTGGTGGTGACCATGCTAACACCAGTCATGTGAGCATGTAGAGCATCCATGGCGCCATGTGTAGCGCCCGTGTGTCCAGCGACCTCGGTTACCAGGGTCTCAATGGATCCTAAGTCGGCCAGTAGGGGTTCGGGCGATCTCACCGTCGATCACGGCTAGTCCATACTCATAACGTCTTATACGAGCTACGATGAGTGGGACGGTGTCAGGTATGGGCTCTCTAATGAACGGAGAGATGCCCAAAGGGACTTGGCGGGAGGGGTCAGGAAGGGATGACACGCCCTGCTCGTAGCAGCTGGGGATGCCCTCACGCGCCCGCTAGGCACGTATCTGGTCACCTATCCATTCTATGTGGGGTAGCTCAGAGACATGGCACTGCTTGGGTGCAGGCTCGTCTGAGTGGTCCTCGGTCTCGCGGCGCCGAAAGGGACCAGGTGTCCTCCGGGGGTAAATCCCCGCCTACCGCCGCCGGGAAAGGCGCGGTAAGTGTGAACAGATCGCTCGCGATGAGCGAAAGGATCCATGGTACGTGGTGTACCAACCGCGGTGGCCACAACGCTAGCAGTAGCGGTGGGGACTGGGTGGTCTGATAAGCCGTCTGAGACTCGTGGTTGAACGGGCGTAAAAAAGCTGGAAGGTATAAATGATCGACGAATTGTGACCACAGTCGGGATCTCTGCCTCAGGACTGGATGGAATGTAGTCCTCAGGTGATGGTGTGTAGTCAGGGACTCTCTGATCCTGCTCTCCCTCGAAATCGGTAATGCAAATGACTTCTTGCGAAGCCATCTCTGTGATAATATTCTAAGAGAAAACAGAGCTAGTAACAATTCCAATAGCATGCAAATGTTAGAGAAGTGGTCTTGCATGCAAATGGTAGCTTCAGAGCGGGTTATAGTCCAGGTTTGGTTTTTGTTTGTTTGTTTAACCTAGTTTGCTATAACCACGGCTCTGATATCAATCTGTCACACCCCAGCAAAAGGAGTTGGATGTGAACGAGATGGAATCATTGTCGTGGAATACAAGGAACGACTTTTATATTATTCAAGACATTATATAAAAACGATATATCATTTATTGCAGCGGAAAAGAGTGGTAATATGATAAGGTCTTACATTTAGAATAAAAGTCTTAATTTCATAAATTGAAAACATAAGGTAATTATTCGGGATAGATCGGGACTATGACTCCGGAATTGCAGGTCCAATAGTCATAGTTAAGCCCGATTTGCATGTCTTAGTTATGTGCTCAGTTACCTGAGAAATCATGAGTTTAAAAGGTCAACGTAAAGTTGGTGAGGTTTATGACTCTACAAGTAAATTATAAAACAGTTTATGGCATACTTGAATATTACATTTACCTTTGTAGTGTATGATCTCACCTGGACCTTGATTTTAAATAATAACAGATTTACCCACTCATGGTATCTCGCCCTAGAGATACCGAACGAAGCAGAATAACTGACATGTACCCCAAAATAATAACGCGGAGTCAAAATTGGAGCAACCAATCAGGGTAGGGTTGTTAACCCAAATAGATCTATTCACTAGCTAGTTTTTTACAGAACTAATTGAAATCAACTAATAGTGGGATTCGGTTGTACAAACGTTTATAACAATAATGTACCATAGTTTGGGCAGTAAGAGAACAAGCAGTCATACGTCTAACAGATAATTCGTAATATCAAGTAAAAAGATTTGTGTGTTCATGATTTCTCCCCCAAGAGTATAAAACAGTTTATAAAGAAAAGGGGCCGTGAAACTCACTTGATCAAGTAGGAGTGATAAACTAAACCGGAGATAGTGCTAGCAAGTATCTTCCTAAATATAATAATAAGAAATTGCATAAGGGTCTTTAGTCATTTGAATAACCATCTATACCCAAGTGATACTGGTCAAGTCTTGACGTATAATCCTGTTTGTATTTGTTGGGAAAACCCATTTGTTAGTATTTATTTGTGTAAATAAATACGTACGTTTAGATTTAAATTTATGTTCAAATAAATATAAAAGAAGAACAATAAAATGAAAATAATTCATTTAAGAAATAAATCAAGTCTTGAACATTGAGTAAAATAATAATGTGTATTATTATTCTTATAGTTCGATTATTTATTTATATAAGTTTCTCGCTAGAACATCTAACTGTGTGAAGTTATAAAACAACTATAGTTTATTGGAAATGAGATTATATTTATTGTCGAAATAATTATATTAATTTGTAGGAATAACTTTTATTAAACTATTACAAGTCGTAGTGGTTTGAAAAAAATAACATAGATTAGTAAAATAATAGTGATATTTTATTATTTATACTTATGCAAATGTATATGATTTTAGTCAAGGTTTATAATTCTCATTCCAATAATTATAATTAACTAACTTAGTGAGTTTTAGTCAAACATAAGTTTTAAAACTCTACAAATAATTACATGGCAAAAATAATTATTTAATGTTTGTAACGTCGTAAAATATTTACATTTATCGTTAAATCAATCGAAAATCAGTTTGCTTTGATAATATGAGAAATGATTAGTTTCGAGTTAAAACATTTAGTAATCTAAAAAATATAGAAATCGTTTTAATATTTTATAAACTAAAATATTCATTACTATTTTTAAGAATCGTAGTCACCGATTTATTTAAAACAAGGGTTTTATGATGTTTGGACTTATAAGATTTTCAAATAAATGTTTAGGTTAGGTTTTAAATCATTTTGCAACATCAAATCATAATGTTTGGTTACCTTGCAAATATTTACGTTCTCGCGTATATCGCCGTGTTGGTCCCGGTTTTCTTACTACGCAACGTCTTTTTGTTTCGATTATTTTGATTCATCAAGGTATTAGAAATGTTTATAAAAATATACACAAATCCATATTTGGCCTTGCTTATATTTTCATAAGTTTATTAATGAAAAATATATATATTTACCTTGTAAAAATCCATGTCTTGAAAGCTAGACTTTTATAGAAATTTCTAAGGTTTCTAAACATCCCTCTTATGGTTAAAAATCTATGATTTTTTTTTTTGAACGGTCAACAAAACATTGAATTGTCTAGGTACTTCGTACGGGGTGACCCAATTATGTCACCAAAAATCATTTGACATAAATGCCTTGTTTACTTCATTTGGCCAAAAGCTCATATCCAAATTTGGTCCATTATTTTCACTAACACATTTATGTATTGGGTTTCTAAATGCAAATATTTCCATTACAAGTGAGTCTTTTATAATATATACATAGGTCCAAAGTTAGTAAGTAACAAGTTAGACTTTTATAAAATAAAATCCATGACATAAAATATATAAGTAGATCATACTTAGTAAAATCTTTTATGTTCATTTTCATGGTTTAGCCATTTTATCATGTTAAGCCATCTATTCACTCCATAACTAATGTTATTACTAGTAATGTCACATATGATTATAAGATTGTTCAAAACATAGGTTACTTGTAGAAATATTTAATCCATGTCATAATCCCCTAACACATATGTGTTAGGACATAAATATTAACATAATTATAAAATAAATTGTAAGTTAACACCCATGATTATTATATTTCATTTTTCTAGTCATTTATATCATAACTTAATTTTTTAAATAAAATCTACTAACACTAATGTGTTAGGGAAACTTAGATGGTGATTTGTAAACAAAATAAATTCAAGAACATTGGCTCAACTAGTGAGTTCTTGGACATTATCCATTTAGGGATTGTTCTTGATCAAGAAATATAAACAAAATAATATAAGAAGAATATCCATATGTACATCAATACTCCACTCGATTTCTTGATGCATTTCATCAATATCTTGGCAATATTAAGCCCCAAGGACACCAAAGATATGTTTAGATCAAAGAGAAAGAGAATGAAATGGAAAGATTGTTAGTTGTTTTCTTAAGAAATGTGTAGAAAGTTAGGGGTTGTTGTCAAGAGTTGTTGGGGGTTCATCGGACGTTAGAAATGTTTAAGAAAAATAGGAGAAGGGGGATATAAAAGACTCACAATGAGGTTGTTAGTGAACCACAAGGATGAGGAGGGTGGTCGGCGGCTTTGGTGGTAGTTCGGTGGTTCCAGCAGCGGCACATCAACACCTCGTCCGCGGAAAGTGGTGGCTGGGTGGCGGCGATAAAGAATGGGGCAGGAGGATATCGGTCGAGTGTAAAACCGAGATACGATCTTACTACTGCATGCTTTGATCAATTGTAGAAAACACGGATGTAAATAAGAGATTTTGTATTGATCACTTGAAGATACAAACACGTTCTCTCTAGTTTCTCTCTCTAGAAAACACACACAGAAAGTGTAGAATAACTCAGAGTGTTAACATGCATTCTAACACGAACCTATTTATAGTTAGTGACTAAACAGGCTGCGTACCAAATGGTACGGGCGTACCATTTGGTCCGGTTGCAATGATATTTTCACTTAAACTCAAACTAAGACACGCTCACATAGATACAATACACGAGACACATCATAGCATAGATATATGCTCTAACAAACTCCCCCTTAACATTTAGTGTATCTATTTTCTAACTAAACTCAAGTCTTCAATCTTCAACATTGCTGCATCCGATCTTCGACTTGAAATCTTGTCAGAAAATAGAGCTTTCATGGCTGGATCACTCTTGAATCATCTTTGATCTTCAAGATCCACTTGTGAAAGATATAACAAACTCCCCTTTTACCATGCTTGAGTCTTGACACACATAACCTGCAATTTCAGAAGACAGAAACGCAGTTTCCTTTTCTTTTGAAAATTAATTTAATCTTGGCGCAAAACTTCTCTTCGAGAATCCAAGATATAGATTTGAAATTTGATTTTGTATCACATGTCGATCGGTCAAAAACAAATACGAAACAAAATCTTTTGGTTTTTTTGTTTAAACTTTATATCAAAACACACCGAAAATCTTTTTGATTTTTATAAATTTATGCTAAAACACACCTAAAATCTTTTTGGAATTTTCAGATATGACACATAAATGCAATAAAGAATCAGACACTATTTTTGTCTTTTGCGAGAAAGAGCGCAACTTGGGATCATATTGAACCTAACATGCTGAACTACAAATTAATTTCAATTACTCCAGCACACAAGTCATATCGATTACTGGTATAATTTGTCCATCTTAAACTCAGGCACAATCATACTCATAACATCTAGATATGCTATTAGTATTAATTAGATTTGCTTTGACCAGTGTACCGCACACTATCAGACATACTCAGATATTAAGGGAGGAGAGGGAGAAGAGTGCTTGAGTGGTTTGTGTGGTGATGGAAAGTGAAGAGTGGTGCTCTCCTCTTATGGCTAAAAGTTTATTTAATAGCCTTTAGGCTTTGTCTTGGTCCATGAGTTTGTCAAGTACATGACAACTCATGTGATTAGATTAGGATCTTCAATCTTCATTAGTCATATGTTTTGTAAAAACAATATGAAAGACTAATAAGTTGTAGGTTGGTTTTTTATATGAAATGTGTTGTCTAAGTTGTGGGTTTTGTAAAATAAGTGATGATGATTGTAAAACACTAACACTGAACTGGATCTTACTAATGCATGATCTCAATCAATTCGATAACATGATGTAAATAAACGTTTCGTTTTGATGTGCTCGGAACGTACCTAAAAATGTAATAAAAACCTAGACCTAAACCTAGACCTAGACACACCTAATTTTACCGAAAATACCTAAACTAAACCGAACCCTAAGGCAAGTGTACCTGTTGGATTGTAGCTAAGCTAAGGCAAGACCGGATATCGAACCTAGGACACTACGAAAACAAGAATCAACCTAGACCTAAGAAATGGAAATACTGAGTAATTTGGGTTTTTGATTTAAGATTGATTTAATTAACTAAACTAACACTAACGAATGACAGCAAAGCAAACCTTGAGGAAACTACCAAAATGAGAGAAGACACCACCTAGACCTCAAATCCCAATTAACATCTATGACCAAACCTGACCTTGACAATTCTGATGGATCCTAGTTCACCTTTTAAGTTCTTCCTAGTAATTGCTTCTAACGTTCGGACAGGAGTTCACCTTATGGGTACATCCAACCTCAACTAGACCTAACCACCCTCGAAACAATCTTAGGCACCTTAAGCTAGCAGGAACTACCACTAATCAACACAACTGACACGGAATAGCAAGCTAACTAACTTCCTAGGGCATCCCTCTCCCGATGGCGATGTGATCCTAATCCACTAGTGAACCCAACTACCCGACCTAGTTATCACCTCCCGGCTTGTCTAACTAGAGCAGCACACAAGACTTAAGGAATTCACTAAAATACTAAACTATGAATTACCAAATAGATAATCAAACTAATTACAAACACACAGTCACGCAATCAGTTACCCAACCCAAACCGAAAGACATTCGCAGATTAGGTAGTTTAGTAAGTTAATTCAAACCCTAATTCTAGTGGTCATATGCATACAATCATGTTAATCAATGGAATTGAATAGAAAGCAAACATCAATCAAATTGCCAAGGTCAAACAAGATCACAAATACTAAAAGTTCATCACACGGTCTAGGTGGTGGTATAGAATTAGCCAACCACCATAATCAAAGTAGAAGAAACCATAAAGACAGAATCTTTAACCCTAAACATGGTTTTAGAACTAATCAAATACAAGAAATCGAATAAAGAAACTAAACCGGATGATTGAATTGAATGTCGAATAATGATTCCGGGTTGATCTCCACTCGATTCCACCTTCTCTGCCTTCAAAAATCGCCTCTTAGTCGTCTCTCAGTCGAACGCCAGTGCAGAATCCCGAATTGAAACCCTAAAATCGATTTTATATTGCGAAACCTCTTTTTGCGGGTTTTGGACCTCCAAGCGTATCGCTTGGAGGTATGTCCTTCCTAGGCGATACGCCTACATCCTATTACACGACAATTTAGTCGGGGCTAACCGACTTTGACTTTTGTTGACTACCAGCTCCGCGCGTATCGCGTACTCCTCATCAGGTTCCAGGCGATACGCCTGGAACTGCTTGTTCAGCCCTTATTCTTCTTTTCCTCATTTTCACCTCGTGGCCTCGGGACTTCATCAAAATCCTGTAAAACTTGAGAAAACATAAATAACCGACTCAAAGACGCAACTTAACTAAAAGCAAACTAAAACTAACGCAAACCAACTCAATTAGACTTAAATAGACACGTAAAAGACCACGGAAATGAGATGTGTTTACAACACATCACGTTTATTGATAACCAAGCTCAAGAGTACAGAGAGAGACCAGAGAGCAAACACTACAGAATACACATAGTTAAGACTTCAACTCTCGCAACTTCTCTCAAACAACGAGCTTAAACTATTTATACCAATCTGCCCGACGTACCAATTAACCCACGTACCAGGTGGTCCGTGGCTACATACCACCTGGTCCGTCCACTGGTACACTACGACCAGATTATACAAAATGACTATTACATAGACAAAACACCTAGACCTAGCATTAGACATCATAACATTGTGACACCACGTCCGAAATAGGTCAAACCTCTCTCCGTTGACTTTCTGATTTAAATATCAATATGGTTTAATTACATGATTAACCGAATTAGTTTCGATGACTAACCGATAACTGAGTTAAATCCCGCGTTTGTAAACCCGTAAAATATGAAAGTTTTCATATTTTAATTATGGAACTTTAATAACAAGAAATTAAATATAGAATTTGACATTTTATATTTTATCAAACCGAAATAAACTGTTTCACTCTAAAACGTATAGTGAATCCAAATTATGATAAAAACAATGACGATTGTCAAGACTTAGCTAAACAAGGAACCGTTAACCCTATTGGGCCCGGATAGGCCCAATGAGCCTAAAACGACCCGGATGAACCCGAAACGTTACCCAGTGACCCAACTCGACCAACCGAACTTTCGAGCCAACCCGGAGGCCCGAACCATGGCCCGATGGCCTTGGGCCGAACCCGGCCCACTCCACCTCTCTCCGCCCACTCGACAAACTGGCCCAACCCGGTTTCCCCTCCCCTCGCGGCCCGAACCCGATAGCCCGGCCCAACCGGCCTAACCCTTTACCCGATTTACATGGGCCTCGGCCCATTCCCATTTTTCCGATTCCAATTGGGCTTCGGGCCGATTCCCTTCCTTATTTCATTTTGGGCTACGACCCACTTCCTAAAGCAAAACTTTTATGTTATTTCTAATCCACAAGTTTTATAAAAGATTAGCCCACTATAAAATTTTATAAAAACATTAGCCCATAACTTTTATAAACTTTTAGTCCATCAACTTTTATAAAATCACCACCCTTGTGGTTTTAATATACTTGGACTATAATTTAAAAAGTTATGATTTTTAATCACCACTAACCACTTTATATTTTATAAAACCTTTACCATTTTATAAAACACATGGGAGTTTATATAATTAAGTCACCTACAAATTGTCTAGTTAGTGAAATGGGGAGACCATGAGAGTGTGACAACTCACCTAGTCTAGAGGGGATCAAGGTTATTAACCAATGGTTAATAAACCTAACTTGGATTATAAGAGGAGAACCCCACCTCCACTTGATCTTCCACACCACTCAAACAAACTCTCTCCCTCTCCTCCCTAGCCGGCTGAATACCACCCCAAACCACCCCTGCCGCCGGCTGCTGCCACTACCGGACCGCTTGCCGCCGCCGCGGGACCACCCTGCCAGACCACCGTCGTTGCCGGAAACCACCTCCACCACCACCGATTTCCAACCTCCTTTCCTTGTGAGTTCTCTAAACTCACTTTTCTTATCTACTTACACCCTCAAGGATACCCTCAAGTCTTGACAACCAAAAACACTTGAATGCTTGCATCTTGTTAGATCAACTAACAAAACTCTCTTCTTTACCTCTTTTTTCTTCCAAGATCAAACACCCTTTTTGGTGTCTTTGTGACTTAAAATAGCCAAAGGGTGTGGTGAAACACCTTTGTGAAATCAAAAAGAAAGTAATGAGTGTGCACCATGATTCTTGTGTTTATGAAATCTTGATTTCATAGTTAGTTGATTTAACAAAACTCAAGCCTCTTCAAACTTAATAAAAATCATAAATGGTAACTAACTAAGATGATAAAATGATAAAATGCTTGTATGGTTAAGTTGTCCTAACACAAAATGTGTTAGTTGATTCTTATATTTATTTATTGTCCCAACACTTGAAAAAAGAGTTAGTAGATTGCATTTTAATTATTTGTCCTAACACTAAAATGTGTTAGTTGATTTTATTTATATATGTCCTAACATAAATGTTAGTTGATTGTTTTATATTTATGTCCTAACACAAAATGTGTTAGTTGATTTAATCATGAAATATGTCATGTTAACAAATGAACATATCACATGTTAATACTTATGATAAATTCATGGACTAAATGACTAGAATGTTACATATGTAATTTATGACATAAATGACTAAAACAAATAAAATGGAACAAAGAGAAAAATTATTGTTTTAGTAAAAATATAACACATTAAATGTGTTATAAAAGCTTCAAGACAAAAGGAATTTTATAGATTTTCATTACTAAAAATGGAAAGAATAAATTTATGTCAAATGATTAGTTTGACATAAATTCTTGGATTTATTACAAGTTTTATACAATTAAAAACATGATATAAAAATGAAAGTTTTATATAAAAAGACATTTGTAAAATAAGCATGTTTTATAAAAAGACTTTCATAAAAATAATCAGGAAATTAATTATTTTTATAAACCTTTATTATTACTTTGATGAATCGAAGTAATCGAAATGAGGATACGTTGTGTAGTAATAAAACCGGGACCACACGGCGATATACGTGAAAACGTAAATATTAGAAAGTTTAAAGAATATTCCTCATCATGTTTCATAAATACAACTTTTTATAAATCCAAGTGTCGCCAAGTAATTTTTAGAACGATGTTTTATAAAGAAATGAATATTTAGTACAAGTGAAATATTAAACGATTTCAAGAAATTAAATGATTAAATGTTGTGATTTAAGAATATATCTTTCAAAACACTCCATGATTTAAAAGAACTTTAATTAATTATTCTTTTGGCTAATAATTATTTACAAAAAGATTTATACTATGATTTATTCACCAAGAATTGTTAATCATAATTATTTAAAAATAATTATAACTTGCAAGATTAACATATCAGACACATAATTATTTACTTAAAAATAATTATACGAACTTATAAAAATAATAATAAACATTATTATTTTAACTCGATGTTCAATACTTGATTTAAGTTTTTAAATGATAATTCTTTATTTATATTTATTGAACATAAATATAAATAATCATGAAAGTATTTATTTAAATACAAGCTAACGGGTTTTCAAACGAATACAAACGGGATTAAAACGTCAAGACTTGACCGATATCACTTGGGTGACTTATGTTACTCAAATGATTGTAGACCTTATGCATATACCTATTTAATTATTTAGGACGTTACGTGCTACTGTGCCTACACCGTTCATTTCTACCTATCTGCTGAATCTGTGAGTTTCACGGCCCCTTTTCTTTTAACTGTTTTATACTTTGGGGGAGAAATCATGAAATCTGATAAATGCTTTTACTTAATATTATTGTTTATCTGTTAGCCGTATGACTACTTGTTCCCTTACTGATTGCCCAATTTGGTACATTATCGTTATAAACGTTTGTACAACCGTATCCCACCATTAATTGATTTCAATTAGTTCTGTACGAAACGATAGCTAGTGAATAGATCTATTTGGGTTGACAACCCTACCCTAACTTGTAGCTCCAGTTCTGACTCCGGATTGTCTGGGGGTACATGTCAGTTATTCTGCTCTGTTTAACATCTCTGGGCAAGAGATGCTATGGGTCGGTAAACCGTTAGTATTTGAAATCAAGGTCCAGGTGAGCTCATACATCCACAACGGTAAACCAATGTAATATTTAAGTATACTGAAACTGTTTTACCAACTTTAAACGTAGAGTCATAAACCTGTGAACCTCACCAACTTTATGTTGACCTTTTAAACTCATGATTTCTTAGGTAATTGAAGCAAAACCTTCGGAGGACATGCAAATGGGGCTTAATAATGCTATCGGACTTGCTCTTGGAGTCATAGTCCCAATCTATCCAAATAAACCGTTTTATGTTTTAATATTAATTTAGACTTTATGTAAGACATTATCATTTCCACTATCTTTACGCTGCCATTGAAATGATGTAATGTTTTATGAAGTTTAAATTTATTAGATATTGTTCTATGTATCCTCGACTATGATTCCATTCTCGTTCACACCCGATACCGTTGACCGGGGTGTGACAGATACACATGAACAGTATGTGGCATTGGTTTCTGCTTTGATTAATTCTGGATATGGGGTTTTGAGTGGTAGTGTTTGAAATGCTGAACTGACCAATGAAGATTTTGATCAAATCGATGCTGATAATTTAGAATATATGGATTTAAATTGGCAGTTTGCGATGTTGACAAGAAGAGTTTAGAACTACATTAAGAAGACGGAGAAGAGAAATGTTCAATTTGGGCAGAATAAACTAGGATTGGATAGGGTTAGGTGCAATGTTTTAAGTGTAAAACTTATGGACATTTTGCTAAAGAATGCATGAAAGATAGAGATAAAAAGGATGTAAAATCAAAGGGAGCTAAGGCATTGTTTGCTACTTTGAATGATAAAGAAAAGGGATATGTTTGGGGAACGTTTGCCGAATATTATGATAAATATGCTCATATGGCTTCTCCACCACAATAAGTTGTTGAATACATGACAGAATCTGATTCTGAGTGTGATGATTCTACAAGTTACAAGGTAAATTTTGTGTTTACCTGTGATAATCATGCAATTCTTTCATTTAGATTATTATTAGATGAATCTGTTCCTGAAGTGGAGACGATTGAGGTTGTACCTAAGCTACTACAGTGTGTAGATTACATGTTCTGGAAAAAAGAATTTGAAGATTATGTACATGATCATTTTTTTGATTTTCTCAAAATTCGAGAGAAAGAGTTTGATTGGCCTATAGATAATTTTGGTACTCCGTTGCAATTTAGAAAATTTCATCGGATGCTAAAACAAGATTTAAGTTACAAACTATGGCATTCAATTTGTTGAGGAGTGCTTTATCACGTCCAATTTACCATCAGCTGAGCTCCTGTACTTCCACTCATAGTCTTTGGAAACCTGTTCAAGAAGTATTATCAAACGGGAAATTAACTGATGTCATGACACACATACCAAATGTTGCTCCCTCAGTGTGTAAACATTGTCAGACTACTAATATGATTAATAGTCAGCTTTTAGAAGAAAATGAGATGTTGAGGAAAAGATGCAGTGATGGTGAAGGTAATCTAAATATTTACAAAGAAATATCACGAAGTATGAAAAGGAATTGTTGGCTGTATGTAAAAACATGGTGGTACAAAATTATGAATATAATCAACTTTCTGAGAAGCTTCTTGAAGTTGAAAAGAAATTACTTGTTGCTCAAAATGAACTCTGTGAAAAAGATGTTGATCTTGCTGCTTTAAAAAGGGAAGTTGAGAACAACAAGTTGTCTAAAGCTTTCATAAATTATCTTTACAAGTGTACATCAAATTCTGAATCTGGATTTCATTCAGTTCCCGCTCCTGTGATTATCATTAGTTCCACAACTAGTGATCAGTCAGTAGAACCAGATTTTGCTTATTCCCAATTTGTGAAGAAGGAAGTTGACAAGAAACAAAAGAAATCAAAGGGCAAGAAAAAGGAGAAATAAGTTGAAAAGAATGATTTTACTGTTTCAGAGTCTGATGCTAAGGATGTTTCCGATTCTGGTGTTGACTTGGAATATCAGGCTAAGGAGGCTCCTAAGCAAGTTACCGATAAGAAAACACAAAAGTCAAAGAAATCTGTGAAGAAGGATACTGCAAATGTTTCAAAAGGATATAACCAATCAGCAGTTCTGTTCCTGTTCTTCGAGTTTTGGTGATTAGACTTCTGGAAGATCATCATGTGGAACTCCACGATTTTCTTCTGGTGTGTCTGGTCGTTCATCAAACAGGTTTCATCATGATACTTTCTTTCATAATTTTCATTATACAGTTCATTTTTGATTGTTCGTACGGTTTCGCTATCGGTGCGACATTTAATAAACCGACAAGGTTGCACAATGCAAGACCGGGTAATGAAAACATTTATTAATTTCCAGAAACAACGCATATTGTGTTATGTATGCGACAATATAGGCATTATGTTGCAGATTGTCTATTGGCTACAAACCACAAATCTGATGTTAAACAATTTCTTCGTGAAATGTATGTCAAATATGTTGATGCAAATGGTAAAAAAATTTATAAACCACAAAAACCAAGAAAGTCTACTGTTTCATCTCCACGGGTTGTTTAGATTTTCGTTTTTGAACCCAAAACTGCTAAATCATTTTCAACGATTATAAAAAATAATTCATCTAAAATATTGGAGACCTCTAAAGGTCCAGTCCAATGGTGAATATGTGGAAGAAACCGGGCGACCCAAGGCTGTTGACTTGGGTCGATCCAAAAATACCTAATTTTTATCTTGTGTATGCAAGTGATCAAGAAGACCAATTGGTGATATTATTTGTTATTACCTGTGGTTGCTTGCATGTTAATTTAAACTTATTGACAAATATTTTTGAAACCTAAAACAGCTGCTGTTTTTTACAAATCGTGTCGAATATCGATCGATCACTTTTATTGTTATTCATTTTATTTTCTTTTATTTTTTTAGGGGGGGGGGGGCGGGGATTTTGGAAATTAAAAAATAGTGTTTGTTTGAATTTAAGGGGGAGAAATTTAAAAATATAAAAATTCAAAAAGAGAAATTGATCCGACAAAAGTGAGAATTGATGGTACATCAGCATATACGTTATCTTCCATGGATAAAGTAGATGTAAAGGCTACATGTTATTGCTACTTATGAGAAATTACATGACAAATCTGATATATGCAAGTATGATATCAAGATAATGTCTGCCTGATAATCGTGGTTTCTCATTTTGATAGGTATTGTGTGACAAATTTTAAAAAATAGAATAAATAATATCCTTGTGTATGCATTATGCGTTCTTTTTGCCAAAATTTAAACTTGTTTGATTTTCTTTATTTTCTCAAGTGACCGGCCTTTCTCTATGTATCGAAAGATCAACCTGTTTGGTGTTAACTTGAGGTTCTACTTTATTTTCATTGGTGTTTCATATAACTCATCGGACTTTCTCTATGTGTACGGGAGTACCAACCTGATTGTTGTTGGGTTATACAATTTCCGTGTTATTTTGCTATTTCTTGTTTTCCTAAACAATCGGACTTTCTCTGCGTACTTACCAGCAGACCTGATTATTGTTTGTTTAGGGTTCTGCTTTCTTTTTGCATGACACACAATGGATGATTTCATCGTTAAGAAAAATTAAAACTAAAAAATGATGAGTTGCCAATATTTCTGAATAGCTTGAGGACCATGTTATCAGTGCTTGATTATACATCATATATATATATATATATATATATATATATATATATATATATATATATATATATATATATATCAGAAAGCTATAGAAATTGATTTGTCAAATGCTGAAAAAGAATTGATATGGATATATCTTGATCTACATGCTGATGAAGTCAAAATTGAAATGTGCCAGATGTGTTATGTCTGATATGATCTCATGTCTAGATCTTTCTCATAAAAATAGAGTTTGTTCTGTTTTGTTGATTTCATTTCATTTCAGAAAATTTCAAAAAGATTTTTGGTGTACTTTAGCATAAAGTTTAGAAAAACCAAAAAGATTTTGTGTCTGTTTTATTTTCGATCTAATCAACACGAGATACAAGTTTTCTCAAAAAGCTGAAAATATATAAATATCTTCGAGTCTCAAAGAGACGTTTTGCGCTAGGATTATTTATGTTGGCCAGGTACTTAGTGAAGGAGAACATCCCAATTTCAAGTCTTCTGGAGTTGGTGATAAAAACACAATATGCTCTGCATTTTCAAGTGTTCAAGATCGGAGTAACTTTCAAGCTGAGGGGGAGTTTGATTGAAGATACTGATGAGTGATGTAGAAGCATCGATACACAGGTTATGATATGAAGATGGATTGTAAGGATACAACACACGTCAAAGGGGGGGGGGGGTTGTTAGAGCATTGAACAATGCGAGGCGTGATGTATCAGAATGTACAAAAATATGATGATTACAAGTGCCACGAAGTGAGGCACGAACTGGGAGTTCATGAACCATGAATTGCCAGTTTGTGGAAGGTCCAGTTCGTGGACAGTGTGATTGGTATAAATAGTCGTTTGCTTTGTAATCTTCACAACTTGGAGTGAACTTTGTGAGCTTATGTGTGTGTTTCTCAGTGTGTTTTCTAAGTGTTCTTTGTAAGTGTTCCAGATTGTAATTGTTCATTTGTGATAAGTAAAATAATCGTTTGATTACATTTTGCATACCGAAATAGCTAGATCGAGTAGACGATCCAATTCTGTCATTTGCTGCAGTGATTCTTCTAATGTTCATGATTTTCTTTATTGTTCACGGTTAATGTATTTCAGACCTACGTTGTGGGTCTTCAGACATGTATCTGTTAGAGCATATTTCTATGCTACAGTGTGTCTCGTGTATTGTATCTAGACTAGAGCATCTGTGTGAGTCATATAGTCAACATACCAAGATGGCCGTACCATAAGGTTCGCTGTACCAGGTGGTACATACGTACCAACTCGTACGTAGGGTAGTACGCCAGCCTATATGGTAAGACTATAAAAAGTTCGTTAAAGAGAGAGCTAGTTACCAATTCTGTCATTTGCTACATCTTAACTATGTGTATCCGAGTGTGTTTCTCTCTCTAGCTTGTATCTCTTTGTGAATCAATAAAGCAAAGCTTTATTTACCGTTTTTCTTAGCTGATTGACCGAATCATGTAGTAGTAAGATCCCCCCGTGATTTTACAAGTGGTATCAGAGCATTTGGTTGCTCTACTACTGCGATTTGGTCAATTTTCGGATTTTAGAGAGAGAAAGTTTGGGTTTTCTTCGTTTTTAATCTATTTTTCTCAATTCTGAGTGATTCTAAGGTCAAAAATGATTTCTGAGTGTTCCTAGTGAGTTTTTAATCTATTTTTCTCAATTCAGATTCCAGTTCTAAAAGTCAAAATTTTGAAAAATCCGTCGATCTCAGTTTCGTACGTCGTTGGTACACTCAAAGAACAGCTGGTACGCCTTTGGTACGCAAGGCAATATTCATCAGTTTTTGGTACGCTGAAATCTGGTCCAGAAGAAAATCTTCAAGTTTGGTCCACGACGGTTATAAACTGGTCCGATGACAGTTACGCCGTACCAAATTGGTACGCCGAGTGGTTTGGTACGCTGAGATTATCAGGTTCACTGCTGGTACACTAGTCAGTCTGGTACGTTGGTAATTCTGGTCCGAGATTTGGTCCGCTCGTTGGTTTTGTCTGGAGTTGGTACGCTGAGATTAGGTTTGGTACGCTGGCAGAAAAGTGACGTTCACTAAAACTAACGTAACTTGAGAACCGTTAAGGGTTACGGGAGCTAATACTAGCCAAAACGTTCGTCTCGACGAGATCTATACTTTTACTGGCCTAACGGCGAGTACCCTCTGGTTTGACCCCCAAAATCCGCTTGGAAGACCTCCGTTTTTTAGTTTGAAGTTTTGACATTCGATTTTTAACTTCAAGATGAGTGATTTTCAAGCGTTTTCAGCTATGCAAACCTCGATGCAAGCCATGATGAACTATGATAATGAAATCGGAACAACCCAGAAAGTTCCTAAATTACTTCGATTGGAAGATTATCATAATTGGAAGAAAACATTTGAATCTTACATATACTCACAAGATGTTGATTATTGGATTCCGATTAAAAAACAATATGAATATCCGCTGATTGCTAATACTTTACCAAAGTCGATATGTGATTTTGAGCCTGAAGAAAAAAAGGTATTCGCAAGAGAAAAGAAAACTTATAGTTTTCTCACGATGGCATTACCCAAGGATTTGATGCATCAGTTTAAGAATTTTCCAACATCGAAACAATTATGGGATACTATTAAGGAAAGATGCGAGGGTAATGATCAGTACAAAAACACTCGAAAGAAAGTTTTGAAGATAGAGTTTGACAATTTCGGGCTTTGTGAGAATGAAAAGATCACAGATTTGATTGCACGGTTTTCACATTTAATCAATGAACTTGACATTGTGGGTGTTAAGAAAGAAAATAATGAATTAAAGGAGAAATTTCTGGAACCTCTATCCGACAAGTGGGAGAATTTTGTGATGATGTTGTCTAATGATCCAAACTACTCAAGCTGGACATTCAATCAGCTGATAAGCAAATTACAAGCTAGAATCCTGAAGAATATTTTGGAGAAAATTCTGCTACTGTTCATGCTAAAACAAAATCACATTCTATTTCAAGCAGTAATCCGCTGTTAACAGTTTTTCTTGCTGGAAAGTCTGAAAATACTAGTTATTCTTCGGGTTGCAGTTTTACTATTCCTGATAGATCATCAAGCAAGTCTACTTCTAAACAAGCAACCGAAGATCTAGTTGCTTTGTTATCTGCTTTCATATCATCTTCATCTGGATCCATATTTAGTCAAATTGGTAACTCTGGTTTGGTTTCGGAGGATCTAAAACAAATGGATGATGATTAGTTGTACAAATTAGATTTGGATTGGCAGTTTGCTATGCTTGTTGAAAGAGGAAGAAGGTTTATGGATAAACATGGAAAGAGTTCTATACTTCAAGGATGCAAACTGGATTTAGATAAGTCTAAAGTGAAATGTTACAAATGTTCCAAATTAGGACATTTTGCTCGCGAATGTAAGCAAACGTCTTCTAAACCAAGTACTTCAGATATTCATAATCATAATAAAGATGCAAAAGCACTGGTGACCGAGGAAGGTTATGATTAGGCTGCAGAGTTTCCGGATGAATCTGCATTTCTAGTTCATTCTCCAGAAAATTATGCATTGATGGCTACTATGGAAGATGAATCAAGTGAGTCTGAATCTCAAACAAGTGCATCTGAAACACGTGATTCTGAAGTTAGTGGGTATGAGTCAACATGTGAATTTTGTGCTAAAAAGATAGAAAGATTCAAGAAATGATTGTTGATGAAGATGGGTTGGCTAGTGAAAAGAAAGAGAAAGAAGTAGAGATGGAAGGTTACAAAAGAAAGTGTGAAGTTTCTGATGAGATTTTCAAAGCTAATGCAATGTTAGAACAAGAAAAAAAGGTGTTGATAGAAGAGGTTTTAGAGCTAAAAGCAAGATTGGATGAGATAATTAGTGTCAATAAAGACAGATCGTGAAGTTACAAAATGAAAATGCTGAGTTAGTTGCAAAGGTTGAAAAATGGGAGTTCGAAGCAAAGGATGCTGTTGGAGATTTCGATGCATGTATAAGAAATCAAAAGCAAGAGTGGAATCGCTTCTGATTACCAAATTTGAACTTTAGAAAGCTTATGATGAAATTATGGTTTCGAATAATGATTATCAAGTCCTCTAGTCAAAATTACAAGATAAAGTCACCGATCTGACAAAAGAAAACAAATTGTTGACAAGAAATGTAGAGATTAATCAAGGAAAGGTGGAAAAGGTTACACAGGAAATGTTTAATGCCCTTGATAAAGTGAGAAGATAAAAGTCTTTGTCTAACAGAGTTTAGAACAGTTCATAGAATCAGAAAAGGCTTTGGGTGAAGCTCAAAAATGATATCAGATTTAAATGTTCAAGTTCTGGATTTGAATCGTCAACTAAATAACTTGAAGAATTCACACTCGTTCATAAGTTATTTGTGCAACGACGAGAATTTCAAAAGAGTATTTGGCGGAGAAGAATTCAATCAATTACCATCCCCATTGGTTCAAATTGATCCTCTGGCTGATGTCAAATCTTCTGAAACAATTGGTGACTATTCTGAATTTATTTCCATGAAACCTGAGAAGAAGAAATCCATAGTTTCAAACACGAAAGTGGAAAAGGGGGAAAGTCTGATTGCAAAATCACCATCAAAGTTTGTCTCTGGTGGGTTTATTTCTGATGAAGGAATCATTTCTGCTGACAAGGTGATTGAGAAAAATGAGGCTTTGTTGAGTGAAGCACAAGTTGCTGCTAATTTGGTAGAAGCTAACAAGTTGAAGGATATTAAAGCGGCATTCAATCAAGCTGCTAAAGCTGGTCCTTCCAATTCTCAAATTGATTTATTACAGCTACCTGGATACAAATGTTCATGTTTGGGTAGTGGTGGTAAGAAGTAGGAGAAGAATGTCAAGAAGAATATGCCCAAGAAAACTCCAAAAGAAAAGAAAGACACAAACTTGGAACAAATCTATCATCTGGTTCAAGTGTTCATGTCTACAATGGAAAAAGGATTTGGAGGAATGATTCAGAAGAAGGCTTTGTCTGAAAGTTCTTCTCGGGATGCTCAAAAAGTTAAGGGTTCTTTATCATCTGGATCTAATTCCACACCTCGAAGTCCTACATCAAAAGATTCAAAAGAAGGCTTTGTCTGATGGTTCGGAGGTCATTGATAGATGTCCTTCAGTTCAGGAAAACTCCCAATCTCAACGATCTTATCGTTTATGCTATCAATGTCGCCGAAAGGGACATATGGCACGGGATTGTCCTGAAACTATAAAATGTTCATTTTCAAACAAATCTGCCACATTTATTGATGAATCAAGCAGGATTTTTACTGAGTCTACACCTTCAAAGTCAAAGTCTAAAACGAAACAATTTTTTGAATATGATTCAAGTGTTAGTAGATCATCACAGGATGATGATTCAATAAAAACTGAAAAGGCAAAAATGCAGTGGCGACCTAAGGTGGTCAGCAAAGCTACACCTGATTTCGTGGAAGACACTGGTCGACCAGAAGCTGTGTGCTTCAGGTCATTTAAATACTAATCTTTAAATCCAGTGTGCAGGTTTCTTCAAGAAGACCTGTTAGTGATTGTGAAGTTCAAGCTTCAATAAGTCACTGATAGTGGAGTTTCCTGCGTAACTTAAATTGAATGCTTCATATTTCAAAATTGAATTTTTTCTAAAAAGCTAAACGGAAAAGGTATCAGCATCGATTGGTCAGTTTTCTTTTTGTTACATTTCGTATGTAGTTTAGGGGGAGAAAATTGAAAAACCAAAAATAGTGTCTTTGTGTTTTTGTTAAAATGAAAATTCAAAAATAGAGTTTTCATTTTAAGGGGGAGAAAACAGAAAATACAAAAACATTGAAAAACAGAAAATACAAAACATTGAAAAATGAGAAATTGATCCGACATAATTGAGAAATGATGGTACATTGGCTTACGTGTCTGACTCATGGATAAAATAGATGAAAAAGCCATAAGATCATTGTTTGATGTGCTTGGTAGGCTCGGTATTAATTCAGAAAGTAATCAGATGTGATAAACACATTAAATACTAATGCTTGACCAAGTGGACAACATCTTGATGCGTATCTCATGATATATCAAGAAAAAGATATGTGAAAAAGAAAAATGAGAAGTCAATGTGTAAACATGTGTTCATTTTGCAAAGATTTAAACTTGTTTGATTTTCTTTATTTTGTCAAACGATCGGACTTTCTTTGCGTGTCCACAAGACCGACCTGATTGTTGTTCGTTTGACGTCTGCTTTATTTTCTTTGGTGTTTCATATAACTCATCGGAATTTCTCTGCGTGTACGGGAGTACCGACCTGATTGTTGTTGGGTTATACAATTTCAACTTGTTTTATTTTCTTATTTTGTTAAATCCGAGGCCTTATCTGCGTATTGAAAGATCGACCTTAAGGTAGACGATTTAACGTTCTTATTTCTTTTTGCATGGAACACAGTTGACTAATTCATGAATACAATCATTATGTGATCAAATCACAAATGAAATCACAAAGTGTGTTAAGCAGATACATATCTGAGTATGTCTGATAGTGTGGGGGTACACTGGTCAAAGCAGTCTAATCAATACAATAACATATCCAGATGTTATGAGTATGATTGTGCCTGAGTTTAAGATGGAGAAACTATACCAGTAATCAACATGACTTATGTGCAGAAGTAATTGAAATTGAAGTGTAGTTCAGCATGTCATGACCAATATGATCCCAAGTTGTGATCTTTCTCGCAAAAGACAGATTCTGTATTGCATTTATGTTTTACATCTGAAAAATCCAAAAAGATTTTAGGTGTGGTTTAGAATAAACTTAGAAAAATCAAAAAGATTTTCAGTGTGTTTTGATGTTAAATTTCAAAAAGTCAAAAAGATTTTGTTTCTTATTTGTTTTCGATCGATCGATACAAGATACAAAATTTTATGATTTTAAAAACTATATCTTGGATTCTCGAAGAGAATTTTTGCGCCAAGATTAACTTATTTTTTCAAAAGAAAAGAAAGCCGCGTTTTTGTCTTCTGAAATTGCAGGTTATCTGAGTGACAAGACTCTAGCATGGTGAAAGGGGGAGTATGCAATATCTTTCACAAGTGGATCTTAAAGTTCAAAGATTGTTCAAGATTGATCTAGCCATGCAAGCTCTATTTCTGACAAGAGTTCAAGTTGAAGATTGGACGCAACGATGCTGAAGATTGAAGACTGAAGTTTTGTTAGATAGATTGATACATAGATACACTACACATTAAGGGGAGTTTGTTAGAGCATATTCCTATGCTACGGTTTGTCTCGTGTATTGTATCTAGACTAGAGCGTCTGTGTGAGTCATATAGTCAACATACCAAGATGGCCATACCATAAGGTCCGCCGTACCAGGTGGTACGGACGTACCAACTAGTACGTAGGGTGGTACGCCAGCCTATATGATAAGACTATAAATAGTTCGTTAGAGATAGAGCTAGTTACCAGTTCTGTCATTTGCTACATCTTAACTGTGTGTATCTGAGTGTGTTTCTCTCTCTAGCTTGTATCTCTTTGTGAATCAATAAAGCAAAGCTTTATTTACCGTTCTTGTTATCCGATTGACCGAATAATGCAGTAGTAAGATCCCTCCGTGATTTTACAGTATCCATTGTTGTTAGTAATTAGTATTTTGTTATGGTTCTTGTTATTGTACATTGATCCATGGTAGTTGTAGTTGTTTGTGTTAAGTTAAAACTTTCATGTAAGACTTATGTTGTTATGGTTAACGAAGTCTTACTGTCGTTATGAAAATTTTTATTACATTTTATTTGGGATGGAAGTGGACCTAGAACTATGTATCTTGTTGAAGCTTGGAGAGAAGCGTTGCCTAATGTATAGGAATTGATTAGAACTCCATGTATCCTTGTTTCTTTGATAGTCATGACTTGCTTTGTTTTCATGACCCCCTCCCCCGCGGATTCCACGTGTATCCGATAGCTTTCGTCCACGAATCCCCGATGAACTTGAGTCGAGTCTCTTCTTCAACATGGCCTATAGTGTTAGGGGTAAGACCGAAATAAGCGCTTGTAACCCCGTTGAAACACTTCTACGGAGTTTGGTCCTTATCACAGATGCATTTGCCAAGTCTATTCGAACCTTTGTATTTTGATTCTTGTTAGCACCAATTGGAACCTCCAAACCCGGATCATGTTCAACAAAGTGCTCGAAATAAGGTGAGACAGGGATGAACGAAAGTCTAGGAAATAAAAAATAAATAAAACATGATAAAGCAAATCAATTCATTGACAGTCGAATGATCATAGTCGAATGCTTACAATCTCATCATAAGAAATCCATGGCCATCTTGGGTTGAGCTCAAACCCAAGATGAGACTCGCTCTCTCTAGAATGTGGTGCTCACTCACTCTAAAAGATTCATCATCTATTTATCAGAGCCCTTGTGTTCACTAACCCGCTAACTAGTGAACACAAATAAATGAACAAAATACAAATAAAAACAAATAAGATAAATATTAATTAAATCAAGTTGTTTTAATTAATATGAAGCTTGACTCGCTCGAACCGATCTTCCATTGACTTTCACGTTGACCGTTGACCCGAACGGTTGACTTTTCAAGAAAAACGTCTTTGGTTCAAACTTACAAGCCTCGATCATCACAACCCCTGTCTCTGAATCAAATCACAGTTTTGATGGCGTCAGTCACAATGATAAATAGTTTCAACAATAGTGGTAAGGTAGCCTAAGTGTTTGTTTTCTAATGTGTAATGTTCATATTCCTCTCAACACTTGTAACCTTTGAGTGATCCTAAAATAGCAATACACATTGAGAATTTATATATTGTGTTATTCGTGTTCTTCATTGATTGTCTGATTGAGCTTCTTGATCAAACTTGAATTCCTCCTCGTTTGATCTCGTACTCATGAGATTCTTGGATCTAAGAGGAACTGCCTGACACATGGTATCAGAGCTTTTAGTATGAACAAAAGCCTTTTTGTTTTTGAGGATTTTGCAAGATTTAGCTAGTTTTGGTGAAGTTTTTGAAGATCGAAGGTTGCTTCTTGAGTGGAAACATCATTTGGAAGCTGATTTCATCCTCAGATTTATCATTAGAGATCACTTACATCAGTTTTTGGGTTGTTTTTGTTCAAAAACGGGAAGAACACTTCACGAACAAAAACTTACTGTTCTTCAAATTTGGAGCTGTTAGAGTTTGATTTGGAAGTTTCTATAGTTTTGGGTATTCATTAACATCATCTCGCGAAGCTATATGTGCATTCAAATCAGCATTTGAAGAAAACTGGTTGTTCATCAACATCTCAGTTCACGATCAGATGTCTATTCTTCACATGTTCAAAATTAAATCTTTTTCTGAGATTGTTTTTGGTAAAATTGATGATTTTCACAGGTTTGTGACCTAAAACTAAAGTCACTGAATCAATTAAAACTCAATTTCATAAAGTATTGAATCCGTGAGAGCAAATTTAGTGAATTTTTGAAATTTTTCTTGTACTCACTTTTTGATACAGTTGAAGGCGTTAGGCTTCGATTTGGATATTTCCGTAGTTTTAACTATTGCTCTAGACCACATTCCTAATTTATTGGTTGTTGGAACATCCGACATATTACAGATCGGTCCGTTGACTGAGTAAAGATGAAGACATTCAATGTATTTCAAGATTGAAGACATTCTGAACAGGCAAAGATTCCAAGGATTTACGGGTTCTCTTGGGTTGAAGTTAAGGACTTGACAAAACTAATGAAATACGACTAAGTATTGAAGAAGATCGTTAAGAAGGATTCTTAACGATCTTGTTGAAATTGCTCTTACCGACTTTGTTTTAGTCTTAATGATCGAGTTCAACTTCTTCTTAACGATGTTGTTTGGTCTTAATGATCTTGTTGAGGTTAACGATGTTGTTTGCTTTAGTGACATTGTTTGCCTTAATGATGTTGTTGGAATACCCTTGACGACGTTGTTGTAGAATACCCTTAACGATCTTGTTGCAAGGTTATGCTTAACGATCTTCTTGGGAATACTCTTAACGATCAAGATGGTGTATACGATCTTGTTTCCAGTTGGGTGTTCGAGCCAAATTTTTGCAAGTCTTCATCAAGGCGACTTCAACAACGCTCAAGATGACACGTGAGTCGGTTTAGCCAAGCCGACTCGGGCGGGTCGTTTACCTTAAACGTAGCTTAATTTATTTAACTTTGTTTCACTCTTTTTTCTTGCTATAAATTGAACACTTAGGTTATTTTGAGAGATAGTGGTAAGGTAGCCTAAGTGTGTGTTTTCTAAGGTGTAATCTTCATATTTCCTCTCAACACTTGTAACCTTTGAGTGATCTTGAAATTGCAATAAACATTGAGAATTATATCTTGTGTTCTTCGTATTCTTCATTTATTGTGTGATTGAGCTTCTTGATCAAACTTGAATTCCGCCTCGTTTGATCTCGTACTTGTGATATTCTCGGATCTAAGAGGACCTAACATTTGGGGTACCAAAGACCTAGGTCTGCTGATCCTTTTAGGAATCTGAAAACCCTTTTACCTGCAACTAAGTGAGATTCCTTGGGTTTGCATTGATATCTGGCCAAAAGACATGTGGAGAACATAATATTTGGTCTACTTGTTAGATATAGAAGTGATCCTATCATTGCTCTTTATGTGTGTTCATCCATAGATTTTCCATCTGTGTCTGCATCAATTTTATCGTTTGTGGCCATAGGATTTTTTTTAACAGGAGGAGTTTGTGAGAGATTATTTTTCTATAAGACTTTTGATATATTTTGATTGGTTTCTAAAAAATTTCATTTGGATTTTGTTTCACTTGAATTCCCAAAAACTAATTTACTTCTCCTATCATACTCATTTTAAAATTTGTTGTCATGAGTTCTTCAATTTCTTTGCAAAGTTGAGGACAAGATGAACCAAAGATGATGTCATCTACGTAAATTTGAACTATTAGTAAATAACCTTTTCTTGTTTTAAAAAATAAGGTTGTGTCGATTGATCCCTTTTTAAAATCTGATGATAGAAGGAATTCAGAAAAAAGTATCATACTATGCTTTTGGTGCAAATTTTAGACTGTATAATGCCATTTTAAGTTTGCCCACATGATTTGAAAGTTTTTAATTAACAAAGCCCGGTGGTTGTTCAATAAAAACTTCTTGGTCATTTTTTCCATTTAAAAAGGCACATTGAACATCCATATGATATACCTTGAAACCTCTGAAAGCAGCAAAAACTAAAAAAATTCTCACTACTTCATGCCTAGCCATTGATGCGAAGGTTTCATCATAATCTAACTCCTCTTTTTGACAGTATCCTTTAACTACAATTCTAGCTTTATTTCTTAAATCTCATTTGGTTCCAATAACAGTTTTATTAGTAGGTCTTGGAACTAGATCCCACACGTTATTTCTTTCAATCTTTCCTGGCTCGTGTTGCATAGCTAGGATCCAGTGGGGATCTTATATGGCTTCTTAATATTTCTTTGGTTCTATGATGATGAGAAATCCAGCATATAGACATTAGTTGGCGGAAGCAGCCCTAGTTTGGACACTTTTATACTGATCACCAATAATTAGATGAATGGGCTGAACCTTTGTCCATTTTGTTGTTGGAAGAAGAGTGACTAACTCTTCGGTTCCAAGCACTAGATCAGTTTTGTCAATGTTTTGATGCCCCCCCCCCTCAATCGATGGACCATCGTTTGAGGTGGAATCTGGGCCTACAAATGTATTACAGAGCTCCGGAATTGAGCTCTGTGAAACTTCTGTTTTTGAAATTTCAACATGTGATGAATGCGAATCAGAAATATTGTCATTTCCTTTTATTAATGAAATTTCATTGTCACATTGATTAAAAAGTGGCATGTTCATTCACATAATTGTTGTGAATGTGCTTTTTCATGACATTCCTTTTTAAGGTTGACTGATTGTATTGAAATAAGGGGGCGTCACTTTTCTTGTCAAAGTTTACTTCAAAAAGTTTGTGTAAGACCTTTTATTTTTCTGATATAGTGAGCCAGAGATGCATACTTTTTCTATTTTGTCATTTTTATTTAGAGGTACCATGCCATTTTGAATGGCCATTTTGGAATTACAAAATGACACATTTATGCTTTCTCTTACCACTTGAGTCCTTAGAGCGAAGACTTTGTTAGCTTTAGATTTGAGAGAGTACCTAAAGAAGATTCCTTTGTCAGCTTTTCTATAGAACTTTCTAAGATTATCTTGATCATTTAGGATATAGCATCTGCAACCAAAAACATAAAGAAATTTTATATTAGGTATTTTCTTGTTGATGGCTTGATATGGGGTCTAATTAATTCTCTTATTGATGATTGATCTATTTTGAGTGAAGCATGTTGTCGCAATTGCTTAAACCAATAAATAAATAGGGAGTTCTGTAGATGAGAGCATAGACCTAGCAGCCTCTATCAGAGTTCGATTTCTACTCTCTACAACACCGTTTTGTTGTGGTGCCATTGGAGCAGAGAAATTATGAGATATGCCTTTTCTGACAAGATATTCATCTAGCTTTGCATTTTTAAACTCTGATCCATTATCAGATCTTATTTTTCTGACCTTTTTATGCATTAATTTTATCACTCTTCTTATAAAGTTTATGATAAGAACAGGGGTTTTACTTTTAAGTCTTAAGAATTCGACCCATGTGTATCTGGAGAAGTCATCTACTATAACAATAATGTACTTCTTTGCACCAAGGCTTTCTGTGCTTATTGGTCCACAGAGATCCATATGGATTAGTTCGAGTGGTTGACTTCCAGATGTTTCCTGAAGTCTTCTATGAGAGACCTTTTTCATTTTGCCCGTTTGACATGCTTCAGAGATTTCTTCAGATTTTGAATTTATGGGGGCGAAGACCTTTTACCGTCTTTTTACTAGCCAGTTCAGCAATTGTTCTTAAGCTAAGATGGGATAGTCTTTTGTGCCATGATTCATATTCTTTTTCTAAAGATTTTGATATCAGAAAAAAGGACTCATTGGAAATTAAGTTTTTAATGTTTACAAAATATAGACTTTGATTGACTCTTTTCCCTGTTAGGTAAACTTAATTATCTTTCTACCCAACAAGTTCACACTTGTTGGAGTAGAGGATAAATTTGAATCCTTTATCGCAAAGTTGTCCACAGCTAAGTAAATTATATTTTAAGCCTTGGACATGCGATACATTTTCTATTGTTTCATCCCTAGTTAAAATGGTTTCGTATCTAATAGTTTTGTATTTTACACCATCGCCAAATGTGATTGATCTTCCCTTCCTTTTGATGTAGTTGCTTAGTAGATTTACCTCTCCAATCATGTGTGTTAAGCATCCTGAGTCATAGTACCAAATTTGTTGCACGTGATGGTCTTTGTACTCCAAGTGAGCTTCAGAGTTGTCTGAGAGGTAGGATTCATGTTTGGCCATGAAACATTGATTTATTTATTTGTCTTCCTCATAAGACGAGTCTAAATACCTATCCTCAGTTTTAGCCATTAGGGTCTTTTCTCTCTGCATGGCTTGCTTGTACTTCTTCTTGTAGTAGGCATCGTCTTTGAGCATTTGGCTTTTGCATATTGATGCATAATGACCCAAGATTCCACATTTGAAGCATTTTATTTCAGATTTGTCTATCTCAGGCTTATTAAAGTCTGAGGTTTGTTTTTTACTTACTTCATCTTTTGTGAAGACTCTTTTGTTTGACCAGGTGGGATTCCTTCTATTAAATCTTCCAAATTATCTAGTCAAGAGTGCAAGTTATTTTTCTAGTGATTCATGTTCTGTTTCATTTCCAAAACATTCACTTTTAGATTCAGTTTGGTCATTTCTTTTGAAAGTGCGAGAGCGATGTATTGTCTACTCAATCATAATAAGAACGATGTAATTCGAGTACAAATGATGAACACAATGAGGTAAATACAATGATGATTGTATTGATAAACTTAAGAGAAAACACACACAGATACACACAGTAGAATGATCAAGAAGTTCTAGCCTAATACAAGAAACAAAGTATTTATATTAAACACCACTACCACGAACTGGAGAACCCGTGAACTGCCAGTTCGCGGGGTCACGAACTGTCAGTTCGTGTCCACTTCATGGACAGCCTTCCTTGCATCCTCGACTCGTTCTGATACTTCACACGACGAACCAAATTATTCTCTAACAAACTCCCCCTCGACGTGTGCAATATTTGTTTCTCCACATAGTATTATATCTTCAATCAAACTCCCCCTCAACTTGATGGTTAGTCTGATCTTGAATACTTGACATTGCACACTGTGTTTCCTCCTTATCAACAGCTTCAGAAGACTGGAAGTGGTGACAGTCCTCTTTACTTTTAGAACTTGGCCAACATAAATAATCTTGGTGCAAAACGTCTTTTTTGAGACTCTAAGGTAGTTTCATTTTGAAATTTGATGTGTATCCAGTGTTGATCAACCAAAAACAAAAAAGAAATAAAATATTTTTGACTTTTCTAAACTTTACATCAAAACACACCTAAAATCTTTTTGGTATTTTCAGATATGGAAAGTAAATGCAGTACAAAATCAGACACTATTTTTGTTTTTTGTGAGAAAGATCACGACTTGAGATCATATTGGTCATAACGTGCTGATATGCCATTTTTTATTGCAGATATAATTTGTCTAATTTTATACTCAGGCAGAATCGTACTCATAACATCTGGATATGTTAAAGTATTGATTAGATTTTCTTTAACCAGTGTACCCCACACTATCAGACATACTCAGATAAGCTTTTGAACCACACTTTGTGATTTCACTTGTGATTTAACACATAGTGATTGTATTTATGATATAGTCAGGTGTGTTCCATGCAAAAAAAAAAAAATTATAAGAACCTTATATCATCTACCTTAAGGTCGATCTTTCGATACACAGATGAGGCATCGGACTTAAAAAAATAAGAAAATAAAAACAATTTGAAATTGTATAATTCAACAACAATCAGGGCGGCACTCCCGTACACGCAGAGAAAGGACGATGAATTATACGAAACACTAAATAAAATAAAGTAGAACCTTAAATGAACAACTTGATACTCCCGTATACACAGAGATAGTCCGATCATTTAAGAAAATATAGAAAATCATATAAATTTAAATCTTTGCAAAATGAACACATGTATACACAGTGACTTCTCATTTTTCTTTACACATATCTTTTTCTTGATATCGTGAAATTTGCATCAAGATGTTGTCAACTAGGTCAAGCATCAGATTTAGTGTATATAAAATTTGTATACTTTCTAATTTGCATAGCCTACCTAACACATCGAACAATGATAAAATGGCTTTTTCACTTACTTTATCCATGAGTCTGACAACGCCAGCCAATGTACCATCATTACCCATTTATGTCGGATACAATTTCTCATTTTTTTAATGTTTTTGTACTTTTTGCATATTTCAATTTTTTTTTATCTTTTCAATAACTCCCCCCCCCCCCCCCCCAGAAAATGACAAACTCTATATTTAGATTTTGATCTTTACTATTTGAAAAACGACACACTATTTTTGAATTTTTCACTTTTCTAAACAAACCAACAAACTTCCCCTCAAAAAAATGAGACGAAGTGAAAAATGAAAGAAAGCTGATCAACCAACACGGATACATGTGTTTTAGCAACTGGGAAAACACAAGTTTTGGAAAAAAGATTTGAAAATCCAGTTTAAGTTAAAACAGATATTCCACCATCAGCAATCGTTCAACTACCGATATGTCTTCATGGAATACTTGCTGACACCAAATGTAACATTAGTTGCTTTGGGATCGACCCGATTCAACAGCATCGGGTCGCCCGGTGTCTTCCACATAGTCTTTGTTGGCCTTGGAAATAACATTTAGTTTCCATATCAACAGTGATGAGAATTTTTCATCAGAACCTGGAAATAACATTTTATAATATCCTTTAAAATATTAAAGCTTAATTCAACACCGTTTACTCAATTTGGGCAGAACAACGTTATGAAAACCCTAATTTTGACCCGTTAACAAAACCTAAACCAAACCTTTACCAATTGTGAAATAAACTTAGGGCTTTCTTAAAATACATCATTTTATGATTACCTACAAAAATTCATACCCTAATTACCAACCGATCACCCGATTTTATCAAAACAAGCTCAAGAACCCTAATTTTAACACATTTTTAGAAATCATACTTAGAGGTTGATTTAGCCAAAACTGAAAGAGTTTATTTTAGACCTTACCTTAAGATGCTTGGTTGCTGAATTTCAACTTCTAACTCCTCTTGTGCAACTCGTATTCGACTGATGAAGATTCTGGGCGGGTTTAGGGTTTTTAGAGAGAAAATAAGTGAATTGGTGATTGAAAACAACGAATTGAAGGGTTTATTTATTGTGTTTAGGTGCGCATTTGGTTGCTGCCACGACCGTAGGTGACTAACTACTAAAAAATGCCACGAATCTGATGAATCTTGAGCTCCAAGTCGAGTTTACGTGGCTAGAAACGGACCTGTGATGTTTCTGCGTTTACTGGTGCCCTCGCGTATCGCGCAGGAGTGATGGATGTGGCTCGCGATACGCGAGCCACTGGTTTTCTTGCCAGCTTTGTAGATTTTACCTATTAAGTCCTTGTTGTTTGATTTAGTGCATTCTAGCCCCTCAAACTTCCATAGTTTTATCATTTTATGTACCAAAACTTTATGGGATATATTTCTAACATTTTCTAAGGTTTCTAAGGCTTGGGATTCGCATGATAACATAAATATACATTTATATATATTTTCTTTATTATTTGCTAATTTATGTTCTAGGCCCTCAAACTTTACAATACCTATCATTTTATGTCACGAATCATATTAGGATATATTTTTGCTAGTTTATATGCATCGGCATACTTATAATACGTATAATACATGTATACGTTTATATCTTTACATAAATTACGCTTTTAGTCCTTTAACTTTTCCGTTAGCTATTAACACAAGTATTCACACGTATATATCTATCAATTCACACATGCGTTATCATGTTATTCATATAAACACGTATTTACTATATATATCATGTATCTATGGAATTGGGATGTTATAACTCTATCCCCCCTTAAACAAGGTTTCGTCCTCGAAACCTGATCTATTCCCATTTATCACAAACTGTCATATTCTAATGTCTAAGGCACAACAAGTAAAGGCCCACATATGTATAGCACATAACACGTTTTAGGTAAACTTTTATCAGATAATCACGTTAACTAAATAATGACGTTACCTGGGCGATAGTTGGGTTTCAAGAGCTTGGGTTTCTAACCCCTGGCATCTGTCACACAATATGCCCTTGCAGGAGCGGTGCGGGGTCCAGTACCATTCCCTGGGACGGCTCTCAGAGGTGTAGGATTCAGTACTAACTTAGGGTAATTCTTCTTAAAATGTCCTAATTCTCCACACTCGAAACAACCCTTGCTTCCTAGGTCGCCTTTTGCCGGACAGGCAGAGATAGTATGTCCTGTGCTGCCACAGTTGTGACACTTGGGTTTCCCATAACGGCACTCTCCAGGATGGTTCTTACCACACGTATTGCATCTCGGTACGTGATTTCCTTTCGACTTCTTTCCAGCATCTTCCTGAGTAATTCCCGAGGATTCAATCCACTTCCTTTCTGCTCCATCGGCTTTCCTACTTCTCCGTAAATTTCATCATACAGGGTCGCACTAAGGTTCACTGCCTTTTTAGAAGTTGTAGGTGCAAAAACCTTCACCAATTTCCGCACCTCAGATGGAAACCCTTGCGTGTAACGCCTAACTCTAACATCTTCAGTAAGCACCAGATTTGGAAGTAATCGAGCCATCATGTTGAACTTGGTAGTATACTCGCCGTGCGTCATGTATCCATCTTCAATTCTTAAGAAGTTCATCTCCAACCGGTCCAACTCATGTTGTGGACAGAAGCTTTCCATCACGTGCCTCTTCAGATCAGTCCAGGTCATATTTAGCACTTCTTCCTCACTTAGAGTTTAATTAATCATCTCCCACCAGAACAATGCTTCAGAAACAAATGAGTGTGCAGCATACTTTACTGCCTGAGCTTCAGAACACTCACTGATGTTGATCACAGCTTCCATCTCATGTATCCATCGAAACGTAGCCATAGCATCCTTCTTCCCGTCAAAAGATGGAGGTTTGCATCCGCAAAAGGATTTGTATGAACATCTATGCCTAAGAGGATTATCTTCAACTTCAGCTTAACGTCCAATACAACGACCATCTCCACGACCTACTTCAGCATCAGCTCCACAACCTGCCCCACGACCAGCTCCACGACCAGTGTCGCTCCTCGACATCCTAGTTTCGCAGCGAGTGTGGGTAACGCACCCTGAAAGCCCTCGCCACTTCTTCAGCTAACGTAGACCTTAGTTGATCATTAAGAGGGCCGCCTCCCCGAGCTCCATTCTCAGGATTTCCAGCTCCGTTATTAACCTCTGGATTTGCACGTGCATTCTTCCCAGTGGCGGACCTAGATACATCCGTTGGGGTTCGGCCGACACCCATGAATTTTTCATTGTTAGTGTTATATATGCGATCTAATCTCGACCGACCCCCAATAAATTTTATAAACGACCCCCATGAAAGAGTAGAAAAGCCTGATGTGAAAAAAAAATTTATCTTGTTTGAAGATACATGTTTAATGGAAGGAGTTGCAGGTTTTAATGGAGAAGAAGAAAGAGGAAGAAGATAAGATTAAATTTAATAAAAAAGAAACTATTCTAGTTAAAAATTATGAAAATAGGCACAAGTCTCCATACAAACTCTGTTACCTATACCTATTTTTTATTTATAATTTCATTTTCTTTTTTTTTGTTATTTTTAAAGAGTCAGACTTGTATTCTCAAATAAAGAAACTACAAATTATCTCAAATTAATTATCAACATAGTCTAAATAAACAAACAATGTTATTTTTTCTTTCGTTCTTCGTTTTCATATATATTAAATTATTGATTATTGATTTTTTATTTTTTAAATAAAAAAGAGTTTCTAATTTCCTAATACATCACAGGAAGAAACTTTTTAACAGGTGTCATTGAGTTCTATTATTCCTGACAATATTTAAGAAAGTAAAAAAAATATTAGATTTGTGGAAATTTAAATTTTGATGATCTACTTTGTACGCATAAATTAATGATTATTTGATTAATATAACGAGATACTTTAATAATCTTAGTGTAAATATGAATATAGAAGAATTTATTATGTGATCCGACCCAATTCATATTAAATTGAACCGGTTAAAAATTTAATATTTAGCGATATACTACAAGTGACCTTGAAAATTTTTCCGACCCCCATAAAAATATTTTCTGAGTTCGCCACTGATTCTTCCTCGTATTAGTTCGTCCTATCGGGGTTCCAGCTCCACCTCGGCCTCTGCCACTTCCAGCCATCTCGAGCTCCTTCAATCGGGACATAGATATAAGTATCTTCAAATGGGTTATAGATAGGACATGATAATATAACAAATTAGTAGATGCGGAGCTCTGTGCAGTTACTGGCTTGCCACATTCTCAATGTACTAACTACCCTCCATTCTGATTATACTCAAATCTATTTCCCGACCTCGCTCTCTAGCGATCTAATGAGCACTCCATTGCTTTAATAGGCATTCTAGCCTATTTACACATTCTGGCCATATAATAGATGTAACTTCACATTACTTGCAGGGGTAAATTCCTAAGGGCAGTAGCTAACTGAAAACGCGAATCGTCCCGATCTAGTGATTTCGTACACCGAAATTGAACCGAAAGATTACCCGAAACGAAGAACACTAACAAGGTAAATAAACTCGATTTATTGCTCAAATTGATCAACGATTACATGATTTGAACTCGTTTATAATCTCTAATCATGATCATAAACACATAACTCTCTGAAGAACAAGATCAAAAACTCTCCTCTTAGAAATCAAACTCAGTGAAAAACGGTTATATGTGTGTAGTCAAACTAGTCCGACCTCCATCCTCCATATATATGTAACAAGTTCGTGAGTGCCGAACTTCAGGATCGGAGACAGTTCGGCAGATTTCCTAACTTTAAGTTCGGACCTCATCTGGGTTGTCTTCAAATTTTAGTCTTCATCTCATGACTACATATCACATTTATGTGATTTTACTAAAACACAATCAAGACCCTCCATTTTAATACGATGACACAAACTACCCTATATCATGATTTAACCATTCTAACTAAAGCAACTAACAAAACTAACAAGACTAACTGATACACACACGACACACATATTTTGCACCAACAAACTCCCCCTTGACGTGTGCTGTATCAGATCTTCAAACTCTTTGAATCTATTGTTAGTTGATGTAGGGTAGACATGGCTGGAACAGGACTAAGTCAACTGAACCATTTCTGAAAGTGATAAACTCTTTGACAACTGCATAACCATGCTTGCAATCCCGTCTGAGATCTTTATCTGAAAGACTTTGATGATATCAACCTACAACCTTCAGAAGACAAAAGTGCAGCTTTTCTTTTCCAAACATAACTTTAATCTTGGAAACAAAACTTCTCCTTTGGAGAAACCAAGACATTTAGTTTTGAAATTTGTTGTATCTCGTGTCGATCAGCTTGGCCCATCTGTAACAGCCCAGACCTGTCGCAACCAAGATATTGTCCGCTTTGGCAGTCGGCATGCCCTCAGGCATCCGCCCCTCCGGTTTTAAAACGCGTCTTTGTGGGGGAGGTATCCACACCCTTATAAAGGCATGCTTAGTTCTCCTCTCCACCAATGTGGGATGTTACAGAATACAACCATTTTGTTTATTTCAGCTAAAGCAAGTCATTGTCTATAGCTTTCTGATATGAAATTAAGTGTATTTTTCGAGCATTGATAATATGGTACCCACACAATCAGGAATACTGGCAAAGTACTTATTTCATATTTTTGTATTTTTCTTTTATTCAAGCCAAGTTACTCGCAGCAGATTTCTCATACTGATATTGTAAACTTGCTTATACAGAATCAAATGCCATAGAGATATCAAGTTCATGGTGTTTCTTGCAAAAAGAAAACAGAACCCTAAACAAACAACAATCAGGTCGGTCGGTAGGCACGCAGAGAAAGTCCGATTGTTTAGGAAAATAAGAAATGTAAAATAAAGCAGAAGTTGTATAGTCCAACAACAATCAGGCCGGTACTTACGTACACGGAGAGAAAGTCCGATGGATTATACGAAACACTAAAGAAAATAACGCAGAACGTCAAACGAACAACAATCAGGTCGATCTTTCGATACGCAGAGAAAGTCCGATCGTTTGACAAAATAAAGAAAATCAAACAAGTTTAAATCTTTGCAAAATAAAGCAAGCGTACACCAGAACATCTCTTTATTCTGTTTTTGGTATTTTCAAATTTATTTTGCCAGATATGCACAGTACCCATCATGATTTGTAACCACAATTATCAAGCAAGCGTTATCTTTATATCATACTCGCATATATCAGACTACTCGGCACATTCAGTTAAGTCAAGCAAGTACCTACAGCCTTTCTTTCTACTTTATTCATGGCAGATAACATATGTTGATGTACCATCATTTCTCACATGGTTGGATCAATTTCTCTCACATGGTTGGATCAATTTCTCTTTTTGAGATTTTTCATTTTTTTTTTATCTTTTTGAATTTTTGCATTTTTTTTATATTTTTCATAGTTTGCATTTTCTCCCCCTAAAATTCAGCAAACTCTATTTTTTGAATTTTCCAAAATACTCCCCCTAAGATATGAAAGAAAATAAAAGAAAATAAAAGAAAACAAAATAAAATAAAATAAAATTGATCGACCAACACGAATACCTCGGATTTTTAGTTTTTGAAAAATCCTTTTTCTCAAAAAATGTTTGTGAAATATCAACTCTGTGAAGCGCTAACTTAAGCAAAATACTCCACTATCAACAATTCACCAATTGCTAATAGGTCTTCTTGAAGTACCTGCATACAAGCTCAAACAATTTTTTTAGTTAAATACGGGAACCCAAACTGGCTTGGGTCGTCCCGTATCCTCAACAAAATCGTTTCCCGCTGAGGTTGCCATTTTCTGTTTCCAAGAACGAAATGGTCTAGACGATTTCGCCCGATACGAATCAGAACCATTTACATACTGTGACAAGTTGGAAACAATATTTAACAATTCACCAACTAACATTGTCTCGGGTTTTGGATGACGTTGGTGATGTTGTCTCGACCCATAATAAGAAAAATCATTTGAGTAAGGCATTTTAAACTCATTTTGGAAAAATTGTTTTTGTTTTGAAAATTGTGGTGACCAATCATCATAATTTGAGGTTTTACCAACAACCGGCTTCTTATAAGCTGGTTTTCGTTGGTTTTTCTGATTTTAACTAATAGGTACCTCATTAAGAATCATTGAATCGGGTGATGATGATCGATATGAATCACGTGAAAACCTTTTTCGAATAGCACAATCACGAATCACATGTCCCGTCTTGTTGTAGTAAAAGCATGCTCTCCCATCAACCGACTTAGGAGATGACATGGAATCTGTTGACATTGTAGAATGTTGAGAAGAATCACTCTCTTGATGCACTAACTTAAAGTTTGTTGACAGAAAATCAGCATCAGGTTCACACAAGATATGATTCTCAAGTGGAATCTCCTTTTTTTTGTGAATCTTGATATCCTCCACAATTCTTCTATCTCAAGCACATCTTGGAGATCATTTCCAACATTCACGTTCTCGTCTTTGCTTTCATATCCCAGACCACCATTCTTTTTAGATTTATCTGGTACTGACTTAGGCTTCTCATGACCTTGTGAAGCAAGTCGAGAAAACTCATCCTTGATGGCATTTAAATCATTTTTATTGGAAAGCAAAGATTCATCAATCACAATCTCTGAAAATTTGTCGACTTTCACTTTTCCTGAATTGCTGTCAAAAACCTTTTTCTTATCAAGCAATATGGAACTTGAAACAAATTTAGTTCTCTTGTTAGCATCAAAATTCTCTTCATTTTTCTTCTGCGACTTTGACTTTTTCTTCTTAGAAGAATTATCAGTAAGCTTTGAATAATCATGAACTTCTTCCGTTGCTTTCAAAGTATTAATAGAATTTTCAATAACCACAGGAGGTGGAACATTTTTCAGAATAGCATCACCAAAAATCTGTTGAAAATTCTCCTTTTTGCACAAAAAATTTGTGAAAGATGATGAATTATTGAGATTATGCAACTGTCTTTTGAAAACACGAACCTCAATCTTCATGTCTGCAATTTTCTTTTGCGCTTCAGCCAACTCTTTTTGTGTTGCAATATGTTCTTCTGTTGTTCTATTCAGAGTAAACTTTTCTCTCCTCAACTGATCATGAGCATCATATGTTTCTTGAACAACCTTTTCCCATTTTTGTTTATAAATCTCAACATTTTGCTTCAAAAGCTTGTTTTCACAGAGCAATTCAGCTTTAGCATCTAACAGCTTCGTGTTGTCCTCTTGATGACTTAATTCTTTAGCAGTAAGATCAGCAACTTCCTTTTCTAGACTTTCAAGTTTGATCTTTGATTTTGCAAACAAATCATCAAAAGCTGCAGCCATATCATTTGCTTCTTTCTTCCATTTCTCAACTTCATTTATCAAATCATCATTTGTTTCAGTTAGCTTTGAAACTTTCTTCACTAACTCAGTGTTATCTTTTTGCAACTGAACTTCTGTTAGAACTGTACAACCACCTTTATCAGACATCTCACAATTTGCAAAAGATGTATATACTTCAGTATCAACCCCCTTTCCAGATGCATTTAATTCAGCATATTTCTGAGCAAGAGCATCCCAAAACATTTTAGAATTCTTGCATGTTTTGAATTGAGACAGTAATTCTTTTGACAATGCCATTGTGAGAAAATCATAAGCTTTTAATTCTCTTTCATAACATTCCCTTTCCTCAAATGAAAGATCTCTTTGAAATTTAGGAACACCATGCCAATCAGTCGGATATGAATACTTTTTATCAACCGCCTTCCAAAATCCATCAAAGTTAGCGTTAAAAAATCTCAAAATCTTTTCTCCATTCTTGATAATCTTCACATTTTAATAACTTGGGAACCACCGAACTTGATTGAAATTTAGTCATTGTGATTCCACCAGAAAAATGACAATCTGAACCTTGTAACTTGAACTTTGAATTTTGTGAAATCACTGAACTGAAATCCCGAGGCCAAAGTTTTTTTTATTTTCAGTATTTTTGTAAATTTTATTTAATATTTTATTTCAAGAAAGAAAGTTGAAAAACAAAATGTTTAGAGGTTTTTTTTTAAGAAAAAGAAACTAAACAATGAAAAATATCAAAATAAAAATGTAAACAAAAACAAAAGAATTTATGTTTGTTAACCGATTCACTAAACGCAAAAATATTTTGCGTTCACGAATCAATTAAACAAACACAAAAACTTTGTGTTAATTTTTTTCTAAAAAGAATTGTTGTTTTTTTTATTATTAAAACTTTGTGTTTTTTTTAATAAAAGTCTTTATGTTTTTTTTTATAAGAAAACTTGAGTAGCAAATGTTAGATTTGATGAAACTAGAGGGTTAAAAATGAAAGTTTTCTAAATGGGACAAAATAGTCGTGATATAGGAATTGAAAGAAAATTCCGGCCGACGAGGTTGAAAAATCCGGCGACTATGGTATTTTTCCGGCGAGCAAAACCTTTAATTCTCCACAAACTTTAAACGATTGTATCTCTCTCAATTCTCGATGAAAATTGAATCCGTAAGTTGCGTTGAATTCGTAACGACGAAACAAATCAAACTAGCACCATTGTTACTATGTTTTGAATTGATTTGAGCATCGAGCGAAATAGCTCCGGCGAATGACAAAGATTGTGATATCGTGATCTTCTCAAAAGGACACCAAATCGAAAACGGAGTGTTGCAAAAGCTTCCTATGATCAAACTTAATCTGTTGCAACTGAAATTACACAAAATGATCGAGTATTCACAGATTCACCATTGATGGACCATGAAGAACACATAAATGTTCTATAAAATTGTGATTTCAACAATTTTGAACCAAAATCGAATCTGTAAATTGCAAAAGGAGTGTAATCACATGTGGAAACTTCCTGTACCCATTAGAAACACCAAAACACTTGAATCAGCTCCAATTTTGAGGTCAAAAATCGAACAGTTTGACTTTAAAAAGTCAAAGTTTGCGAATTGAACAATTTCAGTAACGATTTTGATGAAAAACAGTGTAGAATCATGCCTGGAGTTGCTCTGATACCAATTGAAAACGTGAATCGTCCCGATCTAGTGATTTCGTACACCAAAATTGAACCGAAAGATTACCCGAAACAAAGAACACTAACAAGGTAAATAAACTTGATTTATTGCTGAAATTTGATCAACGATTACATGATTTGAACTCGTTTATAATCTCTAATCGTGATCCTAAACACATAACTCTCTGAAGAACAAGATCAAAAACTCTCCTCTTAGAAATCAAACTCAGTGAAAAACGGTTATATGTGTGTAGTCAAACTAGTCCGAACTCCATCCTCCATATATATGTAACAAGTTCATGAGTGCCGAACTTCAGGATCGGAGACAGTTCGGCAGATTTCCGAACTTTAAGTTCGGACCTCATCTGGGTTGTCTTCAAATTCTAATCTTCATCTCATGACTACATATCACATTTATGTGATTTTAGTAAAACACAATCAAGACCCTCCATTTTAATACAATGACACAAACTACCCTATGTCATGATTTAACCATTCTAACTAAAGCAACTAACAAAACTAACAAGACTAACTGATACACACACGACACACATATTTTGCACCAACACTAATTGCCATTAATTATTTCTCCTTACAAGCAAATGTGAGACTACTCCTACTATGGCCTAGTGTTTTCTCCAATTAGCACCTAACTATTCCTAACTAAGGCCCAAAGTTCTAGTTTAAGTTTAGATACTCTCCGAAGTATCCAAATCTCTTAAACCGGTGCTCTGATACCAACTTCTGACACTCGGCCCCTTGCGGGCCGGTGCCACGTCGTCGGATTTACTCATCAACACATGATTAAATCAGAGATCACAAAAACTAGGGAAATTAAAACTTTTATTTATTAACAACGATGATTCTTACAGCGGAAGCATAAACGTAACATACGATATACTAAACATAAAGTAAACTAAACGTAAGATAATTTATTCCAGCCACCAGCGTCTTCACCGTCTCCTCCTAGAGCGAAATCGCAGCTTGGCCCATAGATGCATCAGAACCTAGCACACATACTTTTAAAAAGTCAGCTTACGCTGGTAAGTTCTACTATTTAGTTCAAAAACCGTTTTAGGTGTTTACCTGATTTTCACAACACATATATATCACTAATTAAATCCTATCACATAATGACTATATTAACCGTGACCCTAGGCTTAACTTCTAGGTCACTATATTTATTTAATGACTGTAACCGTGACCCTAGGCTTAACTTCTAGGTCACAATATCTAACCGACTCTTTTACTATGGGAAGACATGCCACTGCATTCTCTAGGGCACCCCCTTTGGAGAAGCAACGCCGTCCGTAAACGGTACTCTAGGGCACCCTCATTGGAGCAGCAGTGACTCCTTATTCTTACCAGTAACCCTAGGCTTATCATCTGGGTTACCAACTCTTCCTATGAGAAAACCTGACACTACATTCTCTAGGGCACCCCCATTGGAGAAGCAGCGCCGTCCGTACACGGTACTCTAGGGCACCCCCATTGGAGCAACAACGATTCCTCAACTTTATACTTAACTCTATCAGGTTATGTTCTCTTCTTAATGACTTAACTACCGATCATGTATACTACCCACCCCTAGTTAAATAACCAGATGCTTTAGGTTTGTTATTAAACAGTGATAAGGCATTCATATACTGTAACAAATGGACATCCCCCAATTTACATAGGTGTATGTATACAGGATGTACCAGTGGCGTATCCTCCACACTTTCGATATACCGGGTAACTTATACTACTATGTATATATATAGGATGTACCAGCGGCGTATCCACCACATATTAATATAAGCAAATGCATCACATGTTCTCATATAATCATACATATTCACTAAACGTTTAATAACAACTCCCTTGTCACTTGGAAACTTAATCTCAAACAAGTATATACACATCACATTATAAACGATACAATTGCATAACACGTATAAGCAATTTAACAACTTCATCGTATAACACGTATATATCAAGTCACAATTACCTTGAATATATTTTCACAAGTTTTGTACGTATACTAGCCCGAAAATATTTAAAAACGTTTAAAACTTGTAAAGTGGGCTTATAGAAACTCACCTGATATCTTTAATAAGATATTCAGACAGAACCTCCGTTATGGTCCACAATTAATTTAATCGCGTATCGGATCGCATTAATGCAAGGTTATTATAAATAATACCTACGGTTATTTATATCTTATTATCCTAATAATAATTTATTAGGGTTTATCTCTTTTAGGGTCAAAATAACCAAAATGCCCTTATAGGCATAATAACCTTTTTATTGATAATATGAAGACGCGCATTCCTATAAGTAAACGCTCACCCCGGGATCGCCCAGTGAGGTATGCCACTTCCCAGTTGGGATATATGCGACACCCCCGCTTTGCCAGAAACCCCAGTGTACAGACGCCTACCCTTCCGGTCCGTACGAACTTCTAAATATCCGATCACTTTTTTTATTACCTACAAAAATTCAGACCCTAATTCCCACCCGATCACCCGATTTTATCAAAACAAGCTCAGGAACCCTAATTTTATACATTTTTAGAAATCATACTTAGAAGTTGATTTAGCCAAAACTGAAAGAGGTTATTTTAGACCTTACCTTAAGATGCTTGACTGCTGAATTTCAACTTCTAACTCCTCTTGTGAAGCTCGTATACGACTAATGAAGATTCTGGGCGGGTTTAGGGTTTTTAAAGAGAAAATCAGTGAATTGGTGATTGAAAACAACGAATTGAAGGTTCTATTTATAGTGTTTAGGTGAGCATTTGGTTGCTGCCACGACCCTAGGTGACTAACTACTCAAAAACGCCACGAATCTGACGAATCTTGCGCTCCAAGTCGAGTTTACGTGGCTAGAAACGGACCTATGATGTTTCTGCGTTTACTAGGTGCCCTTGCGTATCGCGCAGGAGTGCTGGATGTGGCTCGCGACACGCGAGCCACTGGTTTTCTGGCCAGCTTTGTAGATTTTACATATTTACTCCTTGTTGTTTGATTTAGTGCATTCTAGCCCCTCAAACTTCTATAGTTTTATCATTTTATGTACCAAAACTTTATGGGACATATTTCTAACATTTTCTAAGGTTTCTAAGGCTCGGGATTCGCATGATAACATAAATATACATTTATATATATTTTCTTTATTATTTGCTAATTTATGTTCTAGGCCCTCAAACTTTACAATACCTATCATTTTATGTCACGAATCATATTAGGATATATTTTTACTAGTTTATAAGCCTCAGGATACTTATAATACGTATAATACATATATACGTTTATATCTTCACATAAATTACGCTTTTAGGCCTTTAACTTTTCCGTTAGCTATTAACACAAGTATTCAAACGTATATATCTATCAGTTCACACATGTGTTATCATGTTATTCATATAAACACGTGTTTACTATATATATCATGTATCTATGGAATTTGGATGTTACAGTTTATGACGCCGCAATAACATCAGATGTATTATGCAATTCGTTTAGCCTCATCTGTGCGCGCTTAATTTACAAATATTTACGTTACGGTGCTGAAGGCTCCAATAACGCAACGGTTTGTAACTAGAGGAATAGTTATCCGAGGTGGCCACACGTGCAACTACGGTGCTGAAGGCTCCAATAATTGCACCTTAGACCACACCCTACATGCCAAGTACGGTGTTGAAGACTCCAATTCCGGCGACATTAACTATTAACTAATTATTACCAGATAGGGATATTAATCCAATTTTAATATATACCTTTTTATCGTTGATTGAGAACGAAAAACCCTATCATCACTCAGGACACCTTATTAGATAACCAATTATTTAAAATTGCCTAGGCGTTCGCGAATGATTTATATGTGTGTAATCGGCCATTAGGTCACTTAATCTTGCTAGACCCTGATTAACAAGATTAATTAGGGTTAGGAGGTATACAATTATATATTAAATATAAACAACCACACGGTAGGCAAAATTTGCGTCTTGTATCTTCTTATAGCTCCCACTGACCTCCTGGACTCCTCTTGGCTCTTTGTTGGATCTTCAGTCTTCGGTTTACAAAATTGGAAAGTTTCCAAAATTGAAGGTTACAAAAATAGAAACCCTAGTTTCTAATTTTACAACTATGAACCCCGAAACATAAGGCAACAAACCAAAACTGCTAAATTACAATAATAGGCCAACAAATTGGGCTACACCATAAACAATCACAACAACCACTAAATTTAATCAAAAATTATATATATATATATATATATATATATATATTCCAAAAATATGTGTATTTATATATATATAGTTATCAAATAATTTAAACATTTAAATTTAAATTCTCAATCTGGAATGAAATTGAAATCGCGAATCACTGGTTAAAATAAAAGACCGGTTTTCGATTTGCGTATGGTGATCAGGCCTCTAATACAATTTTTTGGCAGTGGTTTTACAGTGGTGTTCGGGTTCCCTACAATAACATTTTTTTACTAAACATAAAGATATATTTATATTTAACCAGATTAATATATTAATAGATTAACGCAGTAGAAATAATTAATTGTATAAAACGCGAAAACCGTAAAACCGTTACAGGATCAAATCACCAGTTACACGCAAACACGAAAAATAAATACATTGAAAAAAAGTAATATCTAAATAAATAAATTTTAGATATACCTTAGCCGGATCCAAACAACCGTTCGAGACACTGGGATTCAACGTATCAACGCTAGGATTGAACGAAACCAATGACTCAAACTTTATCGTCAAGTCAGCTACAGTCTTGCCTGGAGATGTATTAGTAATAACTTCGTCACCAAGAAATGGGGTGACCGGTGGATCTTGATCCATAAATTCCAGCATAGGCGGAATCGTCCCGGAACACAAATCGGAACCGGGGTTAGAACCCCATGCGATCGACGGACAACACCGGCGACGCCATGGTGGTCAGCGGTGGCGGTGCTACGGTCGCCAGAAGCAGGGCAGTGACGGTGGCCGGAGAGAACTTCACCGGATATAACGGTGGTGGCCACGAGTTGGACGGGATCGGAACAGCGGTAGCAGCGGCGGCACACCACCGGAAGTAGCGGCGGCAGTGATCGGCAAGGCGAAGGTGGTAGTCGCTTGCTATAGAGGAGCAGCGGTGGCGATGCCGCGGTGTGCGGCTACGGTGGTCATAACACTGTCAGTGGTTGATGGAGATGGCATGGTGGCGACAGAGTTGAACGGTGGTGAGGCGGTGGCGCGCGGGAGTCTACGGCAGCCGGGAAGCGACGAACCGGGGAGGCCGGTTGGCGGCGGACGGCGGACCCGGGGGTGGTCTCGGCCGGAACTCGCTGAGAGGAGAGTGAGAGATTTTTGGGTTTTTGTTTTTGGCTTCTAGATTGATCACCTTTATCTCTCAGAATCAATTATAATTATAACTTACCCTGAACTCTATTTGAATCCTATCCAAATTGGTTAAATTTTATTTATCTACAAATTAAACCCTTTTAATTTAACCTCTCAATTATCCACTAACTAATTAATTTAATAAATTTAATTTAACTTCATAATTTATTTAAAACTAATTAATTAATTAATTAACCTTTGATTTAATTACTAAACAATTTTAGTAAATAAAAAAATTATCCACCAAAATCACTAAACTTCGTAATTAAGTTTCGTTCGGTTACCGATTACTAAATTAATCGGATTTCTTGACACGTTGACCCCAGTGTAGCTCTTACGGGTCAATGACAGGGTTGGTTACGTTAATTTATCTAATCTGGAGATAAAATATCCAACAATGTTAGTGTCATGTGTGTATTTACTTTACCGGGTCCGTCCCGGAACGTTGTTTGACTAATTAAATAATACATTAATCAAATGAACATAATTTCTACAACCTACACTACGTGATTTATGTGAACCTAGGTATTAACTAAATTACGTGGTTATGATTCTATGTAATTTATGTGTTACTAGAATTTCATTATTTGGGATAGTCGTTTAGTAATTTTATGGAAAACGCATGTGATTTATGTTTCCTTGTAAATTAGACGAAACGGACATTGCGTAGACTTTAATTGGCGAACCATGGCTTTAGTTAACTTGTAAGTTTTTGGGCCTTAGTCCCCTTGGTTCGGCTTGCTCCATCTCCATATACAAGCCCATGAGATTTATTTAGCCTACAATTAAAACTAGATTTCTTGGTCCTTACTCCACTCATTTACACAAAACACAAAGGAAGACCAAAACCCTAATTCTCCCTCTCTCTCTGACTCCTCTTAGTCGTCACCCCTCTCCATCCCTCTCTTTTGTGGTTTTTCACCATTCTCAAGTGCTTGATTGGTGATTTCAGGCATCTTGGATTGTGTATATGTATAGGAACCGATTGGCGATCTCAAAACCCTTATCAACTTTGAAAGATCAAAGGTATATCTTGTTCTTCATGTTTCACAAACCCTAAGTGGTCCAATTAGACATTCCAAGTTTTTATCATGTGTTTTATTGTTATAGTAATATTAGATGATTATTTGTGATTGCTTGTTTGGTCAAAATCGCTTTTTAGAGTACCCTCTATACATCTCGTTTTTTACAGAATCTGTCTACACTTTTAGGTCATCTTCAAACGATCATAACTTAATCAATATCTTTTTAATGGTTGTGATTCTTGTTGCATATTTGAGCTTTAATTTGACTATTCATAGACTTGCTAAAACCCTCGTTTGGTCACTTAATTTTCTGTCACAACATGTGTGTGTAAATCTATCTATTGTTTGGAGTTACGAACTTGTGTCAACGTATTGAGCATGCTATGTTAGTTTTTAATAACGCTCTATCAAATCAAAAATATTGAAAATACAATAAATTAAGGATCTGCAGATTTTGGTAATCAAACTCAAAGTTTTGGTCAAGTTATAAGCTTGCAAAGTTAACATGTGCATTTTCCTTAATAGCAACAACCTAGATTTTTAGTCTAATTCAAAGTTGCATAACTCACTCAATTATTATGGGAATTGAGAGATTCTTTAAGATAAATTAAATTGAATTCTTATTTTTCTTTTGGATTTTTGGCACTCTCAAAATCCACTGTTTGAGAACTGGTCATGCCAGTGCAAGATCAGTGTGCAAACAGTAACGTTCCATGAACTTGTATTTTGTGTTGCTGTTTTGGGCATCCTAATTCGCTATGTAGGTTATGTGTTCAACATGAAACTTGTTTAGAATGTAGGTAATTAGATTTTTGAAAAATTTAGGGATTCAATTATGAGTTTCGGTCAGGTTGCGGGTTGGACTTCCGGGTGTTAATTTTTAACCTGTGCATGTTTATGTTGTGTGCCTTGTAATGTGAACCCTGAAGCTCATGTATGTTAGGACCAAATTTGATGGCTTGTTAAATTTGAAAACTGATTTACTTGTGAAACCTTTCACCGTACAAAGTCCTAAGTCTCTCGTCTCGTTGGGAATTACAAGACTGTGCAAAGCCGCACCGTCGATTTTGCACCATATGGGTGACGTAGGTCGTGTTTATTAACTAGCGTTTACTTGTATTATTAATTTGAAATCTTGTGCATATAGTACCATGTGTTAGGGCATATATACGTGTGCAAAGTAGTGTGGTCTTGTTATGAATTAACATAGGATCATGCTAGTTACAAATGACAATAGCCTTGTAATGTATCAACCAACGTGTCCTCTGGTCATTGTGTCGGTTATGTGTTCCTCTATTCTGTTCCTCTAAGTCGTTGGGAAATTTCTTAAAAAAAATTCTGGACGGATCTTGTTCAGTGTTTCAAGCTTAGAAGATGACGAAATCAGTAAATACAAGTTGAGTTTTATTATCACCGAATGAGAACAGGACAACACATGGACTCACCGAATGAAAACTCAACTGGCAAAAGTTATAAATGCGAAGAATTAGCTTACTATTTATAGCAGAGCTCCCACCAAATGAAATGCCCACCGAATGACTCATTCGGTGGTCATTCGCCACTCACTCGGTGGCTCTCTTTCTCCCATACAAAATACATGAACTCATACGACACACAGACTATGTATTAACAAACTCCCCCTGACGTATGATGTATCTTTTCTATCTATTCCAACGCATTGACTTTAATTTTCAACAACTGATCTTCATGAGTAATTGATCTTTAACTCTGAAAATTGAGTCTAGTTGCAGTAGGGGCTAGCATGGCTGGAACAGGACCGTATCACTGAACCACTTGTAAATGAAGTCTTTATTTGTATCTAATATACTCGAGTCCTGCCTTTAACAACTTGTCACTTCAGAAGACAGAAGATCGGTTTCTTTTTCCAAAATAACTTTATTCTTGGACAAAAATCTCCTTTGGAGAACCAAGTGATTTTAAATTAGTTTTGAAATATGTTGTATCCTGTGTCGATCAGATCGTAAACAAAACAGAAAAAAGATCTTTTTGGATTTTACAAACTTTATATCAAAACACACGTAGAATCTTTTTGATTTTCTAAAGTTTTACAGAAACACACTCTATTTTTGGTTTGAGAGGAAAGATCATTATCCGGAATCATATTGATCTTAACACACTGAACTACACTTCAATCTCAACTAACTAAGCACAAAGACCATGTTGATTGCTGGTATAATTTCACCATCTTAAACTCAGGCATAATGATACTATGTTAAGGTATTATTTATTTGCTTGTCCAGTGTACCCCACACTATCAGAAATATTCAGATATTTTTCTTGTTCTCGTGTGATTACACTTATGATTATCACATAGTGTTCAAATTCATGATATCGTCAACTGTGTTCCATGCAAAAAGAATTAAGAATGTTAAATTGTCTACTTTTAGTTCGATCTTTCGATACGCAGATAACGCCTCGGATTTAACAACCTAAGAAAAAAAACAAGTTGAAATTGTATAATTCAACAACCATCACGTTGGTCTTGTGGACACGCAGTGAAAGTCCGATTAATAATACGAAACACCAAGAAAAATAAAGCAGAACCTTAACTGAAAAACTATCAGTTTGATACTCACGTATACGCAGAGATAGTCCGATCATTTAAGAAAATAAAGAAAATTAAATAAGTTTAACGTTTTTGCAAAAAGAACACATGTATACACAGTGACTTCTCATATTCTTTTTCACATATCTTTTCATATATCATGAAATACGCTTCAAGATATTGTCCACTAGGTCAAGCTTTAGCATTTAATGTATATCACATCAGAAAACTTTCTGATTTGCCGAGCCTACCTACGATATCGAACAATGGTCTTATGACTTTTTCATCTACTCTATCCATGAGTCAGACGCGTCAGCCAATCTACTATCATTTCTCAGTGATCAATGTCTCGATTGTTTATATATTTTGCATGTACTCACCATGGCTTTATATATTTTTGCATGTATTCACCATGGCTTTATATATTTGGCATGTATTCACCATGGCTTTATATATTTGGCATGTATTCACCATGCCATGGCTTTTGTCACACCCAACCGACGGTGGAAATGTCGGGGCATGATTAGATTGCCCAAAAGCTCATGACACTAAATTAAAATGACAATATTAAATAAATTCAACTTTTATTCATAATAACATGTGTAAGATCGTGAGTGGCGGATCGTCTACTCAATCAAAATGTAATCAGTGTAATTCAAGTAAAGAAATCGACACAATGAAGTAAATACAAATGAGATTTGTATTGCTTTAGTGACAGAGAAACACACACAATTACACATAGTGTTAATATGACCCATTAGTTCTCAATCCTATACAAGACGTGCTATTTATATTTGCTCAAGACTATCCGAACTGGGGCTTACCCAAACTGCCACTTCGGGTCAGTTCGTGTCCCAGTTCGTGTTACTTCGAACACAGTGTTCCAAGTGACTTGTTCTTGATACTTCAAATGACGACCAGAATAATGATATAACAACCCCCCCCCCCTCGACGTGTGCAGTATTTGTGCAATAATTGTTCTTCACATAAATTCGTATCTTCAATCAAACTCCCCCTCAACTTGACGGTTAGTCTGATCTTGAATACTTTGACAATGCAGCGCATGTAATCTCTATATCAACAGCTTAAGAAAACTTGAAGTTGCGATATTCTCTTTTCCACTAAGTACCTACCAACATAAATAATCTTGGCACAAAACGTCTCTTAGAGACTCTAAGACATTTTGATTTTGAAATTTGATTTGTATCTCCTGTTGATCAATCGATAACAAACAAGAATAAAATCTTTTTGATTTTTCAAAACTTTACATCAAAAGACACCTATAATCTTTTTGGTATTTTCTGATATGAAAAGAAAATACTATACAGAATCAGACACTATTTTTTCTTTTGCAAGAAAGATCACGACTTGGGATCATATTGGTCATAACGTGCTGAACTACACTTCAATTTCAATTATTTAAGCACATAAGCCAAGTCGATTGCTGATATAATTTGTCCTACTTTAAACTCAGGCATAACCATACTCATAATATCTGGATATGTTAAGGTATTTGATTAGATTTTCATTGAACAGTGTACCCCACACTATCTGACATACTCAGATATGCTTTACTTATCACACTTTGTGATTTCACTTGTGTTTTAACACATGGTGATTGAATTCATGATATAGTCAACTGTGTTCCATGCAAAAAGAAATAGGAAAGTTAAATGGTCTACCTTAAGGTCGATCTTTCGATACGCAGATAAGGCCTCGGATTTAACAAAATAAGAAAATAAAAACAAGTTGAAATTGTATAATACAACAACAATCAGGTCGGTCGTGTGGACACGCAGAGAAAGTCTAATGAATTATATGAAACACCAAAGAAAATAAAGCAGAACCTCAAACGAACAACAATCAGGTCGATCTTTCGATACGCAAAGAAAGTCCGATCGTTTGAGAAAATAAAGAAATTCAAACAAGTTTAAATCTTTGCAAAATGAATACATGTATACAAACTGACTTCTCAATTTTATTTTCACATATCTTATTCTTGATATATCTTGAGATTCGCATCAAAATGTTGTCCACTAGGTCAAGCATCAGATTTAGTGTATATCACTTTTATATACTTTCTGATTTGCTGAGCCTACCTAGCACATCGATCAGTGGTCTTATGTCTTTTTCACTTACTCTATCCATGAGTCAGCCAATGTTAGCCAATGTACCATCATTTCCCAATCATGTCGGATATAATTTCTCATTTTTTTATGCTTTTGTCTTTTCAGATCCCCCCTCCCCCCCTTAAAAATGACAAACTCTATTTTTTAGATTTACATTTTTAATATTTGAAAAATGACACACTATTTTTTGTATTATTCAAAGAAACAAACTCCCCCCTCAAACTGAGACGGAGTGAAAAATAAGAAAATTGATCAACTAACATGGATACTAGCATTGTAGCATCTTAAAAACACAGGATTTTGAAATTGATCTTAAAATTCATTTTAAGTTAAACACAGATATTCCATTACAAGGTACTAATAGGTCTTCCTGAAATACCTGCTGACACCAGATAAAGCGTTAGTTGCTTTGTGATCGACCCGATTCAACAGTGTCGGGTCGTCCAGTGTCTTCCACAAAGTCTGTGTTAGCCGTGGAAACTACTTTCGGTTTCCATATCATAGTTGATGAAATTTTTGAATCAGAAACTAAAACATTGTCAACTGGCATCTTTGATCGTGACCAAAACGGCTTACTAGTTGATATAAGCTTTGAGGACTAGGTTCATCAAATTTTTTACCATTATTATCCACATATTTGGCATTGTTGTGAATGTATGCAGTCGTTGGACAATTTGCAGCCATATGTCTAGGTCGACGATATGCATAAAAATTATTTCATGAACTTTAAAATCATTTGAAAAGTTCCTTGAATTTTGAGAAAATAATGAATTATCTGAACCAGAAGTATCAAAGAAAATATTAAAAGAATCATACCTTGGAGATTGACTCCGTGATGAAACCTTGTAATCAGATGATGAACCTCCAGAATAATAAGAAGCGTCCTTTGAATAGACAACAACATTTTGCTTCTTTGGAGGTTGTGATTTCTTTTCATTCTTAACCTTTAGACCATTAACTTTCTTCGTTGAAACTTGAGCTTGAAAAGGAAAACAAATCCTAGTCCTTTATGCTTAGAACCAGAAGATTTGGATGATTCAGTCTGAGAAGTATCATCAACACTTGTTTGATGTGCTCGTTGAGTAAAAGTGACCTTAATCTCTGGTATTTTGTTCTCTTTTATCAAAATATTGGCAGCTTCAACTTCAGATGATGTTGCAGTAGAATTACCAGCCACACTTTGTCAAACACAACTTCGTTCTCCAGTAATGATGAATCATATATGAACTTAGGAGCTTTACCAACTTTCTCTTTCTTCTTCTTGGACCGAGATTTCTTCTTCTTGGCAGGAGTAGCAAACTTAGAATAATCAAGAAATTACGCTTTTGGATCAACTGGAACAGATGAAAATTTAGATAAATCCACTGGTGAAGGAACCTTGTGAATATCATCTTCCTTTGCACTATTATCACTTTTATCTTTCTTGTACAGAAAGTTCAACAATGTTGGTGATAAATTGCAATTCTTGACCTATCTTTGTAGTTCCAAAATTTCCAATTTTAATTCAGAAATCTTTTGTTGTGCAGCAAACAAATCCTTTTGAGACTTAATGAACTCCTCATTTAACTCATTGTATTCATACATTTTTTGTTTTCTGATTTCGCATTCTGCTAACACTTCTTTAGTTACCTTCTCCCACTTCTTCTACATAATATCCACATCTTTTGTCAAAACTTCATTTTTATCTCGGAGAAGGACATTAGCATCTTGAAGTGTAGACAATTCTTCTTGAAGATTCAAAATTCTATCAGCAGCTTCAACTGCAATTGCATTAGCTTTTTCATATTTCTGTTGAACTGGATAACGTTTCTAGAACAGTGCTTCAAAGTCTTCAGCAGTTTCTTTAGCTTCAGCTTTAGCTTTCTCACATTCTTCAAATAGATCAACTTTTTCTTTCAACAATTTTTCATTGATTGGAATTAATTCAAAATACTTCTCCTGAAAACTATCCAATTCTTGTTTCAGTCCAACAATCTCTTCAGTCAACAACTTGAGATCTCTTTCCAAACTTGCATTTTTATTGTGTATGAAAACACGATTCGATTCGGATCTAGTGATTTGTACACCGAAATCGGACCGAAAGTTCACCCGAAGCTAAGAACACAAAAATGTAAATAATCACTCATTTATAGCTCGAATTGATCGATGATTACATGATTTGAACTCGATTACAGCCTCTAATCACGATCTAATACACAGAAATCTCTGAAAATCGAGTTCAAAAACTCCTCCTCTTAAGATCGAACTCAGAAAAAACGGTTATCCGAGAGGTCTACTTGTCCGAACCTTCAATTTGATATATATATGGAAGACACGTTCGGACGCAGTTCGGAGCCTTTTAATCTCAGTCCGTTTGCAGCTTAAAATCCTCCGATCTTCTAAACTGCTGGAGCAACATATTTTAATATGTATTTCAAATATGAGATTCATATTAGAAATACATATTTGATCAATCAAACCCACAAATATTAACTAATGACATTCTAGACCCTAGAACTTGTAACTCAACTACAACTAACATCAACTAACGAAACTAACTGATACACACACGACACACATATTTGCACTAACAAACTCCCCCTTGACGTGTGCTGTATCAGATCTTCAAACTCTTTGAATCTGTTGTTAGTTGAGGTAGGATAGGCATGGCTGGAACAGGACTAAGTCAACTGAACCATTTCTGAAAGTGATAAACTCTTTGACAGCTTTGCAACCATGCATAAAATCCATTCGAGATCTTTATCTGAAAGACTTTGATGATTTCAACCTGCAACCTTCAGAAGACAGAAGTGTAGTTTTTCTTTTCCAAACATAACTTTAATCTTGGAAACAAAACTCTCATTCGAAGAAACCAAGACATTTAATTTTGAAAATTTGTTGTATCCCGTGTCGATCTGATCAAAAACAAAGAAGAAAGAAAATCTTTTTGGATTTTACAAAGTTTATATCAAAACACACTGAAAATTATTTTTGATTTTTCTTAAACTGAGACATAAAAGCAATATAGAATTAAACTCTATTTTTGTTTTTGGTGAGAAAGATCACAACATGAGATCATATCAGACATAACGCATCGTACACACTGCAATTTCAAAATACTAAGCATGCAAGCCAAGCTGACTGAGAATACAACCATTTGGTTTATTTCAGCTAAAGCAGGTCATTGTCTATAGCTTTCTGATATGAAATTAAGTGTATTTATCGAGCATTGATAACATGGTACCCACACAATCAGGAATACTGGCAATCCGCTTATTTCATATTTTTGTATTTTTTTTCTTCAAGCCAAGTTACTCGCAGCAGATTTCTCATACTGATATTGTAAACTTGCTTATACAGAATTAAATGCCACAGAGATATCAAGTTCATGGTGTTTCTTGCAAAAAGAAAGCAGAACCCTAAACAAACAACAATCAGGTCGGCTGGTAGGCACGCAGAGAAAGTCCGATTGTTTAGGAAAATAAAAAAATAGAAAATAAAGAAAAAATTGTATAACCCAACAACAATCAGGTCGGTGCTCCCGCACACGCAGAGAAAGTCCGATGAGTTATACGAAACACCAAAGAAAATAAAGCAAAACGTCAAACGAACACCAATCAGGTCGATCTTTCGATACGCAGAGAAAGGCCGATCGTTTGACAAAATAAAGAAAATCAAACAAGTTGAAATTTTTCAAAATAAAGCAAGCATACACCAGAACATCTCTTTATTCTATTTTTGATACTTTCTCATTTTATTTTGCCAGATATGCACAGTACCCATCATGATTTGTAACCACAATTATCAAGCAAGCGTTATCTATTATATCATACTCGCATATATCAGACTACTCAGCACATTCAGTCAAGTCAAGCAAGTACCTACAGCCTTTCTTTCTACTTTATTCATGGCAGATAACGTATGCTGATGTACCATCATTTCTCATATGGTTGGATCAATTTCTCTTTTTAATATTTTTCATTTTTTTTTAATTTTTAATTTTTTTTAGGAAACAAACATTTTTCATTTTTTTAGGAAACAAACATCACACTATTTTTGTGTTTTTCAAATATTCTCCCCCTAAAATTCAACAAACTCTATTTTTGAATTTTCCAAAATTTCTCCCCCTAAAGATATGAAAGAAAGTAAAAGTAAAGAAAATAAAATTGATCGATCAACACGGATACCTCGCATTTTTAGATTTTGAAAAATCATTTTTCTCAAAAATGTTTGTGAAATATCAACTCTGTGAAGCGCTAACTTAAGCAAAATACTCCACTATCAGCAACTTTGCAATCACTAATAGGCCTTCTTGAAGTACCTGCACACAACCTCAAACAATTTTTTTTAGTTAAATGCGGGAATCCAAACCGGCTTGGGTCGACCCGTATCCGCAACAAAATCGTTTCCCGCCGAGGTTGCCATATTCTCTTTCCAAGAACGAAATGGTTTAGACGATTTTGCCCGATGCGAATCAGAACCATTGAAAAACTTTGACTTGTTGAAAACCATATTCAACAACTCTTCGAACAACATTTTCTCAGGTTTTGAGTGATGTTGTCGATGCCCATAATATGAAAACTCATTTGAATAAGGCATTTTAAAATCATTATTGAAAAATTGTTTTCTTTTTGAAAAATGTGTTGGTTTTGAAAACTGTGGTGACCAATCATCATAATTTGAGGTTCTACCAACAACCGGCTTCTGATGAGCTGGCTTTCGTTGGTTTTTCTGATTTTGTCTAATAGGTACCTCATTAAGATCATTGAATCAGATGATGACGATCGATATGAACCACGTGAAAACCTTTTTCGAGTAGCACAATCACGAATCACATGTCCCGTCTTGTTGTAGTAAAAGCAAGCTCTCCTATCAACCGACTTAGGAGATGACATGGATTCTGTTGACATTGTAGAATGTTGAGAAGAATCACTCTCTAGACTCACTAACTTAGAATTCGTTGACAGAAAATCAGCATCAGGTTCACACAAGATATGATTCTCAAGTGGAATCTCCTTTTCTTTGTGAACCTTGATATCCTCCACAAGTTCTTCTATCTCAAGCACATCTTGGAGATCATTTCCAACATTCACGTTCTCGTCTTTGCTTTCATATCCCAGACCACCATTCTTTTTAGATTTATCAGGTACCGACTTAGGTTTCTCATGACCTTGTGAAGCAAGTCGAGAAAACTCATCCTTGATGGCATTTAAATCGTTTTTATTGGAAAGCAAAGATTCATCAATCACAATCTCCGAAAATTTTTGAACTTTAACATGTCCTAGATTGCCTTCAAACACTTTTTCCTTATCGAGAAATGTAGACCTTGAGTCAAGCTTTGGTGCTTTTCTTGGATCAAGTTTTTCTTTATCCTTATTCTTCTGAAATTTCAACTTTTTGTTTTCGGACTTTGTATCAGCAAACTTTGAATAATCATGAACTTCTTCCGTTGCTTTCAAAGTATTGATAGAATTTTCAATAACCACAGGAGGTGGAACACTTTTCAGAATATCATCACCAAAAATCTGTTGAAAATTCTCCTTTTTGCACAAAAAAATTTGTGAAAGACGATGAATTATTGAGATTATGCAACTGTCTTTTGAAATCACGAACCTCAATCTTCATGTCTTCAATTTTCTTTTGCGCTTCAGCCAACTCTTTTTGTGTTGCAATAAGTTCTTCTATTGTTCTATTCAGAGTAAACTTTTCTCTCCTTAACTGATCATGAGCATCATATGTTTCTTGAACAACCTTTTCCCATTTTTGTTTATAAATCTCAACATTCTGCTTCAAAAGCTTGTTTTCACGGAGCAATTCAGCTTTAGCATCTAACAGCTTCGTGTTGTCCTCTTGATGACTTAATTCTTTAGCAGTAAGATCAGCAACTTCCTTTTCTAGACCTTCAAGTTTGATCTTTGATTTTGCAAACAAATCATCAAAAAGTGCAGCCATATCATTTGCTCCTTTCTTCCATTTCTCAACTTCCTTTATCACATCATCATTTGTTTCAGTCAGCATTGAAACTTTTGCAATCAACTCCGCATTCTCATGCTTAAGCTTCAATTCATTCTCAGCAGCTTCACATTTTGAAGAACCATCTTTTTGAACTTCTTCCATAACTGATTCATTCAATTCAGCATATTTCTGAGCAAGAGCATCCCAAAACACTTTAGAATTCTTGCATGTTTTGAATTGAGGCATTAATTCTTTTGACAATGCTATTGTGAGAATATCATAAGCTTTTAGTTCTTTTTCATAACTTTTCCTTTCCTCAGATGACAGATCTCTTTGCATTTTAGGTACTCCATTAGAATAAGTTGGGTAAGTAAATCCTTCCTCAAATGGAATCCACAGATCTTTATCATTTGCATCCATGTAAGCTTCAAATCTCTTTTTCCAATTATGATACTCTTCAAGATTCAACAACTTTGGTACCTTTTGGTTTGTACCAACTTTATTGTCGTTATTGAACATTCCTCGCATTTCATTCATCTTGTTGAACTCAAATTCACCAGCCAATAAACTTAATCTTTGATCTCTGTATATGTATCACTATGGAGTCACCAATTTTTTTTTTCCGACAAATTTAAATGTTGCATCACAATTTCTGAATCTCTTGAATCACCAACTTTAAATCTTCGAGTTCCAAATCTTTTGAGCCACCAAAATTATTGATTTAGTAATCGAACGACTTCTTTAAACAAGCTCTTCACTTAAGCTTCTAATTTGAAACATCTTTGAGTAACCTCGTTGATCACCTAAGCTTTCAAAATATATGAACTCCTTTAGATGACTAAAGTTGTAATCACCCCGTCAAATCGTCTTGTGTCTCAAACTCTTTTGAATATAAACCCGAAGCTTTTAAACATGTCACTTTCTTTTTAATATCAAACGCCTTTGAATATCATTCTAAATATATCTTCCCAACTTGTTACACAGTTCGTAATACACAGATTTGAATCTTTAACTAAAAGTTTCCTTTCTCTTTGTATACGAACAAATCAACTCAAGCGATATCACTCTCCTCATTCGTATAACCTCAATGACATGGGAAGTAACTCATGCGAATGAAATAATACACAATCTGATGCAAATGAATCACAATAAATCTCCTGGCTGAAAATGAAACAAACTTGAGGAATGCGAATGAAAAGTTATTTGAACTTGAAGGACCCGAAAGAAACATTTAATTCATACGTATGTATGTAAAATGTTTACAATCCACAAACTTTAATTGATCGTAACTCCTTCAAAATTAGTCAAATCACAAAATTGAAGATACGGTTGTGATCGAAATTGAACAACGATTCAAACTAGATGCGTTGTTGATTTGTTTCGGTGAAGATTTGAAAAACCGAGTTCGAACAGCGAACGAGAACGAAGAACAGTGATTTTGATTTCTATTTGGACTCCATTGAATCACGAAACTAAATGCAACATCTTGTTCGAAATAGAAAACTGATTGTAACTAGATCCATATCAAGATGTTTACGTGTAGATTTGACAATTTGAAATGATAAACAGCAATGGTGTCGTCAAGAATGAACTGTGAATCAAATCACACTTATAACTTGATTGAACCGAAAAATTGAAACTAGCAATGAATCCGTAGAGCAAAACGAGTTAAACACGATAGAATATCATTTTTTTTTCAACGGATTTAAAGATCAACCAATGAACACGACGAGAATGAAGAACACGTCGGCCGGAAATTTTTTTCCTTTGATTTGTGATTCAACGAACTTGAATAAAAACTGAAATTGAATCCATAAACATGTGTGAAATCAGCAACCAAGTAAAACAAGATACTTTGTGATGAACTTTGATGTTGATTTGAAAATTAAGATGATGGACAGAAACGAAGTCTTCAAAATCACGATCTGGACAGTTTTGATTCCCTCAAAACCTAACCAAATCAAAATCTGATGTTATCAGTAGATTCATGATAAAGAATCGATCAAAATGAAACAAGTTTTGAAGAACAACGTTAAGCTTCTAAACATCCGCCATTGATGAACTCATAGAAGAACACGTACTCTGTGAATTTTGGATTTGACAAAATCTGGACCATAAACGATTTTAAAGCAATGACTAGATTCGTGTTGATTCACTGATTGTTATGGAATCAACAATAGGCTCTAAACAACTCAAATCAAGATTCAATTTCAAATTCAAACCAAGAACAGTTTGACTCCAAAAAAGTCAAACTCGAAAAATTCCTTCAATTTTTTCCGATTTGAGCTTTATTTTCAATCCAAAATCATGTAGAATCACGCCTGGATTGCTCTGATACCAACTGAAAAAACCGTATACGGATCGATTCTATGGATAAGACGGAAGTTTTGTCATTGAATCATGTCGAATGATTACATAACGAAGGAGTATACAACAATTAAGCTCTGGGGGAGGTCGGACAGAACCTCCCCTCTCAACACACAGACACACGACAGTAACTTACAAAGAAATACAAAGACGAAACTATTTATACTTCTTCATTCTGTCCGAACTGGGTAACCTCCGAACCTGCTCAGAACTTCCTCCGAACTTGGAGTTCGGACCACCTTCGGACAACTCCGAATCTGGAGTTCGGCTGAGAATGAAGAAAAACGATAGATTTGGACCATAGAAAGAGCCAACAGCTCTGATATCAAGTGAAAAAACCGTATACGGATCGATTCTATGGATGAGACGGAAGTTTTGTCATTGAATCATGTCGAATGATTACATAACGAAGGAGTATACAACAATTAAGCTCTGGGGGAGGTCGGACAGAACCTCCCCTCTCAACACACAGACACACGACAGAAACTTACAAAGAAATACAAAGACGAAACTATTTATACTTCTTCATTCTGTCCGAACTGGGTAACCTCCGAACCTGCTCCCAACTTCCTCCGAACTTGAAAACAAAAAGTCCGAACTCTCAACGAACGTACCACCGAACTCAGAAACTCCGATCTATCTTCGATCCTAGTCCGAACTCCCTCCGAGACAAAATTCTCACCGAACTCTCTCTGAAAGAACTCCGAACTCTCACCAAATCAGGAAAACTGACCGAACCTCACTCCGAACTCTGGCTTCGGAGCGGTTTCACCGAACTTGGAGTTCGGCCGAACGTAAAATTCGGAAAGTTTTTGGATCTCACCGAAAACAGTCAGAGCTGACCTCTAAACACTCAAAGGACTAAAAACACTCAGAAACAATGAATTTTGACGCAAAACATTGTGTTTTTCACGCAAAATTCCAGAGAGAAACACGAAAAACGAATTTTGAGTAAACGAATTGCAACAATTCGAACCAAACAGCACCAGATTGCTTTGATACCACTTGAAAGTGACTGCTCGTGGATCAGTTTGGTCGAATTGATCGAATACAATCGTAAACAAGTGAGAAATCAACACACAAACGTAAATAAAACTCAATCTCGTATTAATAGAGAATCAGAGTTACACAGAGACACAGAGTAAATCTCACACACAAAATTCGCTCTCTCTCAAAACTTACTTAATTACAAAGACACAAACACTTATATATAAACTACGGATGTCCGAACTCCACTGCCTGTCCGAACCTCAGGGTCGGCCAAGGCTCGGCCAAGGTTCGGACGGAGTTCGGCCACCAGACCAAAATACCAAAACTTCGTGTCTTCGTCAGATCCAGCTCATTGCCATTTCGTGTATCAACAGTGTAAACCAGTACACTTATAACATTTAAACTCTTCTTCCTTTGCTTAAACTACTTCAACAATTGTTGTGTTTGAACTAGATTCAGAATCAGTCAGAATACTATCACTAAGATGACGAGCTGTCAAAGCAACAACTTCATTATCAGCATTATGTATCTCACTGATGTCAATATTTTGATACACATTCCTATGAAAACCAATACCTGCATTCCATGCAAATTAATTCAGATGCCAAAATATTTCTGCCATTTTTTCATCAAGAGAAACGAATGTTTTTTGATCGTGACTTGTTGAAGCTTTAACCAAATGAGCATGTTGACCAGACTTAAGCTTATTATCGGTAGATGTTGGACATTCATGAGCAAAATTTCCATACACTTAACACTTGTAACATTTCACCTTAGACTTGTCTAATCCAATTTTTCCATCTTGATTCAATATCTTCTTCCCGATTTTGTTAAAACATTTCTTTGTTATTCTAACTAGCATAGCATACTGCCAATTCAAATCCATCTCTTCAAGATGATCATAATCAATTCGATCATAATCTTCTTCTGTTAACTCTGTTAAACTCAATGAACCAGTAATAACACCAAAATTTGATGAGACTAAAGCAACCATCAATGCCATATAATCTTTATTTGTCTTAATAGATAAGGTATTGTGTGGTGATAAACTTGGAACTGAAACAGTACAATCAGAAGAATAACCAGAATTATTAGATTTATAGACAACAAATACTGTAGGAGGTGTGGAGTTTAAAACATTAGACTTTACAACATGAAGGGTAGAACCAATTTCTCCATGATACACAGCAGGATTTCGAATTTGTGCAGGCAGTGACTTATTCACAGTTAACTCCATATCCCTAGCTTGTACTCTTTCAACCATATCATTGAATGACAAACCCGGATACTCTTTATCATGAGTAATCATCATGACATAGTTTTCCCATTTTTCTGGTAGTGCCTCCAATAATTTATCTTTCAAATCAGCATCTTCTTTTGTAATATTAACCAAAACCATTTCACTCATTAGATGTGCAAATCCCGCAATTAGATTCGAAATTGGTTCATTATGATAATGCTTGAGATTATCAAATTCCTTCTTTAAAACTTTATGTTGGCTTTTCTTATATTGATCATTACCTTCACATCTCTTCTGCAATGCATCCCATAAACCTTTTGATGTACCATAAGTAGAAAACTGATGTAACAACTCCTTAGGTAATGCCATCGTCAAAGTACCGAAGTAATCCGAATTAGTTCCAAACTGAGATAATTGAACCGAAGTGATCCGAACCGAATCCAAACTGAACACTTGAACCAAAGTGATCCAAACTGAATACGAACTATGACTTCGAGTATACGAACTGGAAGCTGAAATGAGATCAACCAAACTGAATCTGAATAGAGATCCGAACCGGATCTTTGCTTGACTGAAATCACCCGAACTGAACCAAACTCACACTTCGCTTAACCGAACTTCTCTGAATTTACCCGAACTCACACTTCAGAGTGGTTATTTTTCAGACAGAATGTTTTTCACCCGAACTCAACCGCTGGACCATTTTAGATTCAAATTTCACGATTTTCAATGATTTTGAATGAGATTTGCAGCAGTAATTCAAAAATACTTGATTGGAATGATTTAGGACCAAAATTTTCACGAACCTCTCAACCGAAATGATCGAAACGAAGCAAAAACATACAACTTTTTGAACCAAAAACTCGAAAAATAGAGATTTAATGATTAGTAGATTGAACTGAAAGCTCTGATACCACTTGTAAGATCGTGAGCGGCAGATCGTCTACTGAATCATCATGTAATCAATGTAATTCAAGTAAAGAAATCGATACAATGAGGTAATACAAATGACATTTGTATTGCTTTAATCATAGAGAAACACACACAATTACACACAGTGAATATGGCCAAGAAGTTCTTAATCATATACAAGACGTGCTATTTATAGTAGCTCAAGACTGTCCGACCCGGGGCTTACCCGAACTGCCACTTCTGGTCAGTTCGTGTCCCAGTTCGTGTCACTGTGGACACAGTCTTCCAAGTAGCTTTTGACTTGTTCTTAATACTTCACACGACGACCAGAATAATGCTCTAACAAAATGTCGTTACATAATTTAAATTCAAACAATTAATTTTAAACAAAAGGTCTTATTAAATGATAGCTAGGTCCAAGTCCTAAGTGAAAGCACGCTTGAATCAAGCATTCTCATTTCCTGCAACATGTATAAAATAATGTGAACTATAGAGTCGGTGAGTAATCACAAGTTTCGTACATAGTATATAAGTGAAAATATGCGTTGTCTCATATGTAAGAGTACATGAAATATAATATGCTAGAATCATTGACAAACCATGAAAGTGAGAACCAACACTCAACGCCGGCTGATCGAGTGGGGGCTACCCGATAGATCTACCTTTATTTATCCCATTGAATCACAGAGAATAGTAAGCACACAGATGATAACCAATGGTAACCAACATTTGAAAAATCATACTAGATAAACATATAACACATAATCTACACATTGAGCACATACGCATTTGTAATGATAATCAATTGAGACACATTTGATATAAGATACATGTTGCACCCCAAAATAGAAGGTGAAAAGGGGCAAGGATTAATCACATGATTCAATTGAAGAAAAGTCCACGAGCGAGATATAAGGTATTGGTGTGATTCCCGAGGTCACCCTATAGGATGGATAAAGGCTAAATGAATAAAGGAACAATAAATTGAAGGGTTTGGATGGACTTGGGGATATTGACTTAGACTATAAGTTTTGTTTTAAAAAAAAACGTGCCTTAATGAACTTAAAATAACACCCAAAATATTGTAAATGTGCTTTGGCCTATAGGTTACTAACACTCTCACCGGGATGTCCCAGGTAAGCATCCGTGTCCAACTATGGGGTTTATGCGCAATTCTTACCTAGACGACATACAAAAGGTAAAGAAAGAAAATTGAATGATCGACACTTATACCTTAGTTGTAGATTTAAAAATCAGTTTGAGATTTTAAATCTTTGGAGTTTAAGTTAAAATCAGTAGATTCCCCACTATCAGCAACTTCTCAGCTACCAATAGGTCTTCTTTGAAAAATCTGCACTCACCAGTAAAAAACAATTATTTTTTAAACTGACCTGAGCCCATGGCTGCATGTCGACCGATGTATTCCTTCCCCTTAGAGACCCCCTTAGGTTTCCACATCACCTGTGGTGTAGAGATGAGTTAATAACAATGTTAACCTTGGAAGGACCACCTTTTTCCTTAGCAATATGCTTAGGAAAAAAATTTAAAGTTTTGGACTTATAAAAAACTGTGCCTACATGATTAATGATCTTGATCAGATCAGCAGGCAAACCACTCGATGGTTTCTTACCTTTTTGCACCAACTTAGATGGACAAGATATAGCAATGTCACCTTTTGTGTTGCAAAGATAGCATTTATGAGGATCAGTGAACACCTGACGTTTCGTTGAGCTATCAGCAATATCATTTATGGTCTGAGGTCTTTGTCCTATTTTCAACATGATCCTTCACATCATTACACAAAGTAGATTCAAAAGAATCATAACAATTAGCATGTTGTGATTGCAAGTTATTAACCCATTTTGATGTGGGACTGACTGAACTATCAAGAGAATAACAAACTTCCCGCTTCCTCTGTTCATAGTTTATAGGAAAATATTGAGCAAGATGTCCTCTCTGATGACATATATAGCACATCCTTGTCTTTATCTTTCTTCTGCTAACATCGTGAGGAGTTGAATTAGACCCACAAGAAGAAAATTTTGGAGACCTCTTATCAGTGCGAGCTGATTTTAAGAAATTCCTCTTCTTGGATTGATCATTTTGCACAACAAAAAGCTGAAGGACCTTGTTAGCATCCACAAAATGTAAAGGAAACTCTAAGTCTGAATAGACCTGCTCAGACCCTTTGAGTTTATACAATCTTTCAGCTTTAGCCATTTTAGCATTAATTGAATCTTCCTTCACTAAATCAAACATCTTTATCTTCTTTAGACGTACAGCCCTGGCTGGATTGATTTCAGGCTACTTCAAAACCTAAACCAGCCATTTTTCCAGAATTCTTCCCTTGAGAACCAGATGCTTTATGCCCCTTCTTTGCTAGTTTTGTGAACTTAACTTAAACTTCTTTAATGTTCTTTTGCTCATAAAAGATTGATTCATCAATACTAGTATGATGAATAATCTTTTATGTGGACATAGCAACCTTCTCTTTTTCCGATGATATGATCCTTAAACAAAATTTTCCATTGCTAGAATATCAGCCTTTTGATCAACAACTTTCTTGCCTGTCTTCTTCGACTTCTTCTTCTTCCCTTTCTGACTACCTTCTTCTTCATATATTTTAGCAACAAACTCAGAATAATCAACAACTTCCTCTTTTATTTTATTTAAATCCCTTGGAGATTCTGTTGGAATAGCAGGAGGAGGAGCGGTTTTCTCAAACACCTTTAGAATAGTTTCGCCTTTGCAGGGAAAACTTATGAATGATTTAGAATCAGTGATATCGTTCAACTTACGATTGACATCAATCACTTCAGTTTTCAACTCATAAATCTTTTATAGAGCTTCAGCAAATTCTTTTTCAGTAACAATCAACTTCATTGTAGCTCGGTTTGTTTCAGCTTTCTGCATCCGCATGTTTTCCAACTCATCAAAAAATTCCTTTCTAATCGATATTTTCTTCATTGTTCTTATGAATTTCAACATTAGATTTCAAAAGCTTGTTCTCCCAAAGCAATTCAGTTTTCGCATCTAGCAACTTCATATTGTGTTCTTGCTGACTTAAATCTTTAGCAGATAGATCAGCAACGGTCTGTTTGAGGCCTTCAAGTTTAAACTTTTATTTTTCAAACAAATCATCAAAAACTAACGCCATTTCATCTGCCTCTTTCTTCCATTTATGAACATCTTTTGACAATAAACTATTTTCTTCAGTTAATTTTGAAATTGTTGAAAACAAAGTGTCATCCTGTTTCTGAAATTTTTCAGAAGTCATTTCAAGACACCACATTTTCTTGAAAAGAAACATATGTTGCAAACATGTTTTCAAACTTTGTCTTCCAAAATTTCAACTCTTCTAGTAATGAACCATTCTCCTGAATCAATTCATCAAGACGTTTGCCTTTCTTTGAACATAATTAACATATCGATTTATATCCACCACTTGAGCCAGATTCACTATCAGATGATTGTTCATCAACTGATTTAATTGTAGCCATAAAAGTTGATTGAGTACCAAATGTCTTAATCCAATCATATCCTTCATTAAGCTGATTAACTAGTGCAGTTTTTGAATTGACTATTGAAACATTCAAATTTGAACCATTTTCTTCTTTTGATGAATTTCATTCCCGTGTAAAATGTCCAAACTTAGAGCATTTGAAACATTTGACCTTTGATTTATCAGAACCAATCCTTCCACCATCATTTAAATCTTACATTCATCTTTTCTTTAGAAAATTCTTCGTTCTTCGCACCAACATTGCATACTGCCATATCAGATCCATTAATTCCAAATTAACTGGATCAATCGGATAATAATCTTCATTAATCAGATCATTATATGGAACACTCCTAGTAACAAATCTATAGTAAGATGTGATTAGTGCTGAGATCAATGCTATATAGTCTTCGGAAGTCTTTACAGACAAAACACTTTGATTTCCTTGTACCAGAATGTCAACGTTACAACCCTCAGATGAACCAGCTTTGTTATTGCCAAACAAATTTCCAGCCATAAAAGTTGTTGTTGGTGAAGAAATCTGATTTGCTTTAGCCTTAGCATTTGAACTACCAGCATTCTAACCATAATAAACTTCAGGATTCTGCATAGTAGCCGATGATTTGTTTGTTGTTAAGATCTCTAGCTCCCTAGCTTGTAACTTTTCCGTTAGTTCGTGAAATGTTAAAGCAACAAATTCCTTATCATGAGTTAGCACAACAATATAATTTTCCAACTTGCTAGGCAACGACTCCAAAATCTTTTCTTTTAACCCTTCTTCCTTTTTCTTTATGTCAACTATTTCCATTTCACTAACCAAATGAGCAAGTCTTGAAACAATATCTGAATTATTTTCATCTGAATAATGTTTGAAATTATCATATTCTTTCACCAACACCGTCTTTTTAATTTTCTTGTATCGGTCATTTCCTTCACACCTCAACTTCAATGCATCCCACAAGTGCTTTGATTTTGTACACGTTTTGAATTGATGCAAAACTTCCTTTGGTAATGCCATGATAAGAATGCCATAAGCTTTCTTTTCACGTTGATACAATTTCATTTCTTCAGAAGTAAGATCCGTTCGCATCTTTGGTTCATCATTCTCTTGTGGATAGGTATAACCTTCTTCTATTGGTTGCATTGTGGTTATCATAGTTCAGCTTGGGTACTTTCAGACGTATACCAATTTTGTTATCATAATTCAACATTGCTTGCATTATGGTTTGAACTGATGCAAAAGCTTGAAAAACATTCAATTTAATTTCTATAAGATTGTTTCACCAAATGAAGATATCACTGCCGAATGAAAATGTTGAGTGAATAAGAGTAACACCGCCGAATGAAATGAACTAGTGAATGAAACTGATTCGCCGAATGAGTTGATTTGGCGAATGAGGATCAGAAAATGAACTACCGAATGAAATTAATCCACCGACTCTTTCTGTGACTTGAACTGAGCAAATGATCAGGAAATGAAAATTTTGAACTGGCGAATGAGCAGAAACTGATGATCGAATGAAATCAGAAACTCATTCAGTGAGAGGTTTGGATCAATAACTTTCTGTATTTTGTGAATATGAAGAAACTGCTTTTAACAAAGATGAACTAAAACAGATTTAGAATAGTTTGGTCGGATCAAATTTCAGAAATTGTGACTTTGCAAAACCGGATTTCGAAAAATGCTCTAAACTTGATGTTTTTCACTGAACTGAGCAACGAAATGCTCTGATGCCACTTGAAATTGTTCCCGAATGGATCTTGTTCAGTGTTTCTAGCTTATAGTAGCATTGTTAGGGCATATATACGTGTGCTTAGCAGTGTGGTCTTGTTAGGAATCAACATAGGATTATGCTAGTTATAAATGACAATACCCTTATAACGTATCAACCAACGTGTCCTCGGGTCCTTGTGTCGTCATGTGTTCCTCTATCGTAATCCTCTAAGTCATTAGGAAATTTCAATACACTCTCGTTGTGCTTAAACAATGCATTTTTGTGATAAACTCTAACCGACCTTAATATACACGTATATTAGGTCACGCGTAAAAGATTCACACTTATTCATGTGCGGTTGTAGCAGTGCACCCTAAGGTGAGTTTCATGTCACCACTTTACTCTTTACTTTTGGGGGAGAGAACATGAAAACATTTTTACTGATTTTATGCAGCTTCTATATTTCCAACATATCACCTCCACAAGATTGCTTAGCACCAAACAAAACTAAATTCCTTACAAATTGGACCGTTAATATGGAATAGCGAGGTAATGTTGAGTAGTACTACTAGGGATTGACAACCCCTCTTAGCGGGCACGAGATGCACCACCTAACTGGCGGTTGTACTGAGAACAATATTTGCCTAACATACCATTGTTTTCTGGTGGAACACGGGGAAGGCAAAACACGTAAAGAATTTTCCTACAACATATTAGTCAGCGTCAGTTGCGAATTATCTAGGTATCATAAAACTTTAGGTTAGCTACCTACAATATGGAAATATGGTACAAACTTTACAACTTATTTATAGACTATATAACTGTTGTGTCTATAGACTGAAACATAACTTGATATCAAAACCTATAAAGTCACCAACCTTTGTGTCATCAAATAAGTCTCATACATTAGTGTCAATGTATTTTCTGTAAACACTTTCTATTAGTCATTAGTTCTGCATTTGTAAACTCTCATTTTATATTTTAATGGAATGTAACAGTTTTAAATCTTTTATGCTTGTTTGATGTACCTAATGGACTGGGATCCTAGTTTGTCACGCCCCACACGGTAAAGCTTCGTTAGTGGAAATTCAGGATGTGACAGTATGTAAGAACATTTTATGTGTCTAATGCTAGGTCTAGATGTTTTGTGTTTGTTTGTTGAATTTTGTCTCAAATTGTACTCAACGAACCTGGCACCGAACCTAGGACGAACCAAGATGCGGACCAACGGTTCACTGGCTGGTTTGGTCATTGACCAGTGACCTATATATAGAGTCCAAGTGTGTAGAAAACACATAGTTGTGAGATTTTGAAGGTAAAACCTGTTGAGAGAATCTGAGTGTGTGCTTAACTATGTGTCTTGTAATTGTCATTGTTCTAATAGCAATACCAGCATTATTTACATTGTGTTCCATGTTTTTTTTATCATTTCCTAGTTCCATTCACAACTAGAGGATCCCTAAATCCACTAACAGATGTGATCACATAATGTATTATGGAAATGAATGGAATGAGGCTCAAGGTCATTACGTAAACAAAGAAAATGAGCCTTAGAAGAAAATAAAGTAACACCAAGATCTTTATGTAAGCAAAACAAATGGTGTACTAGGGGTGAAATCAGTGACTTAATACTTAAGAAATATGTGGAGTGAGATAAACACTTTTCTTACTTAGCCCAGACCTAAGCTAATTTATGAAGTTTACACCGTTTAAACTTCACTGGTCCATATTTTCAGTAATTAAGCATGCACTTCTATGTATTTCAAGCCTACCAACACATCAACTTAGAGTATTACTGACAGTTTAGATAATATCCTATACTTAGACAACTAGAGCAGTACTATATCATGTTCCACATAAGGTGTCTGATCACGAACGAATTTTTTGTTTTCTAATTTTTTCAATGTTTTTGAATTTTTGCAAGTTGTTTTTGGACATGTGTGTAAAACAGTTATTGGGATACAGAAATAGGCACTATTTTTGTCATTTTTCAATGTTTTTGGTTATCTTCCATCGGTAAAGGTAAGGCAAACTGACATTAAAAGAGAATGATGAAAACATTTTTGGATTTTTTTCTTACAAAGGACTTAAGGACATAAAAGATAAAATCTTTTTTGGTGTTTAAACATGTTAAACAAAAATAAAGCAAAAAGAAAATCTTTTTGCAAATTTTTAAATAACATATTTTTGGGATTTTTCATGAACGGAGGGTAAATCATGCAGGCATGTACTATAATACTTCTAAGGGTCAAGGCATAAGAATCTAAATGCACTAACCTATCAAGGATTGAGAATATACCTATTCATAGTTAATCATTCCTACAGACTCTATCAGGTAATTAAACCTAGTCACATCAAAAGCTTTGGTAAATAGGTCTGCAAACTGGTGATCTGTGTGGACTTTGACGAGAACAACTAGTTTCTTCTGAGCACAATCCATAATGAAATGATCCTAATATCTATGTGCTTAGTCTTAAAGTGCTAAATTAGGTTTTTAACTATGAACAAGGCAGTATAATTGTGATATTCCACATTGATGGAGGGGGAACGAAGCACTCCTTTAAAAGGACGTGGATACCTCTTCTTCTAAGATGCATTTTAAAACTATGAGTTCCTGAGCCCAACAACAGGTAGGGGATCTAAGCCCTAGGCCTTGCAACTGGTAGGGAGCAAATCGAATAATATCTTGGTGCGGCTTTCTTGGGCTGTTACAAATGGTATTAGAGTCAAAGTTTCAGTTGTGTGCTAGCGAGGACGCTGGGCTCCCTAAGGTGGGTGGATTGTGATATCCCACATCAGTGGCTAGCCAGGATGCATTTTAAAACTGTGAGTTCCTGATCTTAGCAACAGGTAGGTGGATCTAAGCCCTAAGCCATGCAACTAGTAGGGAGCAAAGCGGAAAATATTTTGGTGCGATTTTCCTTCATTGTTATAAGAATTATCAATATGGATGGGAGTTCCCAGAAAATTCAAACCGTAATCGAGGAGCTGTTTCTAGATCCATAAGACTTGAGAACAACAGGAAGCAGCTACAGCATACTCAACTTCTATGGTTGATTAGACACTGTTGTTTACTTCTTGCATTACAATGAAACGAGGATGTTCCCCAAGAATTGGCATCCTCCAGTTGTCAACTTCTGGTTAAGATGACAGCCCACATAGTCACTATTTGAGTAGGCTCTAGGATCAAAGAGAGCATCTTTGGGATACCAAAGTCCAAGATTTAGCTTTCACTTCAGGTATCGATGTGACTCCTTCGGATTGCGCTGGAATTTTGAACATAGACATACACCAAACATTATGCTGGGATGGATGGTTGTCAGATACGTGAAAGATCAAATCATAGATATGTAGTTCTGCTCATCTACATAAGCATCCTCTGGGTCTGCATGAAGTTTGACTCGAGTTTCAACTGGAGTGGAAAATCCTTTAGAATCATAAAAGTGAAACTTCTTCACAATTTCCCTGACATACATCCTTTGGCTGATATATATACCTTTTGGAGTTTGCTTCACTTGAATTCCAAGAAAGAATGTTAGTTCCCCTTTAGGGCTCGTCTCAGACTTTTGCATCACGAGATGTTCAAATTGATGCACATCTCACATTAGTTGATCCAAAAATGATTTTGTCGACATAAACTTGAACCAGTAACATGTCATCCACAAAATGACGTATGAACATTGTCTGATCAATCATTCCCCTTGTATACCCATTTGAAAGAAGATAATTTGATAATCTCTTGTACCACCTCCTAAAGCTTTATAAAGTCCATAAAGAGCTTTATCCAGCTTGTAAACCTTCTTGGGAAAAGAAGTATTCTTAAACCTCTTCATCCAGATCACCATAAAGAAATGATATCTTTACATCAAGTTGGTAAACATAGATTTTCTTTGATATAGCATAGGCTAGAAAGATTCTGATGGTTTCTAGACGAGAAACCGAGGCATAGACATCATCATAATCAATGTCTACTTCTTGCATGTATCCCTTCACTACTAATCTTCCTTTGATTCTTATTATGATACTGCCATCATCTCTCTTATTCTTAAAGATCCACTTGATGAGTATAGGTTCAACACCTTCTGATCGATCAACCAGTCTCCAAACATTTAACATTTTGAACTTTTGGAACTCGTCTTACATGGCTTCTATCTAGTGATTGTGTTTCATTACAGCAGCAATAGAGGCATGTTTCTCTTATGATATGAAGCACGAGAATAAACAAGGTGTTCACCGAACCAGATTTATTCCGGGTAACCCATTGATCGACTAGACCGATGATGTTTGAAGTTGGATGATTTTTGGAATCCTTGACTCTTCAATACTAGGTGCTTGAATGTTTGATTCAAGATTCCTAATTTGTATATTATCAACAAGAAATTCCCATGTATCAATCTTTGTGACATCATCTGAATCAGATTCATGTGTCACTAGCTCGGTAGAAACAGTTTCTTCATTCTGAGCAATAAGTGGTGCTAGTTCCACTTCATCTAGAACGTAACTTGAATCCGGATTGTAGGTGTTTCGTGCACAGCAGTAGAAGTAGATGCTCTATTTCCACCCGTTGATGTGGATGTAGAGTTTAACCATGAAAAATCCGATGGATCGACTGAATAAATGGAATCCAAGATTGATGAAGTAATGAGAATAATGTTGGGTTACGACAGTGGCATTCGGGTCTCGGTAATAGCAATTTAATTTTTTTTATTGAATAATTATTTACGACAAATAATTATTAGAACAATTACTGAGTAATAAGTAAATTAAATTCAAGATAATTAAATTAACGATTAATTTAATACGCAGCGGAAAAACGATTTAATTTACAAATGCGAAAAATCAGTTAATTAACGTAAACCAAATACAACAGGATTCGACGATCACCAAGACGCGCAAACACCAAAACGCGTTAAAACAAGAATGCAATACAATCATAAAATAAATTAATAAATCTAAACTAATAACGAGTTTAGATATACCTGAGCGGTGATTCAAACATACGTTCGAGACACCGAAAGTCAATGGGTGACGCTAGGGTTTCGCAGGTTACGATTCAACAGGCGAATCGAACAATCCTCGCGGTTACGGATTTACCACGCAGTGACTCAAGCACCGAGAAAATCACGTACGTCGGATCGAGCGCGAAATAGGGTTTGCGGACGACGGGCGAACACACTGTACGACGGTGGTTCACGACGATGGGGTCGGCCGGTGAGCGGGCGACGGCGAGGAGGCGGCGGTCGGCTTGGGCAGCGGCGGCGGATCGGCTAAGGCGGCTGTGGCGGCTCGGCTTGGATGGCGGCGGCGGACGACTGGGAGGCGGCGGCGGCAGACTCGGAGAGGCGGCGCGGCGGCTACGACTCGGCTTCGTGGCGGCGGTTCAACAGTGAGGAAGAACACGCCCAATGGTGATCAACGGATTACGGTCCTCGCGATTGGTTGAACGGATCGCCGGAGAACAAGAGAGAGGGCGGCGGCTTGGGAGCCGTCGGCGTCGATCGAGAGAAGGGAGGGGAGGGAGGTCGAAATTTCTAATCAAGGATTAGGGTTTCACGCCTCCCTTAATCAGTTATATATAACCGATTAAGTTTCCGATTAGTCCCTCGTTTTTATTTAATCCTTAATCGAACCTTTTAATTGCGAGACTAACATTTAACCCTTAAATATTTGTCGCTTGCCGAGACTTAACGAATATTAGCTAAAAGACTAATTCGTTAATTGTCGTCTAAGACGTAAATAATATTTAACGTCTTTTGTCACTAAATTAATCTTGATGATTAATAATAATTAGTTAGTTTATTTATTAAACCAGTTAACAAACAAATAATTAATTCTTCTGCGAATCTGCCGGTTATATATGTAAGCGGACTTTAGAACCCGTTGCCTCCGGTGTAACTCTTACGGGTGTTGACCGGGTCGGGTACTTGATTTAGTCGGGTCTGAAAACCTAAATCCAACAGTCTCCCACTTGGGTAGAGCGCGACTATAAATCAAGAAACAGTCAGAGGTGCTCTAGCTACACGTGGTTGTCCCAACCAGTCATGTCACTTCAAGTCAAATAACCAAGGCATATCAACAAACTCGTGATATAGATTAGACTTATGGTATTTGTAAAGTCATCAGATCCTTTCTATATGAGACATCAATCGAACTAGAGATATGGATTTATTCAATCTCTTTCGTGTTCGACCATTATGTTTCTCGTTTTACTGTTCGAAGTGGTCCAATCAAACACATAGTAAGTTTGGGTAAGGCCTTACACTTAACACTTGGAACTAACGAGAGGGCCCACGATGTCAAGTTGTTGCATTATTAATGCAAGAATACAGAATCCCATATTGAATACATACAGCTCCCATTAAGCCTCAGAACCATTCCCAAAAGTAACCATATTGGCTGGCAGTTACGCAACAGCGTTAAGCTACTATCAAAGAATGTTCTTTTGGCAGAATAGTTTTGCTTCATGCAATGCTCCCACAATGCCCGATCGACTACAGACTTTTAGAATATTAATGGAATATTCATGGATAGTAAAACGTATAAAATTCGAACACGTTACGCAGAATTCAGACTTTCGTCAAACAGCTTAGAGGAGGTCGAATGATTTGGTGCAAACGTTAGTGTTCGACATCCAACACTAAAATCGAACACACCGATATGATGCAGTATTCACGCACTATATAATAGTGTTATTTCACCGATCCAGCCTGATCATTGAACTTACAAATTTGCAATCATGTTCTCAAGTTTCATTTTAGGGTTGCCAATGTTAGTTGGTTCATAAGATTCAGTGTTTATCTTGAACAATTATTGATACATTATGTGGCAATGTGCTAGATCAGACGACGCGTTGAATATTTGAAGATTACAACCTTTTTGCTATTGGCCGAACTCTAGCCGAACCCCGGCCGAACCTGAGGTTCGGAAAAGCCTAGGAGTTCGGCCGGCCGATGTCTATATATAGGTTGTAGCTTTGTCTTTGTAACTAGTTTTTCAGTAGAGTTTTGAGCGAGTGTTAAGCAATTGTGTGTTTTGTGTTCTCGTTTCTATTACACAATTGATGTAGAGCTAAGCCGATCCATACGCTCCAGTGTTTTCAAGTGGTATCAGAGCACTCTGGTATTGTTTGGTTTGATTTTGGTCAATTGTGTGATTAAAAGCTCGTTTTTCATCTTCGTTTCTGAAAAACTGCGTAGAAAACATCATGATTTACGTTCAAATTCCTTGTTTTGGTCATTTTTCGTTCGATTGGTTGTCCTGAGCTCGAGTGGTTAAGTTTTTCTGTGAGATTCAAAGTTTTCCGAATTTTCCTCGTTCGGCTGAACCTCAAGTTCGGCGTAACCTCTCTGATCCCGAAGTTCGGATTGAAGTTCGGTTCTATTTCTCGTTCTTTGAGAGTTCGGAGCTCACTCGGAGGTAGTTCGGAGAGATTTCTGCTTCGGTGAGAGTTCGGTGGATGTTCGGACATAGTTCGGAGGTATATCGGTGAGAGTTCGAAGGTTTGACTTTGTTTCAAGAAAGACTGAGAGTTCAGAGGATGTTCGGACTGTGTATTTGAGTTCGGAGCAGGTTCGGAGCACGTTCGGAGGTTTATAAAAGTTCAGAGTACGTTCGGACCTATACGAAATTTGAAATATTTCAAGATGTCGGATTATCAAGCGTTTGCTGCGATTCAGTCTCAAATGGAGACTTTATTGAATTACGACAATGAAATTGGGACTACCCAGAAAGTTCCCAAACTTCTCAAGTTTGAAGATTATGCAAATTGGAAGAAAAGGTTCGAAGCTTACATTGGAACGACTGATCCGGATTTATAGATTGCTATGGATGCACCATACGTGTATCCTGTTGGACAAAACAATGTGCCCATAATGCAAAGAAACCTGGATGTTGATCAAAAGGCTGATTACACGAGAGAACAAAAAGCCTATGGTCTTCTAACTCAAGCACTACCGAAGGAGTTGCTACACCAATTTAAGAGTTGTAAACATTCTCATGAATTTGTGGACGACGTTGAAAGAACGGTGTGAAGGCAACGACCAATACAAGATGAGTAAAAAGAAATTTCTGAACATGGAGTTTGATAATTTCAAACATTTTGATGGTGAAGGCGTCCCGGAATTAATTTCGAGGTATTGTCATTTGTTATCTGAGATGGATACCGTTCAAATCAAGAAGGACGATGATGAACTTTGTTGGAACTTAAAATCTATGTGACTGACGCCATCAAATCTGTTTACCGAAGCATTCGACTGAAGAATCCATGTGAATTGATTCAGAGACGCGGGTTGTGATGCTCGAGGCTTGCAGTTTGGACCGAAGACCGTTTTCCGGAAAAGTCAACCGTTCGGGTCAACGGTCAACGTAAAAGTCAACGGAAGATCGGTTCGAGCGAGTCAAGCTTCGGATTAATTAAATCAACTTTGATTTAATTAATATTTATGTTATTTTTCTTTCTTGTAACTTTCAGTTATGTTTATGTTTATGTTGTTAGTCACCCTCACTATATATATAGTGAGGGTGCCCATTAGAAGAAAGAGTCTCTGAGTGTGGAGATGATGAATTTCTTGTAGAGTGTGAGATTTCCATTCTAGAGAAAGAGAGTGAGTCATGGATTTCCATGAGAGAGTGTTGTCATGATTTCTTGATTGTAATCATTTGATTAATGAAATCATTCGACTTTATTCATCATCTTTCTTATGTTTATGATTATCCTTTGATTCTTCTCATCTTCATCTTATTCTCATTTTTTTAGTTTTTCAAATCTGAACATTTGTTCTTGCTCAAGATCAGGATTCTTGATGTGAGAATCGGACCAGCTGACAAATGGTATCAGAGCGGGTAACCGATCAGATTTCGTCTCACGATGAATCTGGTCACTCGAATCTAGATTTTGAGCTTGAATGGGTGAAGATGAGAAAACTCATTTTTGAGACTTTTTCTTCTATTTTTCTTGTTTTTGGATGGATTCTGATGATATGGATACTTGATTCGTGTTTGGGAGTACATCTAGATGCATTTTTATGTTCAACTTGTTCAAATCAGTGAGAAAATTTGAAGATCCGAGCTGTTTTTGAAGCTGTTAGAGTTTTTCCCGCTTTTAGGGTTTTTGAAGAATTTTGGGTTTGATTCTTGGTTTTCTGGGCATTTCTTCATGTTTTTGAATGAAGTAAGGTATGATTCTCAGTGGAAAACGCGTTCCGGATCCATTGGAAGCATCCATTTTGTCTGAATCTTAACCGTTTGGGCAGATATGGAAAAACACACACTAGTGCGTGTTTCATGGTGTTCTTCGTGTTCTTGAAGATTTCCAGATTTTGAAGACTGTTTTGGATCCGATTTGCTACTGTTATGGAGTGTTGGTGGCCACAACATTGTCATGGATGGTTTAGCTTCACATATCGTGCATCATAACGGGTTTTCCTATCGTTTTTGGGCAGATTCAAGTTCACCAAGTAAGGGTTTCTTATGTTCATCATTTTCCAGATTTCTCTAAGTGTTTGAAGGTTTGAAGATTGCCTTAGTGGACTTCTGGATGCTCTTAGCGAACTTGTTGAGGTTCTTAGTGGACTTGAGGTTTGCTTTAGCGGACTTGTTTAAAGCTTAGCGGACTTCATGTCTTCTTAGCGAACTTGTTCCTTAGCGAACTTCAGGAGTGTCCTAGCGAACTTCTCAGACCTTTAGCGGACTTGTTCGAGCTTAGCGGACTTGTTTTTCGTTAGCGGACTTGTTTACTGGGTCTTCGTTCGAGACTGTTTCGAAGGTTTTTGTTCGTCTAGGATGATAGAGGATCGAATTACGAGTTCATCCACATAAATTTCATGAATTTTGGTCGAGTATTCGTTGAGTTATGGAGGTTTCACGTTTTTCCGGCGGGTTAGCGTTTTTCCGGTGTGTTTTTTCCGGCTGATTAGGGTTCGCAGGTTTGAGGTGGGTGATGATGACGTGTCATCCCACTGTTGGCTGCATGGAGAATGTTTTCTTTCCCCTTTGTCGGCTTACTTAGTCAAACACACCTCCGCTGTCGAAATTTGATTGGGCAAGAGAATAGCGCGTGGGCCCCTGTTGGAGAAATGATCCTTTGAAGTGAAATGGCTGTTGAATGTTGATTGGTAGCAGACATTCTCGTGGGTCCCTGCTGAAATAGAGAGACGTTAAAGGCACCTAGCGCTGTTGCGCGCTGATTGGCTGTGAGCCTTTCATGCGGATCCAGCCATATCAGCCATTAGATCGCTTTAATCTCAGCCGTAGGATCTGTGTTATTGTTTTCTGAGCTCATTTCTCATTGATCTAGAGTCCTTCACGTGGATCAGCTTCTACTACCCCTTGGATACATTCAATACCAGCAGTTAGGGGTGTTCAAAACCGGATACCCGAAATTTCGGATATCCGAATTTCGGGTATCCGAAAATTTCGGATATCAGTTTTCGCTGTCCAAGTCCATGTCGGATTATCAAGCGTTTGCTGCGATTCAGTCTCAAATGGAGACTTTATTGAATTACGACAATGAAATTGGGACTACCCAGAAAGTTCCCAAACTTCTCAAGTTTGAAGATTATGCAAATTGGAAGAAAAGGTTCAAAGCTTACATTGGAACGACTGATCCGGATTTATAGATTGCTATGGATGCACCATACGTGTATCCTGTTGGACAAAACAATGTGCCCATAATGCAAAGAAACCTGGATGTTTAAAGCTTAGCGGACTTCATGTCTTCTTAGCGAACTTGTTCCTTAGCGAACTTCAGGAGTGTCCTAGCAAACTTCTCAGACCTTTAGCGGACTTGTTCGAGCTTAGCGGACTTGTTTTTCGTTAGCGGACTTGTTTACTGGGTCTTCGTTCGAGACTGTTTCGAAGGTTTTTGTTCGTCTAGGATGATAGAGGATCGAATTACGAGTTCATCCACATAAATTTCATGAATTTTGGTCGAGTATTCGTTGAGTTATGGAGGTTTCACGTTTTTCCGGCAGGTTAGCGTTTTTCCGGTGTGTTTTTTCCGGCTGATTAGGGTTCGCAGGTTTGAGGTGGGTGATGATGACGTGTCATCCCACTGTTGGCTGCATGGAGAATGTTTTCTTTCCCCTTTGTCGGCTTACTTAGTCAAACACACCTCCGCTGTCGAAATTTGATTGGGCAAGAGAATAGCGCGTGGGCCCCTGTTGGAGAAATGATCCTTTGAAGTGAAATGGCTGTTGAATGTTGATTGGTAGCAGACATTCTCGTGGGTCCCTGCTGAAATAGAGAGACGTTAAAGGCACCTAGCGCTGTTGCGCGCTGATTGGCTGTGAGCCTTTCATGCGGATCCAGCCATATCAGCCATTAGATCGCTTTAATCTCAGCCGTAGGATCTGTGTTATTGTTTTCTGAGCTCATTTCTCATTGATCTAGAGTCCTTCACGTGGATCAGCTTCTACTACCCCTTGGATACATTCAATACCAGCAGTTAGGGGTGTTCAAAACCGGATACCCGAAATTTCGGATATCCGAATTTCGGGTATCCGAAAATTTCGGATATCAGTTTTCGCTGTCCAAGTCCAAGTCCGAAATTTCGGATATCCGAAATTTCGGATATCCGAAATTTCAGACTGGACTCGGATAGTTATAACGGATATCCGAAAATCCTGTTTTTTTAAAAAAAACCACAATTTAACAAAAAAAAAAACGACAAAACGACAAAACAAATAAACGTAGTCCAAGTCTTCAAATACAAATAAACATAAGTTCGACCTAAAAACGACAAAATAAATAAACATAGTCCAAGTCTTCAATAATTCCTTATTTCTTTAATATAAATTTTATTTCAATTTATTTAAATTTTCGGATACCGGGTATCCGAAACTTCCGAAAATTTTGTAAATTGTTGTCCAAGTCCAAGTCCGAATTTTCGGATATCCGAGTTTCGGATATCCGAAATTCCGGATATCCGAAATTTTCGGATAATTCGGATACGGAATTTCGGATAGTTCGGATACGGATTCGGACTCGGATATTTTTGAACACCCCTACCAGCCGTAAGATGAGATATAAAGCCTCATTCTGATTGGTTCTTGGCTAGGCACACGGATTGTGCTTTTTCCTTGAGGGATTTAATTGCCTAATTAATTTTTTTCAGCATTTTCGTCAAACACGGGGTTTTTACAATTAGTCTTTTACGAGACGAACAAGATAACGCCGCGACGGAATTTCAGAAAATATTTTATTAGTCTCGGATTTATTCTAATTTATTGGGGTTCTCGTTTATTGATGTCGCGCAACGTTTGCTATCGATCACTGACGGGTTAGCTTTATTATCCGGTTAATTACTCAGCTTTCTCGTTATATCTTACGGTTTTGTTTGTAGCAGATGCAGCGCTGATGTCAGCGAACCAGATTAACTGGAATCTCAGTTAATTATGGAATTTATCCGTTAAATCTCTCGGATTGCCGTTTCTTGTCGAAAATTGATGGAATTTTTCAGATTGAGCCGTTTTCGCCGATGATTCTCAGAAATCTTCACGGAATTTATTTCCGAGCTCGTTTTTCTTCGCCCAAAATTATGAAGACTCCGGTTTTGATTATTTTTTGCTCGGGATCTCAAATTTTATCCGATTTGACACTTATCTTTATATTCGCATCCAACCCAGTCACGCAGAACACAAGATTTATTTATGGATCATTCACAACTGTCAGCATCCGATTTCTGGTTTTTCACAAGATTGTCCGATTTCAAGATTGTTTATCTGGTTTCTCTAGGCAACCGATCGCAATGGTTCGACTCTCCGCATCAGATTTTACGCTTCCGACATGATGTTTTTGGAAAGATTTAGAGAAATAAGAGGAATTATTATGGATTTGGATATCGGGTCGATTATTCGGAGTTAGAGCATGTTCGATGATTGATTGGTTTATCTGATTTAGTTTGTTACGGTTTGGACTCCGAGATGTAGCATTTTCTCAATATTGTACCCGACCGTGTGAACCAAGTGAGCGGAGCACTTATATCGACTGGAGCAACGAGAACAGAAGAAGCTTATTCAGAGGGGGAATCTCTACGACAGATTGTCTCCGATTTATCAGTTTCTCATTGAAGATGTACGGCAGAGCGGTTCTTCAGCAGTTGAACAGATTTGAAAGCATCAGTCAAGGGGGAATTATTAGAACTTAAAATCTATGTGACTGGCGCCATCAAATCTATTTACCGAAGCATTTGACTAAAGAATCCATGTGAATTGATTCAGAGACGCGGGTTGTGATGCTCGAGGCTTGCAGTTTGGACCAAAGACCGTTTTCCGGAAAAGTCAACTGTTCGGGTCAACGTAAAAGTCAACGGAAGATCGGTTCGAGCGAGTCAAGCTTCGGATTAATTAAATCAACTTTGATTTAATTAATATTTATGTTATTTGTCTTTCTTGTAATTTTCAGTTATGTTTATGTTTCTGTTGTTAGTCACCCTCACTATATATATAGTGAGGGTGCCCATTACAAGAAAGAGTCTCTGAGTGTGGAGATGATGAATTTCTTGTAGAGTGTGAGATTTCCATTCTAGAGAAAGAGAGTGAGTCATAGATTTCCATGAGAGAGTGTTGTCATGATTTCTTGATTGTAATCATTTGATTAATGAAATCATTCGGCTTTATTCATCATCTTTCTTATGTTTATGATTAGCCTTTGATTCTTCTCATCTTCATCTTCATCTTCATCTCAATTTTTTTAGTTTTTCGAATCTGAACCTTTGTTCTTGCTCAAGATCAGGATTCTTGATGTGAGAATCGGTCCTGACAAACTTAAGGAAAAATCAATTGAAAGTTTGCCATCAAAGTGGGAATCATATGTGTTGATGATTATGAATGATAAAGATTATCTAGCGTTGACGTTTGTGAAACTGTTGGGTAAGTTGCAAGAAAGAGACTTAGAGATGAAAAATGTGAATACAACACCTGCAGAAGTCCAGAATCCTGATGTGTACTATGGTTCAAACGCGGTAACAATTTCGGGTAAATCGGGTAAAGTGACAAGTTCTGCACCAGCAACGGCCTTTGTAGCTGGAAATTTAGCTGGAAATGTATCTAACTCAGGAAATGGAATGGGTTCAAACAATTATGAATACAATTATAGTTCTGGAGGTTGTAACGTCTCGATTCCAGCAAGTAACCTAATGAATACTAGCAAGATGGCCATGTCGGTTACAACGACGAAAGACTATATGGCTCTTGTATCTGCATTGGTATCATCATATTATGGGGTTATAACTGGGAAGGTGAGTAATGCAGAACTGACTAAGGAGGATTATGATCAGGTTGATCCGGATGACTTGGAGCTGATGGATATTAACTTGTAGTTTGCCATGCTTGCAAGAAGGGTGAAGAGATTTCTGAAGAAAACTGGTAGAAAAGACCTGAATTCTGGAGGAAGAATTGGTGGGGTGTTATAATTGTTCAAATTTCGGACACTTCGCTCAGGGATGCTCTCAACCTAAGAAGCAAGAATACCAAAAGTTTGCTCCTAAGTCTATTGTTTCTGGAACCAACAATGCATCAAATTCAGGGAGTTCTTCAAACTCTAAACCTAATTCTGAAACAACAAAAGCCCTAGTGTCTCAAGAAGACAAAACTTATAACTGGGGTAATCAATTTGCTGATTCATCTGCATTGATTGTGACACATGTGCAGGATGAAGATACCATGACGGAATCTACTCAAGATGGAGAAGAAATTCATGGTGAAGCAATTGATGGAGTTAATGTTGGAGTCAATGATGAAGCAAGTGTATCGGATTTAAAGGATGATCATCAATCTTTTCCTAAAGAAAAATTTGCATTCATGGCAAGCTTGTCTGATCAAGTTGAATCAGATGTTGTTCTCTTATTGGAAAAGCAAGTTCAAGTTCTAACTGAGGAGACAGAATCACTGATCCGTGAATGTGAAGCCGCGAAAGCTGAAGCACTGTGTCTAGCTGAAGCACTAGACACATCCAATGATTTTGAGAACTTATATCAAAAGAGTCTTCCATTGAAGCAACAATATGAGAGGGCTCAGCAAAATGCTGTGGAGATTGTTGTCAAGATGATTACACTACAAAAAGAAATGCAGAAATTGACTGATGAAAACAAAAGTTTGAAGCAGGAGGTTGGTACATTAAAAAGAAACAACATCATAGAATCAGTTGCTCTTATGGCCGATACTTCTAAGGTAGTTTCTTATCCTCCGATGTGCAAATCTTGTGATGAGTTTGCTACCGCTAAGAGTACGCTCTTAGATGAAAAGACTAAACTAAATGATCTTTTAACGGTAGCAAGAGCTGATAAAAATATATATAAGGAAAGATGGGAAGGAACCACTAAGGAGTTGTTGTCAGTTCATGAGCAGTTACGCTTACAAAAATTTGATTTTTCAAACCAATCTGAACTGCTTGTGTCCCGCACAAAAGGACTTGGCTAAAACTCAAAAACTTGTTGCAGATCTAAAAATTGAGATTTTTGAACTAAAACAACAGATTGACACTGTTCAAGTTTCAACATCATTTACCAACTTTCTCTACAAGTCTGAAAAGGAAAATAATTCTGGTAAATTGAGCCAAGTTCCCCCTCTTGTGATTATAACCAATGGTCCTTCATCTGAGGAAAAAGTGGAAGTTTCTTCTCATGATGAGTGGAGTAATCATCAATCAATTAATTCGAAGTCTGATAAAACTTCAACCGGAAAATCTATTTTTGATTCTACGGTTGATGAATTGTTTTATGATGTCTCAAACCTTGATAAAATTGATAATCTCGTATCTAAAACGGAAGCTGGATGTTCCAAAACCACTTTTTCAAATGTTTCTAATCCAGATTATCAAAATTTGATTTTGAAACATGATTTTTTAATGATCAAATCTAAGCTGACGAAACTGAGTGAGTTTGAACAGAAACAGATTGCTAGAAGCAAGTCTGTCGAAGGTAAAAAGGTCAAACATGGTGGAGTTGGGTTTGTGCCTTCGGCCAAACAAAATCTTTTGAACAAAGTTCTTCCTCTAAGGTTTCAAAACCTGAAAAGGCCAAGGCTGGCAGTTCCACTACGAATGCCAAATTTGACAAATCTGAAAATTGGGTGACCTATCGCTTAAAAGGTTCTGATAAAATCTATAGTGATAAAGACTTTCCTTTGGATATGGTCAATCCCAATTTAATAGATAAAATCTTTTCGGGGAAGTATGATCCTGACTATGATCCTAAGGTGAGGAGTGTGCCCATTAAGAAGGGGAATGATAGTATCAAACTAATGGACACACTTGACTCTGATTCTGAATCTGGGTTGGTTAACAAGGTGCAAAAGTCTGTTAAAAAATTTGTGAACAAGAAACCAATTAAATCAACTTTTCAATCACCACCAAGAGTTTTTCACAAACAAATGCAACCAAATTTTAGAAAACCAAGTCCTTATGTTAAAAGATCACAATTTTACAATGATGAGGGTTTTTATGATGAGTTTGGTTGTGGACCAAATCAACCTAAATTTGGAAGGGGTCCAAAGTGGGTTGATCATGGTTGTCAAAATGATTTTGGTCTAAGATTTGGTGGGACAAGAGACAGATATCAAAATTATGAGGATCATTTTTATTCTGGAAATCCACATGTTAGAAGTCAATTTATGTACCATGGTGATGTTCCAGGGAGGGTAACAGGTTATGATTCTGGATGTAATGATGATTCTGGAAATCATCGTGTGTCTAACCGAAAGGGTTTGAAACCTAAGACACAAAAACCTATTGTTGAGTCCGATGTGGATGCTGACACGATTGATAAAGTTGTAATTGATAAACGAAAATGTTTTAAATGCAAAAATCGTGGTCATACATATCGGACCTATCCATTGAAGAAGCCCAAATCTAACAAGTCTGATGCAGAAAAATTTGATGAAATTTCTTAAGGATATCAGACTGAAACACCTGTTTCCAAAAAGAAAGTCAGATTTGTGGATTATAAGGGTAGAGTTCATTTTTTTTGATGAGTCATCTGAATTTCAAAAACATAAAACTAGAAAGAAATCAGAAAATGAATTTGAAAAAGTTAAATCAATTCTTAAAAACTCTACTTCTAGGTCCAAACGCTCTTCAAATGATGCTTGGAAACCTAAGGGTTCTTCCATGGCTGGTGCTGATTTTGTGGAAGATGACGGTCGATCCAAAGCTTCAAGCTTGGGTTCATCCCGATACTAATCATCTGTTTTAATTTATGCAGGGATCTTCACGAAACTCATGAACAACATTTGGGTTGCTGATAGCGGAGCATCCCGACACATGACTGGTGATATCTCTTTGTTGCATGATGTGAAGTACTTCGATGGAGGTAAAGTTACATTTGTTGGAAACAAGGGAGGTCAAGTCACCGACATTGGTAAATTGTCGAACGGTGCAGTCACTTTCGAGAAAGTTGAATATGCCAAGGAATTGGAGTACAATCATCTTAGTGTCTCCCAGATATGTGACAAGCAATACACGACTGCTTTCACAGGGAGTGAATGTGTGATACTGAAGCCTGATTACAAGATTCCAGATGAATTTGTTGTGATGCGAGCACCTCGTTTCTCGAATTTGTATGTGCTTGACATGAATATAGCAAAAGCAACTGTTGCGGGTCAATGTTTCTTATCGAAAGCTTCAGAGAGAGAATCCATTCCATGGCATCATCGCATGGGTCACATCCATTATCATAAGATGAATGAGTTAGTGCGTAGGAATCTTGTTGAAGGGGTTCCGAAACAACAATTTGTTTTCAATGATGTGTGTGTGAGTTGCAAGAAGGGAAAGCAGAAGAGAAAATCACATCCACTGAAGAAGTATCATTCTATTGAATTCCCATTGGAATTGCTACACTTAGATCTATTCGATCCTGTGAATCGTAAAAGTATTTCTGGGAATTGGTATTGTCTTGTGGTAACTGATGAATATTCAAGATACTCATGGGTTGATTTTCTGGTCTCTAAAGATGAAGCTTCGAGAATCCTTATCAACTTGATTACTACTCTTGAGACATTATATAAGTTGAAGGTACGAAGGATTCGCAGCGACAATGGCACGGAGTTTAAGAATTTCGCCGTGAGGACTTTTTGTATGGAGAAAGGCATCCTACATGAATTCAGTACGCCATACACACCTCAGCAAAACGGCGTGGCAGAAAGAAAGAATCATAGAATCATTGAAACAGCACGAACAATGTTGGCCGATGCCTAATTGCCGGTTTATTTCTGGACGGAAGCGGCTAACATGGCATGTTATGTGCTTAACCGAGTGCTTACGGTTAAACAACTGGGGAAGACATGTTAAGAGTTTCTCAAGAATCATAAGCCGAATCTTAGTTATATAGAGCCGTTTGGGTGTCCATGTACCGTGTTAAAGTCTGCAGGCAAGTTTGACGAAAAAGTATTTGAAGGCTTGTTTGTTGGTTACTCACGTCTGAAGAAACGGGTATTCAATAAGCAGACTGGTACTGTGGAAGAGTATTTACATGTTGATTTTCAATCCTACACTCTACCGCCCAAAGGTATTGGACCGGACTGGATGTTCGACTACAAATCTATCTTTGAAAATATTGAATCGACACCAGAAATGTCTTATGATGATGATAACGAATGTCATGAAGCCGTGTCACATCAGGTTGAGATTCCAGTTCAACAATCTGATCCACAAGTTGAAGCGCCTACAAGTTATGCTACGGTTAATTCGACTGATAATGTGGTGATTGAGGAAGATCATATTCCTGGTATGGCTGAAATGGTTGTTGTTCCAATTCATCAGACACTCCGGATAAACACCATTCATCCGCAAGATAACATCATAGGTGATTTAAATGAAAGAGTGCACACGAGACATCAAATCGAGAGCAGTGCATTACTAACAATTTTGGAATCTGGAATTCAGGACGAAGCTTTCCATTCATGCTTTCTAACTCAGATCGAGCCTAAAGATGTTAAGGAAGCTTTACTTGATGGCTCGTGGGTGGAAGCGATGCAAGAGGAGTTGCTACAATTTCAAAAGTTGGGAGTGTGGCATCTGGTAGATTTACCAGCTAGAAGCAAAGAACCGTGTGGAAAACGGTGGGTTTATAAATGCAAAAAGGTGTATGCACCGGTTGCCAGAATCGAAGCAATACGAATCTTTTTGGCATATGCTGCACATCGTGGATTCAAGGTCTTCCAGATGGATGTTAAGAGTGCGTTTTTATACGGTAAAGTCAAAGAAGAAGTGTACGTCAAGCAACCTTTGGGATTCTACGATCCTGATTATCCGAAGAAGGTATATGTTGCGTCCCAGAATCCCGGGGTAGGATTGTTGGAGGTTAGCTACACGTGGAAGGGTCTTGTGAAGGTTCCTACAAAACAGAAGCACCGTATAGTCTTGACACGAAGGGCCCCGAAGGGGGTCTTCGTGACAACACTCTGGCGTAAGAGTAAGTTTTTATTTAAGGAGAGGAATCAAGTGAGTAAGGAAAATGTTTGAGAGAATTTGCCTCCTTTACCCGATCGTCTAAGTGCTGTTTATATAGTAGTCTTTGAGGGCAAAGTGGTCATTACCCCCTCTCACGTCTCCTTTCCTTGCATTATATGCTTGATGGGGTTGCAGGGGCTTCGAGCGCCGGGAAACAGGGTGGACTGGCGAAGATGCCATTCACATCGCCTGTCCCATCGTACTATCTCGTACTTGCGTGTCCTTCTTGTCGGCTAGATCCCCCACACCCACTCGATTGTTTCCTTTGCCGAGTTTGTCGTTATCCCTTCCGCTAGGGCGATTACCGAGGTGGCATCCTTGGCCCGTCATCGAGGGCAAAGGCTTCCATGTAGCCCATCGCCTCAGAAAGAGCTTCTTCGTAGCCCTTCTACTTTTGAGGCCCTTATGAATGGCCTTCTGGGGGTATAGCCCAATAGTATATAAGCTGGACAAGGCACTTTATGGTCTCCATCAGGCTCCTCGAGCTTGGTATGAGTCGTTGTCCACTTATCTACTCGATAATGGATTCAAGCGTGGGTTGGTTGATTCTACATTATTTTTTCGGAAAACAGGGGAGGATCTGCTATTGGTACAAATTTATGTGGATGATATCAGTTTTGGCAGCTCAAACGAACAATTATCAAAGGATTTTGAGAAATTGATGCAAACCAGGTTCGAGATGAGTTCGATGGGAGAAATGTCATTCTTCTTGGGGTTACAAGTTCAGCAATCCGACAAGGGAATCTTCATACATCAAACGAATTATGTGAAAGATGTTCTGAGTCAATTCAAAGTTGAAGATGTTCGTATTCCTGGAACTCCAATACAGTTGTCGCATGGCCTTTGTCCTGGCGAAGAGGGTGAAACAGTTGATGTCACTCGGTATAGGGCAATGATAGGTTCATTGATGTATCTTACAGCTAGTTGACCCGATATTATGTTTGCGGTATGTTTGTGTGCCAGGTACCAAGCAGCACCTCGGGTTTCTCACATGGAAGTAGTAAAGAGGATTCTAGCTTATCTGAAGGGTAACTCAGATCTCGGGATCTGGTATCCTCATGATGATAAGTTTGACCTGTCGGCCTATTCGGATTCAGACTACGGAGATTGCAAGATCAACTCTAACTCAACCACGGCCGGATGTCATTTTCTAGGCGACCGGTTAGTATCATGGCAGTGTAAGAAGCAGACTTCCGTTGCTACATCCACGGCTGAAACTGAATATATAGCGGCTGCAAGTTGCTGCTCTCAAGTTTTATGGATACAACAGCAGATGCGGGATTACGGTTTGAAGTTTCTTACTACTCCCATATATATAGATAACTCGGCTGCCATATGCATAACTAAAAACCCCGTTCACCACTTTAAAACAAAACATATTGACATCCGATATCACTTCATACGTGATTGTTTTGAAAAACACTTCATTCATCTGCAAAAGATCCATACCGATTTTCAGAAAGCGGATCTTTTTACGAAAGCATTTGACAAAACCCGCTTTCGTTATCTTTTGCAGATCAACGGCATACAAAAGTTACCTGTTGAGTAACTTTCGGTTGTTCATTTTTACTTTTGTTTATTTTTGTTATTTGTTTTTCTTTTCTTGTTATTAAATCCAAAAATAGCGTTTTGTAATTTAGGGGGAGAAAATAAGAAAATATAAAAAAATGGAAAAATGCAAAAAGCATAAAAAATGGAAAAATAAAAAATTTGAGAAATTGATCCGACCAAGCGAGAAGTGATATTACATCGGCGTGTGTTATCAACCACGGATAAAGTAAAAAATAAAGGTTGTAAGTACTTGTTTGGTTAGTTAAATGCGTAAAGGCAAATCTGATATATGCTAGTATGATATAACATAAAAATCTGCTTGATTAAGTGTAAGGCACATCATGATGGATGCTGTGTGATCTTGGCATTAAACAAAATGAAAAAGCAAAAACAGAATAAGAGATGTTCTGGTGTATGCATGTGTTCATTTTTAAACGATTTAAACTTGCTTGATTTTCTTTATTTTGTCAAACGATCGGCCTTTCTCTGCGTGTTAACAAGACCGACCTGATTGGTGGTCGTTTGACGTTCTGCTTTATTTTCTTTGGTGTTTCGTATAACTCTTCGGACTTTCTCTGCGTGTGCGGGAGCACCGACCTGATTGTTGTTGGGTTATACAATTTCTGCTTTATATTCTATTTTTTATTTTCCTAAACAATTGGACTTTCTTTGCGTGCCTACTGGCCGACCTGATTGTTGTTTGTTTAGGGTTCTGCTTTATTTTTGCATTAAACACCATGGACGATAAATCTCGGTGGAAATCAGATTCTGTGAAAAATACAAAAATAGAATAAGTCAGATTACCGGTATTTCTGATTGTGTGGGCTATCATATTATCAATGCATGTTAAATCATACCTTAACATATCAGAAAGCTATAAAAACTGATCTGCCCAAACTGAAATAAACTGAAAAGTGTATTTGCTGCCAACTTGACTTGCATGCTGATTAAAAATGAAATTAAAGTGTGTCTGATGTACATTAGCTTATATGATCTCGCGTCTGGATCTTTCTCGCAAAAACATTTAAGTTATATTAGTTCTTAATTCAGTTATTTCATTTCTGTTTGGTTTGTTGCTTGAATATCTGAAAATCACAAAAAGATTTTAGGCGTGTTTTAGTATAATTTTGTAAAAATTCAAAAAGAGTTTTGGTGTGTTTGAAAATTTTATTAAAATCAAAAAGATTTTGATTCTGTTTTATTTTCGATCAACCGTTAGTGAAAAATTCAAAATTATGCCGGAAACAACCAAACGGATTTGTTTTCAGAAAAAAACTCATCATTGAATTGAACGAAGTTTAAGGAAAATTGACAAATTTTAAACTTTCGGGGTTCAATTTGAATATTCATCAAAATCAGGGGTTTAAATTGAAATTTTTTTGAAAAGTCCAAACCTGAAGTTTGGACGTCCGAACCTTCAGTTCGGAGGGTCCGAAGTCCAAATTCGGACAAGGTTTGGAGGCGCCGAAGGTGGAGTTCGGAGAGCATTCAGTGGGACTGTTGGTCCGAAAGAGAAGTTCGGAGGGAGTTCGGAGGTCCGAACTTCCCAGGTAATAAATAGTCCAAACTTGAAGTTCGGAGGTAATAATCTCCTGTTTACTCCGAACTTGTACCGAACAGCTGCCTAATTTTCGAACTTTCAATTTACGACTTGTTTGGAGAATTAGAGACTTGTTCAAGGTAGATTACTTGATTCCGAATACGCTGGTAGTGATAGATTTAATTTTTGATTCATGTTTGTGGGTTTTTTGTTCGAAAAACCATTCGGACTGTTTCAGGTTCCTAGATCTGAAAATAGACTATTTAAAACTTGTTTTTAGAATATAAAAATGGTTCGTATGTGTTTGTAATAAAAAACCGACCAAGGGTGTCAATTCTTGTGGTTCGATTTGGTCGGATTCCATGATTTTGGAATTCAAACTTTTCGGAGTTCGTCAGGCTCCGAACTTGGAGTTCGGACACTCCGTACTTGGAGTTCGGACGAGGCTCGAACGGAGTTCGGCGGTTTAACATTTTTGATCAAAAAGTTATTCGTTTACGCAAATTACAACGAACTGACGAAATCGGTGATTATATCCGTTAATAACATGGAATTTAATGAATGTTTTATCTTATGTGTTTTCAGATATGGCAAACGAACTGAAGATCGGTGACAAACACAACATTTGTGCGCATATTGGTGTTGCACGAGGCAAGCTTGATAAATTTGGAGGATCCGGGATTTTTGAGTTTCTGAGACGATCAGGGATTCACTATGCAATCACTCAACCTTGTGATATATATCGTGATATAATTTTGGAGTTCTGATGTACTGCAATGACGATTACTGATGTTCCAATCAGAATTGTTGCAACTGTTCAGGGTCGACCAGTTGAAGTCACTGAAGCGGATATTCGCAGGGTTCTGAAGTTGGAAACTGATACAACAACTGCACCATTGGAATTTTCTCATGAAGATAACATGGCGTTTCTGAAGCGAATTTGGTACACCCATGATCCAAGTAAAGAATGGGTCTACAAATCTTCGCTGAGCGTTCCATACAAATACTTGGCGCATGTGTTGTTGGTATGTATGGGGCACGGAATATCCGGGCACGGTGAAGTTCAACAAATAATGTTGTCTTTAATGAATGCTCTGGTGATGAACCGACCGTATAATGTTGCTGGGTTGATCTTTCATTACATGAGAGATAACCTAAGTAAAGTGGAAGTTTCTTCTCATGACAAGTGGAGTAATCATCAATCAATTTGAAATCTGATAAAACTTCAACTGGAAAATCTATTTTGGATTCTACGGTTGATGAATTGTTTTATGATGTCTCAAACCTTGATAAAATTGATAATCTCGTATCTGAAACGGAAGCTGAATTTTCCAAACCCACTTATTCAAATGTTTCTTATCCAGATTATCAAAATTTGATTTTAAAACATGGTTTTTCAATGATCAAATCTAAGCTGACGAAACTGAGTGAGTTTGAACAGAAACAGATTGCTAGAAGCAAGTCTGTCGAAGGTAAAAAGGTCAAACATGGTGGAGTTGGGTTTGTGCCTTCGGCCAAACAAAATCTTTTGAACAAAGTTCTTCCGCTAAGGTTTCAAAACCTGAAAAGGCCAAGGCTGGCAATTCCACTACGAATGCCAAATTTGACAAATCTGAAAATTGGGTGACCTATCGCTTAAAAGGTTCTGATAAAATCTATAGCGATAAAGACTTTCCTTTGGATATGGTCAATCCCAATTTAATAGATAAAATCTTTTCGGGGAAGTATGATCCTGACTATGATCCTAAGGTGAGGAGTGTGCCCATTAAGAAGGAGTGTGCCCAGAAGTCAATTTATGTACCATGGTGATGTTCCAGGGAGGGTAACAGGTTATGATTCTGGATGTAATGATGATTCTGGAAATCATCATGTGTCTAACCGAAAGGGTTTGAAACCTAAGACACAAAAACCTATTGTTGAGTCCGATGTGGATGGTAACACGATTGATAAAGTTGTAATTGATAAAAAAAAGGTTTTAAATGCAAAAATCGTGGTCATACATATCGGACCTATCCATTGAAGAAGCCCAAATCTGACAAGTCTGATGCAGAAAAATTTGATGAAATTTCTGAAGGATATCAGACTGAAACACCTGTTTCCAAAAAGAAAGTCAGATTTGTGGATTATAAGGGTAGAGTTCATTTTTTTGATGAGTCGTCTGAATTTCAAAAACATAAAACTAGAAAGAAATCAGAAAATGAATCTGAAAAGGTTAAATCAATTCTTAAAAACTCTACTTCTAGGTCCAAAGGCTCTTCAAATGATGCTTAGAAACCTAAGGGTTCTTCCATGGCTGGTGGTGATTTTGTTGAAAATGACGGTCGATCCAAAGCTTCAAGCTTGGGTTCATCCCGATACTAATCATCTGTTTTAATTTATGCAGGGATCTTCACGACAACTCATGAACAACATTTGGGTTGCTGATAGCGGAGCATCCTGACACATGACTGGTGATATCTCTTTGTTGCATGATATGAAGTACTTCGATGGAGGTAAAGTTACATTTGCTGGAAACAAGGGAGGTCAAGTCACCGACATTGGTAAATTGTCGAACGGTGCAGTCACTTTCGAGAAAGTTGAATACGCCAAGGAATTGGAGTACAATCTTCTTTGTGTCTCCCAGATATGTGACAAGCAATACACAACTGCTTTAACGGGGAGTGAATGTGTGATACTGAAGCCTGATTACAAGATTCCAGATGAATTTGTTGTTATGCGAGCACCTCGTTTCTCGAATTTGTATGTGCTCGACATGAATTCAGCAAAAGCAATTGTTGCGGGTCAATGTTTCTTATCGAAAGCTTCAGAGACAGAATCCATTCTATGGCATCGTCGCATGGGTCACATCCATTATTGTAAGATGAATGATTTGGTGCGTAGGAATCTTGTTGAAGGGGTTCCGAAACAACAATTTGTTTTCAATGATGTGTGTGTGAGTTGCAAGAAGGGAAAGCAGAAGAGAAAATCACATCCACTGAAGAAGTATCATTCTATTGAATTCCCGTTGGAATTGCTACACATGGATCTATTCGGTCCTGTGAATCGTAAAAGTATTTCTGGGAATTGGTATTGTCTTGTGGTAACTGATGAATATTCAAGATACTCATGGGTTGATTTTCTGGTCTCTAAAGATGAAGCTTCGAGAATCCTTATCAACTTGATTACTACTCTTGGGTCATTATATAAGTTGAAGGTACGAAGGATTCGCAGCGACAATGGCACGGAGTTTAAGAATTTCGCTGTGAGGAGTTTTTGTATGAAGAAAGGCATCATAGATGAATTCAAGACGCCATACACACCTCATCAAAACAGCGTGGCAGAAAGAAAGAATCATACAATCATTGAAACAGCACGAACAATGTTGGCCGATGCTCAATTGCCGGTTCATTTCTGGACGGAAGCGGTCAACATGGCATGTTATGTGCTTAACCGAGTGCTTACGGTTAAACAACTGGGGAAGACATGTTATGAACTTCTCAAGAATCATAAGCCGAATCTCAGTTATTTAGAGCCGTTTGGGTGTCCATGTACCGTGTTAAAGTCTGCGGGCAAGTTTGACGAAAAAGTCTTTGAAGGCTTGTTTGTTGGTTACACACATCTGAAGAAACGGGTATTCAATAAGCAGACTGGTACTGTGGAAGAGTATTTACATGTTGATTTTCAATCCTACACTCTACCGCCCAAAGGTATTGGACCGGACTGGATGTTCGACTACAAATCTATCTTTGAAAATCTTGAATCGACACCAGAAATGTCTTCTGATGATGATAATGAATTTCATGAAGCCGTGTCACATCAGGTTGAGATTCCAGTTCAACAATCTGATCCACAAGTTGAAGCGACTACAAGTGATGCTACGGTTAATTCGACTGATAATGTGGTGATTGATGAAGATCATATTCCTGGTATGGCTGAAATGGTTGTTGTTCCAATTCATCAGACACTCCGGATAAACACCATTCATCCGCAAGATAACATCATAGGTGATTTAAATGAAGGAGTGCACACGAGACATCAAATCGAGAGCAGTGCGTTACTAACAATTTTGGAATCTGGAATTCAGGACGAAGCTTTCCATTCATGCTTTCTAACTCAGATCGAGCCTAAAGATGTTAAGGAAGCTTTACTTGATGGCTCGTGGGTGGAAGCGATGCAAGAGGAGTTGCTACAATTTCAAAAGTTGGGAGTGTGGCATCTAGTAGATTTACCAGCTGGAAGCAAAGAACCGTGCGGAACACGGTGGGTTTATAAATGCAAAAGTGATGATCGCGGAGTGATAGTCTGTAACAAAGCCCGTTTGGTTGTGCAAGGGTTTTCTCAGGAAGAAGGAATCGATTTTAACGAGGTTTATGCACCGGTTGCCAGAATCGAAGCAATTACGAATCTTTTTGGCATAAGCTGCACATCGTGGATTCAAGGTCTTCCAGATGGATGTTAAGAGTGCGTTTTTATACGGTAAAGTCAAAGAAGAAGTGTACGTCAAGCAACCTCTGGGATTCTTCGATCCTGATTATCCGGAGAAGGTATATAAGCTGGACAAGGCACTTTATGGTCTCCATCAGGCTCCTCGAGCTTGGTATGAGTCGTTGTCCACTTATCTACTCGAAAATGGTTTCAAGCGTGGGTTGGTTGATTCTACATTATTTTATCGGAAAACGGGGGAGGATCTGCCATTGGTACAAATTTATGTGGATGATATCATTTTTGGCAGCTCAAACGAACAATTATCAAAGGATTTTCAGAAACTGATGCAAACCAGGTTCGAGATGAGTTCGATGGGGGAAATGTCATTCTTCTTGGGGTTACAAGTTCAGTAATCCGACAAGGGAATCTTCATACATCAGACGAAGTATGTGAAAGATGTTCTGAGTCGATTCAAAGTTGAAGATGTTCGTATTCCTGGAACTCCAATACAGTTGTCGCATGGCCTTTTCCTGGCGAAGAGGGTGAAATAGTTGATGTCACTCTGTATAGGGCAATGATAGGTTCATTGATGTATCTTATAGCTAGTTGACCTGTGCTGTATGTTTGTGTGCCAGGTACCAAGCAGCACCTCGGGTTTCTCACATGGAAGTAGTCAAGAGGATTCTAGCTTATCTGAAGGGTAACTCAGATCTCGGGATCTGGTATCCTCATGATGATAAGTTTGACCTGTCGGCCTATTCGGATTCAGACTACGGCGGTTCAAGATCAACTTTAAGTCAACCACGACCGGGTGTCAGTTTCTAGGCGACCGGTTAGTATCATGGCAGTGTAAGAAGCAAACTTCCGTTGCTACATCCACGGCTGAAACCGAATATATAGCGGCTGCAAGTTGCTGCTCTCAGGTTTTATGGATACAACAGCAGATGCGGGATTACGGTTTGAAGTTTCTTACTACTCCCATATATATAGATAACTCGGCTGCCATATGCATAACTAAAACCCCGTTCACCACTCTAAAACAAAACATATTGACATCCGATATCACTTCATACGTGATTGTTTTGAAAAACACTTCATTGATCTGCAAAAGATCCATACCGATTTTCAGAAAGCGGATCTTTTTACGAAAGCATTTGACAAAACCCGCTTTCGTTATCTTTTGCAGATCAACAGCATACAAAAGTTACCTGTTGAGTAACTTTCGGTTGATCATTTTTACTTTTGTTTATTTTTGTTATCTGTTTTTCTTTTCTTGTTATTAAAATCCAAAAATAGCATTTTGTATTTTAGGCGGAGAAAATCAGAAAATATAAAAAAATGGAAAAATGCAAAAATCATAAAAAAATGGAAAAATAAAAATTTAAGAAATTGATCCGACCAAGCGAGAAGTGATATTACATCGGCGTGTGTTATCAACCACGGATAAAGTAAAAAATAAAGGCTGTAGGTACTTGTTTGGTTAGTTAAATGCGTAAGGGCAAATCTGATATATGCTAGTATGATATAAACATAAAAATCTGCTTGATTATGTGTAAGGCACATCATGATGGATGCTGTGTGATCTTGGCATTAAATAAAATGAAAAAGAAAAAACAGAATAAGAGATGTTCTGGTGTATGCATGCGTTCATTTTTCAACGATTTCAACTTGTTTGATTTTCTTTATTTTGTCAAACGATCGGCCTTTCTCTGCGTGTCAACAAGACCGACCTGATTGGTGTTCGTTTGACGTTCTGCTTTATTTTCTTTGGTGTTTCGTATAACTCTTCGGACTTTCTCTGCGTGTGCGGGAGCACCGACCTGATTGTTGTTGGGTTATACAATTTCTGCTTTATTTTCTATTTTTTATTTTCCTAAACAATCGGACTTTCTCTGCGTGCCTACCAGCCGACTTGATTGTTGTTTGTTTAGGGTTCTACTTTATTTTTGCATGAAACACCATGGACGATAAATCTCGGTTGAAATCAGATTCTGTGAAAAATACAAAAATAGAATAAGTCAGATTACCGGTATTTCTGATTGTGTGGGCTATCATATTATCAATGCATGCTAAATCATACCTTAACATATCAGAAAGCTATAAAAATTGATCTGCCCAAACTGAAATAAACTAAAAAGTGTATTTGCTGCCAAACTTGACTTACATGCTGATTAAAAATGAAATTGAAGTGTGTCTGGTGTACATTAGCTTATATGATCTCGCGTCTGGATCTTTCTCGCAAAAACATTTAAGTTATATTAGTTCTTAATTCAGTTATTTCATTTCTGTTTGGTTTGTTGCTTGAATATCTGAAAATCACAAAAAGATTTTAGGTGTGTTTTAGTATAATTTTGCAAAAATTCAAAAAGATTTTTGGTGTGTTTGAAAATTTTATTAAAATCAAAAAGATTTTGATTCTGTTTTATTTTCGATCAACCGTTAGTGAAAAATTCAAAATTATGTCGGAAACAACCAAACAAATTTGTTTTCAGAAAAACTCATCATTGAATTGAACGAAGTTTGAAGCAAATTGACAAATTTTAAACTTTCAGGGTTCAATTTGAATATTCATCAAAATCAGGGGTTTAAGTTGAAATTTTTTTGAAAAGTCCAAACCTGAAGTTCGGACGTCCGAACCTTGAGTTCGGAGGGTCCGAAGTCCAAATTCGGACAAGGTTTGGAGGCGTCGAAGGTGGAGTTCGGAGAACATTCGGTGGGACTGTTGGTCTAAAAGAGAAGTTCGGAGGGAGTTCGGAGGTCCGAACTTCCCAGGTTATAAATAGTCAAAACTTGAAGTTCGGAGGTAATAATCTCCTGTTTACTCCGAACTTGCACCGAACAGCTGCCCAATTTTCGAACTTTCAATTTACGACTTGTTTGGACAATTAGAGACTTGTTCAAGGTAGATTACTTGATTCCGAGTACGCTGGTAGTGATAGATTCAATTTTTGATTCATGTTTGTGGGTTTTTTGTTCGAAAAACCATTCGGACTGTTTCAGGTTCCTAGATCTGAAAATAGACTACTTAAAACTTGTTTTTAGAAGATAAAAATGGTTCCTATGTGTTTCTAATAAAAAATCGACCAAAAAGTTGTCAGGCTTCGAACTTGGAGTTCGGACACTCCGAACTTGGAGTTCGGACGAGGCTCGGACGGAGTTCGGCGGGTTAACATTTTTGATCAAAAAGTTGTTCGTTTACGCAAATTACAACGATCTGACGAAATCGGTGATTATATCCGTTAATAACATGGAATTTAATGAATGTTTTATCTTATGTGTTTTCAGATATGGCAAACGAACTTAAGATCGGTGACAAACACAACATTTGTGCGCATATTGGTGTTGCACGAGGCAAGCTTGATAAATTTGGAGGATCCGGGATTTTTGAGTTTCTGAGACGATCAAGGATTCACTATGCAATCACTCAACCTTGTGATATATATCGTGATATAATTCTAGAGTTCTGATGTACTGCAATGACGATTACTTATGTTCCAATCAGAATTGTTGCAACTGTTCAGGGTCGATCAGTTGAAGTCACTGAAGCGGATATTCGCAGGGTTCTGAAGTTGGAAACTGATACAACAACTGCACCATCGGAATTTTCTCATGAAGATAACATGGCATTTCTGAATCGAATTTGGTACACCCATGATCCAAGTAAATAATGGGTCTACAAATCTTCGCTGAGCATTCCATACAAATACTTGGCGCATGTGTTGTTGGTATGTATGGGGCACGGAATATCCGGGCACGATGAAGTTCAACAAATAATGTTGTCTTTAATGAATGCTTTGGTGATGAACCGATCGTATAATGTTGCTGGGTTGATCTTTCATTACATGAGAGATAACCTAACTCAAAGGCAAAAGAAAGCAGCTATCTATCCAAGATTTCTTCAGATAATCCTTAATGAGTGGTATCCTGATTTGGTGAAGCTTGAAACACAGAAGATGGAACTGAAACACATGACAGAAGCAAGTGTGGGTGCTCTGGCGTCTTATCAAAAGAAGGCACCAGAATTTCAGCCGAAATTGAAGCGCCTAATTGGTCATGTAGTGAATGCTGATTATGTGGCACCAGCACAGGGTGCACCTCGTCATGCTAAAGGTAGTGATTCAGAGGAACTTGATTACAATTGGATCTCAGAACAAAATCAAGTTCCCCAACAAGGAAGAGTGAAAAGACCTAAAAGACATATTCCAGTAGTACAGGAACCAGTAAATCCAGAGCCTGAACATGTTGTCTCTTAACCGCCAGTTTCTAAACCGGTTGTCTTAGCACATGAAGTTCTTGTATCTGTCAATGTGACTGAGACACCTGCGGTGAATACCCTGGAAGATGAATCTGATGATGATGAGGAGTTTGTGAATGTTGGAGCTGACTCCGAGGACTTGTCTGACACAAACAATCCGTTTGTGCGCGTCCTGATCAACATTAAATATGTGAAGCTCAGAAAAGGTAGCGATGAACATTTCGCGTACCGACTCAGCCAAAACAAGAGCAACGATCGCTAGAAGGATCGTGTGTATGACAATGTAGCCTCATCTGAGTCCGATGAAGATTATAGTCCTGACGCCGATGTAGTTCATGGCAAAGGAAAGCAGAAAGCTTCTGGTTTCTTCTGTTATTTCTTCACAAAAGAGGAAGAAGTCGATTGCTGGTGGGAGAGGTAAAAGGCAGAAAGGGTCACAATTTATTCTAAAGCCTCGTTCCGGTGTATCTTCATTGACTAGTCCAGCCAAATCTCTGCCAGAAGTGTCTACAACTGTTCAGACTTCAGTGTCTGATGTTCAGTTTGACTTTCTGCAAGATCTCATGAATGCAAACAGATCAACAACTGTTAGCACAACACCTTCAGCAAGTGCTGGTGCGCAGTTTGTGAATCAGCCGATGGGTTCAACTCCCACAACTCCGGTGTTCTCTACAGCAACAGCCGCTGCAGCTTCTTCACATTCTACACCAGGGTTAATTTCCACTTTGAAAAAGGTTTTGTGTCATTCTCACAAGCCAATATTCTTCAAAGTGCGTTAAACGATCAACAGTCTCAGATAGATGCTTTAAAAGCTAAGACTGAAGAACAAACGAAGATGATTACTGAGCTCATAACAAGTAATGAAGAATTGAGGACACATAATCAATCCCAAAGTCAACAGATCACTGCTTTACAGAGTCGGGACTTGGCCAAAGATCAAGAGATTATGCGTTTGAACAGATCTAGTCAGACTCAGAGCAAATTGCTTCTCGAATTGGATGAACAAATAAAGTTCTTGATGAATAAGTTTAAAGCTCAGGGGGAGATTGGGGATAGTTCGGGTTGTAATGAAGATCCGATGAGGCGATCAAGAGGATCCTCAAGGGAATGTTGGTGGAGGATCAGGCCCGACCGGAACCACAGGTTCGGGTGCTGGGACATCAACTTCCCATGGGGAGAAAGATTCTCGAGAAGCAGTGCCGATCACTTCAATCCCATCGACTCAAGCGGCAACGGGTCTAGGTGAATTCGAACAGATGTTGTAGACGCTCGAAGAGGGTGATTTTGTTGGTGATCTGACGGCAGAACAGTTGCAAGCTGTGTTTGATCTGGATGATCAAACACCAAGGTAATGAGAAAGGCTTCTGAATCAGCACAAAGGAAATATGAATCGTCTGATCCAGAGTCTGATGAAGACAAAGAAGGTATTTTTGATGAAAAGGTTGAAGTAGAGGATATCACTGAAGAAGAATATCAGGATCTATATTCTAATTTCAATCAGTCTGGTGAAGATTTTGAAGTGTTTCCTAATGAGAAAGATGCTGAGGCTGAAGAAATTTTAAAGAAGAAAGAAGCCGAGACACCTGAAGACCCGGTGGTTAAGGAGGCTAAGGAACAGAAACAGCGTTGGGCATTTGATGAATACATGAAAACGTTTCATGCCAACTATGTTCCTCCTCCGAAGCCAATCAAACAGAGATCGTATGTCAAATTTAAGGGTCAAGCCTCAGGTGATATAATGAGCTGGATGTATTCTAACAGTTTGAAGTGCTACGGGATTAAACGCCAACAAGGAATCCAGTACTTCAAATGTGCCAGAGATTTTAGCAGTCTGCCAGTTTGGGATATTCGTGACCTGACCCGAAAGCCTTTGTACAATTATGGCACTGATTGGAAGGGTTTACATTTCAAGAGTATAATTGAAAGGGAATGCCGAGATGAATTTCAATTCTTGGATCCTCAGAAACCCAAAAGGCGTCGATCCCGAACAAGAATTCATGAAAGAACTGGTAAGAAGCTGATAATCTTGGTCTTCAAGAAGAAACCTGATGTGTTGAAGAATATTCCGCTGATGAAGATGGAGCTTGATTTCATCAAAGATTTGAGGGACCAGTTTCGCGTGGCTAGCGAAACAGCCAGCGAAACTACCAGCGACACTGCTGGCGAAACTAGGACCTGATATATAGAAAACCCAAGCCAACCTTCTCATTTTTACTCACTCCACACAACTACACACACTTCTGCACTCTCCCTCTCTCAAGACCTCCGACCAGCAAGGAAGTAGCTTGAACCACAGAGATTCCAGCTCCAAGTTTCCATCCATTTAAGCATTAGAGATCAACCGTGAGTCACATAAACCTCCTTTATGCAAATTCTTGTATGCTTAACTAAAATGTATGTTTAAAATCCACATGCAATGACTTCTGCTACTGCTAAGATGCTTAGGGATGCTAGACATAACATGAATTCTATATCTTGACATGTCAGTATGAAGATCTATGCTAGATTAGGCTACTTATGTGAAAATGCATTCTTGGTAAATTGATGACTAGAAACCATGTTTTAGGTGTTTAAATTGCTCTCATGATGTTGGTAAACGTTTAGGTATGCTAGATATCGAATTGCATGTGATACAGAAGCTGTTAGAAAGGTTTTTAGTCAAATTTACGGGTTTTTCTAGCGACTAGCGAAACTGTGCCTTCATCAGGCGAAATTAGGTAGCGAAACTATGTATACCTTCAACCAGCGAAACTAAGTAGCGAAACTATAGTGTCGCCGGTAAACCAACCAGACCTGCTCGAACGAAACTACCGAGCGAAATTCCCTGAACGAAAGTTCAAACCAGTTTCGGGCGAAACTAGGCTAGCGAAACTGTGCCAACAGTTTCGAGCGAAACTAACCTAGCGAAACTGTGTCATCGGGTACTGCCTAGCGAAAGTGCTGCCCGTGTACACAGCGAAACTGCCTAGCGAAACTGCTAGCGAAATTGTGACCAAAATCCAAACTTGTACAATTTGCTTGAATGATATACCATGACTTGCATGCTTTATACTATGAAAATACTTGTTTAAACTTCTGATGTATGTGAACCCTTGTTTATGATCAACCATCGGTATCGTGTGTCGTTCTGTTGTGTCGTGTTTTCCCAACGTGCTAATAGTTTTAAACACAACCTTACACCTAAGACCTTAATGTGATTATTAGGTCCTCATTAACAATCATAACCGGATTAATTGAAGCTTAAGCCGAGCAAACCTAAGGTGAGTTTCACTTACAGTTATAGTTGCATCCGGTAAGGGATGGCAACACACGGTAAAGGTATTTCTTTACTTGAGTATTTATCCCACTGTATCACATGTTCACTGAATTGCTTTATACACAAAAGTCCTTACTTATCGGGCCATTAGTATTGAATAGCGAGGTAATGTTGAGTAGATCTACTGGGGATTGACACCCCCGCTCAGCGGTGCACAGGATGCACCCTCCCGACTGGCGGTCGGACTGAGACCAATATTAGCCTAGGAACACCGTGATCGGGAAAGACACGGGGAAGGCAAAATTACATAGGTGAATACCTATCAAATACAATGTCAGCTTTGGTTACGAACGTTTAGAGGAGCATAAGCATAGGCTAGCTACCTAATGATACGGATAATACTTACATTTCTAGATTACGAATTTATTGCTTTATGATTCGTATGCATTCTTGGTCTACACGGTATTGTGTAGACTGACTTAGTGAACTCACCAGCCTTTTAGCTGACACTTGATCGTTGTTTACTTTTCAGGTCGTTAGAAGGATTCTTGGATGGCACGAGTGGCGGCAGTACTCTTTATCACAAATCTTTTGGGAAATTCAAGATTTTAAACTTTATGAACATGTGTTTTGTGTATCAAACTTGTAATCGCTTTAAGGCTTCCGCTGTACTTCTAAACTAACTTATGTATCTGCTAAACAAACTTTCCTTTACTTTAAATTTTAAAGTCCCTTATCTTTTGTTTATTTACCGTTATGGCTTGGTTGTAACTAAAGTCTTGGATCCTGGTCTGGCTCACACCCCATGCGGTTATACTCCGTCAGTGGGATTTTGGGGGTGTGACATTTGAGGTGGTGGTACTATAACGGGAAGACTGGTGAGGCTGTGATTGTGCTAAAAGAACAGAACCGAGTTTTGAAGATTTATGACCCGATGTGGCTGAACTCTGGCCGAACCCCGGCCGAACCTGAGGTTCGGACAAGCCTAGGAGTTCGGCCGGCCGATGTCTATATATAGGTTGTAGCTTTGTCTTTGTAACTAGTTTTTCAGTAGAGTTTTGAGCGAGTGTTAAGAAATTGTGTGTTTTGTGTTCTGATTCTCTCTGTAATCTGTTACGATATTAATGAGAGATTGAGCATTGTTATTTACACCGTTTGTTCTTGTTTCTATTACACAATTGATGTCGAACTAAGCCGATCCATACGCTCCAGCGTTTTCAACAGTGAGTCTTCTTAAGTGAATCGAACTTGTGATAATATGGTGCCCTTGGTGAGCACATGTATGACTGTGTTATCACTTGAGCATGTTAACGGACTGTCTATAGAGTCGAATTAACCCTTTGAATGTTTTACGGCATTCCTAGTTCAGATTCAATTAAGGTAGCTATTAATGTTCAACGAGTATAATTAGTACTCTATTAATGAACATATATTTCCTTTCATCAGTGTCGGGCAGTGATGATGTGATTTTCCATCTAAGGTCGTGACGTAATCCTTTACGGTGACATTCCATGCAATATTTAGTATTGGATTTCTTTCGTATCATAATTAGTACGATTCGATTCGTTTCAAGAGATTAATTGTGTTAGTGGTTGCTCAACCATAATGTGATCAATACTTAAATTTTAATCTTGAAACTTTAATTAATTGAGGTGTTTTTTAAAATTTAATCCAATAAATTTAAATGATCTTTAGATCGGCTTTTTTATCGTTATTCCTGTAAGGATCAGTGGCGATGCTCCTACTTGCTTTAGGCATATTGACATTCCTATTATCATTCTTCTTCCAAACCGTTTGGATACTAACTCGCATGAAGAAAACATGGCATTTAAATTTCGTTTTTAGGAACGGAATTGTTCGATTTTGTAGCATGTGGTAGGAAATCGAATGCTTGATATCCAGATGTTGTTACTCATTCATAAATTCAAGGATGATTGACAAAGTCATTTCAGAGTTTGATAGCATGGAGATGCTTTCGTCTATGACTGTTTAAAAGTATCTCGTGATGATTAAGGTGATGATTTATCGGACTCTCGGGTCCGACGTTATAGGATGTTTCCTTATTCAGGTAAGGACAACATACGAAACTCCAACCGGAATGTCGATATGTTTTGCTAAGCAACAATCCATTGTTGGTGAAACATTGTCCATCTGGATTGTCTAGTTTAGGTACAAGAGTTGCTTTACATAGTCCAGTGATTTGTCAGAATCACGTTTCTTTAGATATATAAAGATCTAAATTTGGACAAGTAATTACTAAATTCCATCATCGCAAGATACCACCAGTCTTGGGGTTGGAAGTTAGTTATGCAAGTGATGTGTGAAGGGGTCTTATGGTTACAAACTGTCAAGGGATTTTGTTGTGGCAAGTCATTAGTCTTGTGTTTGTCAGTTTCAGGATGAAACCGTGAATCCTTGTACTAAACACTTAGTGCAAGTCGGATTCAAACACACGTGAGTACAACGAGTGTAGTCTAAGACTTCCAAGATGTATGTAGGTATGCACATGTATATGGTAATGTGCACCAGGATTGGTGTGACCATACTACAATGTTATAATCAGCAAGTGATTACTCCTGTAGCAATTTAGTTGGTGATTCGAACTTATATGAACAAACGTATGCATGAGGCAGAGGATTGATATGTCCATATTGTTGCAGATCGAAACGGCGATCTTCAATCAGTTCGACTTGATTTAATATCCTTGACGTCGGTGGTTCACCATAAGACTTTATGAACTACCGTTACGTCGTGCGTTGTCTCGCAATAAGTACAATAGACGCTTAAGACATTATAGCTTCGATGGGATATGATAACCAAAAGGTTATCATGTCGCATTTAAGCTAGTCTTAATGAAATCAAGTGCACCAGGTTGTGAGGAATGTTGTTTTGGGATTTTGAACTTAATCTAACAAAAGGTTGAATCAAATTCAATGTAGATTAAAAACGGTCATGCATGTTTCGAAAATAAACCATAGTCAAAAACATGTCATAGTCAAAATCCAAGGAAAGCAATTATTCATCCTGGAAAACAGCCAGGGAAACCAAAAACAAAACAAGTTGTTTCAAACACCACCAAGAATAGTTTTAAACTGAAAACATTAGACATGAGCTTTATTCAGGTGCGAGTACCGCAGAGTAGCTCAGTGTTGTCTTGGTTTGCTTCCTTTAGTTTCATGCACCTACAAAATGTAAGGTATGTCAAACATATATTTTGTAGGAATAAGTGAAGCATCATACAACATAAACTTATGTGTATACCTGTGGAATCACCAGGCTGGGCTTTTCCATTCTTCACCTTGGCAAGATTCTCTGGGCAGTTTCTTTTCCAGTGCCCCCATCTTGTGGCATTCAAAACACTCGCGTTGTTCAGGCGGCGGTGCCTTAGACGCTTTAGGCTTGCCCTTCTGGGAGCTTCCAGACGCTCTGGAAACAGCTGACTTGCCCTTCTTCTTGTTCCCACGCCTTCCTTTTTTGACCTCAGGCTTCTTGACGCCTCCTGATCGGATTACGAGTACATCGAGTGCCTTGCCGTTAACAAAGTTAACTTCAACAGTCTTGAGCATGCCATGAAGCTCAGTCACTGTCTTTACCATGCTATGCATGTTAAAGTTCACCCTGAAAGGAGTGAAGGCACTGGACAGTAAGTGCAGAATCCGGTCGGTCGCCATTTCGGCGGGGATGACGTAATTCAGCTTCGCTAGGCGGTCGATGTAACCCTTCATCTTAAGGACATGAGGGCTAATGGGAACGCCTTCAACCATGCGAAAACTAATAAGTGTCACAACGGTGTCATAGCGCTCCTGCCGGGCCTGAGTTTCAAACATGCCCCTCAGATCACCGATCATCTGAAAAGCCGTCCTGTCAACCATGTTCTTCTGAATATCAGAAGTCATAGTGGCTAGCATAAGACACGCAACATTTTTGGCGTTTTTTCGCAATGTGTTATGGGCGTTGCGCGCCGCGGCAGTGTCAGCTTCAGGTTCCTCAGGAATCTCAGCTTCTAACAAGTTTTCCATGTTAGCCATTTTCAGGACGATTCTCAGATTCCTTTCCCAATCAAGGAAGTTGGCGCCGTCAAGTTTCTCCTTCTCAAGAAGAGACTTGAGATGGAAAATCTCTTGGTTTGCGCGGTTAGCCATCTGAAACAATAGGCGAAATTTAGTGTTTCGGCGTCTGAAACGTATTCAAGGATGGCAAGCAAATCTTGAATAGAAATTGGGAATTTAGTTAGTTAGATAATTTCTCCAGACAGCGTAAAGTGCTTTCAAAATTTCTAAGTAGCCAAATGGACAACGATTGTCACTTGTGAATAACTATCATAACTCCCGTTATGGGGCTTTAGCGAACGGATCAACGAAATACGTTTAGCCCCATCTATGCCCATTCTGTCTACATGCCGATCGGAGGTACGGTGTTGAAATACTCCAATACCAAAGGTGCATGTAAAGAAAATGATAGTTGTCCTAAGTGGTCAGTGTGTGCGTACGGTGTTGAAATACTCCAATACGCTCACCTTGGAAGATACCCTAAAAACCACGTGCAGTGGTGAAATACTCCAACATGGATGCATCGGTCAATATTTTTAAAGTTAGACTTGACTTAGGATGGCATAGACTACCGGTTTTAGGCTTACCAGATAGGATTATTAGGTCATATTTTAATGATTATTGTGACGGCAAACTTTATGAATCCTATCTCACTCGGGACGATCATTTAAATAACCTAGTATTAATGATCTACGTGTCGCGAGACCATAACCAATTATTAACAATGTTCGATTAATTTATCGAAAAATCTGAATTTAATGTCGAATTAAATTGGTTATTAAATTTTATAAAGTCGTAATGAAATTAGGACTTTTATTTAATCAATTGAAAATTAGTTTTATACCGTTAAAACTATGTTTGGGTTTTAGTAGGCAGGTTAATCAAAATTACAGTGGCATTCGGGTCTCGGTAATAGCGATTAAATTTTTTTTATTGAATAATTATTTACGACAAATAATTATTAGAACAATTACCGTAATAAGTAATTAAATTCAAGATAATTAAATTAACGATTAATTTAATACACAGCGGAAAAACGATTTAATTTACAAACGCGAAAAACCAGTTACTTAACGTAAACCAAGTACAACAGGATTCAACGATCACCAAAACGCGCAAACACCGAAACGCATTAAAACAAGAACGCGATACAATCATAAAATAAATAAATAAATCTAAAATAATAACGAGTTTTGATATACCTGAGCGGTGATTCAAACACACGTTCGAGACACCGAAAGTCAACGAGTGACGCTAGGGTTTCGCAGGTTACGATTCAACGGGCGAATCGAACAATCCTCGCGGTTTCGGATTTACCACGCGGTGACTAGATCACCAAGAAAATCACGTACGTCGGATCGGGCGCGAACTAGGGTTTATGGACAACGGGCGAACACACTGTACGACGGTGGTTCGCAACGATGGGGTCGGCCGGTGAGCGTGCGACGGCGAGGGAGGCGGCGGCCGGCTTAGGCGGCGGCGGCGGCGGTGATGCGATGGAGAGGGCGGCAGCGACGGGCTGCTACGGCAGCTCGGCTAGGGCGGCTGCGGCGGCTCGGCTTGGACGGTGGCGGCGGACGACTAGGAGGCGGCGTCGGCGGACTCGGAAAGGCGGTGCGGCGGCTACGACTCGGCTTCGTGGCGGCGGTTTAACAGTGAGGAAGAACACGCCCAAAGGTGATCAACGGATTAGGGTCCTCGCAATTGGTTGAACGGATCGCCGGAGAAAAAGAGAGAGGGTGGCGGCTTGGGAGCCGTCGGCGTCGATCGAGAGAGGGGAGGGGAGTGAGGCCGAAATTTCTAATCGAGGATTAGGGTTTCACGCCTCCCTTAATCAGATATATATAACTGATTAAGTTTCCGATTAGTCCTTCGCTTTTATTTAATCCTTAATCGAACCTTTTAATTGCGAGACTAACATTTAACCCTTAAATATTTGTCGCTTCCCAAGACTTAACGAATATTAGCTAAAAGACTAATTCGTTAATTGTCGTCTAAGACGTAAATAATATTTAACGTCTTTTGTCGCTAAATTAATCTTGACGATTAATAATAATTAATTTATTTATTTATTAAACCACTTAACAAACAAATAATTAATTCTTCTGCGAATCTGCCGGTTATATGGGTAAGCGGACTTTAGAACCCGTTGCCTTCGGTGTAACTCTTACGGGTCTTGACCGGGTCGGGTACTTGATTTAGTTGAGTCTGGACATCTAAATCCAACAAATAAATCCTTCTGAAACAGAATCATTAGCTTTATTTGATGGCTTTGACTTCGCAGTAACCGAGGTACCTACAAAATCATATTCAACCATGTTAAATGAAGAAGATGATATCTCTAAGTCATGCATGCTTTTTGAGATAGAATCTCGGTCAGTGTGAGTATGCTCGTTAAAACTAATGTTGCATGACTCCTGAATGACTTAAGTTCTTCTGTTGAATACTCTGTAAGCAGGAGAAGTTGCAGAGTATCTAACAGTCTAAGCACATCCGAACAGTTTAAGTGTTTTAAAATGGGGTTCTATTTGGAAAATGGTTGGAATGAGGTCTTGTTTGCATGTTTAAATAGGAGAGTTTCATTTAGAACATAGCAGGCAATATTGAGTGCTTCTGCCCAAAAGGAGATCTTAAGTTAGAATCTGCAACCGTGGTTCAAGCACACTCAATGAGAGTTTTGTTCTTTCGTTCAGCTACACCATTTCGTTGCGATGTGTACGGAGCCCAAAACTGACAAGTGATGCCCTTCTCGTTGTAGAATGTATCAAATGTCTGATTCTTGAATTCAGACCTGTTGTCAGATCTGATAATTCTAACCCTTGCTCTGCTGATGTTTTCAATATGAGTGATCAAAATCCTTTAATGTCTCTACAATCTCTGATTTCTTCTTCAGAACGAACAACCAAGAATAATGGGAAAAGTCATTGGTGATGACCAAACAATAGGGTTTCCTCCCTAAACTCTTGATCTTAAATGTGTGTTTCAGTGGTGTGATCTCTGAGTATGTGTTCTAAGTGTCTAGAGTTGTAATTGTTCTTTGATCAATAAAACAACTCTTAATTACTCTTTTTGTATCCCATATAGCTAGATTGAGTAGACTATCCAAAGCTCACGCAATTTCAAGTGGTATCATAGCTTTCTGGTTCATTCTACTGATCTGTTGTTGCTATTTTCGGATGTTTTGAAACAAAACGTGTGATTTTTGGTGATTTTTGAGTGTTTTCATGAGTTCTTGATCATTTTGGTCACGGTTTTTGTGAAAATTTTGCTCCTAAATTATTTCTTATCACTTTTTCTTATCTACTGCGGCAAATCTCGTCAAAAATCAGTCCAAATCGAACGTTTTGAGAAATTATCTTGAGGTTCAGCTGTTACTGTTCAGGTTCGGCATAATCGCTCTGAAGTTCTAGTTCGGACATGGTTTGGAGAGAGTTCGGTTAGAGTTCAGTCGTGGTTCGGTCAAAGTTTGGAAATTTTCTGGTTCATGAGAGGTTCGGGCGGGTTCGGATAGATTTGTGTTCGGAAAGAGTTCGGAACGAATTCGGAAAGGGTTCGGAGAGGGTTCGGCAAGCATTCGAAAACAGTTCGGCAAAACTGTAAAACCACTAATGGATCTTACTACTACATGATTCGGTAATCGGAAAAACACAAACGAGTAAATAAAGCTTTGCTTTATTGATTCACAAAGAGTTACAATGTAGAGAGAGAATACACCTTGAACACACACAGTTAAGAGTGATAGAAATGACAGAACTAGTTACTAGCTCTCTCTCTAACGAACTATTTATAGTCACTAACATACTGACCGGTGTACCACCCGATGGACCATTTGGTACGTCCGTACCAACTGGTACCGCGGTCCATATGGTACGGCTAGTGACTACCTTGACTCACACAGACGCTCTAGATTAGATACAATACATGAGACACTTGATAGCATAGGAATATGCTCTAACAACAACTAGGTTTGGTTGAAGTTCGGATTACTATTTGAGGTTCGGATAAAGTTTAGAACAGGTTCGGTTCACAGATTTGAGTTCGGATAGGGTTCGGACGATCATATTGTTAATTTTCAACAATGTTGGAATTTAAAGCATTTTCCGCAATGCAAAATGCAATGTAGACAATGCTGATTTTTTTTTATGAAATCGGAACAAGTCAGAAAGTTCCAAAATTGTTGAAGTTGGAAGATTATCAAAATTGGAAGCAACGATTTTCTGCTTACATAAGCACGAATGATATCGATTTGTGGATTCCACTTAAGAAAATTTATCAACATCCAACTGGTCAAGGATATTATTTCAAAGAAGTTCATACCTTTGATCTTGCTGAAATAAAATTATATGAGCTTGAACAAAAGGCTTTCGGTTATCTTACGATGGCATTGCCCACTGAGTTGTTACATCAATTTAGTACGTGCAAGAAGTCAAAACAATTGTGGGATGATTTATCAGCAAGTTGTGAAGGGAACGATCAATACAAGAAAAGTCGGAAAAATGTGTTGAGTAAAGATTTTGATAACACTTAACATTACGAGAATGAAAACATTACAGCTCTTGTTTCAAGATTGTCACATCTTATAAGTGAATTAAAGATTATGGGAATTGAGAAAACCGCGCAAGCATTTTTAAAGGATTTGATAGGTTGGAAATCATATATAGAAGAAATGAGAAATAGGTGTGATAGCGTAATGAATATGATTAAGGACTATAAGCCTGAGAATTGATGTCATAAGAGTTTTGAAATGAAAGGTCGTATTCCTTACAACTGATGGTTTGTCGAGTAGGATTTCCCCAGGGCTTCCATACACTGTAAATTACATGTACGTGTGCACCCGTAATTGTGACATCCGAGGATTTCAAGGTTTACTTCCGTTAGACAAATCCGTTAGTTACGTTATAAGTGTTAACTTAGTAACTAATGCATAACTAGGCCGAATACGTCCACGACATTTGGTTGATCACCGAACCCGCCCATATGTGCTATGTGTCCATTTATGGTTGTCAATATGTGCAATGTGATTTAAATGCATGACTTAGTATTGTGAATTGCATGACAAATTGTAAATACTTGATTATGTGGGAAACTTGTCTTTTTGGTCGCCAGCGAAACTACCGGGCGAAACTGTAGTGTCGCCCGGTAGCCAGCTGAACCACTCGATCAACATGTGACCAGAGCTAGTTTCGCCTGGCCAGCGAAACTGCCAGCGAAACTAGCCTCTGATATAAATAATCTTAATAAACCCTAGTAGCCTCATTTGCTTAAACCACACAACAAACACACACACACTCTCCTACCTCGAGATTTCTGGTCAGCTGAGGATCACCAAGGATTACCAAGATCTCAGCCTTGAAGATCATTCATCCGGATCCTAAGATCAAACCGTGAGTCTCCAAAAACCACCATTCATGTGTTTTCTTTGTATTTCTCTTAAAAGCATGCCTAAATCTACATGAAATCACTTGATCTCTTAATATGTTGCTTAAGAATGCTAGATCTACCATAAAGTCAGAAACTTTACGTGTAAAAACATACCATAATGATGATTTATGCTAGATTAGGTCATTTTAGGTTAAAATGTGCTTTTTGGTGATTTGATGACAAAATGCATGTTTAAGGTGTTAAAGCTTGCTGATTTATGTTGGTAAATGCCTATGTATGCTAAATAATGAATTGCATGTAAGATCAGAAGCTGTTAGGTTGATTTTTAGGCAAATCCGTATGTTTTTCGCGACCAGCGAAACTGTGTGTTCTTGGGGCGAAATTATCCAGCGAATTTACTTGTTCATTCAGCGACACTGTCGAGCGAAACTATAGTGTCGCTAGCGAAACTGACCCGACCAGCCCGAACGAAACTACCGAGCGAAATACCTGAACGAAAGTTCAAACCAGTTTCCCAGCGAAACTAGGCTAGCGAAACTGCGTCAGCAGTTTCGGGCGAAACTAGCCTAGCGAAACTGTGTCACCGGGCATTGCCTAGCGAAAGTGCTGCCCGTGCACCCGGCGAAACTGCCTAGCGAAACTGTGCTAGCGAAACTAAGGCCTGACCTGAAAACCAAACTTGTGAAATTTGCTTAAGTGTTATGCCATGACTTACATGATTATGCCATGATGAAACATGCTTGATATCTGAATTACATGAACCCTTGTTTATGATCAACCATCGGTGTCGTGTGTCGATATGTCGTGTCTTAGATTAACGTGCTATGTTATGGGCCATAGTGAACGTTGTTTGAAATAAATTAGACACAAGACTAATATATAAGACCTAAATGAATTATAGGTCTTCATTAAGAAATCAATTCAAGGATAATTAAGCAAGTCTAGCCGAGCAACCAAAGGTGAGTGTCACTAACCCGCAAGATACGATCCCGTTAGGGACGGAAAGAACAACTTAAAAACAATGCTGACAAGACTTACGAGTGCTGAGCACCGGACGAATAAAAATCGACTGTTTTTCACCAAAGTGTTTATGGGAACACTTGGGGGGAAATTCAAGTCGCTGTTTACGAAAAATAAAACTGATAAATGATTTTTGGGTTCGAAGGAAAACCTAAGTGAAATGTTTTAATATGGCTAGCGTAGGTTAAAGGATTTAAACCAAATGATATCACATAATTTCTAAGGAATGTTTTTGGTTAAATAAAAAGTCCTCATAATTAATTGTGCCATTAATTCGTGGAAGCGAGGGGATGTTGGGTAGATCTACTGGAGTTTGACAAACTCCGCTCCGGGGCACTGGAGGTGCACGGGGAACAATATCAGCCTATTTGACACCGTGATCCCAAGAGGAGGACACGGGGGAGGCAAAAAGAGCAGTGACGAAAGTCCGCAAATAAAAATAAATGACGGTGGGACACCGCAAAATAAATAGTCAGCTTGGTACAATCTTCCTTAGTGCATGAAACGACGGATTAGCTACCCGCGATATCGGTTGAGTTCTTTAATTCTTACAAGACTAAGCGCATATTAAACAATCAGTAATTGACATTTAAAAGCATTGTCTTTCATAAAACAAATATTACGTATGTATATGCTGACAAAGAAAATGATTATGAGACCGGGCCAATGCTTGACAAGCCCACCGTGAACTCACCAGCCTTTTGGTTGACACTTGCGTGGTTTTGACTTTTGCAGATCGCTGAGGAGTGTCCGGAGCAGGTTGACATGGCTCAAGAAAATGTTTACTTTTATTTGAACTAACTTGGGAATTTATATAACAATTTATGTTTTGTAATTAAAGCACGTGGTTAGTGCTAAGATATTTATGTTTACATTCCGCTGCGTAACTTTTGAAACTGTTTTATTCATGAACATTTGGACTTTACTCTGATTCGTTTAGTATTTGTAACTAATGGTTGTGGTCCTGGTCTAGTCGCGCCCCTTAACGGTATAAACTCAGTTAGTGGTTAATTGGGGGTGTGACAGATTGGTATCAGAGCCATAAGTTGCAGAGAACTGGAATCAATTTTCGAAAAAGATTTGGAAACTGCAACTTGAAAACCTTAGTTACAAACGAATAAATAAATTCCCAAAATAAAAAAAAAATAAATTTTACGTGCCAACCTGGGATACTCGCTCTGCTGTGTAAGTAAAAGCTTAGTACGTATGTATATATATATATATATAAATATATATATAGACCGTGTCTAGGAAGTCTAACGGAAAACCTTAGGAAATTTTCACACACGAATACGAAACGCGAACGATAATACGCACACTATTCTGGGGAAAGCGACAACGAAACAATGCTACACGCTACGTCCTGATTTCTACTACGATGACTACGCCGACGGTGACTTTTATGGGAAAGCCGACTTTCGACGATAGCGCTTACGACTTACGACGTTCTCCGACGACGCCTCGATTTTGCACGAAAATTTTTCTGGACTAATAGCGGGATAACGGGAAATGGCTAATATACATATTATGGGATATGTATAGAATATAACTGTGACTGAACACTGCCTACTTTAAACTGTCCAGAAAATGTCTGGAAGAGCCGGAAGGAACAACATCAACCTGACGCCCGCGCAACTACAAGCGATGATCAACGAGCACGTGCAAGCCGCCGTAGCTGCCGTCCAAGCTACAATTGCCGCGCATGGTAATTATTAAGCCGGTTAAGGCGCAAAGCGAATATATTTTGACCTGTTAAAGCTTAAAACTCGAATTGTTAATTGCATCAGGAAACATCCACCACTGCACTTTTAAGTCCTTCATGGACTGCAAACCAATGACGTTTTCCGGTGAGGAAGGAGCGGTAGGACTCCTCAGGTGGATTGAGAAGTCTGAGAAGGTCTTCTCCATGTGTAACTGCCCCGCTGAGAACAAGGTGAAATTTGCGACTGGTACCTTTGAAGGAGCTGCCCTTACCTGGTGGAATGCTGAAATCCAGATGATTGGGTTAGATGCTGCCAATAACATGGAGTGGGGAGCATTTAAGGACCTGATTATGGAGGAATACTGTCCTCGTGATCAAGTGAAGAAGCTAGAGGGTGAATTTTTGAATCTGAAGATGTCTGGGTCTGAAGTCGAAGAGTACACTGCGCGTTACCATGAGTACGCGGTACTATGCCCCACAATGGTGGATGCTGAGTTCAAACGCATCGAGCGTTATCTGGAAGGCCTCGCGCCTCAAATTAAAGGAATGGTGACTGCTAGTAACCCAGCAACTGTGCAACAAGCTATTCGTCTAGCTCATAAGTTGACCGACCAAGAAATTGAGAAGGGAACTCTCCCTGCGAAAGCTTCTGAGAAGACAGCCTTGAGTGGCAAAAGAAAGGCCGAAAATGAGGTTCCTGAGGTGTCAATGAATCAGCAGAGTGTGGCCAACAGCTCTGGGAAATCCTATCACTCCCAAGGTCAAAGTAAGCGATCTGGTATCAATAGCAGCAACAACCGCCAGGGCGGAAATGGTCAGAACCTGCCCACGTGTAGCACCTGCGGCAAGCATCACTCGGGAGTCTGTAGAAAAAGTTTAACTTGCGGAAGGTGTGGCAAGAAAAGCCACGTGGCAAACGACTGTTGGGCAGTCATTCCTGAGCAACAAAATCGGATGAGGCAGAACAACAACAACAATGGTAACAACCGGGGAAACGGGAATAACTATGGGCAGAACCGTAACAATGAAGTCCCAAGAAGAAATGGCAATGGTTGCTATGAATGTGGTGCCCAAGGCCACATGAAGAGGGATTGCCCTCAACTGAGAAGACAAGGAAATGGCAACCAGGGAAACAACGGTGGCCATGGTAATGGTAATGGAAACGGCAATGGCAATGGTGGAAATGGTGGAAACGGTAGAGGCCGAGCTTTTGTGATGGGCCAAGGAGAAGCTCGCAATGATGCCAACGTGATCAACGGTAAATTTATTCTTAATGGTTTCTTTGCTACCGTATTATTTGATTCTGGTGCTGAAAGAAGCTTTATTTCCACTAAGTTTGCTAAACTAATTAATGCTAAACCAGTTAACTTAGATGCTAAGTATGTGGTAGAACTAGCAAACGGTAAACTTCATGATACGACTCAGATAGTTAAGGACTGTAAGTTAGAACTAGCTGGCCGTACTATAGGAATCGATCTTATGCCCTTCCCGATTGGTAGCTTCGATGTTATAGTAGGAATGGATTGGTTATCTGAAAATCGAGCCGAAATTTTGTGTCAAGAAAAAGTGGTTCGTATTCCACTCGAAGGAGGTGAGGTACTAACAGTTCAAGGCGAGAAAGGTGGGACAGTCACTGGAATTATCTCGTTTCTCAAAGCTCAAAAGTGCCTTCGTAAAGGTCACTTCGCGATTCTTGCAAACGTCACCGATTCGACACTTCCCGAGCGTAAAATCAACGACTACCCGATAGTTCGCGACTTCCAAGATGTATTTCCTGAAGATCTGCCTGGTTTGCCTCCATTTCGACAAGTAGAGTTTGGGATCGACTTAGCTCCTGGCGCCGCTCCGATTGCACGCGCACCTTACCGTTTGGCAGTAAGTGAACTCAACGAACTCTCCTCACAACTTCAAGAGTTACTCGACAAGGGATTTATCCATCCAAGTTCGTCTCCATGGGGAGCTCCGGTGTTGTTTGTTAAAAAGAAGGATGGAACGTTCCGCATGTGTATCGACTACCGAGAACTCAACAAGGTTACGATCAAGAATCGGTATCCTCTTCCTCGAATCGACGATCTCTTCGATCAACTTCAGGGTTCAAGCTACTTTTCAAAGATTGACCTACGGTCCGGGTATCACCAACTTCGTGTTCGTGATGAGGATGTACCCAAAACTGCTTTCAGAACTCGGTATGGTCAATACGAGTTCCTGGTTATGCCGTTTGGACTAACCAATGCACCTGCCGTGTTTATGGATCTGATGAATCGAGTGTGCAAGCCGTACCTCGATAAGTTTGTGATAGTCTTCATCGATGATATCTTGATCTACTCCAAGTCAAAGGAGGAACACGAGGAGCATCTGCGTCTTATTTTAGAATTGCTTCGCAAGGAACAGCTCTACGCCAAGTTTTCGAAATGCGACTTTTGGATCCGCGAAGTCCAGTTTCTTGGACACATTGTTAATGAGGAAGGAATTCATGTCGATCCAGCCAAAGTGGAAGCTATAAAGAATTGGTCTACCCCAAGAGCGCCAACAGAAATCCGACTATTTTTGGGACTTGCCGGATATTACCGAAGGTTTATTAAGGGTTTCTCTCAATTGGCTCAACCCTTAACAGCCTTAACGCACAAAGGAGTGCAATACAGATGGGGTGAGAAAGAAGAGCGCGTGTTCCAAACGCTTAAGGATATGTTATGTTCAGCTCCAATCCTTGCGTTACCCGATGGAGTTGACGACTTTGTGGTTTACTGTGATGCATCAATCCAAGGACTCGGTTGCGTGTTGATGCAACGAGACAAAGTGATCGCCTATGGGTCCAGGCAACTAAAGGATACTGAGAAGAATTATACAACGCATGATCTGGAATTGGGAGCCGTTGTTCATGCACTCAAGATTTGGAGACATTATCTATATGGAACAAAGTGCACAATATTCACCGATCATAAAAGTTTACAGCACATCTTTGATCAGAAGGATCTCAACATGCGACAACGACGGTGGGTCGAGTTACTAAATGACTATGACTTAGCAATTAAGTATCATCCTGGAAAAGCCAATGTTGTGGCTGATGCCCTAAGCAGAAAAGAGTACGAAAAGCCTCGACGGGTACGAGCGCTTCAACTTACAATACATTCAGGATTACCGGATCGGATCCGCGACTGCCAACGAGAAGCTTTGAAAGCAGAAAACTTCGCAGCTGAAGCACTGCGTGGTGTAGATGGCCATTCTGAAGTTAAGTCCGATGGACTCACGTATTATAATAACAGAATTTGGGTTCCTTTACTTGGAAATCTCCGTGAGCTCGTGATGGACGAGGCTCACAAGTCAAGGTATTCGGTGCACCCTGGATCGGATAAAATGTACCAAGATTTAAAAGGGTTGTATTGGTGGCCGAACATGAAAGCCGACATCGCGCGATACGTGGCTAAGTGCTTAACCTGCTCAAGAGTCAAGATTGAATACCAAAAGCCTTCTGGTTTACTGCAACAGCCAAAGATCCCAGAATGGAAATGGGAGGATATTTCAATGGATTTTGTAACGGGACTACCTCATCGATCAAATCAACCGGATGCGATTTGGGTTGTCATCGATCGATTAACCAAATCGGCACATTTCATTCCGATGAAGGAAAGTGATAATATGGATAAATTGACAAAGCTATACATCGATAAAATTGTGAAGCTTCACGGTGTGTCTAAGACTATCATTTCTGATCGAGATCATCGATTTACTTCCCGGTTATGGCAATCAATGCAGGAAGCGTTGGGAACCCGACTAGATATGAGTACAGCCTATCACCCACAAACAGATGGTCAATCGGAACGAACCATTCAAACCTTAGAAGATATGCTCCGAGCCTGCGTTCTTGACTTTGGGAAAGATTGGGAGACTCACCTTCCTCTGGTGGAATTCTCTTACAACAATAGCTATCATTCAAGCATCGGTGCAGCACCTTTTGAAGCACTTTATGGCAGAAAATGTAGATCGCCCGTGTGTTGGGCCGAAACGGGTGAGAAAGGGCTCACTGGACCGGAAGTTATCCATGATATGACCGAGCGGATTATTCAAATCAGGCAACGGCTAGCTGCAGCGCGTGATCGACAAAAGAGTTATGCCGACAAACGCCGAAAACCTCTAAAGTTTGAGGTGGGTGACAATGTATTGTTGAAGGTATCTCCCTGGAAGGGAGTGATACGCTTCGGGAAGCGTGGAAAGTTAAATCCTCGCTACATCGGTCCATTTGAAATTATTGGGGAAGTAGGCCCGGTGGCCTATCGATTGCAACTCCCTGCTGAACTCGATGGAGTTCACAACGTGTTTCACGTTTCCAATCTAAAGAAATGTCTGGCTGAAGACATCGAAATAATTCCTTTGGAGGAATTGGTAATTGACGAACATTTGAGATTTATCGAGCAACCGGTAGAAATCATGGGACGCGAGGAGAAAACCCTCAAGCGTAGCAAGATTCCGATCGTCAAGGTGCGATGGAACTCAAAGCGTGGACCTGAATATACTTGGGAACGAGAGGATCAGATGAAGAAAAAGTATCCTCACTTGTTCGAGCAAACGTCCGCGGAAACTCAAGGTATGATTTAATTTTGGGGACCAAAATTCCTTTAACAGGAGGAGGATGTGACGACCCTACAACTTTTGCTTTCTTTCCCCAGCAACGACGACAGCTGATGCTGCGAACGCTATGACACAAGAATAATTTTCGGGACGAAAATTCCAATTACAAGGGGATGATGTGACATCCGAGGATTTCAAGGTTTACTTCCGTTAGACAAATCCGTTAGTTACGTTATAAGTGTTAACTTAGTAACTAATGCATAACTAGGCCGAATACGTCCACGACATTTGGTTGATCACCGAACCCGCCCATATGTGCTATGTGTCCATTTATGGTTGTCAATATGTGCAATGTGATTTAAATGCATGACTTAGTATTGTGAATTGCATGACAAATTGTAAATACCTGATTATGTGGAAAACTTGTCTTTTTGGTCGCCAGCGAAACTACCGGGCGAAACTGTAGTGTCGCCCGGTAGCCAGCTGAACCACTCGATCAACATGTGACCAGAGCTAGTTTCGCCTGGCCAGCGAAACTGCCAGCGAAACTAGCCTCTGATATAAATAATCTTAATAAACCCTAGTAGCCTCATTTGCTTAAACCACACAACAAACACACACACACTCTCCTACCTCGAGATTTCTGGTCAGCTGAGGATCACCAAGGATTACCAAGATCTCAGCCTTGAAGATCATTCATCCGGATCCTAAGATCAAACCGTGAGTCTCCAAAAACCACCATTCATGTGTTTTCTTTGTATTTCTCCTAAAAGCATGCCTAAATCTACATGAAATCACTTGATCTCTTAATATGTTGCTTAAGAATGCTAGATCTACCATAAAGTCAGAAACTTTACGTGTAAAAACATACCATAATGATGATTTATGCTAGATTAGGTCATTTTAGGTTAAAATGTGCTTTTTGGTGATTTGATGACAAAATGCATGTTTAAGGTGTTAAAGCTTGCTGATTTATGTTGGTAAATGCCTATGTATGCTAAATAATGAATTGTATGTAAGATCAGAAGTTGTTAGGTTGATTTTTAGGCAAATCCGTATGTTTTTCGCGACCAGCGAAACTGTGTGTTCTTGGGGCGAAATTATCCAGCGAATTTACTTGTTCATTCAGCGACACTGTCGAGCGAAACTATAGTGTCGCTAGCGAAACTGACCCGACCAGCCCGAACGAAACTACCGAGCGAAATACCTGAACGAAAGTTCAAACCAGTTTCCCAGCGAAACTAGGCTAGCGAAACTGCGTCAGCAGTTTCGGGCGACACTAGCCTAGCGAAACTGTGTCACCGGGCATTGCCTAGCGAAAGTGCTGCCCGTGCACCCGGCGAAACTGCCTAGCGAAACTGTGCTAGCGAAACTAAGGCCTGACCTGAAAACCAAACTTGTGAAATTTGCTTAAGTGTTATGCCATGACTTACATGATTATGCCATGATGAAACATGGTTGATATCTGAATTACATGAACCCTTGTTTATGATCAACCATCGGTGTCGTGTGTCGATATGTCGTGTCTTAGATTAACGTGCTATGTTATGGGCCATAGTGAACGTTGTTTGAAATAAATTAGACACAAGACTAATATATAAGACCTAAATGAATTATAGGTCTTCATTAAGAAATCAATTCAAGGATAATTAAGCAAGTCTAGCCGAGCAACCAAAGGTGAGTGTCACTAACCCGCAAGATACGATCCCGTTAGGGACGGAAAGAACAACTTAAAAACAATGCTGACAAGACTTACGAGTGCTGAGCACCGGACGAATAAAAATCGACTGTTTTTCACCAAAGTGTTTATGGGAACACTTGGGGGAAATTCAAGTCGCTGTTTACGAAAAATAAAACTGATAAATGATTTTTGGGTTCGAAGGAAAACCTAAGTGAAATGTTTTAATATGGCTAGCGTAGGTTAAAGGATTTAAACCAAATGATATCACATGATTTCTAAGGAATGTTTTTGGTTAAATAAAAAGTCCTCATAATTAATTGTGCCATTAATTCGTGGAAGCGAGGGGATGTTGGGTAGATCTACTGGAGTTTGACAAACTCCGCTCCGGGGCACTGGAGGTGCACGGGGAACAATATCAGCCTATTTGACACCGTGATCCCAAGAGGAGGACACGGGGGAGGCAAAAAGAGCAGTGACGAAAGTCCGCAAATAAAAATAAATGACGGTGGGACACCGCAAAATAAATAGTCAGCTTGGTACAATCTTCCTTAGTGCATGAAACGACGGATTAGCTACCCGCGATATCGGTTGAGTTCTTTAATTCTTACAAGACTAAGCGCATATTAAACAATCGGTAATTGACATTTAAAAGCATCGTCTTTCATAAAACAAATATTACGTATGTATATGCTGACAAAGAAAATGATTATGAGACCGGGCCAATGCTTGACAAGCCCACCGTGAACTCACCAGCCTTTTGGTTGACACTTGCGTGGTTTTGACTTTTGCAGATCGCTGAGGAGTGTCCGGAGCAGGTTGACATGGCTCAAGAAAATGTTTACTTTTATTTGAACTAACTTGGGAATTTATATAACAATTTATGTTTTGTAATTAAAGCACGTGGTTAGTGCTAAGATATTTATGTTTACATTCCGCTGCGTAACTTTTGAAACTGTTTTATTCATGAACATTTGGACTTTACTCTGATTCGTTTAGTATTTGTAACTAATGGTTGTGGTCCTGGTCTAGTCGCGCCCCTTAACGGTATAAACTCAGTTAGTGGTTAATTGGGGGTGTGACAGTAATGGTAATTTACCTTGTATGGTCACGCTGGTTCCTCTTACTTTAGCTACCAGGTTCGGTGGGGTAGTATGTGGTTTCCAAGGGTAAAGTATCAAGAATGTGGTTATTAAAACATAGGTAACTGACCGGGAAATGTCAAGGAGACAGGTTTTGAGAATAAACAGCTCATCTAATTTAAAGTTTACTGTAGGTACGATTTGGTAAGCAAGTGGTTCAGCAGGAGTATGGGCAGGGCATGCTACAATGCCCCCAACTTAACTTAAAGATATAGGGCAGTTATTGTCCGACTCGATCACGAGTCCGTTATACACACATATGTTTATATATATACAGAGAGAATATCATATTATTCTTAAGCATCACATGCCTGGTTTCTTTTATGTTACTAAAGTCACATTCATGCTGAATTATCACACAACAACTATGCAATTAAAGTGTAAGGTCTAAACCGACCAAAAAAAAAGTGTCAACATTCTAGGGTAGCCGATGCAGTTACAAGCATCCCATGAGAAATCATCTGATTCTATACAGTGCTGCCCTATACGAGGCTAAACAGCGTTCTTTACTAACACACTACGATAAAGGTACTCTCGGTGTGTGTTAATGGGTATCTTACCCGAATAGGATCTACTACGACTCCTATTTATGTTATAAGAGAGTAGGATCATTTGAGCCGAGGATATGTTGGATCATTGTCTTAGAGTCTAGACTGTCATGATCTAGGCCTAAAAGTAAACCTGCCAAGATTGTTAAGAATAAACAATGCTGTTAAGGGTTAAACAAGTCCGTAAAGATATCAGGATCCTAAACAATGGATCTTACCCTATTCGTGAAGCTAGTGTATAGCTACAAGCACTTAGGATTAATCATTCAAGTTTTGTTGATGTAACTAAGTAAAAAGATGGTGAATACATGCTTAAGATAGTAAATCCTCTCTGATTGCATCTTAGGTGGGTCTTACCCCAATAGGGTTCTTGATGGTCCTATATACATCACGCAGAGGGCAATGTGCATTCTAACACGTGGTACAAACAATTTCTAAACCAATTCTTGTAAATTCTTCCAGGTGTCCCCTTGAAGTTCGCTAAGAACTCTTTAAGTCCGCTAAGTCATGTTCAAGTTCGCTAAGAGTAACTCAAGTTCGCTAAGGAGTGTTTCAAATCCGCTAAGAACAAGTTCGCTAGGAACAAGTTCGCTAAGAGCAACTTAAGTCCACTAAGCACAATCCAAGTTCGCTAAGAATAAATGAAGTCCGCTAAGACCAGCTGAAGTTCGCTAAGGCTTCATCAAGTTCGCTAAGGCCATCCTTAAGTTTGCTAAGAAGCCAACAAGTTCGCTAAGGGCATACCAAGTTCGCTAAGGAGAATGTCAAGTTTGCTAGCTGGAAGTTCGTTAAGAACAACACAAGTTCGCTAAGAACAAAGGTTCAAGTTCCCTAACAGAAGTTCGCTAAGAAGGAAAGGAAGTCCGCTAAATAGAATGTGACAAGTACGCTAAGATTATACTGAGAAAAATTATCTAACTCAGAAATTTCTAAGCCTCGGGAAAAAAAATTTATACACTGACACATGATGAGAGTTCTAAGTGAGGATCACCTTCAGCACGCGGGGCAATACTTTTGGGGAATGGGTTGTAACCAAAGCTTTTCAAAAACAGTTACAGTTCAGAAATTTTTACTTTTAAAATGCTCTGTTTCGCTGTAACCAAGGGCTCTGATACCAATCTGTCACACCCCCAGTTTCCACTAACGGAGTATAACCATGTGGGGTGTGATCCAGACCAGGATCCAAGTCTTTAGTTACAACCAAGCCATAGTTAAAGGGGTAAACCAGTAATGTATTACATTAAAATAAATCAGAGTTTACATTTCACAAAAATCAGCGGAAGCATTAAAAGTTTACAAGGTTGTTGTTTTGTAAAAGTAATTACTAACGTATCTGAAATACAATTTCCAAAAGAGTTTTACAAAGGACAAGTACTACCAACGCTCGTGCCATCCATGATCCTCCAAGCAACCTGAAAAGCATTCACAATCAAGTGTTAGCCAAGGCTGGCGAGTTCACTAAAGAGGTCTACACGTCACATGTAGACCTAATGTATATGAATAAAGAAAGGTAAAAGACAATCAATAATCATAAGACCAGTAAAATTCCATATCGTAGGTAGCTAGCCTATAGTTATGTACACCTGAATTGTTCGTAACCGAAGCTGACAATGTTTTGATAGGGGGTACCTATGAATTTGCCTTCCCGTGTCTTGAAGGATCACGGTGGGTAGGCTAACATTGATCTCAGTCCGACCGCCAGTCGGGAGGGTGCATCCCGTGAACCGCTGAGCGGGGGTGTCAATCCCCAATAGTACTACTCAATATTACCTCGCTGCTGTATATTAACGGCCCGAAAGTAAGGACTTTTGTATTTAAAAGCAATTCAGTGCTACATGTGATATTTTGTCGGAAAATTACTCAAGTAAAGAAATACCTTTACCGTTGGGTTGTCATCCTTCACCGGATGCAACTATCTGTGCGTTATCATCCTAAACTGGATATAACAATAATAGTAAGTGAACTCACCTTAGGGTGCACTAGTACTCAGCACTTGGTTCAACAGGTTGGCCAAAGTCAACCTATTCGGATAAATATGGCCTAATAAAATTAGAAGGTGTTGCTAGGACGAAATTAGCACATAAGCACCTAAACATGTTTCATGCGATCATACAAGTCACACAAAGAATCAAGTAAAAACCTTGAGAAACGAAGAAGTTATGCACATCGGAAGTTGACACTTTTTGACATTTAGCAAACTAGTTAAAGGAAATGAAAACTTGCATACTCATTCAAAATTTTGAATTTAAACATCAAATTCTCCAGATCCTATATTTAACATATAACCATAAATTCCAAGTAGCAAACATACCATTAAAACAAGGTTTACATGCCCAACCATTTTGAAAAGTCCACTTTTTACTAAATTGGACAGCTTTGAGTACCCAACTTGAAGCAGTGTTTTGAGTGACCAAATGGAGGTCTTAGAAAGTGTTCGAGTAGCCTTTGTAAAGCTAAGACATCCTACTTTACTATGAAAAAAGAATCAATCAGTTTCGAGCAAAATTGAGTAAGTTATGGCTGCTGCAAGTTGACCAAAAATTCTGGTCAAAGCTGTCAAGAATTTCAACTTTGCAAAAGTCTGGGATTTCAATTCTATGCTAACATTTGATCAATTAAACACCTCCTAACAAGTTTCTAACCATGATAACATATAATTTCTGTAGTGAACATGTTCATACCAAAAGCATAGCAAAATCTCAATCATCAAGTTAACATACAAGCACATTGCACCTTATATCCATACCCAAACACCCACCAAACATTTAGAACACATGGAGCAAATTTATGAGGTAAATTTCCAAATCTAAAACCCACCACAAATCTGACCCAAAACATGAACTAGCATATCATAACCTAAATCAAGTTTCATGAGCATACAAACACTTCATTTAACACATAAACACTCAAAATTACACATGCAACTAAGAAATTTGGATTTCAAGTTCTAGGGCTTACAAGATTTAGGGAAAAAATCGCAGGTAGAGGGAGAAGAGAAGAAGATGGAGCTTCCTTGTAGGTTCCTGAGTCTTGTAGTAGCTTGAATCCACTTCCTTGGGCTTGATTTCCACCAAATTTGAAGTGTGTGTGTTGTGTGTGTGAGAACCGTATGAAATGGGGGAAGGAGGAGAGAATGCGTGAGTGGGAGTGGAGGAGGGGGTCTTAGGGAAGATTTTTAAGTTTGATAAATTACAAAAATGGTCCCTCAACTTCCATTTTAAACACCTTTAACACATAACACATTTTAAATGGGTTTTTAACTAAAACTTGAAAAGTGAAACATTAAAAATGTTTAACTTGTTTAACATGCAAGATTTAGTCGGGTTACATATATTTAACATTTATACATGAAAATCCAAATTTACACACAAGCCCGGTTTCGCATAAAAATGCAAATTTTTACAACTAACACATAAGGTCACGAAATACGTCCACGAAACAAGTTACTAAAGTCAATTAGCAAGTAAACATAAATAATTATGAAATCATTCAAATAACGGGTCTCGGGTTCGCTAACGGAACTAACAGAACTAACGGAAAAACTTAACGGAGTTAACGGAAAAAGTTAGCGGAGTTAACTTGGGAAGTTGCAATTGTCACAGCCTCCCCATGTTAAATAATTTTCGTCCTGAAAATTGTCGTAATACTCAAGGTGCGTAAAATTTCTGGTTGTCACATCGTCCCCGAGTTGAAAGGAAATTTCGTCCCAAAATTCGCCTTAGTGCTAATCGTTTCGCGGCTCGTTATGAGAGAATCCAAATTCTCTGTTCCAAGAGGAGTGATGGACGGTATATGATTAAAAAGCATCAAATGAACATTGCGCATGAGCGTATAAAGAGTGATTTTTCTATGACAAACGTATCCACGATTTAGTTGAATCGCATCGCATGGTCAGGTTTGACAAGTGTCACGATGACACCGTATCCGAAGTCAAAATATTTAACCCGACGAAATAACCATACGTCCGAGTAACCTTTAGCTATAACGTTCATTATGATAACAGAAAATGTCATGTCAAATGACACAGTAGAGACAAGAAGGAGGGTATAGACAAATGATGCTACAAGGAAACATAGTACCAATAGCATGGCAAGTAAACGTGGAAATATCATAAAGAGTCGCTCAGCTTCACCAAGCCGGTGACTGGTTTTGAATGTAGGCGTTCTCGCGATAGATAAGTAATGATATGCCAGAAAATGCAATAACTAGAGGACAAATTGAAACATTTCACCAATTCCTATGGTGAACTGAAACGAGCATGGGTCTTGGACAAATAAACGTCAATAAAGAGTCCTGAAAAACATGTGATCCCCTGCTAGTGAAAAAAATATGTATGAGGGACAATGCGAAATCATAACAGAAGTAACATAAATTTTTGCTTCTCAAGATAAAGTCTCTGTCTGTGATTTCAAGGTAAATCTGCAGCTCAGCACTGATCCCACCTTCCACATGCCGATAGTGCTTATGTATGGGGTGTACCGCAGCTAACCCACCACAGTACCAGCACGTTGAGGGTGTACCAGTTACTTTGCCATTCCTGGTTATTTGACAATTCTTGTTGGATAATATACTTGAAAATAAGGTGTCTTATGTTTTTTTTTGTTTTTTTTTGTTTTTTTTCCCAATGCTTTTGAGCTGAATGGGAGAGAAAGATTTGAAACCATGCAACATGTGAAAATTTTAAATTTTGATACAAAAAGATTTTTCCACGTTTTTGGTCAGTAGGATCTTCGTCTACGGTGAGGATTATCAAGAGTTTAGCGTATGCAACGCGAATGCAATTTGAGTTTCTGAAGTGGATTCAAAAGATGAGGTAGTCTTTCACTTTCAGGTTTACGATGAGGTTCGCCAACATGGGATATATTGTTACGCATATTACCCTCCGGTAAAAATCCAAAATAAAGGTGACGTTCTAATGACCAAAAGGTTTTTGTAGAAGCATAAATGATATCAAGTATGAGAATACAGACTCAGGATGAAGGGCGAGGTAGCTAGTGTAGGGTAGTTGCAACTACACGTTTCGAAGAGAGTCATCCTGTACAATTGACACAAATCCGGAGAAGAACAATTTGGGTCGACCGATATCAATGCGAATGTGTCAACGGTTGTACCGTACAGTAGGACAAATATATCATGTAAGAACATTAGTTTATGTCGGTCCTCAAGAGTAAGTAAAGGTGCAAACGTGTATTAAGAGTGGGTTTCTGAAACACCTAGTGCTGACGAATTCAAAATACTATCTGGCTTTCAATGAGTGTAAATACGAATCGTAACTAAGGTTTCGCGAGGTCTACTGCGTCTCGAAAAGTCGCGTTGCATATAAGAGGTAGAAATATCGGGTACTTGGGTCACTTTCGGTGATTCTCGGGTAGCTCGCCGTATTTACGATAAATTTAAACGTGTCTTTGTGAAGTCTGAAGTCAATCTACTTCCTTACGCGTGTCTCAAAAGTTCGGGTCAATCTTTCGATCAGTCACCACCGGTTATGAAGCAGGGATTACCAAAGAATGTTTTATAGGGAAAAAGGTATGAGAACAAGGGGTATCCATGTGTTTGCAATTTGTCGGTCATCTCGATGTGGATGTTGTGGAAACTTTCTCAGCATACTGCTACCTGTTGTATGTTTTCGATGTTGGTTGTGCAGGAGCGCTCGATGGTAAGGTATAAGTAGTGTCATCAAAGAGGTTAACTAGCCGCAATGGCTCAAGGGTGGATGACCATCCAAGTCACGAGAGATAGTAAGAGAAAAGCTTCGCTGGCAATCAAGTTCACAGATGAATTGAGTGTTAAAGACGAAACAGGTCGTACGGGTTCAGGAAGTTATTTCACCAACATCACTCCGTTGGGTGAGCTTGCGTTTGTAGTGAGGTATAAAGTGTTTACAATCGTGACGAGACTGTTAACAACACATTTTGACTCGTACAGACGTACCAGGGGTTCCTAGTCAAGAGAGGAAAACTTCACAAGATTTTCCCGCCGAGAGGTTGGTTTCAATGGTTGAGGTGTACTTGTCCATTCAAGTTGAGAGAGCTTGAACCAGCGTGACCATACAAGGTAAATTACCATTACGGGTGCACACGTAAATGTAATTCTTTTATTTACAGTGTATGGAAGCCCTGGGGAAATCCTACTCGACAAACCATCAGTTGTAAGGAATACGACCTTTCATTTCAAAACTCTTATGACATCAATTCTCAGGCATATAGTCCTCAATCATATTCATTACGCTATCACACCTATTTCTCATTTCTTCTATGTATGATTTCCAACCTATCAAATCCTTTAAAAATGCTTGCGCAAATGATAACCCCGGTAAAACATTCTATCATACACACTATCTGACGATAAGATCTCCCCTCGCTGTGAGCGAGCCGTGGTTAAACTCTTCACTGATTCTAAATTATCCGCGATGCTAACTCCACCCCTATGACCATCAGATTAGAGTTTATGGAGTTTTTGCACAATTGAGAGAGCTTGAAGAAGGGTTGTAGTAGTTAACGTCATAGGGGTGGAGTTAGCATCGCGGATAATTTAGAATCAGTGAAGAGTTTAACCACGGCTCGCTCACAACAAGCATTTTTAAAGGATTTGATAGGTTGGAAATCATACATAGAAGAAATGAGAAATAGGTGTGATAGCGTAATGAATATGATTGAGGACTATAAGCCTGAGAATTGATGTCATAAGAGTTTTGAAATGAAAGGTCGTATTCCTTACAACTGATGGTTTGTCGAGTAGGATTTCCCCAGGGCTTCCATACACTGTAAATTACATTTACGTCTGCACCCGTAATGGTAATTTACCTTGTATGGTCACGCTGGTTCCTCTTACTTTAGCTACCAGGTTCGGTGGGGTAGTAAGTGGTTTCCAAGGGGTAAAGTATCAAGAATGTGGTTATTAAAACATAGGTAACTGACCGGGATTTGTCAAGGAGACAGGTTTTGAGAATAAGCAGCTCATCTAATTTAAAGTTTACTGTAGGTACGATTTGGTAAGCAAGTGGTTCAGCAGGAGTATGGGCAGGGCATGCTACAATGCCCCCAACTTAACTTAAAGATATAGGGCAGTTATTGTCCGACTCGATCACGAGTCCGTTATACACACATATGTTTATATATATACAGAGAGAATATCATATTATTCTTAAGCATCACATGCCTGGTTTCTTTTATGTGACTGTAAACCACGTAATCGATCTTGCTAGTGCATTATTACAATCGGATTTGGACAACACAAGGTAAATAATCTTCTTTATATTGATCACAGCTTGTAAACAGAGAGTACAATGAGTATTCAGGTTACACCATGTAAAACACACACTTAAGAAAGCTCAGACCTCACTCACACTCTCTGAATCAAACTGAAACCTGTATATAGAGACTGATCCGGCGGACCAACTTACTAGCGTATCAGGTGGTCCGGCGTACCACCTGATCCGCCACTGATCCGCTGGATCTATAAAACACAAACTTATAAAATTACATACTCAAAATACCAAGACCTAGCACTAGACAACACAAAATGCTCTAACAAACTCCCCCTTGTCTTGTGCTAGTCTTCAGAAGCTTTTGACTCTGTCTTCGTCCAATCCCGTCTTCTGTTATTTCCAGCATGAATCCCACCACCAAAACAAACATTTATCACCTTCTGAAATTGCATTGCTTGATCACAACATTCAGGCTTATAGAGAATCTTGTTAGAATGCACCTTTTCAATATCATTCTTCGACAGATTTATCAATGACATCGGGTCGTAGATTCTCACAACCTTGTTATCTTCTTTGATCACAATTACAGCTTCTCCAAACACTTCATCATAATACCACCACCTCAAAGTCTTGATGAAATCTTGTTCAAGCCTTTTTAAAGGTATCTTCTTGAGCTGAACAGACTCAGATGTTTCAGGTTGTTCTGATGGTTTCTCTGTTTCAACCTTATCTTCACTGTCTTTTCCAAAGAAATTAAAACCTTCAGAATAGTCGTTATCAGAAAAATTCCCATACATCGTCGGATCATTGGGATATTCTTCTGCCGTCATATCTTCCACTTCCACATGTTCATCTTCAAACACCACTTCTTCTTCTGAATCATCTTCCTGATATGGCTCAGCAACTGGCACCTTATCAACATCGTCCACATTTAAAGCAAATATGGCTGCCAGCTGCTCTTTAGTGAAAGGATTAACCAACTCTCCCTCTTTCATCTCAACCCTTGATATCGGAGTCACATCATATATCTCTTTGTCTGTAGACTCCCCCTGAGATGTCGTGGCTGTACCAGCAGCAGCAGATGATGTTCCTGCTGTATCAGTACCAGTACCAGCACCACTAGCACCACCTTTAGGATTATCAGGATCATCGTTTAAAAACTTCATAACATCCTCTTCTTCTCTGCAAGATTCCTCAGGATTCGGCCTTTTCTCCCCCTGAGCAGCTAAAGCTGTAAGCATCTGCTTAAGCTGCTCACCCATAGTCAGAGACAATTGCTTTAACTGAACAATTTCCCGATCTTTTGCCTCATCCTGAGCTTTTAATCTAGCAAGTTCCTTTGTATGAGATTGATCTCTGACTACTAACTCTTTACACAAATTTCTTAGCCCAGAAATCTCTTCAGCTTGCACCTTGTTTGTATGCTCTACTCTTTCAAATCTTGCTTGAAACAAAGCGAGCTTTAAATCAGTAGAAGAAATTGTGGAAGTAGTTGAAGACGTGGAAGCAGAACCAGTAGTAGACGGTCTTTTGATAGTCAACTTTCTGATCGGAGGTTGTTGTGAAATTTGAACATCAGCTGCTTTGGTGGTTGGTTGAAGTGGAATGGAAGACGACGTAGTCACTTTCTGCTTCTTGCTAGGAGGACTTTGCCCAGATTTTCTAGCATCAGCAAGAAATGAACCAGGCTTCACTCCTTTATATCCAACAGCCATACTCTTCATACGCTTGCCAGGAACAACTGCAGGAGCTTTGCCTTTATCAATGGACTTTGACTTTGCAACAGGCTCCTCCATCATAGGAGTATAAGATGGATCATCTTCAGTATCTTCAGCCTGTTTGGTTCTAGACTCAAAGACAGAGGTATCTTGATTCTGAGATTTCAAATAAGCAATATGAGCCTTAGACCCTCTCTTTACTGGGATTTCTCTTGTATTGTGCAAAATGAGAACATATTCACCAGAGTCTGAGTCAGTTTCAGACGAACTACCAATAACATCATCACCCTTAGATCTAGTAGCATCATCATCTGGAACATTCACCCGTTCAGAGTCATTGACAGCTTCAGAAGTTACTTGCTCTGGATTTTGTTGTTGCTGAACAGGTTCTTGCACAACAGGTTGTTGCACAACAAGTTCTTGCATAACAGGTTCTTGATTAGCCGGTTGCTCAATTTCATCATTATCTACCATTTCAGTAGGAAATCCATTATCATCATAGTGTAACTCATCATCAGAACTGTCAGAATGTTTTGCAGCACCATTATCTAGAGCTACATAATCAGGATTAGCAAGATGACCAATCAACCGCTTATTCGGTGGAGCAACGGCATTTCCCTTTCTCTTGTAATACACGGGAATCTTTCCAACAGCTACTCTGTTCATGTGCTTCATATCTATAACAGCAGCAGCATTCTTTGGAAGGTTCGGATGCATATCATTCAAGATCATCTGAATAAACCTTGGGTACATGATGCTTCTCACTTGTTTCACTAATATATTTTCCCTCATGTAGTTAAAGATCCAACCAGAAAAATTGAATTCTCTGTTCAGCACCAATGCACAAAAGAAAGATAGCACCTTCAAATCAAACTCTTCCTGACCTCTTGTTCTATTTCCAAAACACTTAATGATAACGTGCATCAAGTATTTATAAGGAGGACTCAGATTTGCTTTAAGGTACCATGGAACATACAATTGTCCATCATACTTAATTCTTTTTAACAAAGCTACCAAATCTTCTTCAGGAAATTCAGTTGGATAAGTAGCTTGATCATTTAATCGTAAAACCCTCCGCACATCAGCTTCAGAAATAACCACATCAGTTTCTAATATCTTTGCACGAATTACTGACGGTGTCACCGAGCAATCTACTTGCGCTGAATTCCAGAACATGACCAACAAATCTTTATACGGTGGACATTCATGAGTAGCAGCAAAAAATATTCTTGATCGTCTGATGAACTCAAAAATGTTAAGAAAATGCGGCCTCCACTTTTCTGCAACATCAAGGAAAGCACAAACATTTTGTTCTCCAATCGATTTAAAATCTGCCATTTCTGTTCATGTCATCAAAACAAACTGTCATTAAAATCAATCAATATAATCAAAATTCTCAATGACAATCTATGATGTTAAGTAAATCGCTCAAACGAATAACTTTTTGAAAAATTTTATGAGCGGATTAACCACGGATCAAATTTGTGCATCCGGATCACCTGGTCCGGCGGACCAGTTGCGGATCACATTATCCTGCAGATTACTTGATCCGGCGGATCACTTGATCCGGCGGATCAAATTCGTTGACTGCGGATCAGATTGGTCAACCGGATCATCTCCGGATCAGTTTGAAAATCTGGTCCGGCGGATCAGTTGATCCGGCGGACGATCAGTTTATCGAACAGTCACTTTGAATTTTATACACTTTTGAAGTGTTTGTTTTGGAAACCAAGAACAAGAGTTCATTCTAGAGTGTATTGCGACTCTCACAATGTGTTTTATACACATGAACATCGGTTAAAACCGGTTAAACAAGCATCAAATCGGTTTTTCTCAAAAACCGAGACTTTAAAACTCAAATTTAACCCTAATCAGACAACCATTGCAGAAATCAAGACCATCAACCTGTGCGTAATCAGAGTATCTACCTGTAGCAACAAAAATTTCGGGCAGAGCTTCGTTAACGACTGAGAAATCAAGAAAAATATGAATGCGAGTGGTTTCGAGGGTTTCTGTGTTAAATGTATGTGATCCGCGAGTTATGAACTCTCGCGGATCAGATTTGCTATTTATACCCATTTTGATCCGCCGGCGGATCAGCTGGTCCGCCGGATCAGAAAATGACCACATTGCCCCTTATCATCAAATTTCTCATTTTTCATCAAAAACGTGCAATTTCTTCAATTTCAAACATGATAATCTGATTTAGCATCGATTATGGTTCATCAAACAACAGATTGTCGATTCTGAAATTCAGTTGATCTAAAATAAAGCAGAATGAAAATCTTTTTGATTTTTGACAAAATTATATCAAAACACACTAAAATCTTTTTGATTTTTCAAACTTATGCTAAAACACACCTAAAATCTTTTTGATTTTTCTAAAGAACAAAATAACAGAAATCAAACAACTAAGTATCATAATTTATGTTTTTGTGAGAAAGATCGCAACATGAGATCATATCAGTGAGATGCACTTAACACACTTCAATTTCAACCTAATCAGCATGCAAATCAAGTTGTCCACGAATACAACACATAATGTTTATTTCAGCCAATTCAAATCAATTTTTACAGTTTTCTGATATGCATTAGGTATGTTTATCAAGTACAGAAATCATGGCACCCACAGACTCAAGTAATTGATAATCTGATTTATTCTTTATTTTTTTTAATTATTCACTGATTCATCACAGAATCTATTTATAGAGACAATTGGTTCATAGTGTTTCATGCAAAAAGAAAGCAGAACCCTAAACAAACAACAATCAGGTCGGCTGGTAGGCACGCAGAGAAAGTCCGATTGTTTAGGAAAATAAGAAATAGAAAATAAAGCAGAAAGCGTATAATCCAACAACAATCAGGTCGATCTTTCGATACGCAGAGAAGGTCCAATGGATTATACTAAACACCAAGAAAATAAAGCAGAACGTCAAACGAACAACAATCAGGTCGATCTTTCGATACGCAGAGAAAGTCCGATCGTTTGACAAAATAAAGAAAATAAAACAAGTTTAAATGTTTGCAAAATAAAGCATGCATACACTAAGACCATTTCTTATTCTCTTTTTGAATTTTTCATATAAGCTCAGCATTAAACAAAAACAAGAATCATGGTTCGCCACAGATTTCAGACAGGCATTATCTTTATATCATACTAACATGTATCAAATATGAATGGCACATTCAATGAAACAAGCGAGTATCTACAGCCTTTCAATCTAGTCTATTCATGGTCAGTAACATTCACTGATGTACTATCATTTCTCACGAGGTTGGATCACATTTCTCAAATTTTTAATTTTCCAAATTTTTTTATGCTTTTGCATTTTTCAATTTTTTTTATGCTTTTTCATTTTTGGAACAGAAAACAACACACTATTTTTGTATTTTTCATATTTCTCCCCCTAAAAAACAGAAAAACAATAACAGAAAAAAAAACGAAAAGCAAAAACGATCAACTGAACCAAATCATGTTACATTTAACTTAGTTATCCCATTGATTTTCAACAAAAATTGGAACCGAGTTTTATCAAAAGCTTTTGTAAACAAATCAGCTCGCTGAAAATCCGTGTGAATTTTCTGCAAATCAATTAGTTTCTTTTCAAAGCAATCACGGATAAAGTGATATCGAATCTCAATGTGTTTAGTTTTAGAATGCTGAACTGGGTTTTTAGTAATGGATATGGCAGCCGAGTTATCAATAAAAATCGGAGTAGTAAGAAAATTCAAACCATAGTCGCGTAACTGCTGTTGTATCCACAAAACTTGTGAACAGCAACTAGAAGGAGCCACATATTCCGCCTCTGCTGTAGACGTTGCAACCGAAGTTTGCTTTTTGCATTGCCACGACACCAGTCGTTCTCCCAAAAACTGACATCCTGCGGTTGTAGATTTGAAATTGATTTTACAGCCACCATAGTCGGAGTCAGAATATGCTGATAACTCGAACTTATTATCATTAGGATACCAGATTCCCAGATCCGGATTACCCTTCAAATAAGCAAAAATCCTCTTTACCGCCATCAAATGAGAAGCCTTTGGAGCTGCCTGATACCTAGCACACAAGCACACAGCAAACATTATATCAGGACGAGATGCAGTTAAGTACATAAGCGAACCAATCATAGCCCTAAACAATGTGGGATCAATAGATTCACTAGTCTCATCTGGTGCTAAACCATGTGAAACCTGGATTGGTGTACTAGGAACCCGAACATCGCCAATCTTAAACCTTGCCAAAATATCAGACACATATTTGGTTTGGTGTAAGAATATGCCTTTGGCCGATTGATGAACTTGAAGACCTAAAAAGAACCCCATCTCTCCCATAGAACTCATTTCAAACTTTGTTTGCATCACACGTTCAAAGTCTTTGCATAACGCGTCATTTGTGCTTCCAAAAATGATATCGTCCACATAGACTTGGACAAGTAACAGATCCTTTCCAAACTTCTTCGAAAACAGCGTACAATCCACCTTTCCTCGCCGAAAACCGTTTTCTAGCAGGTGTGTAGATAAAGTTTCATACCAAGCTCTCGGGGCTTGATGCAAGCCATATAAAGCCTTGTCTAACTTGTACACTTTGTTTGGATAATCTGGATCATAAAAACCAGGCGGCTGCTTCACGTACACTTCCTCACAAATCAACCCATTAAGAAATGCACTCTTGACATCCATTTGATACACTTTGAATCCATGATATGCCGCGAAAGCTAAAAAGATTCTGATAGCCTCGATTCGTGCAATAGGAGCATAAACTTCATTGAAATCAACACCTTCAATCTGTGAGAAACCCTGAACCACCAATCGAGCCTTGTTTCGAACAATTATGCCTCGATCATCTTTCTTACATTTAAATACCCATTTAGTACCACATGGTTCTTTGGAATTAGCGGGTAAATCCACGAGATGCCATACACCCAATTTCTGAAATTGCTGCAACTCTTCTTGCATAGCCTCAACCCAAGACGCATCTTCCAACGCCTGATCGACATTGGTTGGTTCAACTTGAGACAGAAAACATGAATGAAACACGTCATTCTGAACTCCTGAATCCCTGATTTCAGTAATTAAAGCATCAACGGAATATGCTAATTGATGACGTGTGCGAACTCCAGAACTCGGATCACCAATAATATTCTCTTGAGGATGAATGGTGTGTATCCTCAGAGTAGTTGAATCAGCAACAGGAATATTATCTGCCAAATTATTAGGTAAACTTGCATCTGCTTCTTCTGTGCCTGAAAGATCATCTAACGGTAAAGAAACTGGTACCGAAGAACTTGTACTTGGTAACGGTATTGGATCGTCAACATGTGTTGACTCAGCTTCATGATACGAACTTTCATCATCATCGTCAGACGAACTCATCGTTTCTAAACTAGAAACATCCTGACTAGACGAAGTAGTGATAGATGAATTAGGAAGCTTAGGTATCCATGACCCGGAACCAGGAGTAGACAATGTATACATGATAGCAGCAGATAAGATTTCAGACTCATCTTCTTTATCAGAACTCTTTTGTGCAACCGAGAACGAATCAACAAAAGAATTATAATCAAAAGCTCGAGAATCAACCGATTTAGGTTGTAGAAAGGTATGTCGATGACAATCCACATTCATATGATTCTCAATGGTTTTGGAAGATGTAAAATAAACCCTTTTCATTGGATGATGATATCCAACAAAAATGCCTTCAACAGCTTTAGCATCAAACTTTCCACCTTCCTTGAGAACCGTACATGAACACCCAAATGGTTCCAAGAAATTTAAATTTGGCTTTCGACCTCTGAGCAATTCATAACTTGTCTTGTTAAATCTTTTAACAAGCAGGGACCACCTGATCCGCCACTGATCCGCTGGATCTATAAAACACAAACTTATAAATTACATATTCAAAATACTAAGACCTAGCACTAGACAACACAAAATGCTCTAACAAACTCCCTCTTGTCTTGTGCTAGTCTTCAGAAGCTTTTGAGATGAAACATGTAGCAGATACAGCAGATGAAGTCTGATTCATATTTAACACATATAAATCCCGAAATCTGGGAGCGCGCATCACAATCCAGTCTTCAGGAATTCGAATGCCAGGTTTCAGAATCAAGCATTCTGAACTTGTAAAAGCAGCCGTGTACTGCTTATCACAAATTTGAGATACGCTTAACAAGTTGTGCTGCAGCTCTTGCACAAATTGGACTTTTTCAAAAGTAATCTTCTCGTTACCCAACTTTCCTTCACCGGTTATCTTCCCACCTTTATTGCCAGCAAACGTAACATTTCCTCCTTGAATTGGTTTGACTTCAGACAGCAAGGAAATATTACCCGTCATGTGCCTGGATGCTCCACTATCAACGACCCAAAAGTTGTTAACAGCTGGCTTTCGAGCACCCTGCACATAGTAGCAAGCAATTAGTGAGTATCTGGACCCAAGCATTCAGCTTTGGGTCGACCGGTATCTTCCGAAAAATCCTCAGTGGCTTTTGAAGTCATTTTAGGCAGCCACTTTTGCCTGACAGATGGAATGGATGAATCAGTAGCAGTATCTGAAGTAGAGCTATTACCAAAAAATTTGTAAGATTTATTGAAAAAATTTCTCCTTTTAAAATGTTGTTTGGTAACAAGCTTTTCATCATCCATCTTGGGCTTTGCATCAGATTTTGAATCTGAATTTGATTGCGTATAAGCTGAAGCCCTCTTTCTAGCTAAAACAGGAAACCGACTACGAATATGTCCTATTTCAAAACAACAATAACACCTTCTGGGATCAACAAAACCCTTAGAAACACCACCCTCACCTTGTTTAGAAACATTAGTTTTAAACCTTCTCCCTTTGGAGTTTGGCAAAGGTTTAAACAAAGGACCAATGTATCCATGTTCATTGTAAAACCCATAGTCATCAACACCACAACGATCAGCATATCCTTTAGGTTTAACCTTTGTGGCTTTGTTTTGTTCAAATTTACCAAAATCATCATAAAAATTGTAATCATCACAAAAACCAAACGCTTCATAATCAAAACTATTAGTTTCTGATGAATACTGACCATCAGAGTTATAAAAACTCTTTGGTGAGTAAGATGATTGTTTTGATTTAGTCTTAAACTTTTGATCATTTGATGACTTTGGTTTCTCAGAAGGCCTTTGACCTTTGGAGGATGATCCTTGATCATTTGAACCAGACGGCACATCAGACAAAACAATGAACTGCTCGTCTTCAAGATCTGACTTAACCACCTCAGATGGTTCTACATACCACACTTTGGCAACACGTGATGGATCAACACAAATTAAAGGAAAATCTAAATCAGAAAACACTGAATCACTTCCTTTCAAACTATACATTCTCAATTTCTGAGAAGAATCACCATCAACAGTTTTGCCTTTCAGATTTTCATCAAACTTACCATTTTTGGCAAATTTCTTTTCACGTTTCTGAAGTTTCTGAGGTTTCTTTTGATTGACCTTAGAATTTCCAGCAAACTGTCCAAACCCAACACCATTTAATTTTGCACTTCTTTCAGGTGCTTCTGGTATAGTATTGACATCAGGTGTACTTGTGTTACTTACAGAAACAGCATCTCTTTCAAAAAACAAATCTGGACCTTTAGAGAATTTTGAATTTTCAAATGTTTTCATTGTTTTTGCAGTTTCAAGTATTTTCTGAGCAGCCTCTAATGGTGTCAGTTTGACACTTTGAGGCTTAACCTCAGTGACAGGTTTTTCAACCTTAGAATCACTGGATTCAGACTGTTTTGACACCTCAACCTTAGGTTTGGACACATGTTTGCCTGATTTCTTCTTATCAGTGCTTTTGGATTTATCAAATGATGCCTCAGTAAACATTGAGTAATCAAACACAACTTTGGTTTCAGATTCCTTTGGTCCTAAACCATGAACAATGGGTGGAGGAACTGAGTTACACCCGGATTCTTTGAGCAAATCTTTTAGATTTTCATCTTTGCAAAGAAAACTTGCAAAGGAAGATGAATTTTTGAAATTTTCAAGTTGCCTTTTAAGATCCAAAATTTCAATGTCTAATTCGTAAATTTTAGCATTTGCTTCAGCAAGCTTCTTTTCACAAAAAATATAATCTTCCGTTTTGTTATTAAGCTCAATTTTTGTGCTCAGAACCACAGCATGTTCACTTTTCAGTTCAGCTTTAACAGCTTCCCACCGTTGTTTGTAAATTTTGACATTCTCTTCTGCTAACGAGTATTTGTCAAAATACATGGTTTTCTCATCAGAGAGTTCCTTCAACTGATTAGCAGAATTAAGACAAAGTTCACAAGAATTAGAAGCAACCTGAATGTCGGCCATAAAAGCATGTTGACCTTCAGCAAAGAAATCTTCACCAGGAAGATCAGGATCATCTTCAATCTTTACACTCTGCTCCTCAGTACACAGGAAAGCAGATTCATCTGGAAAATCAGCAGCCCAATCATATCCTTCACCAGTTTGTGAAACCAACGCTTTATTGTCTGAATTTGATCCACTAGCATTTGCATTTGAACTTGAAGGATTAGTACTGCTTCCTGATGGCTTGTTACTCTGTGCAGCATACTTTTGATACAACTTTGAAGTTTCTTGCTGTTTTCCCTTGGTACATTCCTTGGCAAAATGCCCATAATTCTGACAATTGTAGCAACGAACCTTAGACTTATCAAATCCAAGTTTTCCTTCAGGATTTAAATCCTTCCGACCCGTTCTTTGCATATACTTTTTGCCTCTGCGTACAAGCATTGCCATGGACCAGTTAATATCCATCAATTCTAAATCATCAGGATCAATCTGTTTATAGTCTTCATCAGTTAACTCAGCACTAGTTAACTTTCCTGCAACAACTCTGTCATAAGACGAAACCATTGCTGAAAATAAAGCCATGAAGTCATTTGTAGTCTTTGCTGAAAAAGCACTCTGATTGTGAGTTGGAACAGAAGATGACTGATGTGAATACACAGGATATGTTACAGCAGCTTTACTAGCATAGCTTCCACTTGAAGAACCTCTAGACATGTTTGCATGACCACTTGAAGTATTTTCTACATAAAAAGAAGTAGATGGTGGATTTGAGTTAGCCTTTGCTTTAGCATGCATGGTAGAAGCATTTTCACCAAAGTAGACATCGGGATTCTGAACTTGAGATGGTAAAGTTTTCACACGCATCATATCCAGTTCCCTTGCTAGTAGATTCCTTGTAAGTTCATCGTATGTGAGATCATCAAAGCTTTTATCATGAGTCAGCAACAAAATGTAACCTTCCCATTTCTCGGGCAAAGCATCTAATAGCTTTTCTTTCAATTCTCCAGCTTCAATTTTTACTCCAACAATATCAAGTTCACTGACCAAATGAGACAATCTTGAAATGAGATCATTAATGGTCTCATTCGGAACATGAGCAAAGTTATCATACTCTCGCAATAACACTTTCTTCTTGCTCTTCTTGTATTGTGCATTACCTTCACATCGATGACATAAAGCATCCCACAATTTCTTAGATGTTGTATGTGTTTTAAACTGATGCAAAATGTCCTTAGGTAAAGCCATTGATAAATTGGAATACGCTTTTCTTTCAAGTTTGAATGCCTCTTTCTCAGCATCGTTCATCTTGTTGAACGGCTTCTCTTGACCAATAAACTCCCCAGTTGTGAATTTTGGAATCTCATACCCATCAAGCATAGGAGTCCAAACACTAACATCGGTCACACCGATATACGACTCATACCGAGTTTTCCAATTATGAAAATCTTCAAATCTCATCAGTTTAGGAACTTTATTCGTAGTTCCTATTTCATTATCGTAGTTCAACAACGCTTGAACAGTCGTAGACATAGCAGCAAAAGCCTGAAACGGATCCATGATTAACAAAACCTCAATTCTATAGTCAGCGGATCAAAATATCGAACTCCGGATCAAAATCAGATCTCCGGATCAAATTTCAGGTGAACGGATCAGAAAAACAACTCCCCGGATCAAAACTCAACCCGCGGATCAAAATTCTACTACCGGATCAAAAACACCTCGCGGATCAACTGATACGCCTCTAACTGATACGCTGCTAGTCTGATACGTTGCTAATCTGATACGCTGGAACTGCCGCGTATCAAACAATAACCGCCACGGATCAGTGTTTGAAGATTGCTTGGCGGATCAAATTCAGCGGATCACTGAATCTATGAATTTACTCTAGCGGATCAGAATCTTCAACCGGCGGATCACCAGCGGATCACCCGCGGACCAGAAGTAAAATGCATAATTTTTCACTATTTTTGATTTTTAATGCTTGAATACAACGTACAACTCAGCGAAAATGAACTAGAAGCAATCTGAATGAAGAAAACATACTGAATTGACGAAGAACTGAGAAGAATTGATCAAAATCTTACCAAAACCGAAGTTTTTCTCTCCAAAACCCAAAACCGATCTGTAAATCGCAGCAACTGAGCAAACCTGCTCTGATACCACTTGTAAACCACGTAATCGATCTTGCTAGTGCATTATTCCAATCGGATTTGGACAACACAAGGTAAATAATCTTCTTTATATTGATCACAGCTTGTAAACAGAAAGTACAATGAGTATTCAGGTTACACCATGTAAAACACACACTTAAGAAAGCTCAGACCTCACTCACACTCTCTGAATCAAACTGAAACCTATATATAGAGACTGATCCGGCGGACCAACTTACTAGCGTATCAGGTGGTCCGGCGTACCACCTGATCCGCCACTGATCTGCTGGATCTATAAAACACAAACTTATAAAATTACATACTCAAAATACCAAGACCTAGCACTAGACAACACAAAATGCTCTAACAGTGACTAAAGTCACATTCATGCTGAATTATCACACAACAACTATGCAATTAAAGTGTAAGGTCTAAACCGACCAAAAAAAAGAGTGTCAACATTCTAGGGTAGCCGATGCAGTTACAAGCATCCCTTGAGAAATCATCTGATTCTATACAGTGCTGCCCTATACGAGGCTAAACAGCGTTCTTTACTAGCGCACTACGATAAAGGTACTCTCGGTGTGTGTTAATGGGTATCTTACCCGAATAGGATCTACTACGACTCCTATTTATGTTATAAGAGAGTAGGATCATTTGAGCCGAGGATATGTTGGATCATTGTCTTAGAGTTTAGACTATCATGATCTAGGCCTAAAAGTTAACCTGCCAAGGTTGTTAAGAATAACCAATGCTGTTAAGGGTTAAACAAGTCCGTAAAGATATCAGGATCCTAAACAATGGATCTTACCCTATTCGTGAAGCTAGTGTATAGCTACAAGCACTTACGATTAATCATTCAAATTTTGTTGATGTAACTAAGTAAAAAGATGGTGAATACATGCTTAAGATAGTAAATCCTCTCTGATTGCATCTTAGGTGGGTCTTACCCCAATAGGGTTCTTGATGGTCCTATATACATCACGCAGGGGGCAATGTGCATTCTAACACGTGGTACAAACAATTTCTAAACCAATTCTTGTAAATTCTTCCAAGTGTCCCCTTGAAGTTCGCTAAGAACTCTTTAAGTCTGCTAAGTCATGTTCAAGTTCGCTAAGAGTAACTCAAGTTCGCTAAGGAGTATTTCAAATCCGCTAAGAACACGTTCGCTAGGAACAAGTTCGCTAAGAGCAACTTAAGTCCGCTAAGCACAATCCAAGTTCGCTAAGAATAAATGAAGTCCGCTAAGACCAGCTGAAGTTTGCTAAGGCAAGTTCGCTAAGGCAAGTTCGCTAAGAAGCCAACAAGTTCGCTAAGGGCATACCAAGTTCGCTAAGGAGAATGTCAAGTTTGCTAGCTGGAAGTTCGCTAAGAACAACACAAGTTCGCTAAGAACAAAGGTTCAAGTTCGCTAACAGAAGTTCGCTAAGAAGGAAAGGAAGTCCGCTAAGAAGAATGTGACAAGTACGCTAAGATTATACTTAGAAAAATTTTCTAACTCAGAAATTTCTAAGCCTCGGGAAAAAAAATTTTCTACACTGACACATGATGAGAGTTCTAAGTGAGGATCACCTTCAGCATGCGGGGCAATACTTTTGGGGAATGGGTTGTAACCAAAGCTTTTCAAAAACAGTTACAGTTCAGAAATATTTACTCTTAAAATACTCTGGTTCGCTGTAACCAAGGGCTCTGATACCAATCTGTCACACCCCCAGTTTCCACTAACGGAGTATAACCGTGTGGGGTGTTGTAACACCCCAAAACCCATTTTGAATGTAAACGTATTATTTTATGAATCGTGGGGACTTTTGGGTGAAGAACATTTTTTTAAAAGGTGGCCCAAAGAAAAAGTTTGATGTTTTAGTTAGTTACTAAGTTTATAATTAACTATTAGAAATGTCATGGAAAATAAGGGGTGCTATGTGTAAAAGATGTGTTAATGGTTAAAACTTGACAAAAGGACTAAAGTGAAGTGGGGCAGTATATAAAATTATCATTAAAAGGGAAATGTGTGCTTTCTCCCTTAGGAGAAATACGCAGATGCGTATCCAAGGGATGAGAAATAGGGCACTTCCCAAATCTTGATCTTAAGCTCGAAATTGAGGATGCTTCTTAGAGGATTTCGGATTTTTATCAACGAATTGCTTACATCTTGTGCTCTTCTTTCCCCATTGTTGATTTCCTCCATCAAGTAAGTTACCCCAAGTGTGTTAATGGTAGAAAACTTCAACCATTATTGAATTAGAATAAATGATGAGTTGTATGATGTGAGTGTGCTACCATGGAGTTCAAAATTTAGGTTGCATGCTAGTATTCATGTGTCTTTAGTAGAGGATGTTATGGGGTTTAAACCTACTACTAGAAATCGATGTATGCTCATGGTGGTGGGTTGGGTTTGATCAATTTACCTCAAAGAATGCTTGAAGTTTTTATAGAGATTGTTAATTTGACATAAGGTGGTGATTAAAGATGTATGTAAGCAATATTGGGGTAAATTAGTAGGTTAAAACCCAATGCGATAAATTAAACATTTTCATGCACACCAAGTGTTTGTAAAAATGCCTAAAAGAGATTTAGAAATTGAAAATGGGTGGAAATTGTTGAATCGTTATGTGGGGTAATACTTGAGTGTTATGGTTGGTCATATTTCTAATTTTTCCAATCTAAATAATTATGTAAATTATAGGTGATGGTGTTAGGAAGCAAAACCATCAAGGAACTCCAAGCTTGAAGATTGAGGTAACATTTAAGAGTGTTCAAATTTGTTACAAAGTATGCGAATGGTATAGTGATTTTATAGCATGAATAACTATCCCATATAGAATAGAAGTAAACGATGAACTAGTTGATTATGGTAATAGATGATGAGATGACGATGGATAGTTTTGGCCCGTTTGGGTTAAGATGGTTAAGATTGTATAATTGAAGTATGATGTGTGTAAAAGGGTGTAAAATGAACGTTTGGGTTAAGATTGTATAATTGAAGTATGATGTGTGTAAAAGGGTGTAAAATGAACGTTTGGGTTAAGATGGTTAAGATTGTATGATTAAAGCATGATGTGTGTAAAAGTGTGTAAAATGACCGTTTGGGTTAAGCGTGTATAAACAAAGTATGTTATGAGAATGTGTGCGGTATGACCCATTTGGGGTTAAGTGTGCATAGACGAAATATGTTGTGTGCAATATGTATAAAATGACCCGTTTGGGTTAGGAGCGTGTTGAATGACCCGTTTGAGTAAGAGTGTGTTGAATGACCCGTTTGGGTTAAGAAGGTGTTGAGTGACCCGTTTAGGTTAAGAGTGTGTTGAATGACCCGTTTGGGTTAAGAGTGTGTTGAATGACCCATTTGGGTTGAGAGTGTGTTGAATGACCCGTTTGGGTTAAGAAGGTGTTGAATGGCCCGTTTGGGTTAAGAGTGTGTTGAATGACCCGTTTGGGTTAAAAGGTGTTGAATGACCTGTTTGGGTTAAGAGCGTGTTGAATGACCCCTTTGGGTTAAGAAGGTGTTGAATGACCCGTTTGGGTTAGGAGTGCGTTGAATGACCCGTTTGGGTTAAGAGTGTGTTAAATGACCCGTTGGGTAAAGATGGAAATGAATGACTCGTTTAGGTAAGGTGGCAACGAGTGACCCATTTGGGTATGACTGTAACGAGTGATCCATTTGGGTAAGATTGTAACGAATGACCTATTTGGGTAGAATTGTCACAAATGACCCGTTTAGGTATAAATGTAGTTAATGACCTGTTAGGGTGAGAATGGTAACACCATAGGGTGTTACAATAGATGTGTGTTATGACCCGACAAGGTGATGATGGATAAGCTAAGATGTAAGATGCAAAGTATGTTGTTTGACCCGCTTGGGGTTAAGATAAGTAACACAAGGGTATATAGAAGTGATATAGGAATGTATTACGAAATATGTGGTTTAATAGTACTACTAGCATGAAATGGTTTAAAATCATGATAGTGATATGCTTTGGTTTATGTTTATGATGGTAGTAATGAGGCAAGTGGAATCTTTGACCCATTTGGGACAAACTGATTATACCCGTATGGGTTAAGTGTGATTGTTTGGAAGTCCAAGCGATCTTGGATGGGGAAGAGGGTAGCAATAACCAAAAGAAGTGATTGCACCTCGGGTGAGTGTGCTAACTTGTTACAAGGAAACTTATAGCAAGGGAAGTATGCAACTAGCAAGTTCATGCTAGTTAGTTGAGTGGTATAGTGTGAATTGATGCATACTTGAGTAGTATAGTTTACTTAAGTAATGCGTATGTTAAAGATCATTAATTGAACTATTAGTTGGGTGAAAGTAAGAAATAGCTTGGGTTGGAGGCTTAACGGGTCAACGGCTTGGCTCGGTAAGCTTATTGATGAAAATATTTGGAATGTGAATTTTATGTTAGAAACCTTGCTCTTTGATGTTCACAAGTTGCAGGAAAATTTATGTTTGGGTGATTTGAGGTAAAATAGAGGGGGTAGTAGAATGGCTGGAAGTGTGATGAAAAAAATGACAGAATGTCGAAACGGCCGTTTCGGAACCCACCGCGACCGTTTTGAGTTGCT
>JBCNJP010000012.1:35964416-36009393 GCA_039602395.1 Deinandra increscens subsp. villosa
CATTCATTTTTATCAAAACCATGTCTAGAAAACCCTAATTTTGACCCGCTTCTAAAAATCATACCAAACCTTTTCTTTTTGTGAAAAACGTTTAGGGCTTTTTTGAAACACATCATTTTAGGATTACCTACCAAAATTCAGGCCCTAATTCCCACCTGATCATCCAATTTTACCCAAACAAGCTCAAGAACCCTAATTTGAGCATAGTTTTAAAAATCATACTTAGGAATCAATTTAGCCAAAACTGAAGAGGTTCTTTTAGACCATACCTATAGAAGCTTGACTGCAGTATTTCGGCTACTAACTCTTTACGGTTTGAGAGAAATCGACCCGTGAAGCTTCTGGTTCGAATTTAGCGTTTTTCGGGTTTGGATTCAGAAATTGGGGAGGATATTCGGCCGATTGGAGGGTGTATTTATACTAGTAGGGTGTGCCTAGGGTCCCTACACGTGTCTAGGGTGACTCATGCTCGAAATCAACACGTATATAGGGTCAATTTCGTCAAAACATGAGCTGCAAGTCGATTTTCGACGTTTTCTGGTTGAAATTGGGCGGAGGTACGCGAGGGTTTCCCCCCTCTCCCTTCGCGTACCGCGAGGTACTTTCAGCATTTGGCAGTTTTGGTCCCTGAGGTTCTATAATGTGTTTAACTAGCCCAAAACTTCCCCAAATGCTATTTTTAACCCCTGAACTATTATAAAACATACTTAATGAAGTTTCTAAGGCTCGGGACACTCTCGATGATATACGTATAGATACGTATATATATACTTATATTTATATATATATATATATATCTTTTGCTATTTTGCGTTCTGGCCCCTCAAACTTTACAACACTTCTTATTTCATGTTACGGATCATATTAGGATATATTTTTACTATATTCTAAGCCTTAAAATGTTTATAATAGTTATAGATACGTATAATATCCATATACAATGATAACTTTACATAAATTACACTTTTAGCCCTTCTACTTTTCCATTAACTACTAACACACGTATTCACAAGTATACATCTATCAATTCACACATATATCATCATGTTATTTGTATCAACACATATCTATCTCTTTCTTATCTTTGCAACTACGTATTCACTTATATTATCATGCATATACACATATAACTTATATCTAGCACATATATCATATAAATGTGCATTCACTAACATTCCAAATACATATGATAAGCATAGTTATTATATTAACTACCACTTACGAGTTTATCTGAATCTTGGGATGTTACAAAGCATGACCAAAATGGGTATCGTGGTCAACAAGATGATGATTATTGACCCAGGAGGAGAAGCAGATTTGAATTTGAGAGAAAAAGAATAGCTAGATGGAGGGAAGGTAAAATTTGTTGGCCTGTTCTTCAAAAAATTTTCCATCATACCCAATGTCAATGAAAGTTTTAATGACTTGGGCCCTGTTGAAGTGAGTGACTCTATTTCTGTCATTTAGATTGAGAGCAAATCGAATGGAGTCCTCAGTGACTTCAAAGGAGAGGTGGTTTACTCGTGTTCTTATTGGGCTTCCAGGTATGTTGGGGTCACATCTTGCATTGACCCAGAATTTCCTCAAAAACTCATATCTGAAGGGAATGTTTTGAGTGAGTACAAAGCCAATGGCGTAGGTTTGCAAGAACCTCATCATTCTAGTAAATGTTTGCTGATGGTTGGAAGTATGAAGACAAAGGTTGTGAGTTTGGTGAAGTGGGATTTGGAATGCTTGTCTTTTTAACAAAGCTCGAAAGTCCATTTTCTGATGAAGATTTGAGTGAAGATTGGGTTTGTTTGGATATGAACTTGGATGACTGAAGAGTGATATCCATCTATTTGTAATCGGGAAGAGTTAAGAGGTTTTGATATTTGTCAGTAAGACTTTTGGGTTTTGTCGGTTGCCTAGGCTTCTGATGGAGGTAGTTGGGATGGTTTGTGAGAGGGAATTAACCCCTATTTTCATCATTCTCCTATTTTTAGAGTTATTATTACTTCTTTTGGGTGTCTTAACTCACAAAGATTTGTTTCCTGATATGCCTATTGTCATTAAGCAAGTGATTTGATGGGCATCATTTCTTATCAGGAAGAGAAAGTCAAATTTTTAACAGAGATTCAGAGAGTGACAAGTGTCTTTTTGAGATCATTTATTGATATTAGAAGAAAGAAAGAAAAGAGAAAATATTGATAAGGAACATGTTACGAAAAGAAAAAAGAAAAGAAAAGAAAAGAAAAGACTCCCCCTAAATATGTGCAGGGATGGGAATCCTTTAGTTGGTACAGATGTTCTTCAGAAATTCTAAAAAATATCTGTTCAACTTTTGAAAAAGTATTTATTTGGTTTTTGGAACCCCATTTGTTTTTGTTTATTGTTCCAGTGGTTTCTTTCTTTCTTTTTAGTTTTACAGACTTGGAAGACACACTTAAAGAGGTGTTAGAGTTTGCAGAGTGCAGTTGTTTTATGTTGTACTGTTTTCCAATCAGTTTTACCATTTCATTACACATGAAATGCTTGTATATGGTACTTTCTCCGAAACTTTCAAGATTTCGACTTGAGGAGCTGGTTGACTCAGATTTGGTTTTGTTAGAGTTATTAGCATTGGACTGAGTGTTAATTGAAGTTTCAGAAACTGGACTTTTGTTTTTGGCATAGTTGTCCAGTTGTGATTCATTTTGACTACTGCTTTTTACAAAGACAGTCTTGGAGGATTTTTCCCTTGTACATACCCGATCCCTTGACCATAATTCCTTGGTGTGTTTGTCATATTTTGAAGTTGATCATGAGCATTTATGAGGCCGTTTAATTTTTTTGTTTGCATGTGCAACCTTTGATATAAAGTTGCACGTTCATTCTCATAGTGACCAATTTTAGCTTTGTTGCTCAAGTTTTGTGTTTTTACTTGTCTTAATCTTAACAATTCTTTTTCTCTATCATCTTTTAGTTGATGAAGTTCGTATAGGAGAGAGCTAATTTTTTCTTAAAAAATTTTAAACTTGTATTCATTTAAATGTTTGTTTCTTTCAGAGTTTTCTTGAAGAACTTTGTAATTTATTGACATGTTGTTGAATTGAAAGATTAGATCAGTGTGAGAGGAACTTACTTGTTTTCCATGTGAAGTTTCAGAGAGATTAGTGTAGAGAGATTCATCGTTGGTCATGAGACATCTGTTGGAATGGCATTCTTAATCTGATGATGACTCTGAGTCCCAGTTCTCAATCTCAGCCATTAATGCCTTTTCTTTATGTATGGCCTGTTCATATTTCTTTATATAGTATGCAGCATTTTTGAGTCTTTTGTTTTTGCATTCTGAGGCATAGTGACCCATTATTCCACATTTGAAACATTTTTCACACTCTTGTCAGCTTCAGGTTTGTTGTATTCAGATGACTGTTTCTTGCTATCTTCATTTTTTGAAAAATTGTTTCTGGTTCACCAAGATGGATTCTTTTTGAATCTACCAAAATGTTTGGTCAGTAATGCCAGTGATTTTTCAAATGACTCATTTTCTGTTTCACTTTCAGAATATTCATTTTCTAAGTCACTTAATTCCTTCCTTTTTGAGTGGTTTGACTCTTATTTGGTACTTCTTTTCCTCTTTTCAGAGTAAAGAGCCAGTGGATCCACTTTGGATTTTGAGATGTCCAGTATTTCAGATTCTTGAGAGTCTAGAATACAGAAGAGATCATTTAGATATTTTTTTTCTAAATCCAAAGTTGACTGAAGAGACATGGTTAGACTTCTCCATTCATGGGGAAGACTTTTGATGAATTTAATGTTAGTGTCCTCATTAGATTTAGAAACATTGAACTTTCTTATATTGTTAATTATTATGGCAAAACGATTGTAGGTGTTTAAGAGTGACTCGTTTGGGAGTGACTTGATAGATTCATATTCATTTAGTGCTTTAGTTTTTTTATTTCTCTTCATTTGATCCCCCCCCCCCCCATCAAAGAGTTTCTCAAGGGCATCCCATATGCCCTTGGCTGAGGTGTTGCAGTCAACTTGACAGAATATTTCATGAGAAAGAGCCATGATGAGGCCTGTCTTTGCTCTATCCTCATTTATATTTTTGGTCTTGTCTTCCTCACTCCACCATTTTCTTTCTTTAGGAATGGTGCGAGCGGGCACACCAGCTGAGGTTTCAGTTTCCTTTATCTCAGGAATGTCAACTCTGGGGCAATGGGGTCCCTTGGCTATGCATTCTAACATGGAGCTATCAACTTCTTTTAGGAAGTTGGTAATTTTGTTTTCCACTGTGGATATTCCTCCCTAGCTAGCATAGGGGGTTTTGCCAATAAGCCAAATGATTTTCCATTGTTCCCACTTGAAGATATTTTTGAGAGTGTGTTGAGAAAAAGAATTAAAGAGCAAGATCTTAGAATATTGATTATTCAATCAGCTCTGATACCAATTATTGGGTCCCATGAGGGTTCAACGTCATCAAAAACTCTGCCACGTTCATCAAAGAATTTCTGTTGGGCAGGTTTACCAAAAACTGATTTCTTATGAAACCTTTGTTGGGAATCAGCAGGTAGTGGACAATCTTTTGCCATATGCCATGTTCGACGGAAAATATAACATATTCGTTTTGTTTTGTCCCACTTATGATGTACCTGCGAAGAATTACACACATGAATATCTCGAGCATGATCAGAATTAGAATCATATACCTGATGTCTATGATCATATACCCATTTGGATGTGGGGCTTCGAGATAAAGAACCATCAGAAGAAACTTGATCTTTCACATATACTTCAGAAATCTTCCGAGAATCAACACAATTACCTTTGAGCTTGTAGAATCTCTCAGGTTGAACCTTATCTACTTTGAAAACCTCCTTCTTCACTTGCTTCATTTTAAGCTTCTGCGAGTTTTGTGGTGTAGGTGCTAGAACCTCCTCAGCTCTAGCTTTCAATCCAAGAAAACCTAAACCAAATTTCTTTCCAGAAACCTTCTCCTCTGACATAGAATGTCCATTCTTTGCTAAGTGAGAAAACTCAGCTTTCACTTCAGTCACATTCTTCTGATCATAAAAGATCTTTTCATCAAACTCAGGTTGAGACTGAATCTTGTCACTTGAAGTAGCTGATTTCTCATTATCAGCAGAAGATGAACCAGAGACAAATTTTGGAGCTGGAAGAACCTCAGATTTCTGTTCCTTCTGCTTCTTATTCTTCTTGTTCTTCTTTTTCTCAACAACCCTTTCTTCTCCAGCAGTAGATGATAAAACCTTTGAATAATCAAATTCAGGAACTTGTTCTTTCACTTCTTTGAAGGCTTCTTTGATTTGAGCAGGGGGTGATGCAGTTTTATCAAACATTTTCTCAAAATTTGCATCATTAGCTAAAAAGCTAGTGAACACTTGAGAATTCGAAACATTGTTGAGCAATCTATTAGCATCAAGAACTTGAATTTTGAGATCAGAAATTTGCTGTTGAGTCTCAGCGAATTCCTTCTCTTTAGCTATCAATCTCTTCGCAACTTTTTGTGTTTCAAATTTGTGCATACGAAGATTATCTAATCCTTCAAACAATTATTTCTTCAATATATCTTCATTTCGCTTTTGAATATCCAGATTTGCAGTTTGAACCTTATTAACACTCACCAACTCCCGCTTTTCATCCAACAACTTCTCCATATCACCTTGATTTGCTTCAATTTTAGCAAACGATTCTTCAACATTCTTTGTAAGCAAATCAAGCTTAATCTTGGAATTTTCAAACAAGTTTTGAAAATCGGTAGCAGTATCCTCTGCTTCAGCCTTCCATTTCGTAACTTCATTTACCAACTCATCCTTTTCTTCACATAAGCTTGCTTTTGCAGATTCAATATCCCTTTTGTCTTGTTTAGAAGTCTCTAAAATTTCATTCATCATTTTGATCTCAGTAGTCAAGCACTCATTCTTCAACAGACTTTCCAAATTTTCAACAGACTTTCCAAATTTTCAGCAGATGCATAAGAACTTAGTGTTGAACTAGTATCAGAGCTAGTATCTGAATAAGAATCATCTGATTGATCATGAGTAACAATCAAAGCTGATGAATCATACCCAAAACGTCGACCCCAATCATAAACACCATCATGTTGAACTATTAAACCTGTTGTCTTGTAGGTGTTCCTAGAAGATGGTTGAGTAAAACCAGGCTTGGGTGATAAAGGAAAACCAGACTTGCTATTATGTGCCTGTTGACATTCTTTAGCAAAATGTCCAATCTTTGAACACTTGTAACACTTCAATTTTGATTTATCAAAACCTAATTTCTCACTAAAATCAGAAGTAGATTTTCCATACTTCTTGAAAAATCTTTTTGATCGGTGACTCAGCATAGCATATTGCCAAGATAGATCCAATTCAGTCAGTTGATCATCATCAAGAGCATCAAGATCATCTCTTACTAATTGTGCATCAGCAATATTTTTGATAACCAAACCAAAAGATGATGAGATTAACGCAGCAATCATTTTGACACAATCATCCATTGATTCATCGGAAAAGGCATTTTGACTTGAAGAATTTGGAATTGTAAAACTACAACCCCGTGATGAATTACTATCAGAATTTCCTGAAGCTTCAGCCATAAAAGCAACATTCGGTGCCGAACTCAGAGTTGGCTTAGATTTAGCACTCATGCTTGCACTATTCTCACCATGATACAATTCAGGATTTTGTAAAGTAGCAGTTGACTTCTTTGAATTTAACATTTCCATTTCTCGAGCATGAAGTTTTCAAGTAAGCTCGTGAAATGTCAATGTAGAGTAATCTTTATCATGTGTGAGTAACAGAACATAGTTTTCCCACTTTTCAGGCAAAGCTTCCATAATCTTTTCTTTCAAATCAGCATCAGTTTTCTCAATACCAGCAACCTTTAACTCACTGATAAGATGTGAAAACCGGGAAACCAGAGCAGTAATGTTCTCATTGATATTGAAAATTATCAAACTCTTTATTCAACACTTTCTTCCGACTCTTTTTGTAATCGGCATTACCTTCACATCTTGCTGCTAGAGCATCCCACAATTGTTTTGACTTCTTGCACGTGCTAAATTGATGTAACAACTCAGTGGGTAATGCCATTATAAGATAACCGAAAGCTTTTTGTTCAAGCTCGTATGATTTTCTTTCAGCATTGTCAAAGGTATAAACTTCTTTAAAATCTTCCACATCGGTGGGATGTTGATAAAGTTTCTTGATTGGAATCCACAGATCGATATCATTCGTGCTTATGTAAGCAGAAAATCATTGCTTCCAATTATGATAATCTTCCAACTTTAACAATTTTGGAACTTTCTGACTTGTTCCGATTTCATTAACAAAGTTCAACGTAGTTTGCATTGCACTCTACATCGCAGAAAACGCGTGAAATTCCGACATCTTTGAAAGATTTGAAATCTGTTGGCCGAACTCCCACGGAACTTAACTCTGTGCTCCCAACTTCCTCCGAACTTCCACCGAACCTAAATCAACAGGCCGAACTTCAACCGAACCTAAGAAGCTCCGATCTATCACCGAACATACTCCAAACTTACACCGAACCTTAAATCTCTCCGAACTTTGAACGAGATAACACCGAACACGGATCGAGCTTCGTCCGAACTTGAAGTTCGGGGCGGTTACTCCGAACCTGAACAGTGAACTCCAAACCTCGACATCATTTTTCAAACACACGCGATTTTGAACAGAATTTGATGAAATTTTGCAAATGCGAATCAGAAAAATCGGTAAGAAACAATTTAGGAGCAGATTTGACACCAAAGACTCGATAGAATTGATGAAAAAAACACAAACAAGCTCGAGGAAACACCGAAAATGCTCAAAAATCCAGAAATAGCAACCACATATCAGTAGAGTGAACCAGAAAGCTCTGATACCACTTGAAAATGCGTGAGCATCGGATCGTCTACTCAATCTAGCTATCTGGACATCGAAACATAATTAACCGATTGTTTTATTGATCACAAATGAACAATTACAATCAGAGAACACTTAGAAATGACATAGAGAAAACACTCTCAGAAACTCACACTTCACAGAAATCTCACATGCTCAGAACTACTGATTACAGAGACAAGCTCGCTATTTATACAGCCTGGCCGATCTCTGTCCGAACCTCAGGTTCGGCCAGTCCGAACTCCAGGTTCGGACCAAGTTCGGCCAGTGAGACTTTGACATGATCTTGTACTTTGCTTGATACTTCACACGACGCACATATCAGGTATCAACAATATGTCAAAATTTTCATCTGCTCCAGTGAAGCAATGTGATGAAATATATGATTACTTTAAGTTTGGAAATCTGATTTCGGAAAAGAAAAAGAAATCTAAATCTGGAAAGAAGAAAGTTGAATGAGGATAAGCTCCAAAATATTATGCTGGTTCATCTTTCTTGGAAAACGAAAAGATTTTTGATAGCATTGTTTCCTGATATATCTGCTTGTACTTCATTTGAAGACAAAGCTGATAAGTCCTTGTGTAACATCCCAAAATTTCATAAAACGATAAGTACGTGACTATATATAATTATCTAATATCTAATAATATATATATAATGCATATTCACAAAGTGTCTTAAAATTTAAGATGCGTACAGGTCATAAAGAAGCATGTACAACTAACTAAAGCATTCTGTGCTTTTATTCCTCTTGAACGGATACCGCGGTACCAAAGCAAGCGTCAACCTCCGCCAATTCAAACAGGGAAGATCTGCACTTTCTTTTCATCATCAGGTCCCCACCAACTCTAATTCTGGAGTAAATGCATTTCTATACTCTGTCCTAATTCAAACTTTGATCTTGAGAAAGCAGACCATAGAGATCCGAAATCGGAAATCCAGAGCCCCAATCGTCCTTTCTGATCTGTAGAAAGCGAAATCGCCCTTTCTGACCTAATGCAAAGGATGAAATCATAGAGAAGACAAAAAAAATTGGCGGTGAAAGAGATTTGAAATTTGAATACAACATCGAGAGCACTCATCTGTAATCTGCATATATAGTTCTTTCTCTCTCTTATCGCGCATCAAACCACGCATTCATCCACTGGAAAATCGTGTCTTGTGGCTTGTAAACAAAATGAAGGTGAGTTTGAACTAATTTTCTATTTGTATGTCCAACTGAAGCTTGATTTTCTATTTGTATGTCCACTGAAGTTCGATTTGGTTTTGGTGAGCCCTAACGAGCTTTGGTTTGTTGCTTTGATCATGTATTGCTTACGTTTTCCATCACATGTCTAACAAACTTGTTGGCTACATGTCTCGAATGTTGTCTCCTTCTATAATTATAAATGCAATGGATGAAATATCAAACACGGTAAGGATTTTTGGGGGGTTTTGTGCCCATACTGTAACCTATATATGAAAATTTGTGTATAGATTAGCTTTATCACCTCAATTTTTACCAACTACCTTATCAAATTTGCTTTTGTAAAGTACGATTGATTTGTTGATATGATTTGCTTCTTGTAGACTGATGCATGTACTGTTTGAGCTTTAGTTATGCCAAGTTGTGGACCCTGTAGACATACACATCCAGACAGGTTTTGTTTCTTTTCATATTTTTGTAGAAGTAATTGAAAATAAGAGGTTAATTTGAAAAAGTGAGCACCCAACTAATGTTATTATCAAGATGCCATCCTGCTAATGCATTAATATACCTAGAAGACGTGCAAGGCTGTGCCGCAGTTAATGAGCTCAACCGGGAGATCGCCCTGAACCAGAATTACTGGATTTTGGTAAGTCCTTTTTTTATGCTCGATGGAAACCTCATGGTGCTTTTGGCTTCTATGCCTTACTATAGACTATAATTTCCCATCTATTAAATTCTTCAGGTTAATCATAAGGTTCCACAATCAGTAAGTGACGCCCACTCCCAGACTTGGCACCAGGAGGGGTCACTCATCGGATTTACTCATGAACACGTGGTACAACAGAGATAAGCAGCGGAAAATTTAAAACTTTCATTTATTATAAAGCCAAGTACATAAAATAATTGAGATAATTTACAATATATCTATATAGCGACTAACTATATTAGTCTTTATTTATCTACAACTATGACAACACCTCCACAGCTCCTCTAATAGCTTGCCCGATCATTCTCTTATCACGAGGGCTCCGCCCTTGCTCCTAGACGTCTCACCTAAACCTAACATACAGACGTCTCACCTAAACCTGACATACATATGGTTTTGGGAAAAGTTCAGCTTACGCTGGTGAGTTCTACATTTTAAAAACGTTACCTCGTTTGTGAGGTTAAAACCTTTATACCTGCAAAATCCCTTTTTACAACATTTATCAAGTATAACACATAAAAGATATACATAACATAACATCATAATCATAAACGTTTCTCTAGAAAACATCTACCTCGAAAACCTTTAACTCCTACGACCTGAATTCCATACACCTCCATACATTCTGGTCTCAAATACTGCTCAGGTGATTTTATCGGAAGCCCCCAACCTCAGTACCGACAACCGCTCCATTTCTTCTATACCTTCCTGGTCTCGAATACTACTTAGGTGACTTCATCTGGAAGCCCCTAACCTCAGTATCAACCTCTGTTCACGTAATCTTAAATCTTTAGACGTTCTATTCTATCGAACAACTCCTTAACCACCACAGTACTACTACCCGCCCCTAGTTAGATATCCGGATGACTTACGTGTGCTAATAAACATGATAATGTACTCATATACTGCAACAAATGGACATCCCCCAATTTACCTAGGTGTATGTATACAAGATGTACCAGCGGTGTATTCTCCACACTTTCGATATACCGGGTAACTATACTACCATGTTTGTATATAGGATGTACCAGCGGCGATCCTCCACACTTTCGATATACCGGGTAACTATACTACCATGCTTGTATACAGGATGTACCAGCGGCGTACCCACCACATAATAATATAGCAAATGCATCACCTGTTCTCATATAATCCTCCATTCTCACTTGTGCGTTTATTAACAAACCCTTATCATTTGGATACCTAGTTTCAAAGCAAATATAGCACATAACCTTAATAATCATTTCATAAGCATTATTCTATCATCATCATTTCATATATAATACTAACACATTTAACCATTCGTATGCATCTTCAAAACATAACAAGTTTTATTTCAAACAGTTCATCAATTCATTAGTTAAGATAATCAAACTTTCAGATAAAAGTATTTCAAATACTTTTTAAGTAAACAGTTGAACATTGTATGTATATCAGCTCGAAAACATTAAAGCGTTTAAAACATTTAAAAGTGGGCTCGCAGAACTCTCCTTATCTCTTTACTCGTTATACTCGGGCAGAACCTCCGACAGAATCCTTTAGTTAACCTAATTCGCGTATCGTATGGCATTAACGCAAGGTTTAACATTATAAAAATATCCTATGTTTATTTATCTATTATATTATCTTAATAAAATCTAATTATTAAGGTTTACTTCTTTTAAGGTCAAAATGATCAAAATACCCTTATAGGCATAATATCCCTTTAATATGAAGACGCGTATTCTTATAAGCAAACGCTCACTCCGGGATCGCCCAGGGAGGTATGCCATTTCCCATTTGGGATTTATGCGACACCCTCGCTATGCTAGAAACCGAAGTGTACAGGCGCTTACCCTTCCGGTCCGCACGAACTTCTAAATATCCGATTAATTCGGTATCTTATATACTTTATCATTTATCAATTTTAACCCCATATATACTTATATATATATATAAACATAGTTCCATACCAAAATTCAAGTACCCATACCCTCCGGATTATTTTATATTAAATAATCTAATTTCAAAACACTAATTTTATATATTTCATGTTTCTTTATCAAAACTCATTTTCTTTTCAAACCAACATAGGGTATTATTCATGATAACATTTTATAATATACTTTAAAATATCTAACCTTAATTCAAAACCGTTTGCTTAATTTGGGCAGAACAACGTTACGAAAACCCTAATTTTGACACGTTAACAAAACCATTACCAAACCTTTTCCAATTGTAAAATAAACTTAGGGATTTCTTAAAACACATTAAATTAGGATTACCTACAAAAATTCCGACCCTAATTCCCACCCGATCACCCGATTTAGCAAAACAAGCTCAAGAACCCTAATTTTAGATCATTTCTAGAAACCATACTTAGACATAATATTATCAAAAACTGAAACTGGTTATTGTTAAGCATACCAAATAAGGGGTGACTGCGGAAATTCGGCTTCTAACTCTTCTCCGATTGCTCGTATTGCTCTGACGAAGTTCTGGCTTGTTTTTAGGATTTTTGGGTGATAAATCAGTGAATTTGCTAGTTTGGAGGACGAATTCGAGATCCTATTTATAGCTACAGGTGCGTCTTAACCTCCTAACACATCCCTGGGTGACTCATGATTGAAATCTGCCACGAATTCGAAGTATCTTGGGCTGCAAGTGTGAATAACGTGATAAAACTTGAACCTGGAACAATTCTGGTGCAGCATCATCCTTCGGGTATCGCGCCACTCATAGGGTCGTGGCTCGCGATACGCGAGCCACACATATCTGCCAGATTTTTGTATTTTACTCTTTTGGTCCCTCAGATTTGGTTTATTACACTTTTAACCCCTAAACTTCTATCCTTTTATCATTTTATGTGCCAAAACCTTATGGGACATATTTCTAACAATTTCTAAGGTTTCTAAGGCTCGGGATTCGTACGATAACATATATATACATTTATATATATTTTCTTTATTATTTGCTAAGTTACGTTTTAGCCCCTCAACTTTACAATACTTATCATTTCATGTTACGAATCATATTAGGATATATCTTTACTATATTCTAAGCCTCGGGATACTTATAATAATTATAGATACGTATAATATCCGTATACGTTTATAACTTTACAATAATTACACTTTTAGTCCTTTTACTTTTCCGTTTACTATTAACACACATATTTACACATATGTATCCATCAATTCACACATGTATCATTATGTTACTCATATAAACATATATACATCTCATACTTTACCTTCGTTAACATTTAACACATCCGTTTATGCATATTTCACCATATAGGCCATTAAACACGTATTTCTAACACATGCAACTTATCTAAGGCATAGTTTTACGACATTTATCAATTAAACTAACGTATTTATAATATAAACACGTATTTACTATATATATATATATATCATGTATCTGTGAAATTTGGGGTGTTACAACTCTACCCCACTTAAACAGGGTTTTGTCCTCGAAACCAGTTCCATTCCATTGTAAACTTTCCTTTTCAACTTGAAACTCATCCGCATAACCATTTTAACTCATTTCATAACTCGGTAATATTTACTTTGGCGTCTTTGCATCTATCCTAAGGATAGCGTAACCCTAAGCTGTCTATGGTAGCTTGTTTACGGGATCCTCGATAATGCTTTCACATTTTCGGCTTACTGTCCGTTAAAGAATTGAACTTCCTAGAACAAAAGGTCTAATGGTTCTAATGTCTAAGCATACTGCAGCAAGCAATGGCACACATAACGTACTAAAGCAAACGAATAACGATTATCTATGATTTATAACTGTTCGAATTACCTGACGAGGTCTAGGGATCTCTCTCTATCATCTCTAACATACCATAGGCCCTCGTAGGAGCCGTTCTCGGACCCATAGCATTCCCTGGGATGGCTCGAAGTGGTTTATGGTTTAACACTAACTTAGGACAGTTCATCCTAAGGTGTCCCGCTTCCCCGCATTCATAACACTTCTTACGTTCTGGGCAATTGCCCGAGAAGTGACCTTCCTTTCTGCATGTATAACATCTAGATGTTACCGACCTACATTCTCCGAAATGATTCGTATTGCATTTGTGGCACATCGGCTTTTCGTCTTTCGAATTATTCTTCAACTTCTTGTGGTGACTCCCCTTGTCCTTCCTTGAACTCGCCTCCGCTTCTGACTCCTTCATCTTAACTCCTTCTGGTCTACCGTTCGCACTGAACATCTTGCTGTAGAGATTGGAACTCAAATTCACCGTCGCCTTGAACGTCTTTGGTTCAGTCGCCTTGATCAACACCGTAAATCTACTTGGAAATCCTTGAACGTAACGCTTTACCCTCTCAGCTACGGGAGTGACTAAGGTAGGTAGCAGTTTCGCCATCGCGTTGAACTTTGAAGTGAATTCCCGGTGCGTCATATTCCCAGCTTCCAAGGTCAGAAAACTCCTCTCCAGTTGCTCCAGCACACCTTTAGGGCATAAAATCTTCTAAAACTAACTTCTTCAGATCGTTCCACTTCATCGCAGCAATTTCTCCTTCTTCTTCCGTCTGTTTGATCATCCCCCACCAGTGCAGTGCTTCTGAGCCAAATGAGTGGGCAGCATACTTCACTGCCTGGTTCTCACTACACTCACTAATATCTATGACCGCTTCCATTTCATGAATCCATTGGAACGTAGCTAACGCATCTTGATTGCCGTCAAACAAAGGAGATCGACAACCGCTAAACGATTTAAACGAACATCCTATTCTAGGTTGTGCAGCTCCGGCACCTCTTCCTGCAGCTCCACTAGCACCAACTCTCGCAGCTCTTTGAAGTTGAACTAATATATCAGGTAATGTTGCCTGCATTAAGCGTGTCATCTCTGCCGCCATAGCCGCTCTCTGAGCATTAGTGAACGCATTAGCTCCGGCGTTATTCTCGGGTTCCGCATTCGCACGATCGCCTCTTGCAGCCATTTCTAGATCCTAAATTAAGATGGATGACATTTCAGAATTTGTGTGACATAAAGTCTCTAAATTTGAAATTCATGATAAGTATATAAGTGCAGGATCCGATACAATTATATATTTACGATGCGTTCAAAACCCAGTTACTTCTAGCACACAATTCCCTAATGTCCACATCTCGCTTCTCTATCTTCATCATCAACTCAAACCGATTCCTAGATTACATTACAAAACGTTCTTCTTCTTTTTGCATTTTGATCACACAACGGTTAGTACTTATGGTCTATTTACATGGAAAATGCCAAATTGCAGTAGCTAATTGCAATCGTTTATTTTCTATATACGCATACCGTAAGTCCCAACTATTATGACCCTTATGCATATTCGTCCTTGCGGCCACAAGTTATCCTGGCTGGCATCTATATTCTTATCTCAACTTACTCTACCTAGAGTCCTAGTTTAAGTTTAGATACCGTGCTTGTACCTAAATCTCTTAAACCAAGGCTCTGATACCAACTTGTGACGCCCACTCCCAGACTTGGTACCGGGAGGGGTCACTCATCGGATTTACTCATGAACACGTGGTACAATAGAGATAAGCAGCGAGAATTTAAAACTTTTATTTATTATAAAGCCAAGTATGTAATGTAATTGAGATAATTAACAAACTATCTATATAGCGACTAACTATATAAGTTATTATTTATCTACAACTATGCCAACACCTCCACAACTCCTCTAATAGCTTGCCCGATCATTATCTTATCACGAGGTCTCCGCCCTTGCTCCCAGACGTCTCACCTAAACCTGACATACATATGGTTTTGGGAAAAGGTCAGCTTACGCTGGTGAGTTCTACATTTTAAAACGTTACCTCGTTTGTGAGGTTAAAACCTTTGTACCTACAAAATCCCTTTTTACAACATTTATCAAGTATAACACATAACAAGTCATACATAACATAACATCATAATCATACACGTTTCTCTAGAAAACATCTACCTCGATAACCTTTAACTCCTACGACCTGAATTCCAAACACCTCTATACCTTCTAGTCTCGAATACTGCTCAGGTGACTTTATCGGAAGCCCCCAACCTCAGTACCGACAACCGCTCCATTTCTTCTATACCTTCCCGGTCTCGAATACTGCTCAGGTGACTTCATCTGGAAGCCCCCAACCTCAACAACAACAACCATCCTACATTACGTTCTTCCAGTTTCGAATCCCGCTTGGGTGACTTCATCTGGAAGCCCCCAACCTCAGTATCGACCTCTGTTCACGTAATCTTAACTCTTTAGACGTTCTATTCTATCAAATATCTCCCTAACCACCACAGTACTACTACTCTCCCCTATTTAGATATCCGGATGACTTACGTGTGCTAATAAACATGATAATGTACTCATATACTGCAACAAACGGACATCCCCCAATTTACCTAGGTGTATGTATACAGGATGTACCAAAGGCGAATCCTCCACACTTTCGATATACCGGGTAACTATACTACCATGCTTGTATACAGGATGTACCATCGGCGTATCCACCACATAATAATATAGCAAATGCATCATCTGTTCTCATATAATCCTACATTCTCACTTGTGCGTTTATTAACAAACCCTTATCATTTGGATACCTAGTTTCAAAGCAAATATAGCACATAACCTTAATAATCATTTCATATGCATTAATCTATCATCTTCATTTCATATATAATACTAACATGTTTAACCATTCGTAAGCTTCTTCATAACATAACACGTATCATTTCAAACAGTTCATCAATTCATCGGTTAAGATAGTCAAACTTTCAGATAAAAGTATTTCAAATAGTTTTTAAATAAACAGTTGAACATTGTATGTATATTAGCCCGAAAACATTAAAGCGCTTAAAACATTTAAATTTGGGCTCGCAGAACTCACCTTATCTCTTTACTCGTTATACTCGTACAGAACCTTCGACAGAATCCTTCGGTTAACCTAATTCGCGTATCGTATGGCATTAACGCAAGGTTTAACATTATAAACATATCCTATGTTTATTTATCTCTTATATTATCGTATTAATATCTAATTATTATGGTTTACTTCTTTTAAGGTCAAAATGACCAAAATACCCTTATAGGCATAATATCCCTTTAATATGAAGACGCGTATTCCTATAAGCAAACGCCCACTCCGGGATCGCCCAGGGAGGTATGCCATTTCCCAGTTCGGATTTATGCGACACCCTCGTTATGCCAGAAACCCTAGTGTACAGGCGCTTACCCTTCCGGTCCGCACGAACTTCTAAATATCGGATTAACTCGGTATCTTATATACTTTATCATTTATCCATTTTAACCTCATATATACTTATTATATATATAAACATAGTTTCATACCAAAATTCAAGTACCCATACCCTACGGATTATTTTATATTAAATAATCATATTTCAAAATCCTAATTTTATATATTTCCTGTTTCTTTATCAAAACTCATTTTCTTTTCAAACCAATTAGGGTATTATTCATTATAACATTTTATAATATACTTTAAAATATCTAAGCTTAATTCAAAACTGTTTGCTCAATTTGGGCAGAACAACGTTACGAAAATCCTAATTTTGACCCGTTAACAAAACCATTACCAAACCTTTTCCAATTGTAAATAAACTTAGGGCTTTCTTAAAACACATTAAATTAGGATTACCTACAAACATTCAGACCCTAATTCCCACCCGATCACCCGATTTTAGCAAAACAAGCTCAAGAACTCTAATTTTAGATCATTTCTAGAAACCATACTTAGACATAATTATTATATAATACAAAAACCAATTGGTGGGTGAGACACAACAAGCACTGTTCATAAGAATTAGACCAATCACATTTTTTTGCCTGACTTTTACCGCCGTATCTTTTGACCAAGAATTCACACGCCTTGACACTAAACATGCTATGCTGCACAGTTTCTTCCTGTTCACACCATCCCTTTTCATTGCTTCACAGTTCACGCCATCCCTCTTCATACCTTCTCTTTCTGGCCTCACCAGTTCACGTTTTCTTTACCACACTTCCGGTAAGCGCTATCTTTCTTTGATATAAGGTACGTGGTGCCCCTCTCTTTTGACAAGTTTTGTTCACGTTGCTATATATCCTCCGGTCTCTCGCATCCAGCCAATTTTGCTTCCCGTCGTTGTTTGTTGCTCTGGTATTTTTTTCTTTAGCCCCGTTCTTCGATATAGATTGATATACTTTGAAGTTTTTCTCCCCTTTCTTCCATTTTTGTAGGTCTTTAGTTTGAAATCTTTCTCCAGTTTGTTCAATGTTGTGACGCCCGGCCCCTTGCGGGCTGGCGCCACGTCGTCGGATTTACTCATCAACACGTGATTTAATCAGAGATCACAAAAACTGGGGAAAATTAAAACTTTTATTTATATACTCTGATGATTCTTACACAGCGGAAGCATAAACGTAACATACGATATATTAAACATAAGGTAAACTAAACGTAAGATAAGATATTCCAGCAACCAGCGTCTTCACCGTCTCCTCCTAGAGCGTGACCAAAGCTTGACCCATAGGTGCGTCAGAACCTAGCATACATACTTTTAAAAAGTCAGCTTACGCTGGTGAGTTCTACCGTTTAGTTCAAGGACCGTTTTAGGTGTTTACCTGATTTTCACAACACACATTTATAAATCACATATAAATTCTAGCACGTATTAATTATGATAATATATCTTATTATCTTACCCATGACCCTAGGCTAAACTTCTAGGTCACTATATTTATCTGACTCTTTTATTATGAGCAGACCTGCCACTGCATTCTCTAGGGCACCCCCATTGGAGAAGCAGCGCCGTCCGTACACGGTACTCTAGGGCACCCCCATTGGAGCAGCAGCGACTCCTCATTCTTACCAGTAACCCTAGGCTTATCATCTGGGTTACCGACTCTTCCTATGAGAAAACCTGACACTACATTCTCTAGGGCACCCCCATTGGAGAAGCAGCGCCGTCCGTACACGGTACTCTAGGGCACCCCCATTGGAGCAACAGCGATTCCTCAACTTTATCCACCAACTTTATACTTAACTATATTAGGTCATTTTCTCGTCTTAATGACTTAATTTCCGATCACGTATACTACCCACCCCTAGTTAAATAACCAGATGCTTTAGGTTTGTTATTAAACAGTGATAATGCATTCATATACTGCAACAAATGGACATCCCCCAATTTACCGTTAGTGTATGTATACAGGATGTACCAGCGGCGTATCCTCCACACTTTCAATATACCGGGTAACTTATACTACTATGTATATATATAGGATGTACCAGCGGCGTATCCACCACATATTAATATAAGCAAATGCATCACCTGTTCTCATATAATCATACATACTCACTAAACGTTTACTAACAACTCCCTAGTCACTTGGCCACCTAATTTCAAGCAAGTATATACACATCACATTATAATCAACATAATTGCATAACACATATAAGCAATTCAACAACAATTTCATCATATAACACGTATATATCAAGTCACAATTATCTTGAATATATTTTCACAAGTACTGTATGTATACTAGCCCGAAAACATTTAAAATATTTAAAACATTTAAAAGTGGGCTCATAGAACTCACCTGATATCTTTAATCAGTTATTCAGACAGAACCTCCGTTATGGTCCACAATTAACCTAATCGCGTATCGGATTGCATTAATGCAAAGTTATTATAAATAATATCTACGTTTATTTATATCTTATTATCCTAATAATACTTTATTAGGGTTTATCTCTTTTAAGGTCAAAATGACCAAAATGCCCTTATAGGCATAATAACCTTTTTATTGATAATATGAAGACGCGCATTCCTATAAGTAGACACTCACTCCGGGATCGCCCAGTGTTGGGGTGCCATTGCCCAGATGGGATGGCGACACCCCCGCTTTTGCCAGAAACCCCAGTGTACAGGTGTCTACCCTTCCGGTCCGCACGAACTTCTAATATCCGATTAACTCGGTATCTTTAATACTTTATCATTTATTCATTTTAAACCCATATATACTTAATATACATATAAACATGTTATAAGACCAAAAGCCAAGTCCCCATACCCTCCAGATTATTTTAGAATAATTATTCATATTTAGAAACCCTAATTTCGTGAATTTCTCGTTTTATTATCAAAGCTCATTTTTAATTCAAACCAACTTAGAGTGTTGTTCATTATAACATTTTATAATATCCTTTAAAAGATCTAAGCTTAATTCAACATCGTTTAGTCAATTTGGGCAGAGTAACGTTATGAAAACCCTAATTTTGACCCGTTAACAAAACCTTAACCAAACCTTTTCCAATTGTGAAATAAACTTAGGGCTTTCTTAAAACACATTAAATTAGGATTACCTACAAAAATTCAGACCCTAATTCCCACCCGATCACCCGATTTTGACAAAACAAGCTCAAGAACCCTAATTTTTGCATAATTTTAGAAAGCATACTTAGAGATTGATTTAGCCAAAACTGAGATAGGTTATTGTTAATCATACCTAATGATGCTTGACTGCAGAAGATGGCTTCAAAACTCCTCGTCGTTTGCTCCAATTTTGCAGATGAAGATTCGGTTGTGGTTTAGGGTTTTTAGATCAAAGATCTCGAAATTGGCAAGGAATTATGGATGATCTGGGGTCGTATTTATACTCATTGGGTGCGAAATATGTTTCCTACACGTACTAGGGTGATTCATGGTACAAAAACGACGCGTATTATGGTCAATTTGGTCAAAAACGTAGCCTCCAAGCCAAAAACGCGTTGCTGTCAAGATTCTGGCCGGAATTGGGCCGCGTATCGCGCAGGGGAGGGGATCTGGCTCGCGATACGCCTGGAAGGTTTGACAGATTGACAGTTTTAGTCCCTCTATGTTTATATTTACAATTTAGCCCCCAGACTTCTACCAAACTATTATTTTATGCACCGAACAATTATAAAACATGTTTAATAAAGTTTCTAAGGCTCGGGACACGCTCGATGATATACGTATACATACGTATATATATATATTTATATATTTATATATATCTTTTGTTATTTTACGTTCTAGCCCCTCAAACTTTACAACACTTATTATTTCATGTTATGGATCATGTTAGGATATATTTTTACTATATTCTAAGCCTTAAAATGTTTATAATAGTTATAGATACGTATAATATCCATATACGTTGATAACTTTATATAAATTACATTTTTAGCCCTTCTACTTTTCCATTAACTACTAACACACGTATTCACATGTATACATCTATCAATTCACACATATATCATCATGTTATTTGTACCAACACATATCCATCTTATATTTTACTTTCTTTGCCGTTTAACTTATCCGTTTTATGCATTTTTCATCATTTTAGCTATAGAATACGTATTTCTAACACATGCAATCTATCTAATGCATAGTTTACCATATTTATCAATTAAACTCACGTAGTGATAATATAAACACGTATTTATCATGTACCTGTGAAATTTGGGGTGTTACAACTCTTCCCCCCTTAAATAGGTTTCGTCCTCGAAACCTGATATATTCCCATTTATCACAATTTATCATATTCTAATCTCTAAGGCATAACAAGTAAAGGCCCATATATATAGCACATAAAACGTTTTAGGTAAACTTTTAACAGGTAATTACGTTTAACTAATATTGACGTTACCTGGGCGATAGTTGGGTTTCAAGAGCTTGGGTTCCTCACCCCTGGCATCCGTCACACAGTATGCCCTTGCAGGAGCGGTGCGGGGTCCAGTACCGTTCCCTGGGACGGCTCTCAGAGGCGTAGGATTCAGTACTAACTTAGGGCAATTTTTCTTAAAATGTCCTAACTCTCCACACTCGAAACAACCCTTCCTTCCTAGATCACCCTTCGCCGGGCAGGTAGAGATAGCATGTCCAGTGCTGCCACAGTTGTGACACTTGGGTTTCCCGTAACGGCACTCTCCAGGATGGTTCTTACCACACGTATTGCATCTCGGTACGTGATTTCCCTTTGACTTCTTTCCAGCATCTTCCTGAGTACTTCCCGAGGATTCAATCCATTTCCTCTTCTGCTCCACCGGCTTTCCTACTTCTCCGTAAATTTCATCATACAGGGTCGCACTAAGGTTCACTGCCGCCTTATATGTTGCAGGTGCAAATACTTTTACCAACTTTCGTACCTCAGATGGAAACCCTTGCGTGTAACGCCTAACTCTAACTTCTTCAGTCAGCACCAGATTTGGTAGTAATCGAGCCATCATGTTAAACTTGGTAGTATACTCGCCGTGCGTCATGTATCCAGCTTCAATTCTCAAGAAATTCATCTCCAACCTATCCAACTCATGTTGTGGACAGAAGCTTTCCATTACGTGCCTCTTCAGATCAGTCCAGGTCATATTCAGTACTTCTTCCTCACCTAGAGTTTGATTAATCATTTCCCACCAGAATAACGCTTCAGAAACGAACGAGTGTGCAGCATACTTCACCGCCTGAGCTTCAGAACACTCACTGATATTGATTACAGCTTCCATCTCGTGTATCCATCGAAATGTAGCCATGGCGTCTTTCTTCCCGTCAAATGATGGAGGCTTGCATCCGCAAAAGGATTTGTATGAACATCCATGCCTAAGAGGATTATCTTCAACTTCAGGTTCACGACCAACTCCACGGCCAGCTCCACGTCCAGCTCCACGTCCAGTTCCACGATCTGCTCCGCGATTTGCTCCACGGCCAGCTCCACGACCAACGCCAGCATCAGCTCCATTGCGTCTAAACTCAGCAGCAAGTGCGGGTATCGCACCTTGTAAAGCCCTTGCTACTTCTTCAGCTAACGCAGCTCTTAGTTGATCATTGATAGGGCCTCCTCTCTGAGCTCCATTCTCGGGATTTCCTGCTCCGTTGTCAACCTCTGGATTCGCACGCGTATTCTGCCTCGTACCGGCCTGTCCTATCGGGGTTCCAGCTCCACCTCGGCCTCTGCCTCTTCCAGCCATCTTGAGCTCCTTCAATCAAGACGTAGATATAAGTATCCTCAAATGGATTATAGATAGAACATGATAATACAACAAATTAGTAGATGCAGAGCTCTGTGCAGTTACTGACTTGCCATATTCTCAATGTACTAACTACCCTCCATTCTGATTATACTCAAATCTATTTCCCGACCTCGCTCTCTAGCGATCTAATGAGCACTCCATTGCTTTAATAGGCATTCTAGCCTATTTACACATTCTGGCCATAAAATAGACGTAACTTCACATTACTTGGAGGGATAAATTTCTAAGGGCAGTAGCTAATTGCCAATAATTATTTCTCCTTACAAGCAAATGTGAGACTACTCCTATTATGGCCTAGTGTTTTCTCCGATTAGCATCTAACTATTCCTAACTAAGGCCCAAAATTCTAGTTTAAGTTTAGATACTCTCCGAAGTATCCAAATCTCTTAAACCAGTGCTCTGATACCAACTTGTGACGCCCGGCCCCTTGCGGGCTGGCGCCACGTCGTCGGATTTACTCATCAACACGTGATTTAATCAGAGATCACAAAAACTGGGGAAAATTTAAAACTTTTATTTATATACTCTGATGATTCTTACACAGCGGAAGCATAAACGTAACATACGATATATTAAACATAAGGTAAACTAAACGTAAGATAAGATATTCCAGCAACCAGCGTCTTCACCGTCTCCTCCTAGAGCGTGACCAAAGCTTGACCCATAGGTGCGTCAGAACCTAGCATACATACTTTTAAAAAGTCAGCTTACGCTGGTGAGTTCTACCGTTTAGTTCAAGGACCGTTTTAGGTGTTTACCTGATTTTCACAACACACATTTATAAATCACATATAAATTCTAGCACGTATTAATTATGATAATATATCTTATTATCTTACCCATGACCCTAGGCTAAACTTCTAGGTCACTATATTTATCTGACTCTTTTATTATGAGCAGACCTGCCACTGCATTCTCTAGGGCACCCCCATTGGAGAAGCAGCGCCGTCCGTACACGGTACTCTAGGGCACCCCCATTGGAGCAGCAGCGACTCCTCATTCTTACCAGTAACCCTAGGCTTATCATCTGGGTTACCGACTCTTCCTATGAGAAAACCTGACACTACATTCTCTAGGGCACCCCCATTGGAGAAGCAGCGCCGTCCGTACACGGTACTCTAGGGCACCCCCATTGGAGCAACAGCGATTCCTCAACTTTATCCACCAACTTTATACTTAACTATATTAGGTCATTTTCTCGTCTTAATGACTTAATTTCCGATCACGTATACTACCCACCCCTAGTTAAATAACCAGATGCTTTAGGTTTGTTATTAAACAGTGATAATGCATTCATATACTGCAACAAATGGACATCCCCCAATTTACCGTTAGTGTATGTATACAGGATGTACCAGCGGCGTATCCTCCACACTTTCAATATACCGGGTAACTTATACTACTATGTATATATATAGGATGTACCAGCGGCGTATCCACCACATATTAATATAAGCAAATGCATCACCTGTTCTCATATAATCATACATACTCACTAAACGTTTACTAACAACTCCCTAGTCACTTGGCTACTTAATTTCAAAGCAAGTATATACACATCACATTATAATCAACATAATTGCATAACACATATAAGCAATTCAACAACAATTTCATCATATAACACGTATATATCAAGTCACAATTATCTTGAATATATGTTCACAAGTATTGTATGTATACTAGCCCGAAAACATTTAAAATATTTAAAACATTTAAAAGTGGGCTCATAGAACTCACCTGATATCTTTAATCAGTTATTCAGACAGAACCTCCGTTATGGTCCACAATTAACCTAATCGCGTATCGGATTGCATTAATGCAAAGTTATTATAAATAATACTCTACGTTTATTTATATCTTATTATCCTAATAATACTTTATTAGGGTTTATCTCTTTTAAGGTCAAAATGACCAAAATGCCCTTATAGGCATAATAACCTTTTTATTGATAATATGAAGACGCGCATTCCTATAAGTAGACACTCACTCCGGGATCGCCCAGTGTTGGGGTGCCATTGCCCAGATGGGATGGCGACACCCCCGCTTTTGCCAGAAACCCCAGTGTACAGGTGTCTACCCTTCCGGTCCGCACGAACTTCTAATATCCGATTAACTCGGTATCTTTAATACTTTATCATTTATTCATTTTAAACCCATATATACTTAATATACATATAAACATGTTATAAGACCAAAAGCCAAGTCCCCATACCCTCCGGATTATTTTAGAATAATTATTCATATTTAGAAACCCTAATTTCGTGAATTTCTCGTTTTATTATCAAAGCTCATTTTTAATTCAAACCAACTTAGAGTGTTGTTCATTATAACATTTTATAATATCCTTTAAAAGATCTAAGCTTAATTCAACATCGTTTAGTCAATTTGGGCAGAGTAACGTTATGAAAACCCTAATTTTGACCCGTTAACAAAACCTTAACCAAACCTTTTCCAATTGTGAAATAAACTTAGGGCTTTCTTAAAACACATTAAATTAGGATTACCTACAAAAATTCAGACCCTAATTCCCACCCGATCACCCGATTTTGACAAAACAAGCCCAAGAACCCTAATTTTTGCATAATTTTAGAAAGCATACTTAGAGATTGATTTAGCCAAAACTGAGATAGGTTATTGTTAATCATACCTAATGATGCTTGACTGCAGAAGATGGCTTCAAAACTCCTCGTCGTTTGCTCCAATTTTGCAGATGAAGATTCGGTTGTGGTTTAGGGTTTTTAGATCAAAGATCTCGAAATTGGCAAGGAATTATGGATGATCTGGGGTCGTATTTATACTCATTGGGTGCGAAATATGTTTCCTACACGTACTAGGGTGATTCATGGTACAAAAACGACGCGTATTATGGTCAATTTGGTCAAAAACGTAGCCTCCAAGCCAAAAACGCGTTGCTGTCAAGATTCTGGCCGGAATTGGGCCGCGTATCGCGCAGGGGAGGGGATCTGGGCTCGCGATACGCCTGGAAGGTTTGAGCAGATTGACAGTTTTAGTCCCTCTATGTTTATATTTACAATTTAAGCCCCCAGACTTCTACCAAACTATTATTTTATGCACCGAACAATTATAAAACATGTTTAATAAAGTTTCTAAGGCTCGGGACACGCTCGATGACATACGTATACATACGTATATATATATATATATATTTATATATATCTTTTGTTATTTTACGTTCTAGCCCCTCAAACTTTACAACACTTATTATTTCATGTTATGGATCATGTTAGGATATATTTTTACTATATTCTAAGCCTTAAAATGTTTATAATAGTTATAGATACGTATAATATCCATATACGTTGATAACTTTATATAATTTACATTTTTAGCCCTTCTACTTTTCCATTAACTACTAACACACGTATTCACATGTATACATCTATCAATTCACACATATATCATCATGTTATTTGTACCAACACATATCCATCTTATATTTTACTTTCTTTGCCGTTTAACTTATCCGTTTTATGCATTTTTCATCATTTTAGCTATAGAATACGTATTTCTAACACATGCAATCTATCTAATGCATAGTTTACCATATTTATCAATTAAACTCACGTAGTGATAATATAAACACGTATTTATCATGTACCTGTGAAATTTGGGGTGTTGCAAATGTTCGACCATATTTTATATTTGTGTTATAGATAGCGTTTAAATTGGAATCCTATGGTGTAATTAGTTGATTCCTTTTGATAGAGTTCGTAGTTAGTTGCGATTTGTTTTATGCCCTAATTTCGATTCGTTTAGGATTTCAAGTTCTCTTCATCATCCTTTTCGTAATTTGTTTGGATGTTGTGTTTTCGTCATACGATTCTGAGATCGTACACCCGATTTTAAGATTTGAAGAGAATGATACTTTAACTGAAGTTGCATGTTGGAATTGTGTAATTGTTTTTTACTTCTGTTCATATGCTTCAGTTTTTGCTTTCATTTTATGCTGCTATTTATGCACATAATTTGATTTACACATCTTTTTGTCTACGGTTTAAGTTAGATTCTTCCATATTTGAACCTAATCAAGCTCATTTGCTTAGTCTGCTATTTTTCTTTGTTATATCTGATTCTGATCATAGCTCATTTGCATATTTTGCTATTTTTTTTGTTATATTTGCTGTGTGTTCATTATTTGATTTTTGAGATAGTCATTGTTATCCTTTTTATATTGGGTCTTGATTTTGTTTGTTATATTTGTTGTGTGTTCTTTCTTTGATTTTTGAGATAGTCCCTTTTTAGTTCAATATTTGGTCTTGATTTGAACTTTTACATATACATGTCTCCAGTTCTGTATTTTATAAATTTTGTGTGTTTTTAAATCCTCATATATGTTTACATGTTTACTTCGATTATAGTTTTTACTCTTTATCTATGATTTTGACATGTTATTAACTCTAATTTATTTGGCTGCAGGTTGTTGTTGTGCAGCCTTTGTCAAGTATTTGGAGGAGTTTCAGGTTTTTTACAGCCTCAGTCAGGTATTTGCTAGCTTCTTGGTTGTTTTCTTTGTGGTCTTTCAGTTTTTGTTATTCTATGCTTTCCTTTTTGTTAGATATAGTTATAATTGAAGTAGCCAACATGTTTCTAATCGATGTGTTAATCTGGCTTCCACCGTTTGATTGGGTTGTGTTGTTGTTGATTTAGTTTCCTTTTGTTGTTTTTTTAGCTTTTATGTTGTTTTCTTTGTCATCTTTCATTGGCCTATATTTTTGGTTTCGTTTTCATTGGCCGTTCATTCATAAGCTTACATATTTCATTAAAGAAGCACAATTCACATTCACTGATTTCACTTCTTAAAGTCTGCTACATATTTTTCAACAAACTAGGATTTCTTTTTAAAATCATGCTTATATTAGGAGTCTGGATGTTTATATGTAAATTCCATTTGGTCATTTAAAGCTATGCTTCTTATTCTTCACTTTTATTTTAATTTTTTCTAATACATTGTAGCTGTTGACACTGTCATTATATCTTAGGTCATAATGGGTTAAATTGAGTAGGTGCAACTTTATTTGAACATGTGAGGGGATAAACTTCTTTTTTTTTCTGTGACTGATCTGTTCTTCATTAAACATTCTTAAAGTGCTTTTAAAGTTATATTATTTCTTTTATAATTAGACCTATTTTTATACTTTCTATGTATGTAAATTCCTCAAAGTTATGTCTTGGACCAGCAACAACAACGTTAGAATATATGTACAAGAGGTTGGAACATATGTAGTCGATAGAATATAGTCACAACATTTGAATATAGTCACAACATTATTCAGCCAATTCTTCATATCACAGAAACATAACTACTTCAATTGTACTTACTAACAGGTAATAGTCTAGGGATATTAAGATGTATAATGAGCATGTTTCTTTTTAAGAGGCTTTAGTCTATTAATAAATATTGACATAAACTAAAGAATAGATAGGGATATTAAGATGTATAATGAGCAGGTTTGTGCCATTTGCTCTGCTATTTATTACTTTATATTTACCTGAGTGTATACAAAAATATGCTTGCCTATAACTTATGACACCAAATTGTGCAGATGAAAAGGAATTCTCTCCAAAGAAACTGAAAGAAAAGGAGGACCGATGAATTCCGAGCCATGAATGCTACAAGTAGGTCACTTTTGTAAATGCATGTGCATCTGGCTAAAGGCATACCTAATATGTAGATAATATGTAGATAGGATGTCTTAGGAAAACAAACAATTCTTTTGTGATAGCAAGCTTGGTTTCTCTAACCAAAGCCATAACCCAATATGTATATGTAGGTGAAGAAATGTAATGGAATCTACTTGGACGCAGGTGTACAATGAGTATCACTTTACAATGCGTATTAACTTTATGTTGCTGTTGGTGCTATGTTTGTTACTTAGTTTTAATTTTTTTCTGGCACTTTTAAGCTCTGTTGCGCGATTGGTTGTTTATTTTAAGGGTGTTGTAAATGGTCTTGGTTAATTGGTTGTGACGAGGTGTTGTAAATGGTGGTGACACTCATGAACGTGTCTTATTTTTACTTATACGATGGCCCGCCGCAACGCGCGGGCGGGTCATCAACTCGTATTATCAAAAACTTAAAGAGGTTATTGTTAAGCATACCAAATAAGGGGTGACTGCAGAAATTCTATCCTTTTATCATTTTATGTGCCAAAACCTTATGTGACATATTTCTAACAATTTCTAAGGTTTCTAAGGCTCGGGATTCGTACGATAACATATATATACATTTATATAGGTTTTCTTTATTATTTGCTAAATTACGTTTTAGCCCCTCAACTTTACAATACTTATCAGTTCATGTTACGAATCATATTAGGATATATCTTTACTATATTCTAAGCCTCGGGATACTTGTAATAATTATAGATACGTATAAAATCCGTATACGTTTATAACTTTACAATAATTACACTTTTAGTCATTTTACTTTTCCGTTTACTATTAACACACATATATACACATATGTATCCATCAATTCACACATGTATCATTATGTTACTCATATAAAAAAATATCCATCTCATACTTTACCTTTGTTAACATTTAACACATCCGTTTATGCATATTTCACCATATTGGCCATTAAACACGTATTTCTAACACATGCAACTTATCTAAGGCATAGTCTTACCACATTTATCAATTAAACTCACGTATTTATAATATAAACACGTATTTACTATATATATCATGTATCTGTGAAATTTGGGGTGTTACAACTCTACCCCCCTTAAACAGGGTTTCGCCCTCGAAACCTATTCCATTCCTTCGTAAACTTTCCTTTTCAACTTGCAACTCATCCGCATAACTATTTTAACTCATTTCATAACTCGGTAATATTTACTTTGGTGTCTTTGCATCTATCCTAAGGAGAACGTAACCCTAAGCTGTCTGTGGTAGCTTATTTACGGGTTCCTCGATAATGCTTTCACATTTTCGGCTTGCTGTCCGTTAAAGAATTAAACTTCCTAGAACATAAGTTCTAATGGTTCTAATGTCTAAGCATACTGCAGCAAGAAATGGCACACATAACGTACTAAAGCAAACGGATAACGATTATCTACGATTTATAACAATTCGAATTACCTGACGAGGTCTGGGGATCTCTCTCTATCATCTCTAACATACCATAGGCCCTCGTAGGAGCCGTTCTCGGACCCGTAGCATTCCCTGGGATGGCTCGAAGTGGTTTAGGGTTTAACACTAACTTAGGACAGTTCATCCTAAGGTGTCCCGGTTCCCCGCATTCATAACACTTCTTACGTTCTAGGCAATTGCCCAAGAAGTGACCTTCTTTTCCGCATGTATAACATCTAGATGTTACCGACTTACATTCTCCGAAATAATTCTTTTTGCATTTGTGGCACCTCGGCTTTTCGTCTTTCAAATTATTCTTCAACTACTTGTGGTGAATCCCCTTGTCCTTCCTTGAACTCGCCTCAGCTTCTGACTCCTTCCTCTTAACTCCTTCTGGTCCACCGTTCGCACCGAACATCTCGCTGTAGAGATTGGAACTCAAATTCACCGTCGCCTTGAACGTCTTTGGATCAGTCGCCTTGATCAACACCCTAACTCTACTTGGAAATCCTTGAACGTAACGCTTTACCCTCTCAGCTTCGGGAGTGACTAAGGTAGGTAGTAGTCTCGCCATTGCGTTGAACTTAGAAGTGTATTCCCGGTGCGTCATGTTCCCAGCTTCCAAGGTCAGAAAACTCCTCTCCATTTGCTCCAGCTCACCTTTAGGGAAGAAATCTTCTAAAACTAACTTCTTCAGATCGTTCCACTTCATCGCAGTAATATCTCCTTCTTCTTCCGTCTGTTTGATCATCCCCCACCAGTGTATTGCTTCTAAGACAAACGAGTGGGCAGCATACTTCCAGACTTGGCACCAGGAGGGGTCACTCATCAGATTTACTCACGAACACGTGGTACAACAGAGATAAGCAGCAGAAAATGTAAAACTTTTATTTATTATAAAGACAAGTACGTAATGTAATCGAGATAATTTACAATCTATCTATATAGTGACTAACTATATCAGTCTTTATTTATCTACAACTATGCCAGCACCTCCACAACTCCTCTAATAGCTTGCCCGATCATTCTCTTATCACGAGGGCTCCGCCCATTCTCCCAGACGTCTCACCTAAACCTTACATACATATGGTTTTGGGAAAAGGTCAGCTTACACTGGTGAGTTCTACATTTTAAAAACGTTACCTCGTTTGTGAGGTTAAAACCTTTGTACCTGCAAAATCCCTTTTTACAACATTTATCAAGTATAACAAATAACAAGTCATACATAACATAACATCATAATCATACAGGTTTCTTTAGAAAACATCTACCTCGATAACCTTTATCTCTTACGACATGAATTCCATACACCTCCGTACCTTCTGGTCTCGAATACTGCTCCGGTGACTTTATTAGAAGCCCCCAACCTCAGTACCGACAACCGCTCCATTTCTTCTATACCTTCCCGGTCTCGAATACTGCTCAGGTGACTTCATCTGGAAGCCCCCAACCTCAACAACGACAACCATCCTACATTACTGTTCTTCCAGTTTCGAATCCCGCTCGGGTGACTTCATCTGGAAGCCCCCAACCTCAGTATCGACCTCTGTTCACGTAATCTTAACTCTTTAGACGTTCTATTCTATCGAACATCTCCCTAACCACCACAGTACTACTACTCTCCCCTATTTAGATATCCGGATGACTTACGTGTGCTAATAAACATGATAATGTACTCATATACTGCAACAAACGGACATCCCCCAATTTACCTAGGTGTATGTATACAGGATGTACCAAAGGCGAATCCTCCACACTTTCGATATACCGGGTAACTATACTACCATGCTTGTATACAGGATGTACCATCGGCGTATCCACCACATAATAATATAGCAAATGCATCATCTGTTCTCATATAATCCTACATTCTCACTTGTGCGTTATTAACAAACCCTTATCATTTGGATACCTAGTTTCAAAGCAAATATAGCACATAACCTTAATAATCATTTCATATGCATTAATCTATCATCATTTCATATATAATACTAACATGTTTAACCATTCGTAAGCTTCTTAATAACATAACACGTATCATTTCAAACAGTTCATCAATTCATCGGTTAAGATAGTCAAACTTTCAGATAAAAGTATTTCAAATACTTTTTAAATAAACAGTTGAACATTGTATGTATATTAGCCCGAAAACATTAAAGCGCTTAAAACATTTAAATTTGGGCTCGCAGAACTCACCTTATCTCTTTACTCGTTATACTCGTACAGAACCTTCGACAGAATCCTTCGGTTAACCTAATTCGCGTATCGTATGGCATTAACGCAAGGTTTAACATTATAAACATATCCTATGTTTATTTATCTCTTATATTATCGAATTAATATCTAATTATTATGGTTTACTTCTTTTAAGGTCAAAATGACCAAAATACCCTTATAGGCATAATATCCCTTTAATATGAAGACGCGTATTCCTATAAGCAAACGCCCACTCCGGGATCGCCCAGGGAGGTATGCCATTTCCCAGTTCGGATTTATGCGACACCCTCGTTATGCCAGAAACCCCAGTGTACAGGCGCTTACCCTTCCGGTCCGCACGAACTTCTAAATATCCGATTAACTCGGTATCTTATATACTTTATCATTTATCCATTTTAACCTCATATATACTTATTATATATATAAACATAGTTTCATACCAAAATTCAAGTACCCATACCCTACGAATTATTTTATATTAAATAATCATATTTCAAAATCCTAATTATATATATTTCCTGTTTCTTTATCAAAACTCATTTTCTTTTCAAACCAATTAGGGTATTATTCATTATAACATTTTATAATATACTTTAAAATATCTAAGCTTAATTCAAAACTGTTTGCTCAATTTGGGCAGAACAACGTTACGAAAATCGTAATTTTGACCCGTTAACAAAACCATTACCAAACCTTTTCCAATTGTAAATAAACTTAGGGCTTTCTTAAAACACATTAAATTAGGATTACCTACAAACATTCAGACCCTAATTCCCACCCGATCACCCGATTTTAGCAAAACAAGCTCAAGAACTCTAATTTTAGATCATTTCTAGAAACCATACTTAGACATAATATTATCAAAAACTTAAAGAGGTTATTGTTAAGCATACCAAATAAGGGGTGACTGCAGAAATTCGGTTTCTAACTTTTCCTCGATTGCTCGTATTGCTTCGACGAAGTTCTGGCTCGTTTTTAGGGTTTTTGGGTGATAAATCAGTGAATTTGCGAGTTTGGAGGGCGAATTCGAGCTCCTATTTATAGCTACAGGTGCGCCTTAACCTCCTAACACATCCCTGGGTGACTCATGATCGAAATCTGCCATGAATTCGGAGTATCTTGGGCTGCAAGTATGAATAACGTGGCAAAACTTGAACTTGGAACAATTCTGGTGCAGCATCATCCTTCGCGTATTGCGCCACTCATAAGGTCGTAGCTCGCGATACGCGAGCAACACATATCTGCCAGATTTTTGTATTTTACTCTTTTGGTCCCTCAGCTTTGGTTTATTACACTTTTAACCCCTAAACTTCTATCCTTTTATCATTTTATGTGCCAAAACCTTATGTGACATATTTCTAACAATTTCTAAGGTTTCTAAGGCTCGGGATTCGTACGATAACATATATATACATTTATATATATATTATTTTCTTTATTATTTGCTAACTTACGTTTTAGCCCCTCAACTTTACAATACTTATCATTTCATGTTACGAATCATATTAGGATGTATCTTTACTATATTCTAAGCCTCGGGATACTTGTAATAATTATAGATATGTATAATATCCGTATACGTTTATAACTTTACAATAATTACACTTTTAGTCCTTTTACTTTTCCGTTTACTATTAACACACATATTTACACATATGTATCCATCAATTCACACATGTATCATTATGTTACTCACATAAACATATATCCATCTCATACTTTACCTTCGTTAACATTTAACACATCCGTTTATGCATATTTCACCATATAGGCCATTAAACACGTATTTCTAACACATGAAACTTATCTAAGGCATAGTCTTACCACATTTATCAATTAAACTCACGTATTTATAATATAAACACGTATTTAATATATATATATATATCATGTATCTGTCACCTTTGGGGTGTTACACAGTAGCTGTCAAGGAACTCTACATTAAAATTATGACTCTTAAACAAGGTAGAAACATTTAATTTGTATTGGTTGTTGACAGCGAATAATCATCTAATTTTATGGTTTTTCTTCACACTAGAATTGGATGCTACAAGGCAGAAAGATGGCATATACATACCACATGATTGTTACCTAAGTGAAAAAGCTAATTTTGGTCTCAATACTTTCAACGTACGCATCTTGTGGAATGTTAAATTAAAGATGTTGATATGATTGAATTTTTAAAACTTAGATGAATGTGTTCACTTGATTTTTTTTACAGTTTATCAATTGAGAAAGTAAAAGCAAGGATATCAGATGCACCCGCAGACCCGATTACAGTTTCATCTTCTAAACTGTCAGAAGGGTAAGCAACATAATTGAAATGTCACCATTACCATATTAGAAGTATGTTTCAAGCCTTTATTTTTCACGTTAGACATTTATATGTTCTAATGGAAGATGGTTGATGATATGTGTCACAGATAATGTTTTGGTTGTTGTTGAAGATGCACATGTCAAATTTTGCAAAAAGGAGATAAAAATGATATTTCCCAGAATGTCTGGTACATTGAGAAGATGGTGAGACTGGTCATTTTTTTAATCCTCGTGATTTAATGAGTGCTAAAATTAACATTGATGGGAAAAGCAGTCATGTAGTAGAGCAGTCTATATATGCAGTTTTAAACCAACTCTTATCAGACCACTAACCAAATGTCATCCATTCAGGTATTATGTCTAATTATGTATCTTATGTTATTGTTATCCGTTTGAATTAAGATTCATTGTTATATTGTATAGTTACTTGGTTCCAAGTTTTTTTTTAGAGTTAGTTTAGAAAACCCATTGCATCTTGATGTATTTTTTTTAGATAATGCGATATTAAATTTTTTGTGTTGAAATTAATTGGAACTTGCTAGGAATGTGTTTTAAGCAGATGATAATGGTAGCTGTTTACGCTGTGCATTAGAAGGGAGCTGTTTTTGTCTTCCAGCCGACCCAATAAATGGTGGTGGGCCTGCTAAAGCTTCATGGTTTCTATCTTCCCTGTGTGATTCAGAAGACACTCTCCCAGTTGCAATGGGCGCTATGCAACAATTGCCTAACCTACGATCTAAAAAATTGTTCAAAGTACAGGTGGTAAATTGTGTGGATCGGTCCGGGGAATGAATTATGATTGGTTTGGGGCAAAACAACAATTTTGAAAGCTCATCAAATGAGTTGGTTGTGTTTATACTTTCTTCATTTTAAAAAACAACGTATATAATTATGTGAATTTAAATTTAGTATTATTTAATGTTCATTGTGCAATTTTTGTGTCAAAATTATTATCTACTAAAAGGTGATAATATAAATTTATGGGGACAACTTTATGCATCAAGAATTCAAAATCATTATTTACCAATAGAAATAAAACTAATGAATAATAATAACAAATTGTAATGTGAAGCTTGTGTACAAGAGAAAAATGAAAAATAAACGCCACCTGCTCATTTCGGCTATCCCTTCTCTATAAATTGTTTTCTTTGTAACATGTTTTCAAGCCCACTGTGATCCTGTTGGTTTCACTCTTAGTGTAACCTGTTTCAACCGGCTAAGTGGTTATTTATCACCCAAACACTCAACCAAAATGTGTCATTTGGGTTGTTTCAAAAAAATCGGGCAGATATTGCGAGGTCCACTCATAACAATACATTCTTTGTTTTTCGAGACCAATTGGGTGTATGTTTTTAGCTATACATATATTAAGAAAAGCTTCATGTGAAGAAAACAAATTAGGCAATTTTAATTTGGTCGAGTAGCAAGGGACTTGATGTTGGCGAAATAGTCAAATTGTCTAAGGATGTGGTTAGGTAATTAAACAATCTAACCGAAGTTTAAATTTTATTTTAAACTCAATTCTATAAGTTTATATATATTTCATTGGTATTTTGTTACTTATCATCTACTCGTGATAAAAAAACATATTTTTTCACAAAATTATTTTCTGTAGCAAAGAGAGTCAGAGTTTTGATCTGATGTTTTTAATTCCAATTTTGATTCCAACTTGATTAAAATGTATTGAGTTCTTTGCAGGCTTGACATCTGTTGCTGCCTTATGTGGTTATGTGGTTGGTGTAGAGGTATATGTCTACAATCTTGTATATGCTCTTACGCTTTTCTAAACACCAATTGTTATGAGATCTTACCAAATTAAAGGAATAATAGAGCAACAAAGTGAACCAAAGATAAACTCAAGTTTACATGAGCTCAAGAGAATGAACCTGCAGATCTGTTGTATATGTTCTGCACACGTGAGTTTCTATTTGTATGTTGTACTGATTTGATATCCAGTTTTATTCTAACTAAATTTGATTGTGTAGAACTCGACGGAGTCGCTGATGATTAAGGTAACAAAATATTTCCACATGATGGTTTGTTCTTTGGTTCGTTCTTAACTATTTTTATGCTTATCAAATGGAACTCTTTTTTTGCCCTTTTGATTTAACTACCAAGGTATTCCTATTTCTAATCTCAGCTGGAAATGAATCTAACTTAGGTACCTGACCTTATTGCTGAAAACAAGAAGGTATTTATGGATACACATGGTGTGTTTTTTGTCCGAATCAGTCTTGAACTCAGTTGAATATCCTGATTTGGATCGTTTGCTTTCATTGTTCTTTGGATATTCATGGTATGTGTTTATGGGGTTTAATCTTGGATTATGTTTGCTTTGAATAGCATTTTTTTTGTTGGAATAAGCATCTTGTTCTTATTTTCTGTATGTTGCATTTTTTAAAGGGATCTTAGTAGATATCATATATTTTATAGTGTTGTTATTTGATTGAATTAAATGGTGTCTTTACTTGGCTGTAACTTTTCCTAAGACATAGCTCGGAAGCATAATGGGTTTTGAGCGAGTATAATTGATTATCTCCTTGATAATTTTTGCTGCTTTTTTAGTTTGTAGGTGCTTTATTAGTAATTATATATTATGTACTATTGTAACTTAATTTGAATTATTTATCAACTATATGGTATATATATTCTTAATTTCATGTTTTTTTTAAATGTGTGTTATAAAAAGTATTAGTTTATGGTGGAATATTTAATTTTTATAAGCCTATGTAATTTGCGGCAGGTTTTTATGTATCTTTCTAGTTAAAAAATGAACTTTTATGTTGTCTACTCTACTGAATGCATAAAAGCTATTCGTAAGCTACTGGTTACAGTACATTAAATGTTGTATTTAAAAGTATAGATGACATGTAGCTTGTATTAGTGGGAGGACAATATACTACTTAACACATTTGATTGTAACTGTGACTCGTGAGCTTAGTGGGAGGACAATATATTACTTCAATTTTATTTTATTTTACTTTAGGCTAAAGGTTACAAAATAATTTTCAAAATTTGTCTCTTGACCTGCACATAATCTACTACTTCGATTTTATTATATTTTGTGATTTACACGATTGATTAATGGAATTAAGCCTACTGATCAACATGATAATTCATTCATTTTTGTCACCGCATGAATTCAGGGTACTAAAATAGATTGTAATGAGAATTTAGAGCCTATGACATTTTTTCTTCTTGTTCAAAACTTTTTAGATACAACTGGTGTTGGCTTACTCATTTGCATTGCATCTAAACAAATAATGGGACTTTTAGATAGTGTTGTTCATTACACAAATCATACTTAAGTTTGAATTAAACCCGGTTCTGTTAGGTGTAACAACTAATATGCTTCTTGCAATTTCTATAAGTTACAATAGTTGGATCATTATCAGGGTTTTTTCATGGTTTGTGGTGGTATAGGTACCATGGTGGGGCCACCATAACTATGTGTTGTTCGGGACGTTAGATGTATGATTTGGGGAAGGGGGAGGGGGGGGGGGGTTGTATGTTAGTTTGGATACGGAGGGTGTTGTAAACTGGATGATTGTTCGTTGGCTTTTGGCCTTGCTGTTGATGAATGCCCGGTTATTTGATTTGTAAGATTGTTGGTGAAGGTGTTGTATAGATTTGTACATGTGTCTTTTTTGCTTCTTATTTTGTTTTATTATTTCTAATTGTAAACCAGATTGTTGGTGAAGGTGTTGTATAGATCTGACGCTCATACAATTATATTCTATATGAAATTCTATTGCTATAACAATTGGAATATAAGTAGTTGTGATTTTCTATGGCTTATTTCCTTTGAACCTCCAAATCAACCTAAAACTCCATTACATTATACCGTTCTTAGATGATAAAGATCAAAACAATATGAAATCGCGCAAACAGAAATGAATATCTTGTTGTAAATCGTTGTCATCGCCGAACGCACAAACATGAGACAAATAACGCGCGGGTACCCCACTAGTTATATATATATTAGAAAGACGTGGTAATTATACGTGTTTAAAATACCAGGTTATATGTGTTTATATATGAATACATGTGAAATAAATGTGATGATAATCCAAATAGATAAATATGTAGTGATTACGTATCTAAAAGATAACACGGTGAAATATTGATAAAACGTCTATTCGGGCAAAATACGTATTTATAATTATCGTTATAAGTATCCAAAGGATTAGAAGTTATTAAAAATATATCCTAATATGATTCATAGCATAACATGATAAGTATTATAAAGTTTGATATAATAAATATATATATATATATATATATATATATATGTATATGCATATTATCGACGTATCCCGAGCCTTAGAAACCTTAGAAAATGTGAGAAATATGTCCCATGAAGTTTTGGTAACTAAAATGATAAAAGAATAAAGTTCGAGGGCCTAAATTGAACTAAATAGAACTAGAAGGGCTAAAAGAGTAAAAACCAAAAAGCTGGGCGGAATACACAGGATATGCGTATCGCGCAAGCCTGCCCCAACACCCATGCGATACACGAGGGCAAGGGTTGCAGCAGAAATGTGACATGCTTGTTTTTTAGCCACGTCTTCGACGTATTTCGCAAGTTTAGCACCTCCAGACGTCAAATTAGGTCCAATAGTCACCCATATACGTGTCTAGACCCTGTTGCGCACCCAACCAGTATATATACATTATCAAATCGTTCAATTATAAGCACCAATTCACGAAATCCTTCCTCAAAAACCCATAAACCCAACAGAAACTTCAAGGATTGAATACGCACAAACGATGAGGTCCCAAGAGCTAAAATTCTGTGGATGGGCACTATTAGATATGATTAACAATAACTTCTTTCAGTTTAATTTAATATTGTGTCTAAGTATGATTTCTAAAAATGTATAAAAATTAGGGTTCCAAAGCTTGTTTTGCTAAAATTGGGTAATTGGGTGAGAATTAGGGTCTGAATTTTTGTAGGTAAACCTAAAATAATGTGTTTAAAGAAAGACCTAAGTATATTTCACAATTGGAAAAGGTTTGGTAAAGGTTTCGTAAACAGGTCAAAATTAGAGTTTTTATAACGTTGTTCTGCCCAAATTGGATAAACGGTGTTGAATTAAGGTTTGATATTTTAAAGAATATTTTAAAATGTTATAATGGATGATACTCTAAGTGGTTTCAAATAAAAATTATCTTTGATAAAGAAACAAGAAAAACGTGAAATTAGGGTTTCTAAAGATAGTTAATTAATATAAAATAATCTGGAGGGTATGGGGACTTGATTTTTGGTATGGTAACATGTTATTATATATAATAAGTATATATGAGTTTAAAATGAATAAATAATAACGTATTAAAAATACTAAGTTAATCGGATATTTAGAAGTACGTGTGGACCGGAAGGGTAGGCGCTTGTACACCGGGGTTTCTGGCAAAACGGGGGTGTCACATAAATCCCAACTGGGACCTTATATACCTCACTGGGAGATCCTGAGGTGAGCGTTTACTTATAGGAATGCGCGTCTTCATATTATCAGTAAAAAAATTATTTTGCCTATAAGGGCATTTTGGTCATTTTTGCCTAAAGAGAGATACACCTTAATATTTAGATATTAGTAAGATAATAAATGATATAAATAAACATAGGAGTGTTTATAATACATAACCTTGTGTAAACATCATACGATACGCGAATTAGGTTAGATTGGAAATCGTTGCGGGAATTCTATCTTAATAAACCAGTTAAAGATATAAGATGAGTTTCTATAAGCCCTATATTATATAGTGAGTCCTATGAGGCCACTATTAAATGTTTTAAATGCTTTTTAATATTTTCGGGCTAGTATACATACATAATTGATGAAAATATATTCAACTGATAATTGTGATTTGATATATATACGTGTTATATGATGAAGTTGTTCTAAATTGCTTATACGTGTTATGCAATTATATTGATTATAATGTGATGTGTATATACTTGCTTTGAAATCAAGTAGCCAAGTGACGAGGGAGTTGTTACTAAACGTATAGTGAATATATATGATTATATGAGAACAGGTGGTGTATTTGCTTATGTTAATATGTAGTGGATACGCCGCTGGTACATCCTATATATATACATAATAATATAAGTTACCCGATATGTTGGAAGTATGAAGGGTACGTACGCCGCTGGTACATCCTGTATACATACACTAACAGTAAATTGGGGAATGTCCATTTGTTGTAGTATATGAATGTCTTATCGTTGTTTAATAACAAACCTAAAGCATCTCGTTATTTAACTAGGGGTAGGTAGTGTACATGATCAGTGACAAAGTCATTAAGATAAAAAAAATGACTTAATAGAGTTAAAGCATGAGTAGCTACTAGAACCTAATAGAGTTAAAGCATGAGTTACTATTATGACTTATTAGAGTTAGAGCATGTGTTTCTACTGAAGACGAAGGGTCGCTGCTTACCCCTATAGTGGTGGCTTAGGGAACCGTGTACGGACGTAGCGGCAGTCGGACATCGCAATAGCTATCTTACGACAAGGTGGGATGACGATGGCATTGGCGGGCGAACCTTTCGCAGGAGATGAAGAATAGTGAGACGCTACTTCCCCATAGTGGTGGCTTAGAGAACCGTGAATGGACGGAGCTGCATTGGGTCATTGTAATTACTATCTTTCGAGATGGGATGAAGCGTGCAGTGGTGAGCGGACTATTCATGGAGAACCAAAATAGTTGGTTAAATATAGTGACCTAGAAGTTAAGCCTAGGGACATGGTTAAGATAATAGGATATTTTATCATAGTGGTTATGTGTTAGGATTTTATATGTGATATAAATGTGTTGTGAAAACCAGGTAAACACTTAAAAGGATTTTGAACTAAACGGTAAAACTCACCAACGTAAGCTGACTTTTTAAAAGTATGTATGCTAGTTTTACAGAGACGTTTAGAAGTAAAGGCACGGATCTTGTGAGGACGGGATAATCGGGAAAGCTATCAAGAAAGAGTTTCTGGCAAGCTAGCTTAGTTATAGTTTTCGTTATTATAATTAGCTGTAGTTATGTACAATATCTCTCTTACTGTAGTACTTAGCTTATATAAATAAAAGTTTTAAATTTTCGCTGCTTAATATCTCTGTTGTGCCATGTGTTCATGAGTAAATCCGACATGTGACCCCTCCCAGGGCCAAGTCTAGAAGTTGGTGCCACAAGTTGGTATCAGAGCCTTGGTTTAAGAGATTTAGGTACAAGCGCGGTTCCTAGACTTAAACTAGGACTCTGGGTAAAGTAAGTTAAGATATGAAATATAGATGCCAGCTAGGATAGCTTGTGCCAATAAGAATAAAAATGCATAAAGAACATAATAGGTGGGACTTAGGATATGCGAATGTGGGAATTACACGATTGCAATTAGCTACTGCAATTTTGTATTTACCATATTAATATATCATAAGAACTAACTATTGTGTGGCTAAGTGCGGGATAGGTTAAATAATAATGAGATACCTAAAGGCGATTCACAGATTTTTTTTTTAACTTAGAGTTTCTGTGAAAATAAAGAAGTAAAGTTTGGACACTAGGATAAGTGCGGTGAAAAGTAACTGGGTCTTGAACGCTGTTAGAGCATATTCCTATGCTACAGTGTGTCTCGTGTATTGTATCTATATGAAGAGCATTTGTATGAGTCTAAGGGCATCGTACTAGTTGGTCCGCCTTACCAAATGGTACGCCCGTACCATTGGTACGTTGGATGGTACGCAACTTAGTATGTGTTACCTATAAATAGGTTGACTTGTTTAGACTAGAGGGACTCTGAGTCATATCTCTACAATCTTTGTGTGTGTTTCTGTGAGTATGCTCTCAAGCCTTTATCAATACAAATCTCATTTGTATTAATTTCTGATCTCGTCTCTATCTCGATATCACTAGATTAGCAAACGATCCATCACTCCACGTCTTTACAAACGCATCATAATTATATAAGTGCACATATAATTATCACGAATCAAAAATTTGGAGACTCTACATCACATAAGTTCTGAAATGTCACCTTAAGCAAGGCACCTGAAGACACAATTGAAGATAGATGCAGTCACGGTGAAGGAGAAATGAGAGTTGCTATGACGGGAATAGTGGAAACAACGTTCCAAGCTACGTTGCTATCTTCGGAAGACCATAGGAAATCACTATAGGCGATAGGCCGGAAGGCTTGAAGCAGAAGCAGTTGAAGTCAATAATAGTTCAAAGAAGAATGGCGGAGGTTACCACAAGATAGATTAAGAATCGATGAGCTTAGGAGCTACAAGTGCAAGGAGAATCAATTCAAGAATGCAGGATGGGAGCACTTGACTGTTATAGGTATAGGAAAGAAGATCGCTTAATCAATTGTCGTCCCAATCAGAAAAAGCATTACAATTATGGAAGTCCGGAGTAGGCCAAGAAGAACTTACGTCCTAGGAGATGTTGTTCCTTCAACAAAATGGCGGGATGAAAGCACATGATGATTGGAAGAGCTACATGGGGAAGAATTCTAGCACAAAATAGGAGAAGCATTGTCAAGGAATCCCGTAATCAAGCTACCTTAGACATCTGAGGATTACGTCTTCCTTAGGAGAAATGCAAGCCACCGAGCTAGATGATCTCAAGACGAATGATGATATACGGATGAGCCTGACAATACGAAATTGCAGTAATGGCGTTTATACTCAAAAGATGGAGACATTATTTATACGAGGTTATGCATCGGACGTCTAAAACCGGATTATTAGATAAGTAATAGATATTAGGACATGTAGTATGGAGGCAAACGTTTGGCGTACGGAAAGGTGAAAGCTGAGCATTAGAAGTCTAACGAAGACGTATTTCCCAAGGAGTTAGCAGATTTGTTCATCCAAAAGATCGTTGCGGTTTTCGAAGTAAGCTCAGAGTGAGATAATTCATACGTCTAGAACTTAGTAGATACGCAGGTAAGATTACGTACTAACCTAGGAGAGCAAAGTGCGCGGTGAGAAATTTCCATCTTGAGTTGATTACGGGTTAAAACAAGTTTCGAGGACGAAACCTTGTTTAAGGGGGGTAGAGTTGTAACATCCAAAATTTCACAAAATGATAAATACATGACTATATATAATTATATATATATATATATATATTAGAAAGACGTGGTTATACGTGTTTAAAATATCATGTTATATGTGTTTATATATGAATACATGTGAAATAAATGTGATGATAATCCAAATAGATAAATACATAGTGATTATGTATCTAAAAGATAACACGGTGAAATATTGATAAAACGTATATATTCGGCAAAATACGTATTTATAATTATCATTATAAGTATCCAAATGCTTAGAAGTTATTAAAAATATATCCTAATATGATTCATAGCATAAAATGATAAGTATTAAAAAGTCTGAGGAGGTAAAACGTAAATTAGCTATAATAAATAAATATATATATGTATATGTATATTATCGAACGTATCCAGAGCCTTAGAAACCCTAGAAAATGTTAGAAATATGTCTCATAATGTTTTGGTACATAAAATGATAAAAGAATGAAAGTTCGAGGTGTAAGGATCGAAATCTCTCCTCACGCGATATCAAGTCTATAAATCACCGTGCGGAATCCAATGATTATAGATGATTCAAGAATAAACAATTAAAGCAATGAACAATCAAAGAAAGTAATAAAAAGAACAAACCGATTGAAGAACACTTGATTGATCACATTGGTTGCAACACAAAAGTCGAAATTCTCTAAGGAGAATTTCGTGAATTACACTTCAAGAACACTAGAGCCAACAACCAACAAAACCAGCAACCTATTAATGTGGGAAGGGTTTCCCTTCTATAGGGATTCTCCATCTTGGAGAACAAGTCATCCTAAAAACCCTAAATCCTCACTAATTTCCGTATCACAAAACTCCCCTTAAACTCATTCTAATTGAGCCCAAGCACATCTAAAATGGCCCAGTGACCTAATATACCCATAACCCATCTAATTTTCACCTATTCTAACACATAGGCCTTCAAAATAATCTGCCAAAGGATAATTTAATACACAAGCCACAAATTATTCCCTTACACGAGGGCCTAAATTGCACTAAATAGAAATAGATGGGCTAAAAGAGTAAAAACTAAAAAGTTATGCAATTACATTGATTATAATGTGATGTGTATATACATTATTTGAAATTATGTAGCCAAGTGACGAGGGAGTTGTTAGTAAACGTATAGTGAATATGTATGATTATATGAGAACGGGTATTGCATTTGCTTATTTTAATATGTGGTGGATACGCCGCTCGTGCATCCTATATATATACATAATAATGTAAGTTACCCGATATATTGGAAGTGTGGAGGATACGCCGCTGGTACATCCTGTCTAAATACACTAACGGTAAATTGGGTGATGTGGTGAATGCCTTATCACTGTTAAATAACAAACCTAAAGCATCTAGTTATTTAACTAGGGGTAGGTAGTGTACATGATCAGTGACAAAGTCATTAAGATGAGAAAATGACCCAATAGTGTCACACCCCC
>JBCNJP010000012.1:36009893-36114049 GCA_039602395.1 Deinandra increscens subsp. villosa
AGGGAGAACTATGATAAAATAACCAGATATGTTCCTGATTTGACCCACGGATCATATTTCAATGAATGAGTGATATCTCTTTGAATCTCAACCATCTCTGATGAAAGATTTCTTTGCATTTTAGGTACCCCATTAGAATAAGATGGGTAAGTAAACTATTTCTCAATTGAAATCCACAAATCTTCATCAACTTTATCAACATATGCCTTAAAACTTGTTACCCAACTTGGATAATCATTAGGCTTTACCAGTTTTGGCACATTCTGATGTTCATAAACAGTAAAAGCATCAATTGCATTCATTTTGAAAATTTTTATAACTCTGCTTCAACAAACCGAAAGAAGAATTTCAGAAATATTTTGTAATTTTTTAAACATTTTCTTTCAAGAAAAACAAACTTTGAAAGACAAAATCTTTACTAAGAAAAGAAACAAAACAAAGAAAAAATAATACGGTAAAAACACAAACAAAAACAAACGTATTTATGTTAGTTAACCGACTCGACAAACACAAAATAAATTTTACGTTAGCGAACCAATTCAACAAACACAAAACTTTGTGTAATATTTTTTTAAATTGTGTTGTTTAAAACTTGTGATTTAAAAAAAAAATACTTTTGTTTTGTTTTGTTTGTTGTTTTAGAGAACAAGACTTATAAAAGACACCTTGTTTTTTTTTAAAAAAAAACTATAGGTATTAAAACTTTTTTTTTTAAGAATATAAGTCTATTCTTCCGGCGAAGAAGATCCGGCCGGCGAACTTTTTCCGGCGACTAAAATCGCAAACCACCCAAAAACTTCAATCGATCGTATCTTTTTTAATTTTAAACCAAATTTCAATCTGAAAGTTGTTTTGAGCTCGTGAGATCAAGAGGATTCAAAAGAGCACCATTGTTGGGAGGTTTTGAGCAGGTTTGAACACCAAACGAACTACCTCCGGCGAATGAAAAAAATGGTGAAATCGTGATCTTCTCAAAAGACACCAAATTAGAAACCGATTGCTGAAATAGAATAGTATGATCGAAAGGAACTTATAGCAACGAGAATTACATGAAACGATCAAGTATTCAAAGATTTTCCATTGATGAGGATGAAGAAGATGTGAAGAAGCTGTGAAATTGCGATCCAGATCAAAACTCAACCAAAATTGTAACCGATTGTTGCATTAGATGTGTAATAACCTTTAGAAACTTCTTGTACCGATTAGAATCACCAAAACACAGTAATCTGTTCCCATTTTACGGTCAAATATAGAACAGTTTGACCTCCAAAAGTTAAACTTGATGAATTGAGCAATTTCAGCCTTGATTTCAATCAAAAATTGGTGTAGAATCACGCCTGGAATGCACTGATACCAATTGTAAACTCGATTTGTCTCGATCTAGTGATTTGTACACCAAAATTGGACCGAAAGTTGGTCGAAACTCAAGAACACAAAATCATAAATTAATCTCAGTTTATAGCTCAAATTGGATCAATGTTTACATGAATCAACTCGTTAACAATTCCTAATCATGATCCTAGACTCAGTTCTCTCAGAAAAACGAAATAAAAAATTCCTCCCTCTAGAATTGGACTCAGGAACACGGTTATGGCGAGGTTCTACTTTACCCGAACTCTAAACAAATATTTATACTGGATCCAGTTCGGGACCACTTCGGTTGATGGCAGGTTCACTTCACTGGTCCTCCTTGAATTCGTTAGCAGATTCAAATCTGGTTCATTTGGTCTCCAATTTGTTTGTTCGTGGGCAGCTTCTACATCTATATCTCATATATATGAGATATTCTATTTCACAACAAAGCACCTAAGGTAATACCAAAATTACACTTTCTACCCTAGACATGATCTAACTAAACTAACCAAACCAACTAACGCTCTAACTGTGATACACACACGTCACACTGAAAATGCTCTAACAAAAGGAACGGTAACTTTTTTTCAGTTACAAAGAAGTAGGGAGTCATTGACCCCACGGATATCTGTTTCACCACCCAATTCATCCAATCAGTGAAAAAGAGCAGTTAAAACCCTAAAATCCCTCGCCGACTATAAAATCCTCACTCACTCTCCAAAATATACATTGTTCCTAAATCGCTATCCTCACCAAGCAAAGTATCCCCTCATATTGTTGGGTTATATAACTAATTTTCGATTTAGACACGAGTATGCAACGGATATTATCCTATGAATTAATCTAACTAACCGGATAGATAATGTGTACCTTTTGGGCTCGGCAAGAGAAGATCTTCTAGGATTTGAAGTAAATCCCTCTACGATCGCACACACGACACACCGATGTACGTATGCTAGTACTTGATCACGAACTCCTCTTCTTTATGAAGGCTTGGTCGAATCACAAGAAAATCGAACCCCTTGGGTTCTTTTTCCTTTGCCGAAAATTAGAGAGAGAAAAGAGAGAGGATTAGGGTTTTTACTTTATCAGATATAATGCACCCTTAAACCTTAAACCCATAGGGTCTATTTATAGTGTTTAGGAAACTTGGAAAACAAGATAGGGATTGGGATGGGGAGGCTCACGAATTCGGCCCTAAGGCCCTATCCCAAAACCTTTCCTAATTGTAATCTAATTACAACTCTCTTTAATTGACAACTAACACCCCGCTAACAATTAACTGTTAGTTTTAACGACTCCTCGTTAAATATTCGTGATAAATATTAATTAACTGATTAATTAATACAAATACATTAGTGTCGAGACGTGTAACCCCGTAGGCTTAAATACTTTCCAGACATATGTTTATTTATACGTGATCATATCCCTACAGCTCCCACTTGAGCTCGTAATAATAAAGGTAATAACATTGGTAGTGTCTAGCAACACGCCAATGCTCCCGAAAATATTTAAGTACAGTTTCTTAAAGTGTATTTAAATGGTACAGTCATTTACTATCCCTTTGTTACCGACACCGTTGTTAAATATGAATATGGATCAAGGTCATTTCATACTTTAACGATTCTGTTTCTCATTCCATAACTAGTTAAAGATTACCAAATTTAAATCGAGACACATCTGGATTTCATTTGGGCATGGCCATGCAAACATCTTAATTAGTCCCAATGAGGGGCCCAGTGGTATCTGCTTCAACTTTTAAGCTAAAGGAACAAATCCTCTTGACTACACGTGTCCAGTCACATACTTCACTACACTTACTGAAAATAGCCCTTTTGTACTACCTTATCCAGAATAGTTAGAACTATATCAAGTAGGTGCAATCCATATATGCATGACCTGCTTGTATCTCAAGTCTAAGGATAAGTAAAGCAACCATTTACGAGTTTCACTTAATGACGACGATCCATAAAGTGACAATTCGTTAGTGGGGTAGTCCGATATGCATCCTATGAATACCATGTGAGTTTGGTGGGACCATCCATTATATATTCCAAGAATATTACCAATCACTCAGATTTTTCTTAGTTTAACTATATTCCCATATAGTTAATTGACAATGGACAGTTTAGAATACTTGACAAGTACTCAAGGATTAAACATGCAAATATAGGACACAATTTACTATTAAATGAAATCAAACATATCAAGTACTTTATTTCATTATATAAATAGAAATTGTTTAACATCCCTTATCCAAATACCGAACATCAGACATACATGATTTAACTGGCTAATTTTAGTCCCATGCCCTCGGCATGCCTTTCAAGCTTCGGCCTCGACAAGGCTTTTGTGAAAGGACCGGCTAAGTTAATATCTGTGTGAACTTTGATTAATCTGATTTCACCTAGTTCGATCTGCTCACGAACATAGTGATATCTCCTGGCATAGTGTCTGGCGCCCTTCTGAACTCCAGGTTCTTTGGTAATGATTAATGCACCAGTATTATCACAGTACATATCAATAGGCCAAGTTACTTGTAGGGATCACGTCAAGCCCACAAATAAATTTCCTTATCCAGACCGCCTCCATTGCAGCCTCCGAGGCAGCAATGTACTCAGACTCTGTTGCAGACATAACAACTGTGGCTTGTTTCTTGCTTTTCCAATCCACAGCGCCTCCATTCAGAACGAAGACGTACCCAGACTGAGACTTCGTGTCATCTCTATCAGTCTGAAATCCAGCATCGCAGTATCCGGTCACTTTCAGCTCTTGATCTGGACTTCCCCCATATACCAAAAAAAAATCTCTAGTAGCCCGTAGGTACTTGAGAATGGTCTTAACAGCAGTCCAGTGACTTTCACCTGGATTCTGTTGAAATCGGCTAACGATATTCTGCGCAAACGCTATATCAGGTCTAGTGCATCTCACCGCATACATTATAGAGCCTACAGTCGAAGCATAAGGGACTCTTTGCATACGCTTCACCTCATCAGGTGTAGAATCACCTTGTTTGACCGATAGACCAAGTCCTTCCTGCATAGGTACTGTACCACGCTTGGAATTCTCCATCTTAAACCGCTTCAAGATCTTATCAATATAAGCACTTTGACTTAGTCCAATCAACCGCTTAGTTCTATCTCTATAGATCTTGATTCCAAGAATGAATGCTGCTTCTCCCAAGTCTTTCATGGCAAAACACTTTCCAAGATGGGATTTTACATATTGCAACATTGGAATGTGTTTTCCTATAATCAATATGTCATCTACATATAAGACAAGGAAAGTAACATTACTCCCACTAGCTTTACGATATACACATGGCTCATCGGGATTCTCAACGAAACCAAACTTTTTGATTTCTTCATCAAACCGTTTATTCCAACTCCTCGATGCTTGCTTTAGTCCATAAATGGACATTTGAAGCTTGCATACTTGGTTGGGATGTTTTGGATCAATGAACCCTTCAGATTGATCCATATAGACTTCTTCATCCAAGTAACCATTTAAGAAGGCAGACTTAACATCCATTTGCCATATCTCAAAGTCATAGTACGCTGCTATGGCTAAGAGAATCCTAATAGCTCTAATGTCAGCTACTGGTGAAAAGGTCTCATTATAGTCAACGCCAAAACGTTGAGTATAACCTTTCGCCATGAGACGAGCTTTATAGGTGTGTACATTTCCATCCATGTCGGTCTTCTTCTTGAAGATCCATTTACTCCCAACGGTCTTCGCATTAGGAGGAAGATTAACGAAGTTCCAAACTTGATTATCTCTCATGGATTTCATTTCCACGTTCACAGCTTCAAGCCATTTGTCAGATTCCGGATCTGATAATGCAGCTTTGAAGTTCAGAGGCTCATCGAGATCTCCTGATATGTTTTCCTCGGATTCGACTAGACCAATCCATCTATCCGGATTACGTATGACCCTTTCGGATCTACGAAGTGGAATCGCAACATCATCGAATTGAGGTTCATCACTTTGAACATCCCCCCCCCCCAAGTTGATGATTGCTAGTTGTTTCAGAAGGTGACACATCTTCTAGTAGTTCTACAAGTCTCCCACTGTTCTCTTGAGCTATAAAAATCTTTTCAAAGAATTCAGCATATCGAGCAACACGAACAGTACTTTCGGAAGGATTGTAAAAGTAGTAACCCATTGTTTCCTTTGGGTATCCTACGAAGATGCACTTAGTAGTCCTGGGTTGTAGTTTGTCAGGCGTATCACGCTTCACAAGTGCCTCACATCCCTAGACTCTTAAGTAAGACAACATAGGGACTTCTCCATGCCACAATTGATGCGGTGTCTTTTCAACCTTCTTGGTTGGAACCATATTTAGAACGCGTACAGCGGTTTCTAGAGCAAAATCCCAAAATGATATTGGGAGAGTTCTAAGGTTCATCATCGACCTCACCATTTCTAGTAGGGTTCGATTCCTCCTCTCAGACACTCCATTATGCTGAGGAGTGTAAGGTACGCTGTTGGACAATTCCACACTCTTTAAGATAATCCTTAAACTCTTGGCTTAAGTATTCTCCACCACGATCCGAACGAAGGATCTTGATGGTCTTTTCGAGTTGATTTTCTACTTCGTTCTTGAACTCTTTGAATGTTTCAAACACTTCATGTTTATGTTTAAGCAAGTAAACATAACCATAACGACTGAAATCATCCGTGAAAGTCACGAAGTAGCTAGCACCTTTTCTTGACACTTGCCTAAATGGGCCACAAACATCAGTATGAATGAGTCCAAGTAGTTCTTTAGCCCTTTGCGGCTTGTTCGGAAAGGGTTTTCTTGTCATCTTTCCTGAGATACAGGAAACACATTTTTCAAATGATTCATCATTTGATTGTAAGATCCCTTCACGTTGAAGTCTTTCAATGCGGTTTTTGCCAACATGGGCAAGGCGACAGTGCCAAAGATAGGTAGAGTCCAAACTAGTTTTGGCTCGTTTGCTTATATTGTACATTGAATTATTTGAAACACAACCACGCATATCAATTTCATAAATGCCATCACAAGGAACAACATCAAAATAATGAACATTATTTTTAGAAACTGAAATACCAATATTATTAAATGCATTAATAAATCCTTGGTTTTTCAACAAGGAAACTGAAATAACACCTCTAGTAATAGAAGGTGCATAATGACAATTGTCTAATACAATAATTAACCCAGAAGGCAGAATTAAATGATATTCTCCTATAGCTTCCACAGCTGCTGGCAAACCATTTCCCATGAACAACTGCAAAGCTCCAGGCTTCAGTTTCCTCCTCTTTCTAAGACCCTGTAACGAATTACAGATATGAGTTCCACAGCCAGTGTCATACACCCATGAATCACACTTAGAAAAGGAAAATAATTCAACTGTGAAGATACCTGAAGTACTAGCCCCGCTAGTATTCTTTTTCTTCTTCATCAACTCAGCTAGATAGGTAGGACAGTTCCTCTTCCAGTGTCCAACTTCACCACAATGGTGACAGATCTGGTCTTTAGCCGGATGCTCTTTTGCGGCCGGAGGGGTTTGCTTGGTTTTAGGAACAAGCGCAACTGCCTTGCCCCTTTCCCTTACCATCATTCTTGCCCTTCGCCTTTTGCGTTCGTTTAGCCTTTTGGATCTTTCCCCCTTTGATCATAAGAACTTGGGGTGTTTCAGTGGCCTTCTTAGGAATCGTTTTCTCATACTCGACAAGCATAGCATGAAGCTCATGTATAGTTTTGGTCATACTATGCATGTTGTAGTTGCGCACAAAACCCTCTAATCCTTCGTAAGAGATTTGAGGATCATGCCAACTGCCACAACCTGATTATACCCATAATTGAGCGATTCCAATTTGTCAAAGTAGCTCTTCATCTTGAGCACATTACTACTGACCGATTTACCAGTTTCAAGCTTCAAGTCGTGGAGTTCCACAACTAGGTCGAACAATTCAACACCAGCTTGTTTTTCATACATCTTCTTTAGCTCTTTGATCATATCACAAGGTGTATGAAATTCATATTGCTTATGAAGATCGGGAGTCATACTCGATATCATCATGCAAGCAACCTCATCGTATCCACTATACTCTGCATTGTAGAATGCTTTCTCTTGTTCAGAAGCATTAGCAGCTGGCTCGGTCGGCCAATGATTTTCAAGGACATCGGTCCTACGTTCAACTCTAAGGACGATCCTTAGTTGATGATACCAGTATTGAAGTTAGATCCATTCAGCTTTTCTCTTTCAAACATTTGACGAAAAGCATGACCAACATTGTTTTGAGGAGGGTTTGTTGCCATCTACAAAACAGATTAAGTTCAAAAATCAGTATTTTCGATAATCTTTTCCTTAATAATTTAATTACCCAATGTTTAAACACTTTTAAACAATTAAGCTTATTAAGGTTAGGATCCTAATGACATGCCCTCATTTCATCAGTTGATCTGCTAGAAATGATGCATTCAAAAGGTATGTGACGATCAATGATTGTATTCCAAATACAATTCCTAGATTTTATGGGACCTACAACTTGCACCAAGTGATTTGTAGTCATGTTTCATCCCATCTTTTGCCACGGGCTAAGGGTCTCACCGCCTAGCTCGCTTTAAGTCGTCCAACTAAGAACTCACAAATTGTCCACCATTGTGTACCAATGAGTGGGAATTTGCCATGTAAATGCCATTTTACCATTGTGTACCAATGAGTAAGATGACATCCACAAGTGTCCTTTTCAAGGTGGATGGCAAAGACTTAAGTTTGGTTTGGGTCAAAACAATTTTGATGTGTGATCAAAAATGTTATGTGTGAAGGTTCATGCACACCTTCATCACATAATGTGTTTATAAAATTCTTAGTTTGTCTTCCAAATCAAAAGAGCTCGGTAGCTCCATTTGCAACACACAAAGAAGCGTAGGGGTGAGGTTTGCACTTTGAAATTAAAAACCTACCCACTTTAGGGAAGCATGGCGACCCGACTTATACCTCTCTTAGAGTGTGTTCAAATGGGTGAGCCGGTGTTTCTTTTGAGTTTTAGGACACAAATTTTATTTTTATAAACAAAATCATATTTCAATAGTTCATTAGCAAATTTCGATTTTCATAAAATATATTTGCAATAAAACCTTTTATTATGTCACAATTATCACAAATAATCACATAATCTTAGGGTTTCTAATTATCTAACATTTTAAATTTTCAGTTCTCTTTGATCAAAGTAATAACCATGAATGATTTGCATGAAACTTCATGGTTTTTACTTCCTTTTAACATTTAAAACAAAGGTACAACATTTTGTTTAAACAATTATCAAATAACAAAAACTTGGGTTCTTAATTTTAGATCACAAGAATCGAATTTTAGACCTAAAATATGGGTTTCCGATTCGGCTAGAGGTTTTCGATCCATTATATAGATTTCGATCGGAATTAGGGTTTCCGATCGGGATTACGGTTTTCGATTCCGGCGAATTTTAGTTTACGATTTACGATCGGGAACCAGGGTTTCCGATCGAAAACTAGCGGCGGGTCGAGAACCGTTTTTTGATCCAGAACCATCCTGCGGGTCGAGAACGGTTTTCGATCGAGAACCAATCAGTGGGTCGAGAACCGGTTTTCGATCGAGATACAACCGTTGGGTCGAGAACCGGTTTTCGATCGGGATTTAGGGTTTGCGTTTTTTACCAATTTGCGAAATCCGATTTTCCAATTGTAAAAGACGATTTTGAGTGGATCGAAAAGCTAGAATCTTGATTAGAAAACATGTTTCTAATCGAATTAGGTTACCCCCCCCCCCCCTAAGTTTTTATTCCCGGTAATTAATTAAAATCATAGGTGGCTCGTGATACCACTGTTGGGTCATATAACTAATTATCGATTTAAACACGAGTACGCAACGGATATTATCCTATGAATTAATCTAACTAACCGGATAGATAATGTGTACCTTTTGGGCTCGGCAAGAGAAGATCTTCTAGGATTTGAAGTAAATCCCTCTACGATCGCACACATGACACACCGATGTACGTATGCTAGTACTTGATCACGAACTCCTCTTCTTTATGAAGGCTTGGTCGAACCACAAGAAAATCGAACCCCTTGGGTTCTTTTTCCTTTGTCGAAAATTAGAGAGAGAAAAGAGAGAGGATTAGGGTTTTTACTTTATCAGATATAATGCACCCTTAAACCTTAAACCCATAGGGTCTATTTATAGTGTTTAGGAAACTTGGAAAACAAGATAGGGATTGGGATGGGGAGGCTCACGAATTCGGCCATAAGGCCCTATCCCAAAACCTTTCCTAATTGTAATCTAATTACAACTCTCTTTAATTGACAACTAACACCCCGTTAACAATTAACTGTTAGTTTTAACGACTCCTCGTTAATTATTCGTGATAAATATTAATTAATTGATTAATAAATACAAATACATTAGTGTCGAGACGTGTAACCCCGTAGGCTTAAATACTTTCCAGACATACGTTTATTTATACGTGATCATATCCCTACACATATAATCAAAGAACTCAAAAATGGCTTCTCAAACCTCAGAAAATCCTGAAAACCCTCCAAATAAAACAGAAATTCTAAAGATGGTCAATTCTATGAACAAAGGCACAAGATTTAACACTATCTCCGGAATAAACATCAATCATTTAGATAGAAAGTGGAAGCTAATGATGCACACCCTCATCTACAGCCTGACTGCAAAAGTTGGATCATCAGATCAGGCCAATGAGTCCGTATACTCCATAATGATCGCTCTAATTCTAAACAAAAGGGTGGATTATGGAGCAATACTCTGGAAGAATCTGATAAAAAGAATTGAAGACAAGCAAAAGGAAAAGAAAGAAACACCTTATATTCCATTTATCATATTTCCCTCTTTACTAATTTTCAAGAAGGCTCAGGAAAAATCAATAGCACTAATAGTAGATAAACATGACTCCACCATCCTGAAAATACTGAAGAAGTTTGAATCAGGTACAACTCACTCCATATCTTCTGTACCTTCTTCCTTGCTATCAATTATACCAGATGGATCTCCATTCCTTATGAAATACAAACTAGGAATAGAATCACATGAGCAGAACCCATCAGAACCAGAATAACCAATCCATGACCACAGCCCACAAGCATCCCATTTTTTTGAGTCAGTTAATCTAAACGGAAACTCACCCAACTCTCCCACATCCATTTCCCCGCCCCGGCCTACAAAGACTTCAACCCTAACCCACCAAACTCACCACCTCACATCCACATCCCTAAAATAGCCATAAAGCCCAGCCTGTTTGATGACTCTGAAAGTCATCAACAAGCACCAACACGTGGAGACTCAATGAGTCATTTAAAATTGGAAAAGCGTTCACAAGGATTGGTTCTATGAAAAACCGTAAGACGGATCTTACTAAAGGTTTGCTTGATCGTAGAGTGAAAACAAGACGTAAATAATAGTTTGTTTTATTGAAATCAACATAGACTCAATTACAAACTCTCTCTGAAGCTCTCTAGAGAAACACTGTAAAAAACACATAGTTAAGAACTGGTCTCTCTCACTCGTTCTCACTCGTGTATCACATTCAAAGCACAAGTTCCTATATATATACGTCTGCTCCGAGCTCCCTCCGAACTCCAAGTTCGGCCGGTCCGAACCTCAGGTTCGGACCTAGTTCGGCTAGCAGCATGAACTTGTCTTGAATCTTCATATCATCTTGTTCAGATACTTCACATGACGCACAGATTATGTATCAACAAACTCCCCCTCGTCATGTGCAGTATCTGTTCGCCAGTTAAAACATATTCCTTGAACAAACTCCCCCTCAACTTGATGGTAGCTTGATCTTCGAATACTTGACGATGAACAGTTTCTTTCATCTTTATCAACAGCTTCAGAAGACTTGAAGTTGTGATAAACTCTTTCCTTTGAGTACCTGGCCAACATAAATAACCTTGGTGCAAAACTTCTCTTCGAGAAACCAAGATATGAATTTTGAAAATGTTTTTCGTATCTTGTGTCGATCAATCGAAAATAAATAAGAAATAAAATCTTTTTGATTTTTAGAAAGTTTATATCAAAACAAACCTAAAATCTTTTTGATTTTTCAAACTTATGCTAAAACACACCAAAAATCTTTTTGTACTTTTCGGAAATGAAATGTAAATGCAATGCATAAACAAACTCTATTTTTGGGTATTTTGTGAGAAAGATCATGACGCAAGATCATATCAGACATAACGCATCTAGCACATTTCAATTTCGGTCTTAATCAGCACGCAAGCCAAGATAATCGCAAATACAACATTGATTGTTTATTTCAGCATGTACCAATCATATTTATCGTTTTCAGATATGCTTAAGGTAATTTTTATCATGCACTGATAACTCGGCCTCTACTCTATCAGAAATACTAGCAAATCATCATGTTTATCATATAGAAGTAACTTTTATTCGAGATTTAAACATCCTTGATGAGTCATGCAAAAATAAAGCAGAACCTCAAACAAACAACAATCAGGTCGATCTTACGATACGCAGAGAAAGTCCGATCGTTTGACAAAATAAAGAAAATCAAACAAGTTTAAATCTTCCAAAATGAAAACATGCATTCATCAGGATATCTCTTTATTCTATTTTTGTTTTAGAATCATCACATAGCATTCATCAAGAAGCAAACAACCAAAGATAAAGATTATCAGGCAAGATTTATGTTTATATCTTACTTGCAGATATCAGATTAGTCATGCACATTCACAGATCATACAAGCACCTACAGCCTAACTTACTCTATCCATGGCAGATAGCGTATATGCTGATGTACTATCATTTCTTGCTTTTGTCAAATCAATTTCTCAAATTTTTATCTTTATATTGTCCAATTTCTCCCCCTAAAATTCAAACAAATACTATTTTTTTTGAATTTTCCAATTTTCTCCCCCTAAAAATATGAACGAAAGAAAAATGAATAACAAAAATGAAAATGATCGATCAACACTTGACACATTTTGAAAATGATTTTGGAAAAATCAGTGTTTCAAAGATAAGAACGATGCAAGTTAACTTAAAAACACAAGTATCTCACTGTCAGCAACCTTACGATTACTAACAGGTCTTTCTGAAATACCTGCAAACACTGGAAAATAGTAAGTTCTTAAGACCCCGACCCTCATCCCCAACGATGGTAGGTCGTCCAGTATCTTCAACAAAATCTGTGTTGGCCGTGCAGACAGCTTTAGGTCTCCATTCCTGTTTTGGTTTGATAACTTCTAGTGAACCATTGTCAACTGATGAGTGACAATCAGAACTACTACCCAATTTCTCTGAAAGAGACTTCGGTTTCCATGAAAATTTAGTATTGGGCATTGGTTCACTAAAAATAATGCCATCAAGATCAACATACTTTGTATGTTTGGCATTGGATGATGAATTGTTAGTTGTCGTAGGACAATTATTTGCATAATGACCTTTCTTACGACAAACAAAACAAAGTCGTTTACCAGTTGAATTGATAGAAATCGGTTTTCCAAACTGATCAGTCAGACATTCATCATAAACTTTTGAAAACACAGGTTGAAATTCCTTTGGTTTATGAAATTTTGGAAAACAGTTTGGAGAATCATAAAAATCAGAATCATCTCCATAACCAAAGAATTTATCTTGACGATAAAACCTGTTAGAAGTAGCAGAATAAAATGAATCTGAATTATTACCGCCTTGTGGTGTAGCATCAGATATACAAGAAGGCTCTTCAGAAGAAAGCTTTTCATCTGGTGAAGATACTTTCTGCTTCCAACATTGTGTCTTCTTATCTGAAAACACCTTCTGCTTCTTTATCTTCTTCGCTTTGAACTCCTTTTTGTTGAAATCCTTAGTCGGCATTTCTGTTCCTTTAAATCCCAAACCTCCATTTTTCTGTTTAAACTTATCTTTAACAGAAGTCGGTATCGCATGACCTTGTTTGGCAAGCTTTGTAAATTCAGACTTGATACCTTTCAGGTCATTCTTTCCAGAAATCAATGAATCATCTATCACAATTTCAGAAAACTTTGGCACCGTTACATTTTCTGGATTTCCATGAAACACCTGTTCTTTCTCAAGAAAAGTAGATTTTGAATCAAACTTCAACCCTTTGCGGTAATCAACCTTCTTCTTATTCTTCTTTGATTTGAATTTTAGTTTCTTCCTTGAACTGGTATCAACAAACTTTGAATAATCATGCTGTTCAACACCAGATGATGTAGCTGGAACAGATATTTCAATATCCACTGGAGCAGGAACTTGATGAAGACATTCATCTTGACCATTTTTCTCACTCTTTTCCAGTTTATACATATAATTCAGAAAAGTCGGTGAATGGTTGCAATTTTTCAATCTTCGTTGCAAATCAAACATCTCGATCTTTTGTTCAGATATTTTCATATTAGCTTCCGATAACTCTTTCTGTGAAGCAATGTACTTGTCAGACAATTTGTTATAATCACTGATATGACATCGTCTCAAGCGACACTCTTCCAGAACTTCTTCAGAAACCTTCTCCACTTGTTTCTTATAGTAAATAACATCCTGTTTCAAAATGTTATTTTGACTTTGAATCTCACCATTTCTATCACGCAACTTGGTAAGTTCCTCTTGAAGTTGAATTACTCTATCGGCAACTTCGACAGCAGCTTTAGTAACTTTTTCATATTTTTGTTGAAGAGGATAACATTTCTCAAATAAAACATCAAAATCTTCAACAGCTTCCTTTTCCTTAGCTTGAGCTTTATTGCATTCTTCAACCAACAATTTTTTCTCTTTCAACCATCCTTCCTTAATATTAGCAAACTCCAAACGATTTGCACATGATATAGACACATCCTTTTGAATTTTGGTAGCTAAATCATTACAAACTTTACTTTTCCATTCCTCCACTTCTTTTGTCAAGAAAGCATTTTCTTCAGTCAACATTCCCACCTTTTTCTCTAACTTTTCAATTATTCCTTTAAACTTCAAATCTTGATCAATTGTTTTCTGAGAAAGTTTAGACATATGTTCCTCACACTGTGTCTTCACAAAATCCCATATCCGTTTTGCCTTTCGAAACTTCCTGATTGGATTCTTAAGAGTTATAGGCAAAGCTAACATAAGAAGTGTAGTAGCCCTTTCATTTTGATCAAACGCTTTCCTTTCTTCACTTGAAAAATTATGCATTTCCTTAAAATCACCATCACTATAAGTTGGATACTTATGTTCGTTTGTAATTGGTAACCATAATTTTTTATCCAAATCGTGTACATATCCTCGAAAATTTGTCGCCCAACCATGATAATCTTCAAGATTTATCAACTTTGGCACATTCTGACGATGACGCTCAGCCTCAATTTCATTCATTTTGAGAATTTGAAAATTCTGCTTGGTCCGAACTTCCACCGAACTTCGACCGAACTCAACTGAACCTCCGATCTTGCTCCGAACGTTGTCCGAACTTGATTACACAGTCCGAACTTAAATCAAAGTACGAATACCTCCGAACTCCCTCCGATCCTAATCCGATCTTAGTCCGAAACAAGAAAGACCGAACTTCGTCCGAACGCCCTCCGAACCTGGAGTTCGGAGCGGTTACTTTTCGGTTACTCCGAACCTCGAACGAATATAAGCACTCTCGACATAATTTTCGCGATTTTGAGAGAATTTGGACGAGATTTTTGACAGAAACTCAGATAAAACCCATAGAAATGTTTTAGTAATGAAAATTACTCGAAAAGCTCACAGATTTACCCGTTTTTTGAATGAAAACAACTCGGTTTTATCAAGAAAACAACTACAATCAAAGCAAACGCAATAGAGCAACCTGGATTTTCTCTGATACCAATTGAAAAACCGTAAGCCGGATCTTACTAAAGGTTTGCTTGATCGTAGAGTGAAAACAAGACGTAAATAATAGTTTGTTTTATTGAAATCAACATAGACTCAATTACAAACTCTCTCTGAAGCTCTCTAGAGAAACACTGTCAAAAACACATAGTTAAGAACTGGTCTCTCTCACTCGTTCTCACTCGTGTATCACATTAAAAGCACAAGTTCCTATATATATACGTCTGCTCCGAGCTCCCTCCGAACTCCAAGTTCGGCCGGTCCGAACCTCAGGTTCGGACCTAGTTCGGCCAGCAGCATGAACTTGTCTTGAATCTTCATATCATCTTGTTCAGATACTTCACATGACGCACAGATTATGTATCAACATTCTATATGGACTCGACACATGGATCTTCTGAAAAGAACATTCATACAACACACTAGTCGGATTCCTCTGAGGAGAAGACACTATGTGGAAGACGTGGGAATACCAGATATTTCTAGTTCTCTAGGAACTAATAAAACCCCCAAGGGAGTGTTTGATAGTAAACCGACAGGACATGTGTTGTCCACCGGTGAGTTAGAAAGAGAAAGATCATCTGTTAATCCCTCTCTAAATTTATCAAACACTCTACTCAAATCTGATCTCTTAAGTTTTTCTCAATCAATTAGAGAGTAAATCTGTAATTTTAAAAGAGATCAGAGAATTGCCCTTCATGAGATTGGAAAGATCAATTCTTCAAATTCTGAAAGTCTCAAGAAGGTAGAGGAAGAAACAGCTCAAAACACTGATTAAATAACAACTCTAGTTGATGAGCTGAAAACTTGGAAAGAAGAACTTAGAGAAGAAACTGACCGGATATCCAAAGAAATCAATAGAAATCTCCAAAAGTTACCATCTGCAGACACAAGTGCTAATGAAATTATGATCGAGAACCTGTCTACATAACTAATAAACAAGAAAAGGATTTTAGAAGAAATGGGTAGAAGTCAAATAAAAGAGGCTCAAGAGATAACAAAACTTGTTAGAAGCAACCTGTCAAGAAATCAAATGACTGTTGTAAATATGGACATCAAACATTCCTTCCAAGAAGATAAAGTGAGAGAAATTGAAAGAGATTGGAAACAGAAGTTAAGAAGCAAAGATGAGAAAAGAAAACAAATCACAATCCCTGTTCAACCACCATCAAAGAAGATAAAAGTTGAAAGTGAGGACTCGGATGGATAGGAAGAGGAGGAAGATCAACTCAGAAGAAAGAACTCAAAAACATGCAGACCTCCACCTCAAACTTCAGAAGGTATGCATCCTCCTCCTCCTCCTACCACTCAATCATCATCAAAGAAAACTGAGAAAATAACTCCCTCACAACCCCTCACCTTTGGAACAACAAAAAAAACTTCAAAGCCCAAAGAACAGATACGAAGGCAATCATCTTCATTAGCAGGATCATTCATATCAGGATCTACTTTCAAAGATGACTACACTGAGAAACAAACTATGCAATAAGTAATTTGGGAAGAAGTAAGAGAGATGCAGAAAAAACTACTCAAGAAAACTACTCAAGAAAGAAGAGGACAGACCTTCAATGAGTCCCCTCTCAAGGAATGCATTTAAACAGAACCTTCAGAAATCAAGTTGAAGACGACTCCATCTACACAATGTCCATCTTAAAAGAGTTTGTGACTATCAAAGCTTAACCAATGCAAAAAATCTCTGGGTAGATCACTTAAACAAATATCTAGTAAAAACATTCAATGGAGAATCAAAAGAGTTCACTGACAACAACCTTGACAAAATGAACCCTATTCAGCTGATATCCTTCCTATGGTACGTTTTAGCTCAGTCTTTAAAAACTAAAAGAGTAAGCACTGCTCTATATAAAGGAATAGAAGCTGGAAAGACGATGTTCACAAGGAAAGCAAAGTTTGACATTCTACTTGCCAAAGACGCTGATAGTCCTTTTTTGTTCCTAACAAAGCCAAATGAAAACATCCCCGCTTGAATCTCCTGGATGGGATCTGGAACAACGGTACTTGGTGCAACTCCTGGACTCTGCTTCAGAGATCATAAAACTTGAAGAAAAACAAAAGTATACAAATCAGGCTCTGAACTTCTTTCTATTTATTTTAGAAAGATGCAAGACTAACAGCAGCGCAGCCAGAGAGTTCATCAAAATAGAGATTGAACAAATACAGAAGGAGAGAACAATCTTTCATACCCTACTAGAAGAGTGCAGCAAAACTTACAACTTTGAAATTAACTCTATTACTGGTAGGGCCAAGATAAGAAAATAATTGTAAACTAGTAATATTCTGTATCTTGATCAATACAATGATCTGTTTATCTATATTTCTCTTTTCATTTATTTTCTTCAAATACTTAAGGAGAGATTGTTAAAACACAATGTAAATATAACATAAAATAGTCAAGTATTAGAAGAAAAGATAAGATATATCCTTAAAAGAGAAAGGATTCAAAAATCTGTACGATATACAGATTTCTGTATTCGTACAAAACTACTCCGGAATTTCCAAAGTAGTTCAACCGTCCTTAATCACATTAATCGCTTGCAACTTGCTACTACTTCCTATAAATAGCAAGCGGTCTTTACCAAAGAATGCAAGACAACAAGCACACAATTCATAAGCTTCTCAAAGCAACTACAACCTACTCCCATAGAAAAGTTATTTATGTTGATATATTGTTATACTATAAACTCATGTAAACCATTATTTACATCTGAGATATATAGAAAAACCCCTTTTATGAATTGTTTTCTTCCAATTTGATTTACTTTTCACAACTTGATTATCATGTTTAAATAAAATTGTGCCAATATTGTTAAAGAGCCCCTCACGGGACCCAACAGTTTGGTTTCGCGGTTTAGGATCTTTAGGCTTTCAATATAAGTTTAGAATAATAAAATTTAAATTAAAAGAAAATTCAAAATCAACTTTATCAAACGAGACAATGAGAGTATGAGCTACTCTACTATACTTATCATCTCTAATTGTTAATACATAATCCACCTCTATATAGGACATGTAACATCCATAAGATGATGCAAATACTAGAGTTCATATATAAACAATAGTGTACTAAAGTTCTATATATATATATAAATATATATATATAATTATATATATTTATACATTATATAATATATATATATATTATATGTACATGGTCCGGTCCGGTTTTTTACGACTGGTTTTTCATATAAATCGTAAACCAAACCATTCACTACGGTTTAAAATTTTTGAAACCGACCAACCGTTCATTAAGATAAAAAACGACGATGAAACCGAACCGATGATCGGTTTGGATGGTTTCGCGGTGTGAAACCGAACCGTGAACACCCCTAGCCTAGATCCTAATCCCATCACATTGGTTGGCAATGTACTACAACCCACAAGTTAGAACCATTAGCCATTAGCTAAAGCATCCAAATTTCCCCATAAATACCAAGCCAACCTCATACCATTTCTTCACACCAAAGCACACTTTTCTTTCACTCTCTTTTCCTCCCACTTTGGCCGGCCAAACCGCGCCCATCCTCCTCTTTTTTTCGTTGGCCGAACCACCAACCACCACTAACAACCGCTGGCCACCACCACATTCTAACCGTCGATCACCACCAAGAGCCACCATCCACAACAACTTTCCATCAAGAACACATTTGTAAGCTTCTAAGACCTCCTTCCCACCTCCTTTTCATCTATGTTAACATCCAAGATAACCTATCAAGTCTTGATAAAACCCACCAATTTTCCTTAATAAACTCAAAGATGAGTACTAAAACAAAATGCATCCATCTATCTTATTTCTTTTTACTTGTGTAATAAACATTGGATGAACAAATCCCTAAGGTGTAATACCTTGAAGAGTTCACTATATGAATCATTGTTCATCCATGCCATTACCAAGATCTATAATGTTTAGTTATTTCTTTACATTTCTTGCATTTTTACTTATTGGTCTTAACACTATATATGTTATAATGTCCTAACACTAATGTGTTAGTTGATTTAATAAATATTTTGGAGATAAAATAGTAAAAGTCCAAACACAAATGTGTTAGTTGATTTATAAACAAAAAACATAAAATTGGTTAAATGTTATAAAAGTCCTAAGTAATTATGTTAGTTGATATGAACTATTATTTGGAACAAGGTCCTAACATGTTCATGTTAGTTGATGTCATGACTATTTTTTACTATCCTAGCAGTTAAAGTGTTAGTTAGAATAAAAGAATAAAAAGACTCAAAATGAGTACTTAGTAATTTACTAAAACTAGCTAAAATGAAATACGAGTCTTACAAATTAAATTCTTATGACACATTAATGGGTATGAAACATGGAGTAAATGACTTGGAGTTGATCTTAAAAGACTAGACAATAGTGGTGATTTTTAGAAACATTTAATCATGTTTTTGAACTAAAATATATCTAAAAATCATGGCTGATTTCCAGATCCGTTTTGGACGAATTTTATAAATGTTTTAAGAGCTTTTGATGAAACAATGTAAACAAAATAGATAAATGCTGCATAGGAAGAAAACCGGGATCAAAACGATGTCATACACAACGAGAGATCTCAATATTAGTGAATTAACTTCAAACTGACCAAGTAAAATATTTTGGTCTTTAAAATTGTTTAAAGAAACCATTTATAAACATTTGCTCGATGTATTATAAAGCCCAAGTGTCTTAAAACAAATTAGAAAAACAAAACCGGTAACTACAATTACAAAAGTAGAAATAAATATTTTAGATCATAAAATATGAAACGATATATATTTTCCTTAAACACTAAACATTTTTGACATGAAACTATTTTTACGCATATTTACCGTGTAATCGAAGACGTACACATTTTAGAAAATTAAATAACAAACTTAGCTGTTATGTGATTTTATGAGTCTTTAAATAATTAATTTCCATCTTAGAGTTATTTAAAGAGTTTTTAAAATTATGATTTCATAAAATTTACTAAACTAGCTTTTATAATTTATATATATTACAAAAAGAAATGGGTGGTCCACACTCATAAAACACTATTCACTCATAAAACACTATTCATATGTTGACTAATAGGAACATGACACGTGTCATGTTCCATCACTAATAACCCGACACGTGTCATGTTCAATCAATAACCGTGGTCACCTGTTAGGCCACGTGGTCACGTGTTAGGCCATGTGTTATGTACATGTGGTGTCTTTTTAAGACTTAAGCGCAAGTGGTTAACTTTTAGACCACTTTTAGAGTTTTTGATTTTGGTCACAACGTTCTGAAAAATGGGTGTTAGGCCACCATGTCATGTACATGTGGTATTTTTTTCAAGTTTAAGCGCAAGTGGTGAACTTTTAAATCACTTTTAGAGTTTTCGACTTTGGCCACGGCATTTCGGAAAATAGTGGCCCGCCGCGAAGCGCGGGCGGGTCACCATCTTGTTATTTCACAAATTATAATCACCAACGAAAGATATACAAATATACAAGTGTTAAATAATAAAACTTCTTATAATTTGTCACAAACTTACTATTCCGTATATATATATATAACCCACGTTGAGTTGAGAAAACTTTGGAACCTCGTAAAAAAACGAGGTTAAAAAAATGTTTTTTTTTTCTCAGTTTTTTTATGGTGGTTCTTTAAGTTGTAGACTACTCTTAAATATAAAAAAACAAAAAAAAAACCGCCTAGTAGATTTTTTTTAAAAAATTCTCAAAAAAAAATTGCAACAAATGTAACTTTCATGTGTAACTGATATATATATATATATATATATATATATATATATATATATAAGTTACATATATAAGCGTTTTTTTTAGATTTTAAAAAAAATTTACTAGGCGGTTTTTTTATTTTTTTCTCATTTAAGAGTAGTCTATAACCTAAAGAACCACCATAAAAATTTTGAGAAAAAAAAGTGTTTTTTAACCTTGTTTTTGACGAGATTCCAAAGTTTCCTCAACTCAATGTGGGTTCCAATTTACCTTTTGCCTATATATATATATATATATATATATATATATATATATATATATATATATATATATAGGGGAAGAATCATACGAAAACACCTCTTTTTGTGAGAACTGCGTAAACAAATCTTAAAACCTACATAACTTTTTTCATATGTTAATATTTTTTTTTAAAAAAATTGCACCAAAAGTCTTAAAATTATGTTATCTTTAATCCTATAAAAATTTAAAAAAAAGTTTAACTGCTTATTTTATTTTATTTTATTTTGTGTGGTGCACATGTGCATCACAAAAACAACTCATACTTTTAGTATGAGTTAATATTTTTTTTCTTAGTCGCACCATATGTCATATATTTCCATTATTTTTTTTTTGCGTTTTTATTGAATGATGCACATGTGCATCACACAAAAAAAACCTCATACATGTGATATACATTAATAGGTTTAAAAATAAATTGCACCTTAAATCTTATAGTTGTGTTATCTTTAGATTAAAGGAAAAAAACAACATTTTATAACTTTTTTAATTATATGATGCACATGTGCATAACACGAAAAAAAAAGTTACGTTTTTATTTTAATATTTTGCTCTAAAATTAAAGATAACGTAATTCTAAGACTTTTGGCGCAAATTTTATAAAAAATCGTTAACGTATGAAAAAGTTACGTGAGTTTTTATATGTGTTTTCACAGTTTTCACAAAAAAATGTGTTTTCGCAGGATCCTAACCTTATATATATATATATATATATATATATATATATATATATATATATGGGATTATATGCGTTAATACAAGCCCTATGGTGAAAAAAAGGCGTTCCCACCTGCATGCCTAGCCGCTAAGAAAATAAAAAAAACGCCTAGTAGTTTTTTTTCAAAAAATTTCCGAAATCTGACGTTACGTTATGTTACATATGTAACATTTACCTGTTACATATGTAAAATGCCTTGTTACATATGTAACAAAATCTGTAAATAATAATAAAAAATATCTTTAGGCGCTTTTTTATGTTTTTTCACCAAAACCATCAAAAATGAATGTAGAATCTATAAAAAAAATACATCTAAAAAAATAACAAATTTTGAACGTCTTTTTGGCCGGTTAACTTCTTTTTGCAAAAAAATCGGTTGTTAAATATATATATTTTTTAAAATTTACTCAGCGTTTTTTTTATTATTTTTTTCATAAATGGTGTTTTTTTAAGTTAGAGAGTCACCATAAAAAAATCGGAACAAAAAATGAATTTTGGAACTTTTAAAGAGCCACTAGTTTATATATTTGGAAAACCCCCCATGAATTAAAGTGGTCCACAACTGAAATTAGTGGTTGAGATTTGGCTCTCAAAAGTTTTCAAAATAAAAAGTTCTCATTTGAACCTAATCATATATATATATATATATATATATATATATATATGAGAGAGAGAGAGAGAGAGAGAGAGAGAGAGGAAGGGTAAAATGAAAACCACTCCGAGTTGGGAAAACTTTCGAAACTCTTAAAAAACGGGGTCAAAAAGTTTTTTTTTTCATTTAATTTTTTTATGGTGTTTCTTTAGGTTATAGGCTACCCTTAGGTGGAAAAAAATAAAAAAAACGCCTCGGGGAATTTTTTTAAAAGAAATGTCAAAAAATGGTCTTGTTACATATGTAACATTGTATACATATATTGGTTACATATGTAACAACCGTTTTTTGAGATTTTTTTTTAAAAAATTGCCGGGGCACGTTTTGAATTTTTTTCCACCTAGGGGTAGCCTATAACCTAAAGAATCACCATAAAAAAAATTGAATGAAAAAAAAAACTTTTTGACCCCGTTTTTAAAGAGTTTTGAAAGTTTTCCCAACTCGGAGTGGTTTTCCCCATAACCATCCCCTATATATATATATATATATATATATATATATATATATATATAGGGGAAGGATCCTGCGAAAACACCCTTTTTTTTATGAGAACTGCGTAAACAAATCTTAAAACCTACATAACTTTTTCATACGTTAATTTTTTTTTAAAAAATTTGCACCAACAGTCTTAAAATTATATTATCTTTAATCCTATAAAAGTTTTAAAAAACTTAACGCTTTTTTTATTTTTTTAAATATCTTTTTGTGTGGTGCACATGTGCATCACAAAAAAAACTCATACTTTTAGTATGAGTTAATATTTTTTTTTCTTAGTCGCACCATATGTCATATATTTTCATCATTTTTTTTACGTTTTTATTGAATGATGCACATGTGCATCATACCAAAAAAACGCTCATACATGTGATATACATTAATAGTTTAAAAATAAATTGCACCCTAAATCTTATAGTTGTGTTATCTTTAGACTTAAAGAAAAAAATAGCATTTTATAACTTTTTTTAATTATATGATGCACATGTGCATCACACGGGAAAAAAAACGTTCAGTTTTTTTTTTAATATTTTGCTCCAAATTTAAAGATAACGTAATTCTAAGACTTTTGGCGTAAATTTTATGAAAAATCGTTAAGGTATGAAAAAGTTACGTGAGTTTTAATATGTGTTTTCGCAGGATCCTAACCATATATATATATATATATATATATATATATATATATATATATATATATATATATATATATATATATATATGGAGAGGATCATTTGAGAACCAAATGGTTTTGAGAACTTTTGAGAACCATTCTGAACCAGTGGTTATATATAAGGAAATCCCCCCATGAATTTGAGTGGTCTCCCCCTGAAAATTAGTGGTCTAGAATGGTTTTTAAAAGTTCTCAAAACCAATTGGTTCTCATTTGAACCTAACCCTATATATATATATATATATATATATATATATATATATATATATATATATATATATAGGGTTAGGATCCTGCGAAAACACATCTTTTTGTGAAAACTGCGAAAACACATATTAAAACTCACGTAACTTTTTCATACGTTAACGATTTTTCATAAAATTTGCGCCAAAAGTCTTAGAATTACGTTATCTTTAAATCTGGAGCAAAATATTAAAAAAAAAACTGAACGTTTTTTTTCCCGTGTGATGCACATGTGCATCATATAATTAAAAAAAGTTATAAAATGCTATTTTTTCTTTAAATCTAAAGATAACACAACTATAAGATTTAGGGTGCAATTTCTTTTTAAACTATTAATGTATATCACATGTATGAGCGTTTTTTTTGGTATGATGCACATGTGCATCATTCAATAAAAACGCAAAAAATGATGAAAATATATTGCATATGGTGCGACTAAGAAAAAAATTTATTAACTCATACTAAAAGTATGAGTTATTTTTGTGATGCACATGTGCACCACACAAAAAAATATTTAAAAAAATAAAAAAGCGTTAAGTTTTTTAAAACTTTTATAGGATTAAAGATAATATAATTTTAAGACTTTTGGTGCAAATTTTTTAAAAAAATATTAACGTATGAAAAAGTTATGTAGGTTTTAAGATTTGTTTACGCAGTTCTCATAAAAAAAGGGTGTTTTCGCAGGATCCTTCCCCTATATATATATATATATATATATATATATATATATATATATATATATATATATAACATTTCATAACTTAAAATAATTAAGAAGTAATTATTTTTACAAGTTATATATAACTATTTGACAATAATTATAACCAAAAGATTTATTAAACAACAATTATTCTAATCATACGACTTATCGTAAATGGAAATTCAAAACTAGAAATACATATTCACTTGAACGATAAAAATAATACTAGACATTATTTTTTACAAATGTTAAAAACTTGGTTATTTATATTTTCTTTGATGGTTTCTATTCGTTTTACGGTATTTCTTTTATACTTATTTGAACATAAATATATTTATTAACTACGTATTTATTTGAACAATAAATACTAACGAACGGGTTTTCCAAACAAATGTAAACGGGATTATAAAACGTTAAGACTTGACCGGTATCACTTGGGTGACAAATCGTTACTCAATTGAACCAAAACCTTAAAACTGTCTTATTTTATTATTATGACGTTGTTTTACCTGCTACATCTTACACGATGCCACCGCTTTTCATTTAAACTGTTCTAAATATCTTGGGGGAGAATTCATGAATCAAACAAACAAACTTTTACTTGACATTGTGGTTGACTATACAGAAGTAATGATTACATGTTCTTTTTTTTTTATCCTAAACAAGAGTACAACTCGTTACATAACGTCTTGTAACAAAATCCCACTATTAGTTGAATTCGATTAATTCAGGTACGAAATGATAGCTAGTGAATAGATCTATTTGGGTTGACGCCCCTGTCTTTATTGGTCGCTCCAATTTTGACTCCGTAGTACTATTTAAGGGGTACATGTCAGTTAATCAGGTCCATTCGGTATTAACGGGATATAATGGTATGAATCGGTAATCAGTTAGTGTTCGAAATTGAGGTTCATGGAGATCATTACAACAACAACAACAGTAACCAAAATAATACCAAATAATGCAAAACTTGACTTGCACAATTCTTTCATCAAAGTGTGTAAAACTTGACTTACATGAGTCCATTTACTATAAAATCTTGTATGCCTTAAACTGTTTACAACTAATTATCAAGTCAATAAAACCTGTGAGTTCACCAATATTATGTTGACTTTTTAAGCTCATGAATTCTCAGGTGTTTAACTACTACTTGCTTTGGATGATATTCATCATTAGCACCTGCATTTTGTTTGGTGTCATAGTCAATACTTAGCCCATTCGGAGCTTCCATCACATAACATCAATTTGGATCGTCATACTTTTTTTAAACTCAACTTTTGTACATCATAATCATCTAGGAAAAGCACCAAATGCCCGTACACCTGAAGTCACTTTTGCGACTATGAGGAAACTCATTGAGTGTATCAATGCCATCCAACTCAACGATGCTCAAGAATGTTATTTATCTGGCACTTGATCGGACTTATCAGGCTATGCGTCAGGAGACAAGCCTACGACAAGGAAGTTGTACATAGAGAACCTACCTCAGTCTTGTCCACGGTGGGGAAAAGTAGCCCAACCACTCTGCTAAGAATTTCTGAACGCCAAAGAAGTGGTCAACGCGTAAGCACCCATGACTTATATTATATGGAACTACAAGACATCTCATGAAGGATTGTCCTAATGCCGAGGATCAGGAATGCTAAAGAAGCTTGAGGTAGAGCATTTGTCATCAACATAGGAGGTACCTGAAAAACCCTGACCTTGTCATGGGTATGTATCTCTTTAATCAACCGTCATGTCTATGATTTACTCGCTACTGTAGCCGCTAGAATATGTGGGTCTATTGATTTTAGTCCCTTAACTAAATCTTCCCTCCTACCCTAGACGCTAAGTACTCCGTAGAACTAGTTGTCGATAAGCATACTAAGCCGCTGAGATTTCGTGAAGCTGCTCACCAGGACTGTTGGATCATTCGTTCGACACCGACTTGCTGCCTGTCAAACTGGAAAGTTTTGCCATCATTTTGGGAATGCAATGGGCATCAACAACCCATGCATAGATCGTTTTCCCTGGGAAGGTACGTGGAATACTGTTGATAAATGGTGAAACTCTAAGTGAGAAGAGTGGAACCAAGCTAAACTATATTTTCAGTATAAAGTCCCGGAAGGATGTCATGTTGCCGAGAAGAAGATGGAAGAAGAGGCTACATAAAGATGTACCGTCTGTTCGGGAAATTCTTAGAGTCTTCCCTATAGATTTTTCCTCACCTAGACAAGTGGAATCCCATATCGCCTTGGTTCCTAGAGCCAAATCAGTTTTCCCGATAACCGTACTGATTCGCACCAACCGAGATGCAAGAGTTGTCTAAACAGTTATAAAAACTACCAGACAAATGATTCATTAAGCCGAGCTTTCCATCATACAGAGCCCCTGTCCTGGTTGTCAAAAAGAAAGATGGACTTTTCCAGAAGTGTTTTGATTACCGTGAGTTGAACAAATTAGTGGTAAAGGACTACTACTCACTTTTGAGAATCGACAATCAACTCGACCAGTTGCAAAGGTTAAGTTTCTACTCATATATCTAATAAGAATCAAGCTACGACCAGCTTAGAGGTTTTGAAGAAAACATTTCCAAGACGGCATTTAGGACTCATTATGGTCGCTATTAGTTCCTAGCTATGCCTTCCGATTGGACGAACGCACCTGCCGTGTTCATGGATTAATGAACCACGAGTGCAAACCCATATATGAATAAGTTGTTATCATGCACATCGAAGATATCCTAATCTACTCATGTGGTAAGGATTAATATGAGCAAACATTTAAACTTCTCAGAGTTTCTTGGAAATAAGAATTGTATGCAAAATTCTCCAAATGTGACATTTTAAAATGAAAATGCATGAGCGGTAGATCGTCTACTTAGTCGTAATGAAATCTATGTTAATTGAGGAAGAAACAATGAGTAAATACAAAAAGCTTTGTATTAACCACAGAGAAACAACAAAGTACACTGATAGGAAGTAAGACTCAAATGTACAAGTGCTCCCAATTACAACACAAGACAAAACTATATATACTAAAGCCAAACCCGCTTGGCCGAACCTTAGGTTCGGACCAGGTTCGGACCTGTCCGAACTTGGAGTTCACCAAGGGTTCGGACAGTATCAAACTTGCATTACTTGTCTTGTACTTGATACTTCACATGACAATCAGGAACCATGTATTAACAAACTCCCCCTCGGCATGTGCAGTATCATCTTCCACTTAAAACTTGTATCTTGTATTTTCAATCAAACTCTTCCTCTTATTTGATGACGAGTTCAATCTTGAATACTTGATATTGCATCGTGTGTAATCTCTTTATCAGCAATCTTCTGAATACTTGAAGTTGTGATGTTCTCTTTCCACTAAGAAACCTGCCAACATAAATAATCTTGGCGCAAAACGTCTCTTTGAGACTCCAAGATGTTTTGATTTTGAAAATGGTTTTGTATTCCGTGTTGATCAATCGAAAACAAATAAGAAACAAAATCTTTTTGATTTTTGAAACTTTATATCAAAATACACCTAAAATCTTTTTGATATTTTCTGATATAGAAAAGTAAATGCAATACAAAATCAGACACTATTTTTGTCTTTTGCGAGAAAGATCACGACGTGGGATCATATTGGACATAACATGCTGAACTACAATTCAATTTCGATTATTATAACACATAAACCATGTCGATTGTAGATATAATTTGTCCAACTTTAAACTCAGGCAGAATCATACTCATAACATCTGGATATGTTAAGGTATTGATTAGATTTGCATTGACCAGTGTACCCCACACTATCAGACATACTCAGATATGCTTTGCTTATCACATTTTTATGATTTCACTTGTGATTTATCACATACTGAATGTATTCATGATTTCGTCAACTGTGTTTCATGCAGAAAGAAATAAAAATGTTAAAATCGTCTACCTCAAGGTCGATCTTTCGATACGATGATAAGGCCTCAGATTTAACAAAATAAGAAAATAAAACAAGTTGAAATTGTATAACCCAACAACAATCAGGTCGGTACTCCCGTACACGCGGAGAAAGTCCGATGAGTTATACGAAACACCAAAGAAAATAAAGCAGAACGTCAAACGAACAACAATCAGGTCGGTCTTGTGGACACGTAGAGAAAGTCCGATCGTTTGACAAAATAAAGAAAATCAAACAAGTTTAAATCTTTACAAAATAAACATATGTATACACAGTGACTTCTTATTTTATTTTTCACATATATTTTTCTTGATATATCGTGAGCCTACCTTCCACATCGATTTAGTGTATATCACATTTGAATACTTTCTGATTTGCCGAGCCTACCTTACACATCGATCAAATGCTCTTATGGCTTTTTCATCTATTTTATCCATGAGCCAGACGATGTAAGCCAGTGTACCATCATTTCCCAACCATGTTGGATACAATTTCTCATTTTTCAATGTTTTTGTCTTTTCAAATTTCTCCCCCTAAAGATGACAACTCTATTTATAGATTTTTATTTTTAACATTTGAAAAACAACACACTATTTTTGTATTTTTGCAAAAACAAACTCCCCCTCAAAATGAGACGGAATGAAAAACAAAACAGAAATTGATCAACCAGCATGAATACGTGCAGTTAAGCATTTTGAAAACAAGAAATATTTTGAACTTCAATTTAAGTTAGCACAGATATTTGACAATCATCAATTTTCCAATCACCGAAAGGTCTTCCTAAAATACCTGCTGACACCAAATAAAACATTAGTCGTTTTAGGATCAACCCGATTCAACAGCGTCGGGTCACCCGGTGTCTTCCAGATAGTCATTGTTGGCCTAGGAAACAACTTTTAGTTTCCATATTATGAATGATTTTGATTTTTGATCAGAACCAGAATCAGTATCAACTGGCGTATTCGGTTTAGACCATGACGACTTACGAGATGATTTGATCTTTGGAGACCATGGATCATCAAAAATCTGACCTTTGTTATCCACATATTTATTAGTGTGGTGGATATATGCAATCGTCGGACAATCAGCTGCAAGATGTCCAGGTTGACGACATGTATAACAAAGTCTTTCTCGAAAAATATTTGAAAAATTCTTTGAATTTAAAAACTAGATGAATGTTCTGAATCAAAATTATCAAAGAAATCATCATAGGAATCATACCTAGGAGATGAACTCCTTGAAGATGACGACCTTCCGGAATAATAAGATTTTTCTTTCAGAGGCGGTGATTTCTTTGGAGCTTGAACTTTTGAAATCTGCTTAGCTTTTTCTGGCTTCTTAGCTTAACCGGTACTTCCTTCACTTCATAACCCAAGCCTTTGTGCTGATAACCTGGAGTCTTTGATGAACTTGAAGAAGAACCAGAAGCTTCTGTCCCGTTAGCTTCTCTAGTGAATTTGGCTTTGATATCTTTTAGTTTATTCTTCTCAACCAAAACTTTGTCTTCTTCAGTTGCAGAGGAAGTACTTGAAACAACCTTATCACACACCTGCTCATTTTCCAAAAATGTAGACTTTGAGATATATTTTGGAGCTTCACTCAAAGAGTTTTCCTTTTTCTTAGACTTCCACTTCTTTTTCTTAGATGGAGTGGCAAATTTCGAATAATCGTGCAATTCATCTTTAGGATCAAGTGGAGCAGATGTAAATTCAGATAAATCCACTGGTTGAGGAACCATGTGAATATCATCCTTCTTAGAACTATCCTCACTCCGGTCCTGTTTGTATAAGAAATTAAGCAGTGTCGGTGACAAATTGCAATTTTTTACTTGCCTTTGCAACTCCAACATTTCCAACTTCAATTCAGATATTTTTTGTTGAGCATCAAACACTTCTTTTTGTGTCTTGATAAACTTTGCATTGAGCTCATTATATTCATACGTTTGCACTTTACAAATCTCACATTCAGCAAACAATTCTTCAAGAACACTTTCTCTTTTCTTCTTGTAAATTTCAACATCTTTAGTCAAAACTCCATTCTTATCATGATAAAGAACATTTTCATCTTGAAGCATAGAGATCTTAATCTGAAGTTTCTCAATAGTAGCCGCTGATTCAATCACAAGAGCATTAGCCTTTTCATACTTTTGTTGAACCGAATAACTCTTTTCAAACAAATTCTCAAAATCTAGAGCAGCGTCTAATGCTTCAGCTTTAGCTTTTTCACATGCTTCAGCCAATTGACTGTTTTCTTTCAGAACATCGTCATGAACATGGATCAATTCATAATATTTCTTCTAGAATTCTTCCAAATCTTTCACAAGAGTTGCATTCTTTTTTTCCCAACTTTATACATTCAAAAACATTTTGATGCTTCGACTTTAACTTCTTTAATCATTGATATTGTCGAATTGGAATCAGAATCAGTCAGATTACTGTCATCATCATCATGATGAGCAGTCAATGCAACAGTAAATGGAGCATGTTACATTGTTGCTTTAGAATCTGCATTCCAGGCAAATTCATCTGGATGCCAAAACGTGTCTGTCAGTTTGTCGTCAAAAGAAACAGATTTCTTCTCAGCCTTGAGAGCTTCATTTGGTGAACGAGTAACCAAATGAGCATGTTGACCAGAATTCAGCTTGTTTTCAGTTGAACTTGAATATTCTCGTGCAAAATGTCCATATACAGAACACTTATAACACCTGACCTATGATTTGTCCAATCCGATCTTACCATCTTGATTCAATCTCTTCTTCCTAGTTCTGCTGAAAAATTTCTTTGTTCTTCGAACCAACATAGCATATTGCCAGTTCAAATCCATTTCTTCTAAATGATCATAATCGATTTGATCATAGTCTTCATTGGTCAATTCTGCGTTACTTACCGAACCAGTAATAACACCAAAATATGAAGATACCAATGTAGACATTAAAGCATTATAATCATCGATAGTTTGAGCAGACAAAGCATTCTAATTTGAAGAACTAGGAACAGAAACAGTACAACCAACAAAATAACTAGGAGTTTCAGATGTACCTGCAACGAATGCTGTAGGAGGTGCGGAACTATGAAGATTAGATTTTCCAGTATTGATTGTAGATACATTTTCACCATGATACACCGCTGGATTCTCGATTTGTGCAGGAAGTGATTTATTCACCATTAACTCCATATCCCGTGCTTGTATCCTTTAAATCAAATCATTGTAACTCAGACCAGAATATTCTTTATCATGAGTAATCATCATCACATAATTTTCCCACTTTTTTGGTAATGCTTCTAAAATCTTTTCTTTCAACTCAGCATCTTCCTTTGTAAGATTCACCAGACTCATTTCACTAATTAAATGTGCAAATCTTGCAATTAGATACGAAATTGATTCATCTTGATGATGTTTGAAACTATCAAACTGTTTTCTCAAACCTTTTTGATGACTTTTCTTGTATTGGTCATTGCCCTCACATCTTTTCTGCAAAGCAATCCATAAGCTGTATGATGTAAAGTTAGCAGAAAATTGATGTAATAATTCTTTCGGCAATGCCATTGTCAAAGTACCATACGCCTTCTTTTCAGCTTCATATGCTTTCTTTTGGTCATTATTGAATTTTATTTGAAGAATTGGTTCACCAGACGCATCTTTGGGATAAACATGTGGTTCATGATATGACAACCACATATCAATATCATTTGTGTTAACATGTGCATCAAATCGTGTAGCCCAACTATGATAATCTTCCAATCGTAATCATTTGGGAACTTTCTGACTTGTTTCAATTTCATTATCATAGTTAAACATAGTTTGCATCGAATTTTGAATTGCAGCAAACGCTTGAAAATCAGACATTTTTAAAAATTCTCTCACTGTACACCGAACCACCTCCGAACCTCTCCCGAACCTTTGCCAAACCTAAGCCGAACAGAGATTGACCGAACTCAGTCCGAACCTCACCTTCGGATGATTCAATCTGTAACAACCCAGACCCGTCGCAACTAAGATATTGTCCGCTTTGGCAGTCGGCACGCCCTCAGGCATCCGCCCCTCACGGTTTTAAAACGCGTCTTGGAGGGGGAGGTATCCACATCATTTATAAAGCAATGCTTAGTTCTCCTTCCCACCAATGTGGGATGTTAAAAACCTCCCCCCTTAGGGGACCAACATCCTCGCTGGCACACTGGCCGACGACTGGCTCTGATACCATATGTAACAACCCAGACCCGTCGCAACTAAGATATTGTCCGCTTTGGCAGCTGGCACGCCCTCAGGCATCCGCCCCTCACAGTTTTAAAACGCGTCTTGGTGGGGGAGGTATCCACATCCTTTATAAAGCAATGCTTAGTTCACCTTGTGTTATATTTTGATAACGTCTGTTACCTCAGTTAACTAGAATGGTTACACGAGTACTACACATGAGTCTAGACGTCGGTTGACCAACTTGAATGTGTATAATTTATAATTTTATATAAATTCTAGAATTTTATGATTTCATGAAAATGTTTTGTCATTTTATGTGACAAGTATATTTATTATTTTTGTGTGGTATATATGTATATATATACACATGTTATTCTATGATTTTATGTGACGGTGTGTCACGTAATCATAAGAAACGTTCTTATAATTATAGGAATTTTAAACTTATAGTTATGGGTTATAACTATGATTTTATGCTGGATATATATAGGTTATATTTTTATAAAACTTTGTTCGTTAAATACGGTTTGACGTACGCTCGATTAATTATCGGCAAGTTACCTCCGTTAACTTCATTAGAGAGTTCGTTAATATTTTGTAACCTTGAGGGGCCCTTACTGTAAATTCTGAAACTAGTTTCCTATTTAATAAAGCTGGAGGGACTGATGCGTAATTATCTAAACCTTGTAACCTATTTGTGTTTTATGTGGAGGGACTATTAGTGTCAATTCGCGAAAGTTAATTTAACATCATTTTGTTGATGCATGAACCTTGTGTGGCCGTTACTGTTCGAATTGTCAAACAGACTGATTTGTCGGAAACATGAACTGAGGTCCGAACCTCAGCCGAACTCCAGATTCGGAGTTGTCCGAAGGTGGTCCGAACTCCAAGTTCGGAGGAAGTTCGGAGCAGGTTCGGAGGTTACCCAGTTCGGACAGAATGAAGAAGTATAAATAGTTTCGTCTTTGTATTTCTTTGTAAGTTTCTGTCGTGTGTCTGTGTGTTGAGAGGGGAGGTTCTGTCCGACCTCCCCCAGAGCTTAATTGTTGTATACTCCTTCGTTATGTAATCATTCGACATGATTCAATGACAAAACTTCCGTCTCATCCATAGAATCGATCCGTATACGGTATTTTCAGTTGGTATCAGAGCTATTGGCTCTTTCTATGGTCGAAATCTATCGTTTTTCTTCATTTTGAGACGTTAAACCTTTAGTTAGGGATGATTGGAAGTGTTTCTGTTTGGTTTTTAATCAATCGAGTCTTCCTGAGTCATGTTTTTACCTAACAGAAGTATCTGGATGTCTAAATTCGATCAAATTATGAATCTGGTGCGATTTCAAAAATTTCCAGTTCGAGTTCGGACAACGTTCGGCCGAAGAACAGATCTGAAAAAATAACCGCTCCGAACTCCAGGTTCGGACGTCCGAAGGTCAGGTTCGGAGGTGGTTCCGAAGGTCAAGTTCGGACTAGGTCCGAAGGTCAGTTTCGGAGAGGGTTCGGAGGTAGATCGGACAAGGTTCGGACAGCACGGCCCCAGCCAGGGGCTCTGCCCCTTGGACCTTGCCAGGGGCTGCCGCCCCTTGGACCCCGCTTCTCAGGGGCGCTGCCCCCGAACCCCCGTTAGATGGGAATTTTACAGAAGCGGATCAGTTATCGAATTTACCCTTGATTCGGTAGCTGTGGAGTGTTATGTTTGAAGAAAATCCAGATTCCGATACTTGTTACGAGTTAGTGATCGAATTTCAAGAAATGGGTTTGTGGGTAGTCATTGTTCTTGATGATGGACAGAGATTCAAGAATACGTGTTTCTGATGATGGACAGAGATTCGGAGACATGGTTATGATTACTTGGGAACATTTGTCGGAGATTATCTTTCTACGCAAACTGAAGATTAAAGAGATTAAAGATTCCGGTTGTGGGCTACTTGAGTTTATCATTCCACTACAAGAATGCGGGGTTGGAATCATAAGAAATTGAAGATTTGAATATGTCACTTGTTTAGGGGGAAATTAGGGACCCTAAAACTTTCAAAGATTTATAATTGAAAAAGTGAATATTCAAAAGCAATCAGTTCAGGGATGATGGTGGTTTTTGATCTTCATGGAAATGTGGTATATTCTGATGTTCGTGCGAACCAATATGTCAAAGTTTTGAATTATGGTTTGGAACTTTCTGTCATATGCCCGATACTTTCTTGAGTTGTCAAAAGACTTGGTCAGATTCCAGTCTGCAACGAGATATACGTTTACCGGAGTAATATATTGGGATGGATTTGATGATGAGGGGGAATTTCCGTGATTGAAGATGCTAATCGTGTCTGTTTTCATAAAGATCAGAATGTGTTACAATTCGGTGAAGATTGAAGATTATTATCAAGATGCTACTCATGTGCGGACACACACTTACGTATAAAAATCCGATAGGTGCTCTGTAGTTACGCAAGACTCAAGGTGTTACTAAATTGCACCAGCGCACCCTAAGGTGAGTCACACAACCTTTTACGTTACGTCCGGTTTTGGACGATAACACACGCAAACACGTTACACCCGGGTTAGGGTGATAACACGACAACTATTATGCATGATTAAAGTAGAAATCCAGTATATATCACATGTTCACGTAAAATGCTTTATCTTTCAAGTCCTTACTTATCGAACCGTTAATAGCATATAGCGAGGGGATATTGGGTAGTACTACTGGGGTCTGACAAACCCCACTCAGCAGGCACGAGATGCACCACCCGACTGGTGGTCGGACTGAGGACAATGCCAGCCTAACTTACCGTGATCGAGTAGACACGGGGAAGGAAAAACACGTAAGGAATTATTCCTACAACTAATTGGTCAGCTTCGGTTGCGAACGTTTTAGTACATGAACTTAGGCTCACTACCTACGATATGGATTGTACTTGTAATATACATACTTATATACGAATAAAGACTGTTGTATTCGTACTGCATATTTATACTAGTTATACTTATGTGCTTATGTGAACTCACCAACATTAGTTGACACTTGTTCTTATGCATGTTTTGCAGGACGCTGGGAGAATCTGATTTTGGGCACGTACGCTGGTTAAACTTTTTATTTTGGGAATCTGTGTTTAACATTTTCAAAACTTAGACTTAAACGGGTTGTTTACCTAATGGGCGCTTGTTTTGCGCGACATTACTTTAATATGCTTCCGCTGGATTTTTAAACTCTGGTTTTGATATTTCTCGTTTGGAAATATATTTACATTTTGTACCCTTAACTTATGGTTGATGTAACTAATGACTCGGGTCCTATTCTGGCTCACACCCCATGCTATAAAACTCCGTTAGTGGAAATTGGGGGTGTGACAGATTGGATATCAGAGCCCTTGGTTGCAGAGAACTAGAATTTTCAAAATTCTAAACTGTAACTGTTTTTAATCATTAGTTACAACAGTTCCCAAAAACATTTTCTTTTCGCGTGCAAAAAATTGATTACTCTCATTAGGTTGTTTTTCTTTTGTTTGTGTCTGTCTATGTTCTGACAGTATGGCATCGCACGACAACACGAGGGGTAAGGGAAGAAAATTATCAACGAACAGTCATCATGCTCCAACCAACAAGGCCGCGAGCCTGAGCAGCCTAGGTACACAATAATGGACTTCCTTTGGGATCAGCACCTGCGTCCTGATAGGTGTGCACCAGACGATTATAGCTGGCTGAATCCGACGACGTATCGGTTGTTTGATAGGTATCATGTGCCGAACAGGGTCGACCTACCCTTTGATTTGCAGAGGGTCATTACGGGACTGATAGCAGCTTATGACGACACCCTTGGAAAACTCGAGCACAATTCCATCAGGAATCACACCCGCGATAGGGAACTTGAGCGAGTGCGGGATGAACAGAAGGAGAGAGATACCTACCACTACAATCTGTCTCTGGGGGTAATGGGTATCCGTAACAGGGTCACTAAGCTTGAGTCGCGACCCAATCCAACAGAATTGGAGCATGGACTGCATCAAGCACAACATCAGATTACTGCACTACAACATTCCAATGCAGCGCTTCAACACTCCAACGCGCCACTAACGGCACAAGTTGCCGCCCTCCAAGCTCAAACGGCAGCCCCGCAGGTTCAAGGTGCTCCTGTTCAAGAAGAAGAGGAGGAACCCTTCGAAGAAGAACCTTTTGAGGAGGAGCCTCAAGAGGACATGGAGGAAGAACCAGATGTTATTGATCCATGATCTAATCTATCTTCTTTTCTTCTATTTTGTTACGTTGAAATAAATTTGAATGGGTGTTCAATTTATTTTGAATGTTTCAAATGCTGAGATTCGTTGTGGTTGGATTTTAAATTTTGTAATTAATGTTACATCTTTATTTTTCCAATGTGTTTCTAAAAATTATTTCGTGTGATGGATGGATGCATGATTAATTGTTTAGTGCTTAATGAAATTGATATTGGATATATTAATTATTTGGTTGTATGCTTCTAACGTATGTAATGAAACTAAAATTGGGTATATTAATCATTGAAATGTTTGTATGACAAACAGAATCATGGCTGAACACCTCACAGCAGCTCAGATCCAAGCTTTGATAAATGAAAACGTTGCAGCAGCACTCGCTGCGGCTCAAGCGCAAGGAAACAACAACGGTGGTAAGTAAAACAGGCGAAAGATTGACTACATTTTTTTTTCTCACTCTAAAAAATTATTCTCTAAAATAATTTCATGAAACAATCCAGGCCCAACTTAGTGCACCTTTAAAACTTACATGGATTGTAAGCCACTCACGTTCAAGGGTGATGAAGGAGCCGTGGGTCTGCTGTGATGGCTCGAGACATCAGAAAAGGTGTTCTCAATGTGCAACTGCCCAGTTGCAAATAGGGTCAATTTCGCAACTGCTACACTCGAGGGAGCTGCCCTCACTTGGTGGAACGCGCAAATCCAAATGTTAGGGCTCGACGCAGCGAATTATATGACTTGGCAGGAATTCAAGGATGCCATCATGGAGGAGTATTGTCCTCGCGATCAGGTCAAAAGGTTGGAAGGTGAGTTCCAGAACTAAAAAATGGTAGGTTCTGAGGTTGAAGAGTACACCGCTCGTTACCATGAGTACGCGGTGCTGTGTCCTACGATGGTTGATGCTGACTTCAAAAGGATTGAAAGGTAGGTGGATGGGTTAGCTCCACAGATCAAGGGGATGGTTACTGCCTCAAACCTTGCAAATGTGCAGAATGCTATTAGGTTGGCCCATAAGCTGACTGACCAGGCCATAGAGCAAGGAACGTTGCCACCCAGAAAGGTCCCCAAAACTGCCCTAGATGGGAAAAGAAAGAGAGATGACGACTCTAGTAACAATAAAAACAATGGTAGTGGGAATAACAATGGGAGATCCTCTAACTCTCATAACCAAAACAAGAGATACAACAATTCCAGGGGTGACTATAACAACAGTAACACCAACAGTGGGGGCGTAACCAGAATCGCCAAGGTGGTAGTAATCAAAATCATAATAGGTACAATGGACGAGCACCATTCTGCAATCGGTGCAACCAACACCATAATGGGGCATGCACGAGACTCACCTGTGAGCGTTGTGGTAAAGGGGGCCACGAGGCTAAGAACTGTTGGGGTGAGCTACAAAATCGTCCTAATCAGAATAAGAATCAGAACCATAACCAGAACCTGAATTAGAATCAGAACCAGAGGCAGAATAATGAAGGCCCTAGGGGGTGTTATGAATGTGGAAAGCCAGGGCACTTGAAGAGGGATTGCCCGCAGATCCGAAGGAATAATAATAACAATGCTGGCAACAACAACAACCACCGTAACAACAATAACAATGGTGGGGATGGTGGTAGGAATGGTGGAGATGGCGCCAAAGGGAGAGCTTTCGTTATGGGTCCAGGTGAAGCGAGAAACGATGCCAACGTCATTACCGGTAAGTTTCTTCTAAACAACTACTTCGCAAATGTCTTATTTGATATTGGTGCTGAGAAAAGTTTTATCTCGACTAAGTTCTGTAAGTTGATTAAGGCTACTCAAACTCCACTAAAAGCTAGGTATACGGTTGAATTAGAAAATGGTAAGCTTCTTGACACCACTCACTTGGTTGAGAACTGCACATTAGAACTATCTGGTCATAAACTAAGTATAGACCTTATGCCTTTTACTATCAGTAGTTTCGACGTGATAGTGTGGACTGGCTATCCAAACATTAAGCGGAAATTGTCTGTCAAGAAAAAGTCATACGAATACCCGTAGCAGGAGGAGAAGTACTCTTGATTCAGGGCAAAAAGGGAGGTGCTGTCTCCGGAATCATATCATACCTTAAAGCGCAGAAGTGTCTTCGGAAAGGGCACGTGGCAATCCTAGCCACAGTTACGGACCAAACCAGTGTGGAGAGAAAATTGAAGACTTCCCGATCGTACGTGATTATCCAGAGGTATTTCCTGAGGAATTACCTGGCCTTCCTCCACATCGGCAAGTAGAATTTGGGATTGACCTCGCTCCGGGAGCAGCTCCGATCGCGCGTGCACCATATCGTCTAGCGGTGAACGAATTGAATGAGCTATCCACACAACTGCAAGAACTACTAGATAAGGGTTTCATTAGACCTACCTCGTCACCGTGGGGAGCACCGGTCTTATTTGTTAAAAAAGAAGGATGGCACATTTAGGATGTGTATTGATTACCGCGAACTCAACAAGGTCACTATCAAGAATCGATACCCCGTTCCACGAATAGACGATCTCTTTGACCAACTTCAAGGATCCAGTTACTATTCCAAGATTGATTTAAGGTCTGGCTACCATCAGCTTCGAGTCCGTGAGGAGGATATAGAAAAGACAGCCTTCAGAACATGATACGGCCATTCTGAATTCTTGGTCATGCCTTTCGGGCTGACAAATGCACCAGCTGTGTTCATGGATCTCATGAACCGTGTGTGCAAACCCTATCTGGATAAATTCGTCATAGTGTTTATCGACGACATCCTGATCTACTCTAAGACAAAAGAAGAACACGAGGAACATCTACGGTTAATCTTAGAATTGTTAAAGAAAGAACAACTCTATGCCAAATTCTCAAAGTGCGATTTCTGGATCCGAGAGGTTCAATTTCTGGGTCACATCGTCAACGGGCAAGGTTTCACGTTGACCCAGCCAAGATCGAGGCCATTAAAAGTTGGCCTACCCCCAGAGCTCCTACGGAAATTCGCCAATTCCTAGGTTTAGCGGGTTACTACCGTCGTTTTATAAAGGGATTTTCTCAGTTAGCTCAACCATTGACCGCTCTTACGCACAAAGGGGTTCAATACAGATGGGGTGACAAGGAAGAGGCAGCCTTCCAAACTTTGAAAGAAAAACTTTGTACTGCACCTATATTATCCTTACCTGATGGGATTGACGACTTCGAGGTCTATTGTGACAAGTCAATCCAGGGACTCGGATTTTTTTTAATGCAAAGAGGTAAAGTCATCGCATACGGGTCAAGGCAACGAAAGTCCCATGAAAAGAATTGCACAACTCATGACTTAGAGTTGGGCGCTATTGTATTTGCCTTGAAATTTTGGAGACACTACTTATACGGTACCAAGTGTATGATATTCACTGATCACAAGAGCCTCCAACACATATTTGAACAGAAGGAACTAAACATGAGACAACGTAGGTGGGTCGAATTGCTAAACGACTACGACCTTGCGATAAAGTACCATCCAGGCAAGGCCAACGTGGTGGCCGATGCCTTGAGTAGAAAGGAGCATGTTAAGCCTAGAAAAGTTCGAGCTCTCCAATTAACGATCCATACGAGGCTACCGGATAGACTCCGGGATGCTTAGAAAGAGGCCCTAAAGGAGGAAAATTTCGAGTCTGAATCCTTACGTGACATATATGGAACTTTTGAAGTTAAGTCTGATGGACTTCGTTATTATAATGACCGTATATGGGTACCTTTGCATGGAAATCTTAGAGAACTGGTGATGGACGAGGCTCACAAGTTCCGTTATTCGATCCATCCAGGTTCTGAAAAAATGTATCAAGACCTAAAGGGGCTATATTGGTGGCCTAATAAGAAAGCTGACATCGCTAGATATGTTAGCAAGTGCTTGACATGCGCAATGGTCAAAACGGAACATCAAAAGCCAGCAGGATTATTGCAACAACCTAAAATTCCTGAATGGAAATGGGAAGAAATCTCGATGGTTTTCATTACAGGATTGCCCCGTTCTTCTAGCGGTAACGATATGATTCGGGTTATCGTTGACCGATTAACAAAATCCGCTCATTTCCTAGCTATCAAGGAAAGTGACAAAACAAAGAAACTTGCAAAGATATACCTCAAGGAGATTGTCAAGCTTCATGGAGTGCCTTTATCTATCATCTCTGACCGAGACCCTAGGTTTGCTTCAAACTTTTGGAGATCCTTACAAGCTGCAATGGGCACTCGCTTAGATATGAGTACTGCATATCATCCTCAAACAGATGGATAGACTGAACGTACCATCCAAACTCTTGAGGATATGCTTCGAGCATGTGTACTTGACTTCGGGAAAAATTGGGAAAGGCATTTACCACCTATAGAATTCTCCTATAACAACAGCTACCATACCAGTATTGGAGCCGCTCCATTTAAGGCTCTTTACGGACGGAAATGCAGATCGCCGGTCTGTTGGGCCGAGGTCGGTGAGAGCCAACTCACTGGACCTGAACTAGTGCACGAGACCACTGAAAGAATCGTGCAGATTAGAAACCGCATGAAAGCGGCAAAAGATAGACAAAAGAGTTATGCAGATAAACGCCGAAGACCTATAGAATTTGAAGTCGGCGATAAAGTACTATTGAAAGTCTCACCTTGGAAAGGTGTAGTACGCTTTGGCAAGCGCGGAAGTTGAATCTGTGACAATCCGACTTTTCAGGACATTTTTCTGGCATTAACTGAACGCAAAACATATTAAATGTTGTGTGAACATTTATGTGCTTAACTGTGTTGACTGGTTGACTTTAGCAAATTAGGGTTTTGTGTAGTAATCACTAAACGAGCATGCACTTAAGCCTAGACGTTTGATATTCTTGATTTATTAGTAAATCATAAAGTATAATTTCATGGGACGTTATGTCATTTTATGTAATAATTAAACATTTACTCTTGTATGATATATTTATCTAGATCTCAATTATATTTATGATTATATGTAACCTAATGATTTAATTACAAGCTATTATTCATGGTTTTATGGGACTTAAATATATATAAGTTATAAGTCTAAAGTCTATGATTTTATGAGAATTTAAGATGAGTAAATATGAGTTATTATATATAGTTAAGTTGTGATTTTATGTGGTTTTAGAAAATAATTATGGAATTATAATTCTATGGTTTCATATGGATAAAATAAGGGTTTATACATTTTATAAACGTTATACGATTTATACATTTTTACATTCCTCGTATATTCGTTGTTAAAAACATTTCCTGTCAATTTCGTTAGCTCTCGTTAACACCCTTCTAAACTTTTAAGGACCACCTTTGCCAATTCCTAAACTTTTTCTAACTAAACAAAGCTACAAGGACTAATTTAGAAATTCACCAAATCTTGTGCCACCTTTGTAAGTTTGTGAGGGACTGGATTTGCCAATCTACCAAAGTAGATTTAAATGCCATTTACAGCATTATTCATGACCGGCGGTTTCTCACGACCACCATCATTCCGGTCATTGAATCCGGCAATCAAGACTGTACCGTTTCCATTTAGACCCCCCCCCTCCCAAGCAGTTTATATAACCTGGCAAATCATTGAAGAACCTACACAAATCCTCCCACTCTCTCTCGACTGTCGCGAAGAAAAAAAAACCCACCAAGCTCCACCGTATACTTTGAAATTCCGGCTAACCACTTCACCATCGACCTTCATTTGACCACCACTGAGACCGCCTTGCGTCACCGATCAAGCGGGAGTCGTCAATTCTCGAATCGGAGCAAGATACTGTGTGACTATCGGAACATCGGGACGCATTTTCGGTGGCTAAAACCTATAATATCGCATCCATACTCTGAGGTAAATGGTTGTCGTTGATTTTCGCACACTTTTCTGTATTTAATTTTAGATTCGCGATTTTCCGGTCGCCGGAAAATATCTCTGGCGACATTAGGGTTGTGGGTGAAGAAGATGACATGGTTCGGGTACGGGTTATATATTTTCCTTTCCGTATATGAAACAGACGCCAATCTGGCCCATTGGTTCGGTTACTGGACATACACGCGAGGGACGCGGGTTCGAGTCCCGGTCCCAACGTTTTTTTTTGTTTACTCCTTATTCTTTTGAAACTGCTCCTGATCGCTACGTGTAAACAAAAGGTTTTCGGTCGGGTTCTGGTCACGAACAGGCTCCCTGGCCGAGTGGTTAAAACACTCAGGTTTGGTCCGGGAGGTCACGGGTTCGAACCCGGTGACCTCCATAATTTTTATTTTTGTTGTTTTCGTGTTGTTTTGAGTCTTTAACCACTAGATCTTGTACAAAAATGTGTTCCTTGTCGTATCTTGAGCCCGTAAAAATATAAGTAAGATACTTAAGACTCGTAAATCATATTTTGATTTATAAAATATGTTTAACTTGCTATCTTTAATTAAAAATAGATTTCTAATACCTATATATATATATATATATATATACATATATTGATATAAAAATTCTAGTTTTACAAAAAGGTAAAAATATATATTTTGAGTAGACTAAAATATATAAACATATGACGTTGGATTTTTTTTATTGAAATAATCGAATATTTTTATGATAACCTTCAATATATATAAATATACTTTGTCCTCGCAAAATTCGATATTAGCGTCACTTGAACATTTATTTAAATATATATATAGTATATGTATCCTCAAACTTAGAAAATATATATATTAATATTAAAGTTATATATATTGGTTTTTCTCGTGTTATTTCGATAATCGCTCGGATTTGGCACACGTGCCATCCTCGACTTATTCCGAACTTCACGATCCTTCGTTTTTATCACTTACGTTAGATTTAATAGTTTAGAACACACACTTATACTCGTATGCTCGTTAGGTGATTGATTGCTTGCACAAGACTCGTTCTTGCTACTTGAATTAACTGTTTGTCTGGAAACCTTGCCGAGCAACCTAAGGTGAGTTTCACGGCCCCATTTTACTGTTTTAATCCTTTTTGGGGAGATTAACATGCATGATTTACACAACTGAGATAATTAGACATTTATATATCACTTGAAGTACTTGTAGCACACTATACAACAAAGTCATTCCTATGGTACCGTTAGTATTAATGACGATAGCGGGAAATATATTGTAGTACTACTGGGTCTGACAAACCCCACCCGGGTCAGTCGCGCTGACACGATTGGATATCGAACGGGTGTTATATTCGTCCTAAACACAACAAGGTAAACTATGAACAACTGTTAGCTTCGGTGACCATCAACGTGCGAAGTTTCATGTATATAGCCTAGCTAGCTATTTGATATATATTAGTGATTATGCTCTTACAACTTGACGTTATTGAACGGTCAATCTTAAACTGAACTTGAAACGTTATTGAACTGATAAACCTGTGAACTCACCAACCTTTGTGTTGACACTTTAGCATGTTATATCTCAGGTCGCTAAATTGGATTGTCTGCCACGAGCTAGGATGCACCACATAAGGATTACTATTACCATGCATGCATCATAGACTTAGTTATTTATCAAACTTATTAACTTTTGGTTTGCGCATGTTTTGGCGCTTGAACAATTATTACAAATTTGTCGATTACGCTTCCGCATTTAAAAACGCATTTACTCTGGTTTTACTTTTACATTGCATATAGACTGTTCGTATGGCTAATGTGTTCGATCCTGGTTTGTCACGCTCCCTGCGGCGCGTTGTCGCGCGTGGGATTTTTGGGGGTGTGACAGAATCCCCGTTATGTAGGACCATTCGAGATCACCGAGGGTATTGGTCCGGTGGCTTACCGTTTAAATCTACCTCCTGAATTGGATGGAGTACACAACGTGTTTCACGTTTCGAACTTGAGGATGTGTTTAGCATATGACACTCTCATAGTAGCGTTAAAAGAACTACAAATCGATGAACAACTGCGATTTATCGAACAACCCGTGGAAATCATGGGACGTGAGGAGAAAACACTGAAACGAAGTAAAATTCCCATCGTCAAAGTGAGATGGCAATCTAAGCGTGGACCGGAGTTCACGTGGGAACGAGAGGATCAGATGAGAAAGAAATATCCTCACCTATTTGATCAAGCCTCAACATCTAATTAAGGTATGAGTTAAATTTTGGGACAAAATTTCCTTAACAAGGGGATGATGTAGCAACCCTAAAATTTTTCTTTTCCTTCCACAGAAACCGTAACAACTTAAGGCAATATTCAGGACGAAAATTCCTTAACAAGGGGATGATGTGTCAACCGGCAATTTCCCAGGTTAACCCCGTTGATAACTTGTGTTATATTTCGATAACGTCCGTTACCTCAGTTAACTAGAATGGTTACACGAGTACTGCACATGAGTCTAGACGTCGGTTGACCAACTTGAATGTATATAGTTTATAATTTTATATAAATTCTAGAATTTTATGATTTCATGAAAACGTTTTGTCATTTTATGTGACAAGTATATTTATTATTTTTGTGTGGTATATATCTATATATATACACATTTTATTCTTTGATATTATGTGACGGTGTGTCACGTAATCATACGAAACGTTCTTATAATTATAGGAATTTTAAACTTATAGTTATGGGTTATAACTATGATTTTATGCTGGATATATATAGGTTATATTTTTATAAAACTTTGTTCGTTAAATACGGTTTGACATACGCTCGATTAATTATCGACAAGTTACCTCCGTTAACTTCATTAGAGAGTTCGTTAATATTTTGTAACCTTGAGGGACCCGTCTTGTAAATTCCGAAACTTGTTTTCTATTTAATAAAGTTGGAGGGACTGATGCGTAATTATCTAAACCTTGTAACCTATTTGTGTTTAATGTGGAGGGACTATTAGTGTCAATTCGCGAAAGTTAATTTAATGTCATTTACGAGCAATCAAGAAAGGGTCGGTTTAGTCCGACCGTAATCATCCCCGGCGGTTTCAATTTCGACCATCAATCCCTCATTAAGTTCCTTCTTGATTTCGAGAATCATATCATCACCCAGGAGCCGTTCGGTTGCAACACACACAACCCTCTCAACAGTCCCCTGCCCTCCTCTCGTTTTTTTCTTTTCCGGCGAACTCGGAAATTCCGACCAACCTAACACCGTTTCACCACCTTTTCCTCACCACTGTGGTCACCTCCCTCCGCCGAGCAACCCTGTAGCATTGATTTCGGGAACGGAGCAACGTCAAGTGTTAAAGTCGAGAGATTTCAGTTTCGTTTCGGTTTCAAAAACGCGTCAAAATACATCTTTAATTTGAGGTAACCACTTTACATTGTAAATCGCACGTTTCCTTAGTCTCGATTTCATGTTTTACGTTTTTCCAGTCGCCAGAAAATATCTCCGGCGACATTAGGGTTTGTATGTAGAAGAAGGCACTCAACAGTTACACCTTTTATATATTATGTATCGGTTTAAAACACAAGTGGGTCGGGTGTCCCAGTGGCCGAGTCCTTTACCATGTAACGCGGAGGTCGCGTGTTCGACCCCTCCCAGCCCCTATTCTTTTGTTGTTTTCTTTTTCCTTGTCAGTTGCCTTGTCTCTGTATAATCAAAACCCAGGACTGCGAATCTGTTAACAAATCCGGCTCCTAGCCCAGTGGTAAGGGCGTCGTGTTATAACCTACAGGTCACGGGTTCGAGTCCCGTGACCCCCACTTTTGTTGTTTTATTTCTTTTTAAGTTATTTCAAGTTTTTCTTGGTCCAAAACTCAAACGTACTAGTAAACGACTATCAAATCTCGACCCGTGAAGTTTTCAAAGACCCGTTAGGGTTCTCGTTGAACGTTCATACGATGGGAACGTTAAGATTTAAATAAATATTAAAAAAATCAATGATTTCGTTATTATTACTAAAAATTGTTTTAAACGAACGTTTTAAAGATTTTCTTTAAACTCTTGAAATTTGGACACGACATATAAATATATATATTGGACGTATTATTTTTCATACTTTTGATTACACTCCGATATTTATATTTATGAACGTATATGTTTACCCAATCATCACTACATTTATTATTTGGAATAACCTACGCAAATTGATTTTTGTAAATCTTTGTGTCATAGATTAAATGTCATTTGTGACTACTTTCGAACAAATGATTTTTATCACGTATTGAAATTGCTACCTACGTCATATTTGGAATTACTTGATTTAGTACCGTCGACTAGGCTACGCTACTCATGTGTGGACACACACTTACGTATGAAAAATCGATAGGTGCTCGGTAGTTACGCAAGATTCAAGGTGTTACTAAATTGTAGCAGCGCACCCTAAGGTGAGTTACACAACCTTTTACGTTACGTCCGGTTTTGGACGATAACACACGCAAACACGTTACACCCGGGTTAGGGTGATAACACGACAACTATTATGTATGATTAAAGTAGAAATCCAGTATATATCACATGTTCATGTAAAATGCTTTATCTTTCAATTCCTTACTTATCGAACCGTTAATAGCATATAGCGAGGGGATATTGGGTAGTACTACTGGGGTCTGACAAACCCCACTCAGCGGGCACGAGATGCACCACCCGACTGGTGGTCGGACTGAGGACAATATTAGCCTAACTTACCGTGATCGAGTAGACACGGGGAAGGCAAAACACGTAAGGAATTATTCCTACAACTAATTGGTCAGCTTCGGTTGTGAACGTTTTAGTGACATGAACTTAGGCTCGCTACCTACGATATGGATTGTACCTGTAATATACATACTTATATACGAATAAAGACTGTTGTATTCATACTGCATATTTATACTAGTTATACTTATGTGCTTATGTGAACTCACCAACATTAGTTGACACTTGTTCTTATGCATGCTTTGCAGGACGCTAGGAGAATCTGATTTTGGGCACGTACGCTGGTTAAACCTTTTATTTTTGGAATCTGTGTTTAACATTTTCAAAACTTAGACTTAAACGGGTTGTTTACCTAATGGGCACTTGTTTTGCGAAACATTACTTTAATATGCTTCTGCTGGATTTTTAAACTCTGGTTTTGATATTTCCCGTTTGGAAATATATTTACATTTTGGTACCCTTAACTTATGGTTGATGTAACTAATGACTCGGGTCCTGGTCTGGCTCACACCCCACGCGGTAAAACTCCGTTAGTGGAAATTGGGGGTGTGACAAAATCGAACTTGTACCGAACGTATGCCGAACGTCCTCCGAACTTTGTCCGAACTTGTTCCAAATGTGACCCGAACTCTCTCCGAACCAAATAAGAACCGAACGTTGTCCGAACCTAGAGTTCAGAGCGGTTATTTTCAGTGTAGTCCGAACCTCAAACGAACCAGAATACTTTGACACCATTTTCGCGATTTTGAGAGAATTTGAGCAAGATTTTTGACAGGAACTCAGGTAAAACCCATAGAAATGTTTTAGAATAAGAGTTTCACCAAAAAAAAAATACTCAAGATGATCAAACGAACTAAAAAATGAATGACACTAGAGTTCAGAGCGGTTATTTTCAGTGTAGTCCGAACCTCAAACGAACCAGAATACTTTGACACCATTTTCGCGATTTTGAGAGAATTTGAGCAAGATTTTTGACAGGAACTCAGGTAAAACCCATAGAAATGTTTTAGAATAAGAGTTTCACCAAAAAAAAAATACTCAAGATGATCAAACGAACTAAAAAATGAATGACATTTTCGCAAACTTTGAAATTTTGACCCCAAAATTTCGAAAAATAGAGATTTTCGACCAGTAGAGCAAACCAAAAGCTCTGATACCACTTGAAAATGCGTGAGTGGTAGATCGTCTACTTAGTCGTAATGAAATCTATGTTAATTGAGGAAGACACAATGAGTAATTACAAAAAGCTTTGTATTAACCACAGAGAAACCATAGAGTACACTGATAGGAAGTAAGACTCAAACGTACAAGTGCTCCCAATTACAACACAAGACAAAACTATATATACTAGAGCCAAACCCGCTTGGCCGAACCATAGGTTCGGACCAGGTTCGGACCTGTCCAAACTTGGAGTTCGCCAAGGGTTCGGACAGTATCAAACTTGCATTACTTGTCTTGTACTTGATACTTCACATGACGGTCAGGAACCATGTATTAACATGGATTCGCAAGGTACATTTCTTAGGAGATGTGAATGACGTAGATCGAAGCCATGAAAAATTAGAGCACTACTTCGACCCCGTCAAGAATTTGAAACACTTAGGTCTTGCTGGCTACTACCATAGATCCATGAAGAATCCCTTCAAAATCGCCCAAAACCGTTTTAACTTGGAGAGAAATTCATCGCCTACGCCTCTCGACAACTGAAGATTCACATGAAGAATTATGCAACCCACGACTTAGAGCGTGGAGCCGTAGTGTTTACTTTAAGGCACTACCTGCAGGGAGCAAAGTGTATTGCATACACTGACAATAAGAGCCTCCAATACATTCTAAGATTAAGCATAGGACAACGACGATGGTATGAACTACTTAATTGTTACGATTTCAAGATCCGGTAGGGCTAATGTCGTCTACGACGCCCCAAATAGGAAGGAACATATTAAGCCACCTCGAGTTTAAGCACTCGGTACGACCATTCATAATGACCTAATCTCATAGAGTTATTGTTAGAGCATATTCTAGTCGTCGTGTGAAGTATCAAGTACAAGACAAAAGCTACAAAAGTGCCTGTGTCCAAAGTGACCCGAACTACCAGTTCGGGTGCACACGAACTGACCCGAAGTGGCAGTTCGGGTGATGTCTAGTTCGCACAGTTTTGTACGAGTATAAATAGCTTCGTCTTGTATAGATTAATGACTTCTGGTCAGATATTGTGTGTGTAATTTGTGTGTTTACTCTCTGTGATTATAATATAAAAGTATTTGTATTTACATCTTGTGTTCACTCGTTTTCAACTCGAATTACGTTGATTGTCATTGATCGAGTAGACGATTCGCTGCTCACGCACTTTCAAGTGGTATCAGAGCTTTCCGTTCAATCTACTAATCAAATCATTACTGTTTTTTGATTTTTTTGAGCTAAAAAGTGTGGGATTTTGACAAAGTGAGATGTTTTTGCATTCGTTTGATATATTTCGTTGAGTTTTTTTGTGCTAATTCTTCTCTGAAATCATTCCTTTTGAGTATACTGATTTACTGTTGAAAATCACTTTCTAAAACACTAAAAATCGCAAATTTTGTGTGAAAAATGTTCCAGTTCGTTTGAGTTCAGCTGAAGAACAATCTGTTCAAAAAATAACCACTCCGAAGTGCGGGTTCGGTTAAGTTCGGGTGTGTTCGTTCAACCAAAGTGTGAATTCGTATCCAGTTCGGGTGGTTTTGGTCAAGCAAAGTACCAACTCGGTCAATCTCAGTATGGGTTCCAGTTCATGTAACCGAAATCACAGTTTAGTTGGTTCGGCTAACTTCGCTTAAGTTTGCTTACCAGTTCGGATCAGTACGGGTGACTTCAATTTTGGGTGATGCACTAAAATTGACGTAACTTGAGTTCCATTAAGAGTTACGGGAGCTAATACCAACCAAAACGACCATCTCGGAGAGATCTAAATTTTTTCTTGCCTTACATTTAGTATCCTCTGTTTTGACCCCCAAAAACCACTTCTAAGACCTTCGTTTTTGAGTTTAAAGTTTTTGGAGTGTTAGTTTTCGGTTTTGATAATGAGTTATTCCAGCTCACTGAACTGATTTTTATAAATTTTTCGACAATGAGTGCATCACAAGCTAGTCCTGTGATACCTAAATTGATGAAATGAGAAGATTATCATGAATGGAAAGTTGATATTGAGAGTTACATCAACGAACATTTCAATGTTTTTTTGGAAGATAATTGATAAGCAATTCAAATGGCCTACTGATGGAAAAGGACTTGTAAAAATACATCGACATCTTTCTCAAGAAGAAAAGGAGTATACAGATAATGAAGAGAAAGCCAGAGACATTCTCAAAACAGCTCTTTTAAGAGAGTTATTTCTTGAATTCACAGTGTATCACACTGCTTAAGATAAATGTAATGCATTGAAAGAAAAAGGTGAGATATGTGCATTGTCTGATGATATGGCGAATATCCAGAATGTTGCTCAATATTGTGCAAACATTTAGACCATGAGGATTGGCTCAGAATCTATTGGTTCAAAGTCATATGATTCAGCATCTAGTGGTTTTGAATCAAGAAGTAATGAGTTGTCAGACAAAAAGGATTGTGATACTGTTTTCAAGACTGAACAAATTGATGGTTGTGTAAATGATTCTAATTCTGAAACAAGTTCTTGTGTGATATATGATTAAGGGGATGATAGTGACATGGAAGAAGTTCAGATTGAAGTTTCTTCAATATGTCCAAAGTGTGCTGAACTTGTTAAGATTAATGAGAATTTGATGATAGAAAAAGATGATCTATTGGTTGAATGTGAAAAGACTAAAGCTGAAGCTAAAGAAGTTGCTGAAGATTTTGAAGTTTTATTAAATAAGGCTTATCATGTTCAACAGAAATATGATAAAGCTAATCAGATTGCTGTTGAAGCTGCTTAGAAAGTAATTAGTCTTCAAGAAGAACTTTTTAAACTTTAAGATGAGAATGTTCTTTTCCGAGAAAAGAACAAAATTTTAACAAAAGATATTAACTATTTCAAGAAGAAATGGGAAAAGGTCGCCAAAGAAGTTTTGGAAGAGTGTGACTTGAGAAAAAAATATAAGTATGAATGAATTGTTGGAAGAGTTCATTGCTTCTCAGAAAGAGTTGTTGAATGCTCAGTGAAGATCTCTGAACTAAAAATTATATTCTGGATTTACAACGTCAAATAAAGAATTGTAATTTATCACCGACATTTCTGAATTACATATACAAACAGGAGAAGAGTGAAGATAGTGCCAAGAAAGATTTACATACAGTTCCTTCACAAGTTCATCTGTCAAGTATTCCATATGCTTCTGTGAATTCAAATGAAGGAATGCATGATTATTCAAAGTTTACACCTCCTACTCCTGTAAAGAAAAAGAAATCTAAGTCCAGAAAGAAGAAGTTTGAAATTGGCAACACTGCAAATTTTGTTGCTGGTTCATTATTCTTGGAAGATGAGCAAATATTTGCTAAGTGTGAGAAGTCTGTTAGTACTTCAACTGAAGCTGAACTTGATAAATCTTTGATTCATGAGAACAAACTGAATTGTTGATACATGGTTCCTGATCTTCATGTGAAGTGTCGAGTACAAGACAAGATAGTGCAAGATTGGTTCTGGCCGAAACCTAGGCGAAATCTAGGTTCGGACCAGGCGAACCTTGTCCGAACCTGAGGTTCGGACAGTCGGGGTTTGGCTAGTATAAATAGTTATCTTGAGTTGTATTCAGTATGCTTCTTGGTCATATCTTGTATGTGAACTCTGTGGTGTTTCTCTGTGGTCTAATACAAAGCTTTTTGTATTTACATCTCGTGTCATCCTCGTTTAACATTGATTTCGATACGATTGAGTAGACAATCATACGCTCACGCATTTTCAAGTGGTATCAGAGCTTTTGGTTCAATCTACTGATCGGAGATCACTGTTTTTCAGAGTTTTGAGTCGAATAGTGGGGTTTTTGAAAATTCTTCACGTTTTTGGGTTCGTTTGATCATTTCAATTGTGTTTTTCTTGAAAAATCTTCTTCTATATCGTTTCTATGGAGTTTATCTGAGTTCCTATAAAAAATCTCTTTCAAATTCTCTCAAAATCGCGAAAATGGTGTCGAGAGTGCTTGAGTTCGTTTGAGGTTCGGACAACTCTGAAATAACCGCTCTGAACTCCAGGTTCGGACAACGTTTGGCTCTTTTTTGTTTCGGTCAAGTTTCAGACCACGTTCGGAGATAGTTCGGCTAAGGTTCATACAAAGTTCGGAACAAGTTCAGTAAAGGTTCGGTTGGTTCATCCGAAGGTTAGGTTCGGCAAGAGTTCGGCTGATTTCTGTTCGGCTAAAGTTCGGAGGAAGTTCGGATGAGGTTCAGGTGAATAGTAACCAGTTTTACAAAATTTCCGATTTTCAAGCGTTTGCGGCTATTCGGAATTTGGTTCAAGCAACGATGCAAACTATGATGAACTATGATAATGAAATCGGAACAAGTCAGAAAGTTCCCAAATTGTTAAAATTGGAAGATTATCATAGTTGGGTTAAACGATTTGAAGCGTACGTTTATACTAATGATATTGATATGTGGTTGTCATTTACTGATCAATATGTTTATCATAAAGATGAAACCAGGGAACCGGTACTTCAAAGAAAGATGGCGTTTGAACAAAAGAAAGCATATCAAGCTGAAAAGAAAGCATATGGTACTTTGACAATGGCTTTGCCTAAAGAGTTACTACATCAATTTTCAGGTAACTACACATCAAAGAGTTTATGGGATGCATTGGAAAAGAGATGTGAAGGCAATGACCAATATAAGAAAAGTCGTCAGAAGGTTTTGAAGAAGGAATTTGATAGTTTCAAGCATTATCAAAATGAATCAATCCCAAATCTGATTGCAAGATTTGCTCACTTAATAAGTGAAATGCGTTTGGTAAGTCTTACAAAGGAAGAAGCTAATATGAAAGAAAATATTTTGAAAGCATTACCTGAGAAATGGGAAAAATATGTAATGATGATCACTCATGATAAAGAATATCTAGGATTATTATTTAATGATATGGTTCAAAGAATCCAAGCAAGGGATATGGAGTTAATGGTGAAGAAGTCACCTCCTGTTGTAAAACCATGAGACGATCTTACTACTGCATGATTCGGTAATCAGAGAATGAACACGATGTAAATAAAGCTTTGCTTTATTGATTCACTTAGAGAATACAAGCTAGAGAGAAACACCTTGAGTTACACACAGTTAAGAGATATGAAAATGACAGAACTGACTAACTCTCTCTAACATGGACTATTTATAGTCACTTAGTAACAGGCCAGCGTACCACCTGCGGACCATCTGGTCCGCCCGGACCATCTGGTCCGGCGGTGCATCTGCTACGGCCAGTGACTATATTATCCACACAGATGCTCAAGATTAGATACAATACACGAGACACACGTTAGCATAAGACTATGCTCTAACAAACTCCCCCTTAACGTGTAGTGTATCTATATTCTAACTAAACTTCAGTCTTCAATCTTCAACAATGCTGCATCCGATCTTCAACTTGAAATCTTGTCAGAATTAGAGCTTGCATGGCTGGATCAACCTTGAAAAAAACTTTGAACTTCAAGATCCACTTGTGAAAGATATAACATACTCCCCCTTTCACCATGCATGAGTTGTCACACAGAAACCTGCAATTTCAGAAGACACAAACGCGGCTTTCTTTTCTATTTGAAAATTAATTTAATCTTGGCGCAAAACTTCTCTTCGAGAATCCAAGATATAGTTTTGAATTTTTAAATTTTATATTAAGTATCGATCGGTCGAAAACAAATAAGAAATAAAATCTTTTTGATTTTTCAGAAATTTTATACTAAAACACATCTAAATCTTTTTGGATTTTTCAAATATGAAACATAAAAGCAATACAGAAATGAAATACTGAAACACACACTATTTTAGTATTTTGCGAGAAAGATCACAACTTGGGATCATATTGGTCATGACATGCTGAACTACACTTCAATTTCAATTATTTTAGCATATAAGTCATGTCGATTACTGGTATAATTTGTCCATTTTAAACTCAGGCACAATCATACTCATATAATCTGGATATGTTATTGTATTGATTAAGTTTGCGTTGACCAGTGTACCCCACACTATCAGACATACTCAGATATGTTTTTGTTTTTTATATCACACTTTGTGATTTCATTTGTGACTTAACCACATAATGATTGTATTCATGATTCAGTCAACTGTGTTCCATGCAAAAAGAAATAAGAACGTTAAATCGTCTACCTTAAGGTCGATCTTTCGATACGCAGATAAGGCCTCGGATTTAACAAAATAAGAAAATAAAACAAGTTGAAGTTGTATAACTCAACAACAATCAGGTCGGTACTCCCGTACACGCAGAGAAAGTCCGATGAGTTATACGAAACACCAAAGAAAATAAAGCAGAATGTCAAACGAACAACAATCAGGTCGGTCTTTCGACACGCAGAGAAAGTCCGATCGTTTGACAAAATAAAGAAAATCAAACAAGTCTAAATCTTTGCAAAATGAACACATGTATACACAGTGACTTCTCATTTTCTTTTTCACATATTTGTTTCTTGATAACATGAGATATGCATCAAGATGTTGTTCACTTGGTTAAGCATAAGTATTTAGTGTTTATCACATCTGAATACTTTCTGATTTATTGCCGAGCCTACCAAGTACATCGGACAATGATCTTATGGCTTTTTCATCTATTTTATCCATGAGTCAGACATGTAAGCCAATGTACCATCATTTCCCAATCATATTGGATACTATTTCTCATTTTTTAATGTTTTTGTATTTTTCCATTTTTCGATGTTTTTGTATTTTTCATTTTCTCCCTCTTAAAATGAAAACTCTATTTTTTTTGGTTTTCATTTTAACAAAAACACAAAGACACTATTTTTGGTTTTTCAATTTTCTCTCCCGAAACTACAAACAAAATGCATTAAAGAAAGAAAAAAATTGACCAATCGATACTGATACCTTTTCAGTTTAAACTTTCAGAAACACTTGCAATTTTGTAAGATAAAGCATTCAAGTTAAGTTAAGAACGCAGAATACTCCTCCATTAGCAACGTTATAAGTGCTAACTTAGTAACTAATGCTTAACTAGGCCGAATACGTCCACGTCCGTTGGTTGATCACCGAACCCGTCCATACATGCTATGTGTTCATTTATTGTTGTCATTATGTGCAATGTGATTTAAATGCATGATTTAACATTATGAATAGCATGACAAATTGTAAATCCTTGATTATGTGACAAATTTGTATGTTTTAAGGTTTCTAGCGAAACTACCGAGCGAAACTATAGTGTCGCCCGGTAGTTAGCTTAACTACCTGATTCGCTCGTGGTCAGAGCCAGTTTCGCTGGCCAGCGAAACTGCCAGCGAAACTAGCCCCTGATATAAATAAACTTAATAAACCCTAGTTTCTCCATTTGCCTCATTAGCACAAAAACACACACACACTCTTTTCTCCTGGAGATTCTGGTCAGCCAAGATTCACACCGAGTTGTCGATACCTCAGTCCCTGAATCATCATCCATCATCATCTAAATCATCCCGTGAGTCCCAAACCTTGAGTTCTTATGTTTCCTTTAGGTTTTTATTAAAAAGCATGCTAGGATCTTCATGTTAAAACTTGAAATTGAATCTGAGATGTTGTACATGCTAGATCTATCAGAAAGTAATCAACTTTACGTCCCATAATCATCCATGCTATAGATCTAGGTAAATTAGGTCGTTTATGTGATTTTTGCCAAAACTGAGATTTGATGATGATATGTATGTTATGAGCCGATAGAAATGTTCGTTTTATGCCTAGGAATGATTATCTATGCCGGTTATAACGTATGTGCATTACAGAGGCCAACAGATTGATTTTTAAGCTGCAAAACCCTTTGTTTCCGCGACTAGCGAAACTGCATGTTCATCTAGCGAAACTAAGGCAATCTTCAGCCAGCGAAACTGTGTAAACTATTTGAAATCGTATGCGGCGAAACTGCTAGCGAAACTAGTAATGTCGCCGTGAATTTTTGTGCATGATTTACTTGCGAAATTTCTCGCGAAACTAGACCTTGACCAATGTCCCTGAACGAAAGTTCAAACCGGTTTCGGGCGAAACTAGGCTAGCGAAACTGTGCCAACAGTTTCGAGCGAAACTAGCCTAGCGAAACTGTGTCACCGGGTACAGCCTAGCGAAAGTGCTGCCCGTGCACCTAGCGAAACTGCTAGCGAAACTGCTGACCAGAACCTAAACTTGTGCAATTTGCTTAAGTGTTATGCCATGACTTACATGATTATGCCATGATGATACATGTTTGATTTCTGTAATATGTGAACCCTTGTCTATGATCAACCATCGGTGTCGTGTGTCGTTATGTCGAGTCGTAGTTCAAACGTGCTATGTTATGGGCCATAGTGACGTTAAGTTAAAGTTTAGACACAACCTAACACCTAAGACCTTAATGTGATTATTAGGTCTTCGTTAGCAAACATTAATTGGATTAACAAGTGTAGCTGAGCAACCTAAGGTGAGTTTCACAAACCCTTTAATTGTGAACCCGTTTGGGTCACAACGAACATACTAAACGGAAAACAACGCTGACAATTTGAGGTATTGCCTAATGGGATACCTGTTATGGAAGTTGGAGTGTTTTATGGGGAACACTTGCAACTGTCCATCCTTGGGGTTTCAAATGAAATCCGGAACCAACTGTTATGACACTTAAACTCTTTTGTCGGATTTCAGATGAAATCCGGAATAAACATTTTAATATGACTAGTGTAGGTTAAAGTCTAAACCAAATGATATCACATGATTTCTAAGGATGCTTTAAAACTTAAAGTCCTCAACTTAGTACTGATGATCTGGAAAGCGAGGGGATGTTGGGTAGATCTACTGAGGGTTTGACAAACCCTGCTCCGCGGTACACAAATGTGTAGCCAACCGGCCGGGGGCCGAACGGAGTGCAATATCAGCCTGTTCTTAGTTGTGGGCATCCCAAATGGGACACAACTGGAGGCACAAACCAACGGCAAATGCCGCACACTGTTACGTCAGCTTTCAGCCCTAGTACGACTTCCTTAGTGCATGGAAACCGGATTAGCTACCCGCGATATCGGTTGACTGCTTTAACTTTTACTTAACTAGTGCATATTCAGTAATCAAACTCTTGGCAATGTTTTTGCAAAACCATACTACTTATATATGTTGATACATACGATTATTGAGACCGGGCCAATGCATGTCATGCCCACCGTGAACTCACCAACCGTTAGGTTGACACTTGTGTGGTTTTTCACTTTTGCAGATCGTTGAAGAGTATCCGCTGAAGGTTGGCATGGCACGTGAAGACTTAAATTTTATTAAACTTAACTTGGGAATTTATATACAATGATTTGTTTATGTAAAGCACGTGGTTAGTGCTAAGACAATTATTTTTCCGCTGCGTACATTTTAGAAACTGATTTTATTATTAAAGCTTGAACTTTACTCTGGTTCATTTAGTATTTGTAACTAATGGTTGTGGTCCTGGTCTGCGTGCACCCCTTAACGGTATAAACTCCGTCAGTGGTTATTTGGGGGTGTGACAGATTGGTATCAGAGCCATAAGTTGCAGAGAACTGGAATCATTTTTGAAAACGATTTGGAAACTGCAACTTGAAACCTTAGTTACAAACGAACAAACAAATTCCCAAAACAAAATTTTTACGTGCCAACCTGGGATACTCGCTCTACTGTATAAGTAAATACTTCATATATGTATACCTATATATAGATATATATAGACCGTGTCTAAGTAGTCTAACGGAAAGACCTTAGGAAAATTTTCACACACGAATACGAAACGCGAACGACAGTACGCGCACTACTTCGGGGGGGAAGCGACAACGAAACGATGCTACGCGCTACGTCCTGGTTTCTACTACGATGACTACGCCGACGGTGACTTTTACGGGGAAGCCGACTTTCGACGATAGTACTCACGACAATCTCCGACGACGCCTCAATTTTGCACAAAATTTTTCTGGACTAATAGAGGGATAACGGGGAAATTGCTAATATACATATTATGGGATATGTATAGCTTATAACTGTGACTGAACGCTGTCTACTTTCACTATCCAGAAAATGTCTGGAAGAGCGGGAAGGAACAACATTAATCTGACGCCTGCACAACTGCAAGCGATGATCAACGAGCATGTGCAAGCCGCCGTGGCAGCCGTGCAAGCTACAATTGCCGCCCATGGTAATTATTACGCCGGTTAAGGCACAAGGCGATATATATTTTGACCTGTTTAAAATTTGAAACCCGAACTATTAATTGCATCAGGAAACGTCCATCACTGTACCTTCAAAACTTTCATGGACTGCAAGCCAATGACGTTCTCTGGCGAATCAGGAGCGGTAGGACTCCTCAGGTGGATTGAGAAGTCTGAGAAGGTCTTCTCCATGTGCAACTGCCCGGCTGAGAACAAGGTGAAGTTTGCCACTGGTACATTCGAAGGAGCAGCTCTCTCCTGGTGGAACGCCGAAATTCAAATGATTGGGAATGATGCGGCTAATAACATGGAATGGGGAGCATTCAAGGACCTGATAATGGAGGAGTATTGCCCTCGAGACCAAGTCAAGAAGCTCGAAGGAGAATTTCTGAACTCCAAGATGTCTGGTTCTGAAGTCGAAGAATACACTGCGCGATACCATGAGTACACAGCACTGTGTCCGTCTATGGTTGATGCTGAATTCAAGCGCATTGAGCGTTATCTGGAGGGTCTTGTACCCCAAATCAAGAGCCTGGTGACTAGCCAGCAACCCAGTAACTGTGCAACAAGCCATCCGTTTGGCTCACAAGTTGACTGATCAGGAGGTTGAAAGAGGTACACTTCCTGCCAGAATCTCTGAGAAGACTGCCTTGAGTGGCAAAAGAAAGGCTGAAGAAGAAGCTCCAGCAATGTCTGTGAATCAATCCGGGAGATCCTCTAACTCCCAGTATCAAAACAAGCGACCTGACAACACAAGATCCAATTTCAACTATGGCAGCAACAGTGGGAGCAACAATCGCCAAGGCGGTAATGGGAACTACAAAGGTAAAGCTCCGTTCTGCAACAAGTGTGAGAAGCACCACAGAGGTATGTGTAGCAAGGGTCTGGAATGTGGAAGATGTGGGAAGTTGGGTCATGAGGCCAACAACTGCTGGACCAATTTGCAGAGGCTAAACAACAATGGTCAGAATCAAGGGGGAAACAACAACAGAGGAAATGTGAACAACCGTAACGGGCCAGGAAACAATCTGAACAACAACAACAATGGTGGGGCTCGTGGTTGTTTTGAATGTGGTGCGCAGGGCCACATGAAGAAAGATTGTCCGCGATTGCGCAGACAGGGAAATGGTAACAACGGTAACCAGGGAAACAACGATGGGAATGGTAATGGGAATGGCAACGGGAATGGTGGAAATGGTAGAGGTCGAGCCTTCGTCATGGGTCAGGGAGAAGCTCGCAATGACGCCAACGTGATCAACGGTAAATTTATACTTAATGGTTTCTTTGCTACTGTATTATTTGATTCGGGTGCTGAAAGAAGTTTTATCTCCACTAAGTTTGCTAGATTAATTAATGCGAAACCGATTGCCTTAGATGCTACGTATGTGGTAGAACTAGCGAACGGTAAACTTCATGATACGACGCAGATAGTTAAGGACTGTAAGATAGAACTAGCGGGCCATACGTTAGGAATTGATCTTATGCCCTTCCCGATTGGTAGTTTTGACGTGATAGTAGGAATGGATTGGTTATCCGAGAATCGAGCCGAAATTCTGTGTCAAGAAAAAGTGGTCCGTATTCCACTCGAAGGCGGTGAGGTGTTAACAGTCCAAGGTGAAAAGGGTGGAACAGTGACCGGAATTATTTCATATCTCAAAGCTCAAAAGTGCCTTCGTAAAGGTCACTTCGCGATTCTTGCAAACGTCACTGACTCGACACTTCCCGAGCGCAGAATCAACGACTACCCGATAGTCCGCGACTTCCAAGATGTATTTCCTGAAGATCTGCCTGGTTTGCCTCCGTTCCGACAAGTTGAGTTTGGAATCGATTTAACTCCTGGAGCCGCTCCGATTGCGCGCGCTCCGTATCGTTTGGCTGTGAGTGAACTCAATGAACTCTCTGCACAACTTCAAGAGCTACTCGACAAGGGATTTATCCGTCCAAGTTCGTCTCCGTGGGGAGCTCCGGTATTATTTGTAAAGAAGAAAGATGGAACGTTCCGGATGTGCATCGACTACCGAGAACTTAACAAAGTTACGATCAAGAATCGGTACCCATTACCTAGAATCGACGATCTCTTCGACCAGCTTCAAGGTTCAAGTTACTTCTCAAAGATTGATCTACGGTCAGGATACCATCAACTTCGTGTTCGAGACGAGGATATTTCTAAAACTGCTTTCAGAACTCGTTATGGTCATTATGAGTTCCTGGTTATGCCGTTTGGGCTAACCAATGCACCTGCGGTATTCATGGATTTGATGAATCGAGTGTGTAAGCCGTACCTCGATAAGTTTGTAATAGTTTTCATCGACGATATTTTGATATACTCCAAAACGAAGGAAGAACACGAGAATCATCTGCGTCTTATCTTGGAATTACTTCGTAAGGAACAACTCTACGCCAAGTTTTCGAAGTGCGATTTTTGGATACGCGAAGTCCAGTTTCTTGGACACATCGTTAATGAGGAAGGAATCCATGTCGACCCGTCTAAAGTGGAAGCTATCAAGAATTGGTCTACACCAAGAGCGCCGACAGAAATCCGACAATTTTTGGGACTTGCCGGATATTATCGAAGGTTTATTAAGGGTTTCTCTCAATTGGCTCAACCCTTGACAGCCTTAACGCACAAAGGAGTGCAATATAGATGGGGTGAAAAAGAGGAACGCGCCTTTCAAACTCTCAAGGACATGTTATGTTCTGCTCCAATTCTCTCGTTACCTGATGGGGTTGACGACTTTGTGGTTTATTGCGATGCGTCTATTCAAGGACTCGGGTGCGTATTGATGCAACGAGACAAAGTGATTGCCTATGGGTCGAGGCAACTGAAGGATAATGAGAAGAATTATACTACACACGATTTGGAATTGGGAGCCGTTGTTCATGCACTCAAGATTTGGAGACATTATCTCTATGGAACCAAGTGCACGATATTTACTGATCACAAAAGCTTACAGCACATCTTTAATCAGAAGGATCTCAACATGCGACAACGACGGTGGGTCGAGCTACTGAATGACTATGACTTAGCAATTAAGTATCACCCGGGAAAAGCCAATGTTGTGGCTGATGCCTTAAGTCGGAAAGAGTATGTAAAGCCTCGACGGGTACGAGCGCTGCAACTTACCATCCACACAGGATTGCCGGATCGGATCCGCGATGCCCAACAAGAAGCTCTAAAGGAAGAAAACTTCGCAGCTGAAGCGCTGCGAGGGGTGGATGGAAATTCTGAAATTAAGTCTGATGGACTCCGGTATTACAATGACAGAATTTGGGTTCCTTTACTAGGAAATCTACGTGAGCTCGTGATGGACGAGGCTCACAAGTCAAGGTATTCGGTGCACCCTGGATCGGATAAAATGTACCAAGATCTGAAGAGTTTGTATTGGTGGCCGAACATGAAAGCCGACATCGCGCGATATGTGGCTAAGTGTCTAACGTGCTCAAGAGTCAAGATCGAGTATCAAAAGCCTTCTGGGCTATTACAGCAACCAAAAATCCCAGAATGGAAATGGGAGGATATCTCAATGGATTTTGTAACAGGATTACCTCATCGATCGAATCGACCAGATGCGATTTGGGTTATCATTGACCGGTTAACCAAATCTGCACATTTTATCCCGATGAAAGAAAGTGACAACATGGATAAGTTAACTAAGCTGTATATTGACCGAATTGTGGCACGCCACGGTGTGCCTAAGACTATCATCTCTGATCGAGATCCTCGATTTACTTCTCGACTATGGCAATCTATGCAAGAAGCATTGGGAACCAGATTAGATATGAGTACAGCTTATCACCCGCAGACCGATGGTCAGACTGAACGAACTATTCAGACTTTAGAAGACATGCTCCGAGCTTGCGTTCTCGACTTTGGAAAAGACTGGGAGGCTCACCTTCCGTTGGTGGAGTTCTCCTACAACAACAGTTATCATTCAAGTATCGGTGCTGCACCTTTTGAAGCTCTATATGGCAGAAAATGCAGATCGCCCGTGTGTTGGGCCGAAACAGGTGAGAAAGGACTCACTGGACCAGAAATCATTCACGACACGACTGAACGCATAATCCAAATCAGGCAACGGCTAGCTGCAGCGCGTGATCGACAAAAGAGTTATGCCGACAAACGCCGAAAACCTCTAAAGTTTGAGGTGGGTGACAAAGTGTTATTGAAGGTATCTCCTTGGAAAGGTGTGATACGCTTCGGAAAGCGTGGAAAGTTGAATCCTCGCTACATCGGTCCGTTTGAAATTATCGGGGAAGTAGGCCCGGTGGCCTATCGTTTACAACTCCCTGCAGAACTCGATGGAGTTCACAACGTGTTTCACGTTTCTAACCTAAAGAAATGTCTGGCTGAAGACATTGAAATAATTCCTTTGGAGGAATTGGAAATTGATGAACATTTGAGATTTATCGAGCAACCGATAGAAATCATGGGACGCGAGGAGAAGGCCCTCAAACGTAGCAAGATTCCGATCGTCAAGGTGCGATGGAACTCAAGGCGTGGACCTGAATATACTTGGGAACGAGAGGATCAAATGAAGAAAAAGTATCCTCACTTGTTCGAGCAAGCGTCCACGGAAACTCAAGGTACGATTTAATTTTGGGGACCAAAATTCCTGTAACAGGAGGAGGATGTGGCAACCCTAAAACTTTTGCTTTCTTTCCCCAGCAACGACAGCTGAAACTGCGAACGCTACGACACAAGAATAATTTTCGGGATGAAAATTCCAATTACAAGGGAAGGATGTGACATCCGGGAATTTCAAGGTTAACTTCCGTTAGACAAACCCCGATAGTTACGTTATAAGTGCTAACTTAGTAACTAATGCTTAACTAGGCCGAATACGTCCACGTCCGTTGGTTGATCACCGAACCCGTCCATACATGCTATGTGTTCATTTATTGTTGTCATTATGTGCAATGTGATTTAAATGCATGATTTAACATTATGAATAGCATGACAAATTGTAAATCCTTGATTATGTGACAAATTTGTATGTTTTAAGGTTTCCAGCGAAACTACCGAGCGAAACTATAGTGTCGCCCGGTAGTTAGCTTAACTGCCTGATTCGCTCGTGGTCAGAGCCAGTTTCGCTGGCCAGCGAAACTGCCAGCGAAACTAGCCCCTGATATAAATAAACTTAATAAACCCTAGTTTCTCCATTTGCCTCATTAGCACAAAAACACACACACACTCTTTTCTCCTGGAGATTCTGGTCAGCCAAGATTCACACCGAGTTGTCGATACCTCAGTCCCTGAATCATCATCCATCATCATCTAAATCATCCCGTGAGTCCCAAACCTTGAGTTCTTATGTTTCCTTTAGGTTTTTATTAAAAAGCATGCTAGGATCTTCATGTTAAAACTTGAAATTGAATCTGAGATGTTGTACATGCTAGATCTATCAGAAAGTAATCAACTTTACGTCCCATAATCATCCATGCTATAGATCTAGGTAAATTAGGTCGTTTATGTGATTTTTGCCAAAACTGAGATTTGATGATGATATGTATGTTATGAGCCGATAGAAATGTTCGTTTTATGCCTAGGAATGATTATCTATGCCGGTTATAACGTATGTGCATTACAGAGGCCAACAGATTGATTTTTAAGCTGCAAAACCCTTTGTTTCCGCGACTAGCGAAACTGCATGTTCATCTAGCGAAACTAAGGCAATCTTCAGCCAGCGAAACTATGTAAACTATTTGAAATCGTATGCGGCGAAACTGCTAGCGAAACTAGTAATGTCGCCGTGAATTTTTGTGCATGATTTACTTGCGAAATTTCTCGCGAAACTAGACCTTGACCAATGTCCCTGAACGAAAGTTCAAACCGGTTTCGGGCGAAACTAGGCTAGCGAAACTGTGCCAACAGTTTCGAGCGAAACTAGCCTAGCGAAACTGTGTCACCGGGTACAGCCTAGCGAAAGTGCTGCCCGTGCACCTAGCGAAACTGCTAGCGAAACTGCTAGCGAAACTGCTAGCGAAACTGTGACCAGAACCTAAACTTGTGCAATTTGCTTAAGTGTTATGCCATGACTTACATGATTATGCCATGATGATACATGTTTGATTTCTGTAATATGTGAACCCTTGTCTATGATCAACCATCGGTGTCGTGTGTCGTTATGTCGAGTCGTAGTTCAAACGTGCTATGTTATGGGCCATAGTGACGTTAAGTTAAAGTTTAGACACAACCTAACACCTAAGACCTTAATGTGATTATTAGGTCTTCGTTAGCAAACATTAATTGGATTAACAAGTGTAGCTGAGCAACCTAAGGTGAGTTTCACAAACCCTTTAATTGTGAACCCGTTTGGGTCACAACGAACATACTAAACGGAAAACAACGCTGACAATTTGAGGTATTGCCTAATGGGATACCTGTTATGGAAGTTGGAGTGTTTTATGGGGAACACTTGCAACTGTCCATCCTTGGGGTTTCAAATGAAATCCGGAACCAACTGTTATGACACTTAAACTCTTTTGTCGGATTTCAGATGAAATCCGGAATAAACATTTTAATATGACTAGTGTAGGTTAAAGTCTAAACCAAATGATATCACATGATTTCTAAGGATGCTTTAAAACTTAAAGTCCTCAACTTAGTACTGATGATCTGGAAAGCGAGGGGATGTTGGGTAGATCTACTGAGGGTTTGACAAACCCTGCTCCGCGGTACACAAATGTGTAGCCAACCGGCCGGGGGCCGAACGGAGTGCAATATCAGCCTGTTCTTAGTTGTGGGCATCCCAAATGGGACACAACTGGAGGCACAAACCAACGGCAAATGCCGCACACTGTTACGTCAGCTTTCAGCCCTAGTACGACTTCCTTAGTGCATGGAAACCGGATTAGCTACCCGCGATATCGGTTGACTGCTTTAACTTTTACTTAACTAGTGCATATTCAGTAATCAAACTCTTGGCAATGTTTTTGCAAAACCATACTACTTATATATGTTGATACATACGATTATTGAGACCGGGCCAATGCATGTCATGCCCACCGTGAACTCACCAACCGTTAGGTTGACACTTGTGTGGTTTTTCACTTTTGCAGATCGTTGAAGAGTATCCGCTGAAGGTTGGCATGGCACGTGAAGACTTAAATTTTATTAAACTTAACTTGGGAATTTATATACAATGATTTGTTTATGTAAAGCACGTGGTTAGTGCTAAGACAATTATTTTTCCGCTGCGTACATTTTAGAAACTGATTTTATTATATAAAGCTTGAACTTTACTCTGGTTCATTTAGTATTTGTAACTAATGGTTGTGGTCCTGGTCTGCGTGCACCCCTTAACGGTATAAACTCCGTCAGTGGTTATTTGGGGGTGTGACAGATTGGTATCAGAGCCATAAGTTGCAGAGAACTGGAATCATTTTTGAAAACGATTTGGAAACTGCAACTTGAAACCTTAGTTACAAACGAACAAACAAATTCCCAAAACAAAATTTTTACGTGCCAACCTGGGATACTCGCTCTACTGTATAAGTAAATACTTCATATATGTATACCTATATATAGATATATATAGACCGTGTCTAAGTAGTCTAACGGAAAGACCTTAGGAAAATTTTCACACACGAATACGAAACGCGAACGACAGTACGCGCACTACTTCGGGGGGAAGCGACAACGAAACGATGCTACGCGCTACGTCCTGGTTTCTACTACGATGACTACGCCGACGGTGACTTTTACGGGGAAGCCGACTTTCGACGATAGTACTCACGACAATCTCCGACGACGCCTCAATTTTGCACAAAATTTTTCTGGACTAATAGAGGGATAACGGGGAAATTGCTAATATACATATTATGGGATATGTATAGCTTATAACTGTGACTGAACGCTGTCTACTTTCACTATCCAGAAAATGTCTGGAAGAGCGGGAAGGAACAACATTAATCTGACGCCTGCACAACTGCAAGCGATGATCAACGAGCATGTGCAAGCCGCCGTGGCAGCCGTGCAAGCTACAATTGCCGCCCATGGTAATTATTACGCCGGTTAAGGCACAAGGCGATATATATTTTGACCTGTTTAAAATTTGAAACCCGAACTATTAATTGCATCAGGAAACGTCCATCACTGTACCTTCAAAACTTTCATGGACTGCAAGCCAATGACGTTCTCTGGCGAATCAGGAGCGGTAGGACTCCTCAGGTGGATTGAGAAGTCTGAGAAGGTCTTCTCCATGTGCAACTGCCCGGCTGAGAACAAGGTGAAGTTTGCCACTGGTACATTCGAAGGAGCAGCTCTCTCCTGGTGGAACGCCGAAATTCAAATGATTGGGAATGATGCGGCTAATAACATGGAATGGGGAGCATTCAAGGACCTGATAATGGAGGAGTATTGCCCTCGAGACCAAGTCAAGAAGCTCGAAGGAGAATTTTTGTATTGATCATTACCCGTACATCTCTCTTCAATAGCATCCCACAACTCCTTAGCCGTTGTATATTGCTTAAATTGATGCATTAGCTCTTTTGGCAAGGCCATTGTAAGATAACTATATGTTTTCTTTTCTCGAGAAAACAATTTCCGTTCATCAGCATCGAAACTACTAATCATCTTTGGTTTATTGGGACTTATCATCGGATATTCATATTCTTTCTCAATTGGAATCCAACTCTCAATATCTTGCGAGTAAATGTAAGATTCAAACCGACTTCTCCAATTGTGATAATCTTCAAGCCTTAGCAATTTAGGAACTTTTTGAGTTGTTCCTATCTCATTATCATAGTTCAACATGGCTTGCATTGATGTTTGAACAACAGTCATTGCATAGAAATCACTCATTTTGATGTTAAACCTAAAACTCCAAAACTTTGAACTCAAAAACGAGGGTCTTCCAAGCGGATTTTGGGGGTCAAACTGGGGGGTACAGACCTTTAGGTCAGTACACGTCTAGATCTTGGAAAGACGAACGTTTTGGCTGGTATTGGGTTCCGTAACTCCAAACGGTTTGCAAGTTACGTCAGTTTTAGTGAAGATATGTTTTCTGCCAGCGGACCAACACAAATTGGCGGATCAAAATACTATCAGCGGACCTGTTCCGGATCAAATTAACGAGGCGGATCAGATTTGTACTAGCGGACCAGATTCCGGATCAGATTTCGTCCGGCGGACCAAATTTCATACGGCGGATCAGATTTTGGTACGGCGGATCAAAACTGGTACGCTGTAACTGCTGTGGATCAGACTGATGAAGATTGTCGGAGCGGATCAAACGGCGGACCAACTGTTCATCCGGCGGACCAGACTCAGTTCGAACTAAAATCGACTGATTTTCGTGAATTCGACGTATTCGATCGAAAAATTGGTTCAAATAGATGCGAAAACACTCCAGAAACACTCAGAAATCATTTTTCATCACAAAAACACTCGGAATTGGACGAATTTGATGAAAAATGATGAAAACCCAAACTTTCTCTCTCTAGAATTTCTAAAACTTACCAAAATCACAGCAGTAGAGCAACCTGGAATGCTCTGATACCACTTGTAAAACCACGAGACGATCTTACTACTGCATGATTCGGTAATCAGAGAATGAACACGATGTAAATAAAGCTTTGCTTTATTGATTCACTTAGAGAATACAAGCTAGAGAGAGAAACACCTTGAGTTACACACAGTTAAGAGATATGAAAATGACAGAACTGACTAACTCTCTCTAACATGGACTATTTATAGTCACTTAGTAACATGCCAGCGTACCACCTGCGGACCATCTGGTCTGCCCGGACCATCTGGTCCGGCGGTGCATCTGGTATGGCCAGTGACTATATTATCCACACAGATGCTCAAGATTAGATACAATACACGAGACACACGTTAGCATAAGACTATGCTCTAACACCTGTACAAGTTCAAAATCCTGCAGTGTATTATGGTGACAATGATTTAACCATGAATGCTGTGAAATCTAATATTCTCAGTTCCGTACCTCCTACAACATTTATTGCAGGTAAATCTGAAACTCCTGGTTATTCTGTTGGTTTTCCTGTTTCTATTCCTAGTTCTTCAACTCAGAATGCTTTGTTTGCTCAAACTACCGATGATTATAATGCTTTAATGTCTGCATTGGTATCTTCATATTTTGGGGTTATTACTGGTGCTGTTAGTAATGCCGAATTGACAAATGAAGATTACGATCAGATAGAGTAGGATCATTTAGAAGAAATGGATTTGAATTGGCAGTATGCTATGTTAGTTCAAAGAACGAAGACATTTTTCAATAGAACTGGCAAGAAAAGATTGAATCAGGATGGAAAAATTGGATTGGACAAGTTGAAGGTTAAGTGCTATAAGTGTTCTGATTATGGATATTTTACATGAGAATGTCCAAGTTCCACTGAACATAAATTGAAATCTGGTCAACATGCTCATTTGGTTATTCATTCACCAAATGAAGCTTCCAAGGTTGAAGAAAAATCTGTTTCTTTTGATGAAAAGTTGTCAGATGTATTTTGGCATCCAGATGAATTTGCCTGGAATGCATATTCTGAAGCAAAAATGAAACATGCTCCACTTACTATTGCTTTAACAGCCCGTCATGTTGATGATGATGATGTCTTAACTGCTTCTGATTCAAGTTCTCAAATATCTTTGATTGATGAAGTTCCAGTTAAGATGGTTGAAAGTCAAAAGGTTGAGAGTTCAAAATGTCTTGAGTGTGTAAGATTGGGAAAGAAGAATGCAACTCTTGTGAAAGATTCTGAATTGTTGTCTGAAGAAATTGTAGTCCTGAAGAAAGATTAGGAAGACTTCCAAAAGAAATATCATGTATTGGTTCATGTTCATGAGGATGTTTTGAAAGAAAAAAATAAATTGGCAGAAGAATGTGAAAAAGCAAAAGCTGAAGTTTTAGATGTTGCTCAAGATTTTGAAAATCTATTTGAGAAAAGTTACCAGGTTTAGCAAAAAATATGAAAAAGCTAATGCTCTTGTGATTGAATCTGCTGCTACAATTGAGAAATTACAAAACAAAATTTCTATTCTTCAAGATGAAAATATTCTTTATCGAGATAAAAATGAAGTTTTGACAAAAGATGTTGAGATTTACAAGAAGAAAAGAGAAATTGTTCTTGAAGAATTGTTTGCTGAATGTGAGATCCGAAAGTTGCAAACGTATGAATATGATTATCTCAATGCAAAGTTCATCAAGTCACAAAAAGAAGTGTTTGATGCTCAACAGAAAATCTCTGAATTGAAGTTGGAAATTTTGGAGTTACAAAGGCAAGTAAAGAATTGCAATTTGTCACCGACATTGCTGAATTTCTTATACAAGCATGATAGGAGTGAGGATAATTCTAAGAAGGATGATATTCACATGGTTCCTCTACCGGTGGATTTATCCGAGGTTACGTCTGCTCCGCTTGATCCTAAAGACGAATTGCATGATTATTCGAAGTTTGCCACTGAATCCAAGAAGAAGAAGTCAAAGTCTAAGAAAAAGGAAAAGTCTTTGGATGAAGCTCCGAAGTTTAGCTCAAAGTCTATTTTTCTAGAACATGAACAAGTTTTTTGATAAAAGTGGTTCAAGTACTTCATCTGCAACTGAAAACGACAAAGTTTTGGTTGAGAAGAATAAACTGAAAGACATCAAAGCTAAATTCACTAGAGAAGCTAAGGGGAGAGAAGCTTTTGGTTCTTCTTCAAGTTCATCAAAGACTACAGTTTTCAAGCACAAAGGCTTGGGTTATGACCGGTTCACGCTAAGAAGCCAGAAAAAGCTAAGCAGATTTCAAAAGTTAAAGTTCCAAAGAAATCACCTCCTATGAAAGAAAAATCTTTTATACTGGAAGGTCATCATCTTCAAGGAGTCCATCTCCAAGGTATGATTCTTCTGATGATTTCTTTGATAACTATGATTCTGAACATTCATCTGGTTTTCCAAATTCAAAGAATTTTTCAAATATTTTTGAGAAAGACTTTGTTATGCATGTCGTCAACCTGGACATCTTGCTGCTGATTGTCCAACGACTGCATATATCCACAACACTGCTAAATATGTGGATAACACAAATCAGATTTTTGATGAACCATGGTCTTCAAAGATCAAATCAACTCGTAAGTCATCTTGGTCTAAACCGTGTACGCCAGTTGATACTAATTCTGGTTCTGATCAAAAATCAAAATCTTTCAAAATATGGAAACCAAAAGTTGTTTCCAAGGCCAACAATGACTATGTGGGAGACACCGGGCGACCCGACGCTGTTGAATCGGGTCGATCCCAAAGCGACTAATGTTTTATTTGGTGTCAGCAAGTATTTCAGGAAGACCTATCGGTGATTAGAAAATTGTTGATTGTGAAATATCTGTGCTAACTTACATTGAATTTCAAAATTAATCTTGTTTTCCAAATGCTAAAACGACAAGTATTCATATTGGTTTATCAATTTCTGATTTGTTTTTCACTCCGTCTCATTTTGAGGGGAAGTTTGTTTTTGCCAGAATAAAAAAAATAGTGTGTTATTTTTCAAATATTTAAAATGAAAATATATTAATAGAGTTGTCATTTTTAGGGGGAGAAATTTGAAAATCCAAAAACATTGAAAAATGAGAAATTGTATCCAAGATGATTGGGAAATGATGGTACATTGGCTTACATCGTCTGATTCATGGATAAAATAGATGAAAGAGCCATAAGACCATTTGATCGATGTGTAAGGTAGACTCGGAAAATCAGAAAGTATTCAAATGTGATATACACTAAATATGATGCTTGTCCTAGTAGACAACATCTTGATGCATATCTCACGATATCAAGAAAAAGATAGGTGAAAAATAAAATGAGAAGTCACTGTGTATACATGTGTTCATTTTGCAAAGATTTAAACTTGTTTGATTTTCTTTATTTTGTCAAACGATCGGACTTTCTCTGCGTATTGAAAGATCGACCTGATCGTTGTTCGTTTGACGTTCTACTTTATTTTCTTTGGTGTTTCGTATAACTCATCGGACTTTCTCTACGTGTCCACAAGACCGACCTGATTGTTGTTGAGTTATACAATTTCAACTTGTTTTATTTTTTTATTTTGTTAAATCCGAGGTCTTATCTGCGTATCGAAAGATCGACCTTAAGGTAGACGATTTAACGTTCCTATTTCTTTTTGCATGGAACATAGTTGACTACATCATGTATACAATCACTATGTGATAAATCACAAGTGAGATCACAAAAGTGTGATAAGCAACACGTATCTGAGTATGTCTGATAGTGTGGGGTACACTGGTCAAATCAAATTTAATCAATACCTTAACATATCCAGATGTTATGAGTATGATTCTGCCTGAGTTTAAGGTTGGACAAATTATATCTGCAATTGACATGGCTTATGTGCTACAAGAATCGAAATTGAAATGTAGTTCAGCATGTTATATTCAATATGATCCCATGTTGTGATCTTTCTCACAAATGGCAAAAATAGTGTCTGATTCTGTACTGCATTTACTTTTCATATCAGAAAATACCAAAAATATTTTAGGTGTGTTTTGATATAAAGTTTCTAAAAATAAAAAAGTTTTTGTTTCTAATTTTTTTCGATTGATCAACACGGAATACGAAATCAAATTTCAAAATCAAAATATCTTGGAGTCTCGAAGAGACGTTTTGCGCCAAGATTATTTATGTTGGCAGGTTTCTAAGTGGAAAGAGAACATCACAACTTCAAGTATTCCGAAGATTGTTGATAAAGAGATTACACACGATGCAATATCAAGTATTCAAAATTGAACTCCTCGTCAAGTTGAGGAAGAGTTTGTTTGAAGATATAAGATACAAGTTTTAATGAAGGAATTGATACTGCACATGCCGAGGGGGAGTTTGTTGATAGATGGTTCCTGATCGTCATGTGAAGTATCGAGTACAAGACAAGATAGTCCAAGATTGGTTCTGGCCGAACCCTAGGCGAACTCTAGGTTCGGACCAGGCGAACCTTGTCCGAACCTGAGGTTCGGACAGTCAGGGTTTGGCTAGTATAAATAGTTATCTTGTGTTGTGTTCAGTATGCTTCTTGGTTATCTTGTATGTGAACTCTGTGGTGTTTCTCTGTGGTCTAATACAAAGCTTTTTGTATTTACATCTCGTGTCATCCTCGTTTAACATTGATTTCGATACGATTGAGTAGACGATCATACGCTCACACATTTTCATGAATGATATTAAAGCTAAATTTACTAGAAAAGCTAATGAAAGGAATGTTTCTGATTCTAAAGTTTAGTCATCAAAGATTTAGGGTTCAAGCACAAAGGTTTAGTTTATGAAGTCAAGGATGTCTCAGTGCAACAGACAACACAAAACATAAGAAAGTTGTTGTAAACCTGTTCATCAACCTCAACAACAACCGAAGAAAAATGTTGTTAAACCTGTTCATACTCAACAAAAGCAAGATCAACAGAAGAAGTCGAATGTGTATACATCAAGAAATGGTCATTATCATTCTTTAGGTTCTTCAAGTGGTTATTACTACTGTAACACCCTCGACCGACGACGGAATTTACGTCGGGGCGCTAAGATTGTCCAGTGATAACGGGTGTCGAGAACGCTACAAATAATCCTAAACTTAAACCTATAGATAGGGTAAGTAGGGTATCAATCCAGGGGAGTTAGTGGTCACTAGTGATTTAGAATTTAACTACCTAACTAAATTAACTACCTAAACCTAGATTACTCTCACTAACCTAGATTGACCTAAACTAAACTAAACTAATTTAATCTAAGGAATTACACTAAATTGCCTCTTGGCTGTTTTTGCTGAGATTGGAAATTAACTAAAATTTAACTAACTTAAAAACTAAGGAAATTGATTAAACTATCAAATGTGAGAAAACTAACTACTTTTGGATCATGGTTGGCTACCGATCTAGGCAAAACCTATTCAACTACTAGTGACACATAGACATGCCCCCCAATTGCCTAATTGACCTAATAACCTAGGTTCCTAATGGGCTGATTAGTTCCTGCCGCAAGAAAGTGCTAGATCATGTCACGGGACCACTAAAACCCTAGTTTACTAGTTAGGTTAAACAAATTCAGCATGCGGGTGCTCAACGGTTGCAAGGATTCCGGAACAACTAGTAATTAATCGGTTAAGAAGAGAACGATTTTACACAACCATTCACCAAAAGCAGTTAGATGAGATTAGCTAGACATGGCGAACGAAACAAACATGATCATAATTAAAGATTGCATTAAAAACTATTACCTAATGATTAAAGCCTTCAAAGAATCTCTCAAGAAGTCTGAAAATTCATAATTCTCACCCTAGAAACGGCTGGGGGTGATTAGGGTTCGAAATAATGACTAAACACCCCTTAAATAGGTTTAGAAAATAAAACAATTAAAATTCTACGGACTTCGATCCTGAGCATACCGCCCTAATGTGGAAATAACTAAGCGGTATGCCCGAGTTTGTAATCCGAATTCACTTCTTTTCTTTATTCCAAAGTGGCGGCTCACACTTTTGTGAATTATTTGAGGAGCACATGCCATGCTCATGGAGACCCACTAATTCCTTTTCCTCATTTGTTTCATGCCCTGACTTTAATTCCTTCGAAAAGAATATTCACAGCCTCCATTCTCATAAGTGTTGTCATCTCATTTATAGATTTTATATGCACATGATCTGCACAAAACAAATCATACTTAAACAATATAACCCACTACTTAATTTATTTATATCATAATTAAAATCCCATATTCATAAAGATGGTTATTACTTGTAACTCATTTAACACTCTAATCACACCATTTAAGTTCGTTTACATCATAATATACTAATTTATAAAAACCGAGTAAAACAATATATTTTAGACTCAACTCGGTGTGTTTAGGGTATGATTAATAATAATAAAATTGTACTTTTTAACCTCTCATCATCCAGATGCTCACAACACTAATTGAAGGTTAATATATTTAACCATACCACATTTCAATTCTACGATCAAACATAAATCCATACAAACATCCAAATCAAACGAAGTTCAAACGTAGCATACGAGTTCAAATTTTATTTAAATAGGTCTACTAAAGTCCCATGCAATCCTAAGTGACGACGTCATAATCAAGCATCAATACCTGTAACATGTGAAAAACAAAGGTCAACTATGAGAATTGGTGAGTAATCATAGGTTTAACAATGTTGTAATGTAAAACATGTGTTCTACGAGACTAAGTGTAAATCATGTACAATAACAATATGTAATTGAGCATATATGGGTGTATGATCCAAACCTGACCATAAGGTTTTCAATCACATGGCGAGGCACGCCAAGTAGGCTTGTCAAGCCAATAGATCTATTACCGTTAACCCGACTTTTTACAGTTAATGTCACACGAGGTCGTTCTAGAGGTCGTTCACAATCATAACACATCGAGAACATAAAGTTATCATGCAAGGTTAATACATATATGCATGTAGTTTTTAGAGAAAAATCGATCTAGAGTTTGATCATTGGTACATGTTGCACCCAAAAAATAAATAAATAAAAATGGGGCTATGAATACTCACTTGATGGTGATGCACACGAGAGAGAAATTGAGATAGCAGCGCGAAATCAAACCCGGAGACCACCTTAACGATCAAACATGGTAGTGGAACACCGACAAATCATAATAAATAAATAAGTAAATTATTTGATAAAACGAGCGACTCCAAAAGACACGATAGACATGATTGGATTCGCAACACGGTGATTTATTTGAGTGAAAATGTGAAGGCTTAGATAGTTAAATGGGTCAATCTAAATTTAGGTCAAACAATTGGGTATAAATTATCTATTTAACTTGAAAGTTTCACGACGTCTCAAATATTGCTTATTTTCTATAAAATCATCCAAATCATATTTAGACCCCAAAATTTAATTAAGGCCTAATCTAAAAACATAGATGTGCCATAGAAAATTTCAAGTCTTGATTCAAACGTTAACCCAACATTTTTCCCAAAATGAATTATATTTAATTTCAAAATTTCTAGTTAATTTGATCTCAAATCATAAATCAAAGGTTTCTCTTTTAGCATACACATCTTCCTTAACATAATTATTATGATAATCTATGGTCTTATAATCTAGATCTAAGTATATCATATCATCTAAACAACCATGGATCTATAGATCTAAGCACATATATATTTATTTTTCAAGAAAAAACTCATCAAAATGCATTTTTCATAAACAAAACCCTAGATCTAAAGGTAAGATGATGATTTTTACTAGATCTAAACCTAGATCTATATTCAAGTTCAAGGTTTTCATACTTATAAACAAGATTTAAGTAGAGGTGATCAAGAAACCCTAAGATCTATGTAGATCTAAGAAGAAAGATTAGAAAAAGTGAGTTTTTATCATAAAAATCAAGTTTTTAGGTCATGAATTCTAGATCTAACAAGTATGATGATCCCATATGTTTTAACATGCATAAAAATGAGATCTTTAATCAGCTCAAGCATGGTTCATCAAGATCTATTTAGATAATATTCATCATTAAAACTTATAAAAACTCATAAAAATCAATAAAAATGACATCTTTTTGTGTGGAACCACTAGATCTATGATCCAAGACATTGATCTAGGCTAAAAATATGTTAAAGGTTTGATCTTGATTATACCATGGCAAGAGGAGAAGAAGATAGAAACAAGGAATGAGAAAAACGCCCCAAAACCACGAATATCGACACTTTCCTTCATTCTTTTTCACCAAGTTTGAGCTCCAAAATCTCTAAGTTCTTGATCTAGGGATGAACCAGCCATTTTAGGGTTTCTAAGGAGGGTAGAGGTGAGAGCATGGAGGCTACAATGAGAATGATTGCTTAAATACCCGAGATTAGGGAAAAAAACAAAAATCCCGTCAGGTGGTTGGTGGGCGTATCGCGCTGGACCACACCTTCACTTGTCGCGATACGCGGCGCCTCCAGGTTGAGGTGTCGTGTTGTTTCGTCTCCAATTTTCACATTCTGAGTCCGTTTTGACCCCTGTTTTCACCTAAATTCACCATTTTAAGCCTCTATCATCTTAACCACATTTAAACCACTCAATTAGATATAAAATTTGACCCTTAATGATTAACGGATGATTAAACAATACACGAAATACATTTTAGGTCGTTTTTGACATTTTTATCACAATTAAGCAAATCACCATCATTTTGCGATCTGATCAAGTGTGTGATGACTCATAATATGTTTTGTGATTATAAGACTCATAAAAATAATAAAATTGATATTAAAGACTCAAAAACGTGATCTCCCGGTTAAAATCGAAATCGCGCGAGTTTTACTGAACTCTCACCGATTGCGTCCTAGACCTTGAATTCCCACCAATCTTTGCTTGTATTTGCTCGTGTGCTTAACTAGTATCACACCCAAGTGTCATACATGCTTAGATGGATCAAATTCCAGGTTAAGACGTAATTAGTGACGTGTTCGCGTAAAAACCGAAATAAGGACAAACCGATTCAGTAAGCATAATAATAGATCATATCACATCAAAGGAGGTACAACACATCATAGAGAACATAACTCTTCCTTCATTATCGATCACAGAATTGATTACATGGATTCGGGTCGGATCTGACAAAATCGGAAACCCGAGATGTTACAGACTCCCCTACTTTTGGAAATTTCATCCTGAAATTAATAAACAACACAAGGGAACGAAGCAAATAACCGAGGATATTTAGCCTTCATTTGATCCTCATGCTCCCAAGTGAACTCAAGTCCGCGCTTGGATTCCCAACGAACCTTAACGATTGGAATCTGGCTGCGCTTGAGTTTCTTGATCTCACGGTCCCTTATCTCAACGGGTTTCTCAACAAAGTGCAAAGATTCATTTATCTGTATATCCTTAAGTGGCACTTGAAGATTCTCATAAGCCAAACATTTGCGAAGGTTCGAAACATGGAATGTAGGGTGGACATTAGCCAGCTCAGGAGGAAGATCAAGTACATAGGCTATCTTACCGACCTTCTCAAGGATTTTGAACGGACCGACAAAGCGAGGAGCTAGTTTCCCCTTTTTCCCAAATCTGAAGACGCCTTTCCAAGGAGATACCTTTAGGAGGACAAGGTCGCCCTTTTCAAACTCTAGGGGTCTACGTCGTTTATCAGCATAACTTTTCTGACGACTTCTTGCAGCAAGAAGATGATCACGAATCTGGGAGATTTTATCAGTCGTTTCCTGAATCAACTCAGGACCGGTGATTTGAGATTCACCGACCTCAGACTAACAAATAGGGAAAGACATTTACGACCATAAAGAGCCTCGAATAGAGCCATTCTGATGCTTGAATGATAACTATTATTATAGGAGAACTCGATCAAGGGCAAAAATGAACTCCAACTCCCACCATAATCAATGACACAAGCCCGAAGCATGTCCTCAAGAGTTTGAATGGTGCGCTCAGATTGACCATCAGTCTGAGGATGGAAGGCAGTGTTGTAATCTAGCTGAGTCCCTAAAGAAGCATGGAGGGACTGCCAGAAATGCAACATAAAACGACTATCACGATCAGAGATAATACTCAAAGGAGTGCCATGGCGGCATACAATTTCCTTAAGGAAGATTTGAGCCAATATCGGGGCTCCATCGGTCTCCATGATTGGGAGGAAATGAGCGGATTTGGTTAAACGATCAACGATAACCCAAATAGTATCACATCCCTTAGAAGTTCGCGGAAGTTTTGTAATGAAGTCCATTGCGATGTTCTCCCACTTCCAAACGGGAATCAATGGATGCTCAAGTAGACCGGCAGGTCGTTGGTGCTCGGCCTTGACTTTGGAACACGTAATGCACTTCGCCACATAAAGTGCTATGTCTTTCTTCATGCTGGGCCACCAATAGAGCTTACGTAGATCAAGATACATCTTATCAGATCCAGGATGAACGGAATAACGAGACTTAGTGCCTCGTTCATGATAATCGCCCGAAGATCGTCTCGATCGGGAATCCAGAGACGATCCAAGAAATAAAGAAGACCATCAGACTTGGTGTCAAATTGAAGCTCAGCACCACAAGATAATTCATTATGTAAATTTCCCTCGTCAACAGACGCACACTGAGCTGCCAGAATGCGAGCTTTGAGATCGGTCATATGATTAGAACTCTGAAATAGAATAAACTTGAGGTGCTCTTTTCGACTTAAAGCATCGGCTACGCCATTCGCCTTTCCAGGATGATAATGAATCTCGTAGTCATAGTCATTTAAGAGCTCGATCCATCGACGTTGGCGCATGTTGAGATCCCTCTGAATGAAGATATGTTGGAGGCTTTGTGATCGGTATAAACCACACACTCTGTACCATAAAGGTAATGCCTCCAAATTTTCAGAGCAAATACGGCCGCACCAAGCTCGAGGTCATGTGTTGTGTAATTCCTTTCGTGTTTCTTAAGCTGCCTTGATCCATATGCGATTACTTTTCCCCGTTGCATAAGAACACAACCAAGGCCTTGATGAGATGCGTCGCAATACACCACAAAATCATCTGTCCCATTAGGAAGTGTGAGAATAGGAGCCTCACACAACATTTGCTTAAGTGTCTAAAAAGTGTTTTCCTGAGCAGAACCCCACTCGAATGGTTGGCTTTTCTAAGTCAAAACCAGTAAGAGGCACAGCAATGTGAGAGAAATTAGCAATGAAGCGCCGATAATAGCCCGCTAACCCAAGAAACAAGTGGACGTCGGTCAGTGAAGTAGGGGTGCACCAACTCTTAATGGCCTCGATCTTAGCAGGATCGACGTGAATGCCCTTATCGTTTATGATATGACCCAAAAATTGAACCTCGATTAGCCAAAATTCACATTTAGAAAATTTGGCATAAAGCTGTTCCTTCTTCAGAAGCTCCAACATAAGACGTAGGTGGGTTCCATGTTCTTCCTTAGAGTTGGAATAGATCAGAATATCATCGATGAATACAATCACAAATTTATCAAGATAGGGTTTGCAAACACGATTCATGAGGTCCATGAATATAGCAGGAGAATTTGTCAAACCGAAGGGCATCACGGTGAATTCAAAGTGGCCATAACGGGTGCGGAAGGCGGTTTTATGACCATCCTCCTCGGCGACCCGAAGCTAATGATAACCGGAACGCAGATCAATCTTTGAAAAACAAGAAGCACCCTGAAGTTGGTCGAAAAGATCATCAATACGAGGCAGAGGATAACGATTCTTGATCGTGAGTTTATTGAGCTCACGATAATCAATGCACATGCGAAGAGATCCACCATTTTTCTTAACAAACAGAATAGGTTCTCCCCAAGGAGATGAACTCGGACGAATGAACCCTTTATCAGAAAGCTCTTGGAGTTGTTTAGCCAACTCTTGCATTTCCGAGGGTGCAAAGCGATAGGGTGACTTCGCAACAGGAGTGACACCCGGAACAAGATCAATACGGAAGTCCACTTGGCGAACGAGAGGAAGACCCGCTATATCATCAAGAAACACTTCAGGAAAGTCTTGCACGACCGGGATGTCTTCGATTCCCCTCTTTTTATCTCAAACCTCCATAATATGTGCCAGGAATGCCGGATAATCCTTACGTAAGTACTCATGGGCTTTGTTGCATGACATTAGCTTAAGCCCACCAGATGATTTATCGCCATGTATCAACAAAATCTGACCATCTGGGCGAGGAATACGGATGATTTTATCGAAACAGACAAGCACGGCATGATTTTTAGATAGCTAATCCATACCAATGATGACGTCAAAGCTCCTGAGAGGCATAGGAATGAGATCGATAGGAAAATATGACCCTTAAAGTCCAACTTGCAGTCGCGAATCACCGAATCAAGGTCAACTAGTTTACCGTCCGCGATTTCAATCGATAGAGGATGATCAAGCGCAATACAAGGAGAAGCAAGCAAAGGCTCAAACTCTAATAATACAAAGCTACAATCGGCTCCAGAATCAAATAATATAGATGCATAATGATTATTGATAAGGAACGTACCATTGACCACCTCCTGGTTTGCCTGAGCCTGTTTTTCATTGACCATCCAAGTTAGTGTTAATGGTAACAAACGATAGGGATCAGTAAGATAGAAGAAATCAACCAAACTCGAACCTGATTTGCGTTGATGTTGAAAGCACGAGCAGGGGCACCACAGGCAGCATTAGCAGCAGGCTGATTCACCACAGCGAGGGCAGGGCATGCATTGCGAATGTGGGTAGTGGATCCATAGTTGTAGCAAGCCCTAACTTGAACCTGAACATTTGGAGCTTGGGCTATCATGGGCTGAGCAGGATACTAAGCCACTGGCTGGGCTTGTATAAGTAGGCGACAAGCATGAGTGAGGTGACCAAACCTACCACAGTTACTACATTGCCAACATGGAAAATGAGTAGGGTGATGGTAGGTGCACCGGGCACAAAGTGGATGAGTCCCAGTATACTGCTGCTTGGCAGGAGGATCAGGAATAACAGGTGCAGCAGGTGCTGCTGGAGTGGTGGTGACAACAAAGTTTCAGCCCTTACGCTTCCTCTTGTTAAATTTAGCAGCAGAGGACTCAACTTTAGACTCCTTTTCGACTGCATGCTCGGTCTTTTCAGTGCCTGCTTCCTTCATTGACTTCCTTCTTTTCAGACTACCCGCCTTGACATGATTATCGGTCAGACGTGCAGCAAGGCAAACAACACTGTCAAGAGTCACAGGATTGCTAGCCCAGATAGAATCCTGTATCTCCTCAGGTAATCCACCAACATAAGCTTCAATAGCCTGGATTTCTGGGGTGACGATCTCAGGCACCAATATTTTTAGTTCATAGAAGTGGTCGATATACTCCTAATTTTCCCCGCTATATTGTTTCAGTGCCCGGAATTCATCCTCAAGTTTCTTTAGTTCGCTGCGATGAAATTTTTTTTTCCTCATGATTTCCTTGAGTTTGTCTCAGGATAAGGCTAGGGCTTCATCCGATCCACGGATCCTTTTCTCCCCGTTCCACCAAGTAAAGGCCTTTTCGATCAGGGTGCTAGTGGCACGAGTGACTTTCAGCTCATTAGGATAGTCACTGTTAATGAAGGTATTCTCCATCCCCTAAAACCATTGAAATAAACCTATAGGACCCTCGGTGCCTTTGAATTTAGGAGGGTTGCATGAATTGAAGTGCTTGAAGGTACAAGCAGAAACAACAGCAGTATTGGCAGGGCTGGCATTTAGGCCCTACTGGATCTGAACCACGATGTTGGGGAGGACCTCGGCCATTTGCTTCGCGATAACCGAGGCCATTTTCTAGCCGCTATTGCCCTTATGGCGCCCTTTGAAGTGGATGACATTCTGAGAATGAAAGAAATAAGGATTAGGGTTTAGATAATGATGTGATCGATAAACAATTTTAGATTTCATGATGTTTTGAACACAAATGGATATATGTATAATATATGTATGTGTTCGTGTTAGTGAGCCGTGTCGTGTGTCTCTGATCAACATAGTTTCCAAAAATCATTTTAAACATAACCGCGCGAAAATCACAAAATCGAGTAATTGAGATAAATCATATCAGAGTGGTTCTCACCTCCCGATTGAGAGGCTACAACCGTGACTAATCAGTTTCAGGCCATGGTGGGAAAACATGCTTTGGCCTAATAGGTTTCAACGCTCTCGTCGGGGCGTCGCAGGTGAGCGTCTGGGCCCAGCGGTTGATTGGGTTTATGTGCAATGCTTTTCTAGACAGAGACCCCGACTACCGGTGTATCCACCCTTCCAGTTACTACATGTTTAGCACCAAAACCCTAATTCTGATGAGAGTTGAAAATCGAGAAAACACATTTTTCCTAAATGGTACGTAAGGCACCATTTTCTAAGGAAGAGGCTAGGAAGCCTTAGTGACTTGTGTATGTGTGTGTGTGACCAACGAGACTCGAGGCACTGATTGAAAATAGGCACAATTAAGAGCATATAATGGACAAATAATTCTACCTAAGCATGCAAGGCAGGAGGTTCTCATGCAGGACGCCTAAGGCAATAGTCTAGGTCAAACCGTTTCTAATAACCTAGATCCCTATAGCCGCACTTTTGATACCAATCTGCAACACCCGACCGACGACGAAATTTACGTTGGGGCGCTAAGATTGTCCAGATGCTCACAACACTAATTAAAAGTTAATATATTTAATCATGCCACATTTCAATTCTACGATCAAACATAAATCCATACAAACATCCAAATCAAACGAAATTCAAACATAGCATACGAGTTCAAATTTTTATTAAAATAGGTCTACTAAAGTCCCATGCGATCCTAAGTGATGACGTCATAATCAAGCATCAATACCTGCAACATGTGACAAACAAAGGTCAACTATGAGAGTTAGTGAGTAATCATAGGTTTATCAATGTCGTAATGTAAAACATGCGTTCTACGAGACTAAATGTAAATCAAGTACAATAAGAATATGTAATTGAGCATATATGGGTGTATGATCCAAACCTGACCATAAGGTTTTCAATCACAAGGCACCACACGTGAGGCGGGCCAAGTGGGCTTGTCAAGCCAATAGATCTATTACCGTTAACCACGCTTTTTCCAGTTAATGTCACACGAGGTCGTTCTAGAGGTCGTTCATAATCATAACACATCAAGCACATGGAGTTATCATGCAAGATTAATACATAATCGTTCATAGAGTACGCATGCAGTTTTTAGAGAAAAATCGATCTAGAGTTTGATCATTGGTACATGTTGCACCCCAAAAATAAATAAATAAAAATGGGGCTATGAATACTCACCTGATGGTGAAGCAAACAGGAGAGAAACTGAGATAGTGGCGTGAAATCAAACCCGGAGATCACCTTAACGATCGAACATGGTAGTGGAACACCGACAAATCAATAATAAATAAATAAGTAAGTAAGTAATTAGATAAAACGAGCGACTCGAAACGACACGATAGACATGATTGGATTCGCAACACGGTGATTTATTTGAGTGATAATGTGAAGTCTTAAATAATTAAATGGGTCAAACAATTGGGTATAAATTATCTATTTAACTTGAAAGTTTTACGACGTCTCAAATTTCAAGTCTTGATTCAAATCATATTTAGACCCCAAAATTTAATTAAGGCCTGATCTAAACACATAGATGTGCCATAGAAAATTTTAAGTCTTGATTCAAATGTTAACCCAACATTTTACCCAAAATTTCTAAGCACATATATATATATATATATTTTTCAAGAAAAAACTCATCAAAATGCATTTTTCATAAACAAAACCCTAGATCTAAAGGTAAGATGAAATTTACTAGATCTAAACCTAGATCTAAAGGTAAGAAGATGAAAACAAGGAATGAGAAAAACGCCCCAAAACCATGAAAACCGACAGTTTCCTTCATTCTTTTTCACCAAGTTTGAGCTCCAAAATCTCTAAGTTCTTGATCTAGGGATGAACCAGCCGTTCTAGGGTTTCTAAGGAGGGTAGAGGTGAGAGCATGGAGGCTACAATGAGAATGATTGCTTAAATACCCGAGATTAGGGCAAAAAAAATGAAAACCCCATCAGGTGGTTGGTGGGCATATCGCGCCGGACCACACCTTCACTTGTCGCGCTACGCGGCGCCTCCAGGTGGAGGTGTCGCGTTGTTTCGTCTCCAGTTTTCGTGTTCTGAGTCCGTTTTGACCCTCGTTTTCACCCAAATTCACCATTTTAAGCCCTCTATCATCTCAACCACATTTAACCCACTCAATTAGATATAAAATTTGACCCTTAATGATTAATGGATGATTAAACAACACACGAAATGCATTTAGGTCGTTTTTGACATTTTTATCACAATTAAGCAAATCACCATCATTTTGCGATCCGATCAAGTGTGTGATGACTCATAATATGTTTTGTGATTATAAGACTCATAAACATATAAAAATTGATATTCAAGACTCAAAAACGTGATCTCCCAGTTAAGCACGAGTTTTACAGAACTCTCACCGATTGCGTCTTAGACCTTGAATTCCCACCAATCTTTGCTTGTATTTGCTCGTGTGCTTAACTAGTATCACACCCAAGTGTCATACATGCTTAGATTGTTCAAATTCCCAATTAAGATGTAATTAGTGACGTATTCACGTAAAAACCGAAATAAGGACAAATCGACTCAGGAAGCATAATAATAGATCAAATCACATCAAAGGAGGTACAACACATCATAGAGAACATAACTCTTCCTTCATTATCGATCACGGAATTGATTACATGGATTCGGGTCGGATTTGACAAATCGGAAACCCGAGATGTTACAACTACTTACCATGATCATCTGATAATTTCTTTGATTCATTTGCTTCGGATCATTCTTTTGGTTACAATGAATCACCGGCCACGAATCATATCTGGAAATCAAAATATTTTTTAAAATTTTCATCACTACTTCGTGAACGAATTTGTTATGAATGTCGTCAACCTGGACATATGGTTGCATATTATCCAACGACTGCATATATCCACAACACTGCCAATTATGTGTATAACAATGGTAAAAATTTTGATGAACCTTGGTAACCAAAGTTCAAAACAACTAGTAAGTAGTCTTGGTTAAAGTCAAAGACGGCAGTTGAAGCAGGTTCAGGTTCTGAGTAATGATCGCAGACCAAAAGTTGTTTCCAAGGCCAACACAGACTATATAGAAGACACCGGGTGACCCGACGCTGTTGAATCGGGTTGATCCCAAAGCGACTAATGTTTTATTTGGTGTCAGCAGGTATTTCAGGAAGACCTATCGGTAGTTGAAAGATTGCTGATAAGTGGAATATCTGTGTTTAACTTAAAATGAATTTCCAAATCATTTTCAAAATCATGTGTTTTCAAAATGCTAAAAACGTAGGTATCCGTGTTGGTTGATCAATTTTCTTTGTTTTTCACTCCGTCTCATTTTAAGGGGGAGTTTGTTTCATTGAAAAATACAAAAATAGTATGTTGTTTTTCAAATAGTAAAAATGAAAATCTTAAAAATATAGTTTGTCATTTTTTAGGGGGAGAAAATTTGAAAAGACAAAAATATTGAAAAATAAGAAATTTTATCTGACATCATTGGGAAATGATAGTACATTGGCTAACCTTGTCTGACTCATGGATAGAGTAAGTGAAAAAGCCATAAGGCCATTGTTCGATGTGCTAGGTAGGTTCGGAAAGTCAGAAAGTATACTAATGTGATATACACTAAATCTGATGCTTGATCTAGTGGACAACATCTTGATGTGTATCTCAAGATATATCAAGAAAAAGATATGTGAAAAGAAAAATGAGAAGTCACTGTGTAAACATGTGTTCATTTTGAAAAGATTTAAGCTTGTTTGATTTTCTTTATTTTCTTAAATGATCGGATTATCTCTGCGTATACGGGAGTATCGAATTGATAGTTGTTCATTTAGGGTTCTGCTTTATTTTCTTGGTGTGTCTTATAATTCACCGGACTTTCTCTGTGTGTCCAGAAGACCGACCTGATTGTTGTTGAATTACACAATTTCAACTTGTTTTTATTTTCTTATTTTGTTAAATCCGAGGCCTTATCTGCGTATAAAAAAGGTCTACCTTAAGGTAGACGATTTAACATTCTTATTTCTTTTTGCATGGAACACAGTTGACTATATCATGAATTAAATCACTATGTGTTAAATCACAAGTGAAATCACAAAGTGTGATTAGCTAAAACATATCTGAGTATGTCTGATAGTGTGGGGTACACTAGTTAATGCAAATCTAATCAATACCTTAACATATCCAGATGTTATGTGTATGGTTATGCCTGAGTTTAAATATGGAAATATTATATATGCAATCGACATGGCATATGTGCTACAATAATCGAAATTAAAGTATAGTTTAGCATGTTATGACTAATATGATGCCAAGTCGTGATCTTTCTCGCAAAAGACAAAAAAATAATGTCTGATTTTGTATTGCATTTACTTTTCATATAAGAAAATACCAAAAAGATTTTAGGTTTGTTTTGATATAAAGTTTTTAATAATAAAAAAGATTTTGTTTCTTATTTCTTTTCGGTTGATCAACACGTAATACGAAATCAATTTCAAAATCAATATATCTTGGAGTCTCGAAGAGACGTTTTGCGCCAAGATTTATTTATGTTGGCAAGTACTAAGTGGAAAAAGAGTATCACAACTTCAATTCTTCTGAAGTTGTTGATAAAGAGATTACACGTGCTATAATGTCAAGTATTCAAGATCAGACTAACCGTCAAGTTGAGGGGGAGTTTGATTAAAGATACAAGTGTATATGAAGATTGATATTGCACACGTCGAGGGGGAGTTTCTTGGAGCATATTCTAGTTGTCGTGTGAAGTATCAAGTACAAGACAAAATCTACAAAAGTGTTTGTGTCCAAAGTGACCCGAACTACCAGTTCGGGTGCACACGAACTAACCCGAAATGGTAGTTCGGGTGCACATGAACTGCCCGAAGTGGCAGTTTGGGTGATGTCCAGTTCACACAGTTTTGTATCAGTATAAATAGCTTCGTCTTGTATAGATATAGGACTTCTGGTCGGATATTGTGTGTGTAATCGGTGTGTTTTCTCTCTGTGGGTATAATACAAAAGTCTTCATATTTACATCTTGTGTTCACTCGTTTACAACTCGAGTTACGCTGATTGTCATTGATCGAGTAGACGATTCGCTGCTCACGCACTTTTGGTTTTGTTAGTCTCACTTAACTCGAGCTCTCGTGGACGAGAATTTCAGGAAGAATGACTACATGGAATGAAGAGCCAAACTATAAAAAAACTCGTAGGAGTTTGTTACTTCACGAATAAACTTTCGGGTGCCTAACTAGGAAAGCATGAGGAACTTGGTTTTGGACAAGGCACACAGGACTAGGTGTTTCCATCCATACTGGATCTTAAAAGATGTATTGCAGTTTATGTGAGAGTTACACGTGACCTAACATGAGGGCTGAAATCTCTACCCGTGTCAACAAGCATGTGACGTATTCAAAGAACAAAAGAAAATACCAGAAGATTCTGATGTACCAATGTAATCCTATATACCCAATGGAAATGGGAACTCAACACTAAGGAATTTATCACAAAGCATCTGAAGCACTCGTTCCAGTTGGGATACTATATGGGTGATAGTTTATCAACTAACAGAATTCGCGCATTCCTGCTGATAATGGAATGACTTACCAGAACCTACCTGAAAGAGGTCGTCAAGCGACACGACGTCTCATTTTGCAATCATCTATGAACGAGATAGTTGTTTAACTTTAAGGTTCTGATAGTCATTATAGAAAGCTCTGAGTACTCACTTGGACATGAGTATTGCCTACCATCCCTAGAATGATGGCGAAAGCGATAGGACAAATCAAACATTGGAAGATATGTTGTTTGCTTGAGTATTGACTTAGAAAAATGATTAGGAGAATCATTAATCACTAGTTGAATCTCTTGCTATAGTAGCTATCCCACAACCACCCAACTACACCTTTTGAGGCACTTCATGGAATGAAGCGTCGTTCACCTACTTTCTGGACTGAGGTTAGAGGATGATGACCAACCTACTAATCTCAAGTACCCTCCTATACTGTGAAGAAGTTACCCCAAATTCACCACAGACTTACAGAAGCGCACGACCGTTAGAAGGGCTATGCCGGTGTGAGACCTGAATCCTTGGAACCTACAAGGGGGGGGGGGGGGTTCAAAACCTTATAATAAATTCTGCCTCAGACATAAATTTCTAGGCCTGGAAAGCAAGGAAGGGCTAATCCTCGTTACATTTATCCCTTAAGATCCTAGAAAGGATTGGACCAGTAGCCTACAAACCCCATCCTGTCTAGAACCTATTGAGATCTTAGATTGCAAGACGAAGACACTGGAGCCAAACCGCATTTCCATCATTATTATCATTAGAACTCCAGGATTCTAGGAAGATCCCGTCCGATAGCTAATCAACCTAAACTTTTCCATAATCCATGTTTCCCACGACAGATTACATATTTTGACAAAAGCTGAAAACTAAAGTATGAGCAAAGCCTAGGCTGGTCATGCAAGGCAATCACAATTGTGGGTGCACACATAATTGTTGACGTGAGTTGTGGTGTATATAAAATATTGCATTATTTGTGACACCTTTTTAGCAGTTTATCCTTTAAATTTATGAAACACGATTTACTTAAACTACTACTATTTCACCACATTCACGGAAAAGTGCACCAATCGTGGAGCAGTATAGTAGCGGCAAGTTGAATCGGGATCGTTCAAAGACACAAAGGAAAAGGAGGGCTCTTGATACTTCACCGTTGTTGACGTCTAAACTGACCATTATTCAAATGAAGATGTTAGTAAAAGTATAAAAATAAAAAATAATAATATATATAATAGGAAAATTGGATTTAAATAATCCCAATTTTTGAGAGTTGGCCGACAATAATCCCACTTTTAGTAATCACTCTCACTGGTCCCAACTTTCACCATATTTACTAATATTGGTCCCGCCGTTAAAAAAACTTAACACCGTTAAGTCTTGCTGACGTGGCAGCTGATGTGTAATTTTTTTTTTGTTTTTTTTCTTTTAACTCCATGCCACATCACCATCTTCATCCTCACACCATTCTTCCACCCCATCACCACCACCTACAACCCTCCCCACCACCACGACATGTGGCCACCGGTTGGACCAAAGAGGGCCGGCGAGCCTGCTCCTACGGCGGCACTCGGCGAACTCCGCGACCTAGTACGACGGCGCCAGGGAGTTCTTGTTTCAGACCCGCCGTTGATTCACACGGAGGCGAATAATCGGGCGACGGTGACGTTCTTATTTCTCTAAGTTTGAGGAAGAAGATCCAGCAACAACATGTCGATTGTTTTATTCAGTAGTTCAATCACGTTAATTCACATGTTAATTTATTGAATTCATTTCCACGATTGGACCGTTGCAAGAAGTATTTCCGATATAGCGGTTCGCTTACGACTTCTCCATGCTCTGAGGGTGTCACTTGGACCGTTGCAGAAACAGTTAAATCAATTTCACAAGAACAAATTCAATCGGTTTTGAGTTATTTGAATTTGAATGTTTATTGAATTTATCCACGATTGAATAAAAGAATCGACATGTTGTTGCTGGATCTTCTTCCTCAAACTTGGAGAAACAAGAACGTCACCGTCGCCCAATTATTCGCCTCCGTGTGAATCAACGGCAGGTCTGAAACAAGAACTCCCTGGCGCCGCGTACTAGGTCGCCGGAGTTCGCCGGAGTGCTCGCCGGAGGACCAGGCTCGCCGGCCCTCTTTGGTCCAACCGGTGGCCACATGTCGTGGTGGTGGGGAGGGTTGTAGGTAGGTGGGTGGTGATGGAGTGGAAGAATGGTGTGAGGATGAAAATGGTGATGTGGCATGAAATTAAAAGAAAAAAAACAAAAAAAATTACACATCAGCTGCCACACCAGCAAGACCTAACGGTGTTAAGTTTTGTTAACGGCGGGACCAATATTAGTAAATAAGGTGAAAGTTGGGACCAGTAAGAGTGATTATTAAAAGTGGGATTATTGCCGGCCAACTCTCAAAAGTTGGCATTATTTAAATCCAATTTTCCTATATAATATTATAAAAGTCGTGGTCTTGGTCGGCTCGGTCGCAGATAATATCATTTGGGAGACTTATCAGTGGTGATGTTGGTAACCCCTAAATTATACCCTTCCCGTAAGATTATTCGTTAACAGGCAACTAGACCGCCTCTCAGCCTCAAATCTAGTATCACACCTCTCCCGAGTGATTTTCTGTGAGGAGTACGAACCCCAGGGAGCTATGCTATTGGAAAACAAATATAGTGAAACTAATGTCGCTTAGTTGCGGGACCCCCTCTCAGGCCAGTACACCGCACTTGATCCGTCGTCATGAACCAGCAGGGGAACAACCCTGCGTGCCAGATTGTTTTATTATAAAAATGATCGTTTTAGGGGACTAAGGTCCGTTTCTTCCATGCACCGCTCTCACGCATGCATATCCGGCGTAACCAGAGCCAAGTTCACAAACACGTACCATCTCGGCTTCCGTGAAGTGACAAAATATTACCAACCCCCATTCCCAACCAGTTACTTTCAGCCCGCACTTGTGTGGTCAGCCGGGTCTGCTTACACAGACATAAGGACCCCGAACGTATCATGTAGCATGGGGCGCGAGTCACCCAAAGGATCATGCATCGTCCCCCGACCGGGTGTCACAAGTCCGGTCCTTGAGATTTCGATTCCCCAAATGGTCTGTGATACGTAGAGCACGTTTGGTTCAGAAAATTAGTAATAAACTTTCAATAAATTTATTTATAGTCATTAGTTCACCTTAAAGCAAGTTTACAAAAACAGTTTACCAACCCACCTAAGATACGTTTATTCCCAAACGAGTGTTAGAATTTGGCTAACAAATGTTGGCCTAAAGATTTGCTTAAGAAATAATGAAAGATTCATAGACAAATAACTATTCATTATCACCAAAAGTTAAAGTTCTTACAATCTTTTATGATAAGACACAAGAACATTAAAACAGATATCGAGTTTGGCACGGGGCGTGTTGGTCAGTGGCACAAGGTGTGCCATGTCAGCTTGGATATCGCCATCTTCTGTGTTAGTCGCCACGAGGTAGTGTCATGCCAGCACGGGGCCGTGCCATATAGAGGATTCAGGGGCACGGGGGCGTGTTTTTCAGAAGGCTGTCAGGACGTAAATAAGAGTTTTCTTATTGATCACTTGAAGATTACAAGAAGAACTCTTTGCTTTCTCTCTCTAGAACACACAGTAAAAGTGAAGAATGACAGAACTTCCAAGCTATCATTCTATCACGATCTATTTATAAGTGCAACATATAATCCAGCGTACCAATTGGCGGACCATTGGTATGAGCGTACCAATGGTACGGCGGACCAGCATGGTACGGACCATGGTATGTTGACACTAAGATTCATATAATGGCACTGCTCACTTAGATACAATACACGAGACACTCTATAGCATAGGAATATACTCTAATAAACTCCCCCTTAACGTGTAGTGTATCTATGCTAACTAAACTTCAGTCTTCAATCTTCAGCATCGCTGCATCTGATTTTCAACTTGAAATCTTGTCAGAAATAGAGCTTGAATGGTTGCATCACTCTTGAATCATCTTTGATCTTCAAGATCCATTTGTGAAAGATATATCAAACTCCCCATTTCACCATGCTTGAGTCTTGTCAGCACATAACTTACAATTTCAGAAGACAGAAACGCGGTTTCTTTTTCTTTTGATAAATTAATTTAATCTTGGTGCAAAACTTCTCTTCGAGAATCCAAGATATAGATTTGAAATTTGATTTCGTATCACATGTCGATTGGTCGAAAACAAATAAGAAACAAAATCTTTTTGGCTTTTTGAAAGTTTATATCAAAACACACCGAAAATCTTTTTGATTTTTCTAAGATTATGTTAAAACACACCTAAAATCTTTTTGGAATTTTCAAATATGAAACATAACTGCAATACAGAATCAGACACTATTATTGTATTTTGCGAGAAAGATCACAACTTGAGATCATATTGAACATAACATGCTGAACTACACTTCAATTTTAAATACTTCAGCACACAAGTTGTGTCGATTGCTGGTATAATTTGTCCATCTTAAACTCAGGCACAATCATTCTCATAACATCTGGATATGTTAAGGTATTGATTAGATTTGCTTTGACCAGTGTACCCCACACTATCAGACATACTCAGATATGCATTTGCTTATCACACTTTGTGATTTCATCTGTGATTTAACACATAATGATTGTATTCATGATATGGTCAACTGTGTTCCATGCAAAAAGAAATAAGAACGTTAAATCGTCTACCTTAAGGTCGATCTTTCGATACGCAGATAAGGCCTCAGATTTAAAAAAATAAGAAAATAAAACATGTTAAAAGTGTATGATTCAACAACAATCAGGTCGGTCTTGTGAACACGCTTGAAAGTGTATAATTCAACAACAATCAGGTCGGTCTTGTGAACACGCAGAGAAAGTCCGATGAATTATACGAAACACCAAAGAAAATAAAGCAGATAATCAAATGAACAACAATAAGGTCGGTCTTTCGATGTGCAGAGAAAGTCCAATCGTTTGATAAAATAAAGAAAATCAAACAAGTTTAAATCTTTGCAAAATGAACACATGTATACACAGTGACTTCTCAATTTTCTTTTTCACATATCTTTTCAATATCTTGATATATGCTTCAAGATGTTGTTCACTTGGTCAAGCATTAGTATTTAATGTATATCACATCTGAATACTTTCTGATTAAATGTCGAGTCTACCAAGCACATCGAACGATGATCTTATGGCTTTTTCATCTAGTTTATCCATGAGTCAGATATGTAAGCCAATGTACCATCATTTCCCATTTATGTCGGATACAATTTCTCATTTTTCAATGTTTTTGTACTTGTCTGTTTTTTCAATGTTTTTGTATTTTTCTGGTTTTCTCCCCCTTAAAATGATAACTCTATTTTTGGATTTTTCATTTTAACAAAATACAATGACACTATTTTTGGTATTTTTAATTTTCTCCCCGTAAACGACAAACAATAATGCATTAAAGAAAGAAAATTGACCTTTTGACATGGATACCTTTCCGATTTAGCTTTCATAAAAATTTCAGCTTTGAAATTTGATATCATTTGTAATTTAAATTAAATTAGCAGAATACTCCTCCATCAGCAACTTTTCAATCACCGATAGGTCCTCTAAAAGTACCTGCACACTAATCAAACACGTCAGTTTATAAATGACCAGAAGTGAATCGCTTCTGGTCGACTAGTGTCTTGGTTTCCTTTTGAAACCAATTTAGGTTTCCAGTTTGTTGTTTTGGTAAATTAGCATTTGATGAACCACTCAGAGTTGATTGTGACGAATAACCTACATATGGAACATTTTGAAACTTAGGAAAAAATCTCCCTTGATTTTTGAAAAATGTAGGTTGTGGACATTCATCAAATACTCTGCCATATTCGTCAATGAATCTTGATTTGGTAGTTTTACCAACATATGGAACTTTTCCTCTTCTTGATATAGAAGCAGCAGAAACCGGACAAGCTTGTGCCATATGCCCTTTTTGTCGGCAGTTATAACACAAGCAATTGTTTACATTTCGCCTTTTTGGAATCTGCTAAGCTTCACAAATGTTAGCATCTCCAAAATGATCATAAAAGGAATCAAATACCTGATATCGATGATCATGAACCCATTTGGATGTCGGGCTCTTTGGAGTAGAAGTTGAACCTCCAGAAGAAAATTTAGCAGTTGGTTTCTTCTTGATCTTTGGAGCACCATCAGATTCGATAAAGACCTCAGCTATTTTCTGAGAATCCACACAGTGAAGTAAAATTCCTTGTCAGAAAATATTTGTTCCGAACCCTTAAGCTTATAAAATCTCTCGGGTTGAACTTTTTTAGCTTTAAAAACATCTTTCTTGACTTGTTTCAGGTTGACTATCTTCAAATTTTGTTGTTTTGAACCTTGAGTCCCATCAACTTTAACATTCTTGGTCTTGAAACCCAACCCAACATGTTTACCAGCTATCTTATCTTCGGAACCAGAAGATTTATGTCTGTTCTATACAAGACGAGAAAACTCAGCTTTGACTTTGTTGATATCTTTTGGAGCATCAACAATTGTTTCATCAATGTCAGTTGTTGAACTTGCTGATTTCTCTTTGTCAGAAGATGAAAAACTAAACACATCCTTTTGAGCTTTAGAAGTTTCAGCAATCTTTTCTTTCTTCTCATTCTTTTCTTCAGCAACTTTGGAAACAATAAATTTAGAATAATCACCAGTATCAACCATGTCATTCAAATCATTAACTCCTTCTTTGAGACTACCCGGTGGTGAAACTGTCTTTGTAAACATTTTCTCAAAATTATCATCTTTGGCTAAGAAACTTGTAAAAGATTGTGAGCTAGTAACATTATTCAAAACATGCTTTGAATCAATGACTTCTACTCTCAGATCAGAAATCTTTTGTTGAGCATCAGCCAATTCCTTTTCTGTTGCAATCAATTTCTTCACTTTATGCATTTCATATTTTTGCAATCTCAACTCATCAAGTCTAGCTAACAATTCCTTCTTCAGCTTATCTTCATTTCTAATCTGAATATCCAAATTTGCATTTGCAGCTTGTTCACTCTTACTAACTCCCTCTTCTCGTCTAGCAGCTTTTCTATATCAATATGATAGGACTCAATTCTAGCAGCTTGTTCGTCAGAAGTTTTAGTAAGTGTATCAAGTCTAGACTTGGATTTGTCAAACAAATTTTGAAAATCATTTGTAGTATCTTCCGCTTCATCCTTCCATTTCTTCGCTTCTTTGAGTAATTCAACATTTTCTTCAGATAATTTTGTAAATTTCTGTTCACCTTTTCAAGACTTTGAAATTTTAATTCTTTCTCAACAACCTCTGCTTGAAAATCTGAAAAATTTTCCTTTTGAGATGAAAGTTCTTGAATTAGAACTTCTAACTTTGTTTCGTTACCTGTCAACTCTTCTATCTTCTTTTTAGTTTCATCAACCAACAACTCATTTTCCTTTATCAATCCTTGAATCTTCTTGTCTTTCTGAGAACAAAACTCACAAACAGATTCATAGCCACTATTTTCAGAACTACTTATTTCAGATTCAGAATCACTTACTTCTACTTCGTCATCACTATGTACAATTTGAGTAACAAACGCAGATTCGACAAAAAATGCAGACTCATCAGGAAAGTCGGCAAACCAATCATAACCTTCATTCGATATTTGTGCTTTTGACTCAGAAGTAATAGCAGTTAAAGAAATTTGAGGATTAGAAGTTCGTCCCTAATCATATTGTTTATCGACTCGAGATACCAAAGCTGTTGGAGACTTTGATGAAGAAGCATTTGATTTTGAACATTCACGAGCAAAATGTCCAAAATAAGAACATTTGAAACATTTTACATTTGGTTTATCTACTCCAACCTTGCCATCCGGATATAAACTTTGGAATCCGGTTTCTTCCTAAATCTTTTAACTCGTTGGGCTAACATTGTAAGTTGCCAATTAATATCCATTTGTTCGAGATTATCCGGATCGATTTGATCAAAATCTTCTTCAATAATATTAGACCGGGGCACATCTTCCTTTGAGCCAGCAGTGACCTCGGTCACTACCGTTTTTTCACTCAGGAGTGGTGAGTATACGTGTAATTTGCCAAAATTTTTGATTTGCATTGGTCGCTACTGAATATATTAGAAGGTGTTGAGAACTATTATGTAGTTGACTGGTAGTCCAACCGGTTTATTTGTTCTCCTATTACACAGCCGGCGCGAGTTCAAAACCCATTGTTACCGTTTTTTCCTTTTTGAAAAAGCAATTATTATTAGCCCAATGTTTTACAATCAACAATGTCCCATATCAATTGCATCCTCCAACCCAAATGTCATCGATTTCCAAATCTTTCCTATATTTTTTAAAGACAAACTATTTTAGGCAAGTAATTTTTTACATATATAATTTTCATTTTTCATCTTTCAATCGTTTGATTTGTATCCTCATTTAAAACTTAGTTTTAATTCTTTTTACAAGTATAAATTCAGATCTTAATGTTCTAATACGATGACATTACGACACACAAAGACAATTAAGGTTGTATTATGCTCATTTGAGTTTAGTTGTATTGAAGGTTTGATATTATCTTGATGGTTGTGCATTTGGCTATATTTTGCAAATCAAAATGATAATATTTTAGTGCTTAGGGTTCAAGGTTTCATGCTTGCATAGAAATGGCAATGGTTCTTCTATAGCAGCTCAAAAGTTAAATTTTGTTATGATCGTTTTATATTATTACACGATAATACAAGATAGTATAATGTTAAATTGGAATCATAAGTTATGAATTGAGTTATTCGAAAAATTCAGAAGAAGAGTAAGAATTGAGGGCCCCAACTTTAGAGTTCGCTTGGGGCCTCCAAAAAGCTTGAGTCGGCCCTGCTCCTCTTTCACACAAGAAAAAACATTGCTCAACAGCCTCTACATCAGGGCGATGGTCTTACAACCCCCTATTCTGGATATAGAGGCTCATGAACAAGGAACTGAAGTTGTATTAGACGGTTAATTCCTTGTTTATTTTTTAAGAACATATATTGACCAGACCCGAACCGGATCGCTGATCCGAACACATACCTCGAAACATAGTGATAAATATTTTTTTTCGGGTCACATGATTTTCGGTCACCATTAGATTTATTTTCAGGATTCGCCACTGTCTGAGCCTTAGTTCTATATGATGCTTTTAAGATGGTCAATTGGAGGATTCTCACCTTATGCCTACGATCTATTGTTGGTAAGCATTTGTTTTTGAACTGCCTTTTGGTTCGGATGAGAATGTAGGTTTGCAGGTATGAGGCTATTAATTCGTTTACATGTTTTATCCCATTTGTTTTTAGGGTTTATGTCTCAATATGTTATTTATCTCTTCAGATTAAGGTGTTGCAGGTATGAGGCTATTAATCATTAAATAAAGTTGTTTTGTCATTGATTTGTTGTTTCAGACTACTTTAGTTTAAGGTTGTTTGGCAAAATACTCACAATTACATTTGTTTTGTAGATATAATATATGTGCATCAGTTCGTTGTTCTGCCAGGTTTGTTTACATCTCTATTTTAGTATGTTTAGAGCATTTTACTTTTATAATATGGTACAGGAAAAATTATGGTAACTAAATGGTGAGTTCATTTGTCATCTTATTACCAAAATATGAAGTGAGAAAAGAACAAATGAAGTAAGAAAAGCATCCAAGTGCATTTGTTTGTTTGATGCTCACTTTATTTTTTGTACTTTTTATTTACAAGTTTATTGGGTGTCTGCAAGTAGGAATTTCTTTTCAATCCCTTCATGTTCAAATTGACCCTTATCTTGGGCTAATTTTTTTTAACTACTCTCATGCCTTTTGGTCTGATGCCTCTTATCACCGTAATGTCGTATGTAGAAGGTACGTGGATTTTTTATGTTGGATGGGATTAAATCGTCATGCTCAGTTTTTTGTTAATTAGACTTTATGGAAAATCGTTCTTATAAGTTGTCCTTCTGATAGGAAATAGAAAAGTAAAATTGTTTGCAACGACACAACAAAATACATTTTAAAAAACAAACTACCCGCCGCAACGCGCGGGTAGTATCCAACTTGTTAAAATTACATTAAAAGAACTTCTTAGAATTAACTCACATCAAAGTTGTTGCTTAAGAACAAAAATAAACCCCCTATTTTCTTAGAGTTTAAAGAGTACAAATTATCCCCTGTTAATCAATATCATGGTTCTCATTTATCAAATGAGTAAAAGACAAATTACCTAATTTTAAAAATAGCCCTTCACAATTTGAAGCTTAATAGTCTTTCCATCTTAATCCACAGTATGAGTATTCTATAGAGACAACTTGTATCATTATAACAAAATTTACAGCAAACCTTAACCAACATGAAATACCAATTAGCAGGAACAATTCAATAGAACAAACATATTTTCTTTATTCATTGAAGGAATGAAGTACATGGACCATAAAGAAAACTAAAGTCATCACTCATTACGGATTTATACCTCTGATTATCATCATCAGAATGAACTCCAAACCCAAAACCTCACTCTCCCAGTTCCTTAGCCCCGTTGAATCGTAATAATCCTCCACTATATGTCGAATTTCATCATTAATTAGATTGATTTCCAACATAATAAACTGTGTAAGTATTAATATCCCAGTTTTAGCAAATGAAAATGATAATAAAAAGAGGAATTGGGGTGAACAATCTTAACAATCATATATGTTTACATCTTTAATAATAGGATCTGAGACATTGATTTACCTATGAAAAGTTTCAACCCTAAAGAATGAAGAACCCAATAGAAAATGAAGAAGACACGCATCATTTATCAAGGTCATCTCCTGCATAACCAGTGCAATTCCTAAAGATTGAAGTGAGAAAAAAAATTAGAGATATTTGCTAGAAAAAAACCCAAAAACGAAAATCATATCAATTCCAAAAATTAAAAACAAACTTTAACATCAAAATCAGAAAAATGGACCTTTTATATGAAGATGGAAACATGTGGATTACAAAAATCTTAACTCAAAATCATAATCAAACCCCAAATGGATGAAACCTTTACAAATCGATAGAGCCTTGGGGATGAAGAGACAAACACGTACATCGTGAGAGAGAAGATGAAGACAACTTTAAAGAAAAGCAATTGCAACCTATAAAATATAAAGCAAACCTGGATTTGAATTTTGAAATTCTACAGATGAGGGTTGCATGAGATACATACCGTCGACCGCCGAGATTTGCCAACCGAAGGAGAGAGAAAAAGTTGAGGAGGTTGATAATCTAGCTATTGAGAAGAAGTAGAGGCGAGGGAGAGAGGCTTGAGCACACATAAGAGGGAGGATCTAGAGGGAGGAGTGGCGTGCATAAATTTTAATGCGGCTGGAACTTGGAAAGCGTGGACCGATGGTAATGTTGAAGTAGCGGCTGAAAAGTTAGAGGTAATGCTTGCTTTTGAGTAAATTACATTTATATCCTTATATAGATTATGTTGTTTTAATAGATGAGATTTATATGTGATGTTTTATAAAATTGTACATGATACATAATGAGTTATAAACTCTTAATTCCAGAAAATTTAATGACAGAAATACCCCTTATACCAATATGTATTGTATAGTAGTATATGTAATGTCCTAACACTAATTTGTTAGTTGATTTAATAAATATGATGGACATAAAATAGTAAAAGTCCTAACACAAATGTGTTAGTTGATTTATAAACATAAAGCATAAAATTGGTTAAATGTTATAAAAGTCCTAACATATTTATGTTAATTGATATGAACTATTACTTGGAACAAGGTCCTAACATATTCATGTTAGTTGATGTCATGACTATATATTATTATCCTAGAAGTTAAAGTGTTAGTTAAATAAAAGAATAAAAGGACTTGTTAAGACATGGAGCGATAGATCGTTTGCTAATCTAGTGATATCGAGACGAGATCAAAAGTAAATACAAATAAGATTTGTATTGATTCAATCTTGAGAGCACACACACAGTTACACACACAGAATGTAGAGATATGACCAAGAGTTCTAGCATGCTAAACAGGTCAACCTATTTATAGGTGACATTAAACCGGCCTGCGTACCATCTATCCAACGTACCATTGGTATGTTGGTCAGCGTACCATTGGTATGGAGCTTGGTACACTGCCCTAGACTCACACATATGCTCTCACATAAATACAATACACGAGACACACTGTAGCATAGGAATATCCTCTAACAAACTTCCCTTAACGTGTAGTGTATCTATTCTAACTAAATCTCTAGTTTTCAATCTTCGGCATTGCTGCATCTGATCTTCAACTTGAAATCTTGTCAGAAATAGAGCTTGCATGGCTGGACCAAGACTTTACAATCTTTGAACTTCAAGATCCACTTGTGAAATATACTTCAAACTCCTCCTTTCACCATGCTTAAGTTTTGACACACAGAACCTGCAACTTTAGAAGACAAAAGTGCGGTTCTTCCATTTTGAATTACCAAAAATTAATTTACTCTTGGCGCAAAACTTCTCTTTGAGAATCCAAGATATTGATTTTGAAATTTTGGTTATGTATCAAGTGTCAATAGATCGAAAACAAAATAAGAAATAAAATCTTTTTGGCTTTTAGAAACTTTAGATCAAAACACACCTAAATTTTTTTTGATTTTTCAAAGTTATGATAGAACACACCGAAAATCTCTTTGATTTTTCTAAAATGAAAACATAAATGCAATACTGAATTACACTCTACTTTTTATTTGAGAAAGATCACTAACTGGGATCATATTGGTCACAACGCGTTGAACTACACTTCAACTTCAATTATTGTAGCATATAAGCTATGTCGATTGCAGATATAATTTGTCCAACTTTAAAAACTCTTGCAGAATCATACTCATAACATCTAGATATGTTAAGGTATTGATTAATTTTCTATGACCAGTGTACCCCACACTATCAGACACACTCATATATGTTTTGCTTATCACATTTTCTAATTTCACTTGTGATTGAACACATAGTTATTGAATTCTTGATATTGTCAACTGTGTTCCATGCAAAAAGAAATAAGAACGTTAACTTGTCTACCTTAAGGTCGATCTTTCGATACGCAGATAAGTCCTCGGATTTAACAAAATAAGAAAATACAAACAAGTTGAAATTGTATAATTCAACAACAATCAGGTCGGTCTTGTGGATACGCAGAGAAAGTCCGGTGAATTATACGGAACACCAAAGAAAATAAAGCAGAACCTTAAATGAACAACTATCAGGTCGAACTTGTGGATACGCAGAGATAGTCCGATCATTTAAGAAAATAAAGAAAATAAAGAAAATCAAACAAATTTAAATTTTTACAAAATGAACACATGTATACACAGTGACTTCTCATTTTCTTTTTCACATATCTTTTCCTTGATATCTTGAAATACGCATCAAGATGTTCTCCACTAGGTCAAGCATCAGATTTAGTGTATATCACATTTGAATACTTTCTGATTAGCCGAGCCTACCTAGCACATCGAAACATTGATCTTTTGGCTTTTCATTTACTATATCCGCGAGTCAGAAACATTAGCCAATGTACCATCATTTCCCAATGATCAATTTCTCAAATTTGATCTTTTTCATTTGTTTATCTTTAGCGTTGCCCTTTTCTCCCCCTAAAATGAAAAACTCTATTTTTGGATTTTTCATTTTAACAAATGCAAGACACTATTTATGGCTTTTGTAAATTTTCTCCCCCTAAACATATGTAAAAATACTGAAATGAAATGAAAGAAAATTGATCGACCAAACACTGACACTTTTCAAATTTTGGTTTTGCAAAACACCTTTTCTTCAAAAATTTCTTTTGAAAGACGTTTTGAAAATGATAAAGCATTGAAACTCTAAATTATGCAAGTTCTTCACTATCAGCAACACACGCATAGTAGGTCTTCTTGAAGAAACCTACAGTTAAAACCGTAAGACGGATCTTACTATAGGTTTGCTTGATCATAGAGAGAACACGAGGCATAAATAATAGTTTGTTTTATTGAAATCAACATAGACTCAATTACAAACTCTCTCTGAAGCTCTCTAGAGAAACACACTCAAAACACATAGTTAAGAACTGGTCTCTCTCACTTGTTCCAAACATTCCAAGCACAAGTTCCTATATATACTAGTCTGATCCGATCTCCGTCCGAACTCCAAGTTCGGCTGGTCCGAACCTCAAGTTCGGACCTAGTTCGGCCGGCAGCTTGAACTTGTCTTGAATCTTCACATCGTCTCGTTCAGATACTTCACATGACGCATAGATTATGTATCAACAAACTCCTCCTCGTCATGTGCAGTATCTGTTCGCCAGTTAAAACATATTCTTTGAACAAACTCCCCCTCAACTTCATGGTAGCTTGATCTTTGAATACTTGATGATGAACAATTTCTTTCTTCTTTATAAACAGCTTCAGAAGACTTGAAGTTGTGATGAACTTTTTCCTTTAAGTACCTGGCCAACATAAATAATCTTGGCGCAAAACTTCTCTTCGAGAATCCAAGATATAAATTTTGAAAATGTTTTTCGTATCTTGTGTCGATCAATCAAAAACAAATAAGAAGTAAAATCTTTTTGACTTTTAGAAAATTTATATCAAAACAAACCTAAAATCTTTTTGATTTTTCAAACTTATGCTAAAACACACCAAAAATCTTTTTGCACTTTTCTAAAATAAAACGTAAATGCAATGCAGAAACAAACTCTATTTTTGGTATTTTGTGAGAAAGATCACGACGCAAGATCATATCAGACATAACGCATCTAGCACATTTCAAATTCGGTCTTAATCAGCATGCAAGCCATGATAATCGCAAATACAACATTGATTCTTTATTTCAGCATGCACCAATCATATTTATCATTTTCAGATATGCTTGAGGTAAATTTTACCATGCACTGATAACTCGGCCTCTACTCTATCAGAAATACTAGCAAATCATCATGTTTATCCTATAGAAGTAACTTTTATTTGAGATTTAAACATCCTTGATGAGTCATGCAAAAATAAAGCAGAACCTCAAATACCTAGCAATCAGGTCGGTCTTGTGGACACGCAAAGAAAGCCCAAGTATTTGAGAAAATAAGAAAGCAAAACAAGTTGAAGTTGTATAATCCAACAACAATCAGGTCGATACTTCCGTATACGCAGAGAAAGTCCGATGGATTATACGAAACACCAATGAAAATAAAGCAGAACGTCAAACGAACAACAATCAGGTCGATCTTTCGATACGCAGAGAAAGTCCGATCGTTTGACAAAATAAAGAAAATCAAACAAGTTTAAATCTTTCAAAACGAAAACATGCATTCATCAGGATATCTCTTTATTCTATTTTTGTCAGAATCATCACATAGCATTCATCAAGAAACATACAACCAAAGATTATCAGGCAAACTTTATGTTTATATCTTACTTGCAGATATCAGATTAGTCATGCACATTCACAGATCATACAAGAACCTACAACCTTTAGACTTACTCTATCCATGGCAGATAAAAGTATATGCTGATGTACCATCATTTCTTGCTTTTGTCGGATCAATTTCTCAAATTTTCATCATTTTTTTATATTTTCCAATTTCTCCCCCTAAAGATATGAACGAAAGAAAAACGAATAACAAAAAAAAATAATGAAAATGATTGATCAACACTTGACACAATGTTTTTGAAAAAAAATATTTTGAAAATCAGGTTCTCAGTGATAAGAACGATGCATTTTAACTTAAAACCACAAGTATCTCACTGTCAGCAACCTCACGATTACTAACAGGTCTTCCTGAAATACCTGCAAACACTGGAAAATAGTAAGTTCTTAAGACCCCGACCCTCATCCCCAACGATGATAGGTCGTCCAGTGTCTTCAAAAAAATCTGTGTTGACCGTGGAGACAACTTTCGGTCTCCATTCCTGTTTTGGTTTGATGATTTCTAGTGAACCATCGTCAACTGATGAGTGACAATCAGAACTACTACCCAATTTTTCTAAAAGAGACTTCTTTTTCCATGAAAATTTAGTATTGGGCATTGGTTCACTAAAAATAATGCCATCAAGATCAACATACTTTGTATGTTTGGCATTTGATGATGAATTGTTAGCTGTCGTAGGACAATTATTTGCATAATGACCTTTCTTACGAC
>JBCNJP010000012.1:36114549-36134549 GCA_039602395.1 Deinandra increscens subsp. villosa
CTTCTTCAGTAACTTTCTCTACCTGTTTCTTATAGTAAAGAACATCTTGTTTCAAAATGTTATTTTGACTTTGAACCTCATCATTTTCATCACGCAACTTTGTAAGTTCCTCTTGAAGTTGAATTACTCTATCAGCAACTTCGACAGCAGCTTTACTAACTTTTTCATATTTTTGTTGAAGAGGATAACATTTCGCAAATAAAGCATCAAAATCTTCAACAGCTTCCTTTTCCTTAGCTTGAGCTTTATTGCATTCTTCAACCAACAAATTCTTCTCGTTCAACCATTCTTTCTTAATACTAGCAAACTCCAAACAATTTGCACATGATGCAGACACATCCCTTTGAATTTTGGCAGCTAAATCATTACAAACTTTACTTTTCCATTTCTCCACTTCTTTTGTCAAAGAAATATTTTCTTCAGTCAACTTTCCCACCTTATTCTCAAACTTTTCAATTATGCCTTTAAACTTCCAATCTTGATCAATTGTTTTCTGAGAAAGCTTAGACATATGTTCCTCACACTGTGTCTTCACAAAATCCCATATCGGTTTTGCTTTTCGAAACTTCCTGATTGGATTTTTAAGAGTTATAGGCAAAGCTAACATAAGAAGTGTAGTAGGCCTTTCATTTTGATCATACGCTTTCCTTTCTTCACTTGAAAAATTATGCATCTCCTTAAAATCACCATCACCATAAGTTGGATGCTTATGTTCGTTTGTAATTGGTAACCATAATTTTTCATCCAAATCATTAACATAACCTCTAAAATTTGTTGCCCAACCATGACAATCTTCAAGATTTATCAACTTTGGCACATTCTGACGATGACGCTCAACAAAAACATCAATTTCAAACATTTTGAGAATTTGAAAATTCGGCTTGGTCCGAACTTCGTCCGAACTCTACTGAACCTCCGATCTTGCTCCGAACTTTGTCCGAACTCGATTGTACAGTCCGAACTTAGACTTTTGTCCGAACTCCTCCGAACTCTCACCGAAACAAGAATGGCCGAACTTCATCCGAACGACTTCCGAACCTGGAGTTCGGAGCGGTTATTTTTCAGTTACTCCGAACCTCGAACGAACTCAGACACTCTCGACATAATTTTCGCGATTTTGAGAGAATTTGGACGAGATTTTTGACAGGAACTCAGATAAAACCCATAGAAATATTTTAGTAATGAAAATCACTCGAAAAGCTCAAAGATTTACTCGTTTTTGAATGAAAACAACTCGGTTTTATCAAGAAAACGACTACGATCAAAGCAAACGCAATAGAGCGACCTGGATTTGCTCTGATACCAATTGAAAAACCGTAAGATGGATCTTACTATAGGTTTGCTTGATCGTAGAGAGAACACGAGGCGTAAATAATAGTTTGTTTTATTGAAATCAAAATAGACTCAATTACAAACTCTCTCTGAAGCTCTCTAGAGAAACACACTCAAAACACATAGTTAAAGAACTGGTCTCTCTCACTTGTTCCAAACATTCCAAGCACAAGTTCCTATATATACTAGTCTGATCCGATCTCCGTCCGAACTCCAAGTTCGGCTGGTCCGAACCTCAGGTTCGGACCTAGATCGGTCGGCAGCTTGAACTTGTCTTGAATCTTCACATCGTCTCGTTCAGATACTTCACATGACCCACATATTATGTATCAACATACAGACACCAGATAAAACATTAGTTTTCTTAGGATCGGCTGGAGTCAACAGCCTCGGGTCGCCCGGTATCTTCAACATGGTCTTTGACGATCTTGGAAACAACTCGGGGTTTCCAGATCATGGGTGATTGAAAACTTTTCAATGAATCCACAAAATTATCAACTTGCGTCTTTGCCCAAGACGGCTTACGAGTTGAGGTGAACATGGACGATTGTGGTTCATCAAAAATATGTCTATTTAAATCCACATATTTAGCAGTTTTGTTCACATAGGAGTGAGTGCTCGTATTCGTAGGACACTGAGCAGCAAGATGTCCTGGTTTACGACATGCGTAACACTTTCTGTGATAAAAAATTAAGGGAACTGCTACCCAAATTTGTTTTAAAAATTTGTTTGTTATTAGAAAAATTCTTTGGTTTTCTACTTTTCTGTTGAATAAACACATCATGGTAACCAAAAGAATTTTCAAAACCAAAGGAATTTTCAGAACCAAAGGAATCAAAGAAACCATCAGATGAATCATACCTTGGAGGTGAACTTTGTGGGGAATAACATGAACCACAAGAAGATCCTCCAGAATAATAATGATCATTCTTTGATTTAAACACATTCTGTTTCTTCTGTTTTGACTTGTTCTTTTGATCCGAAACATGTTCCTTCATCTTCTTCTGTTGTGTTTGCGAAACTGGTTCTTCCTTAACTTCATAACCAAGTTTTTATGCTTGAAACCCAGAATCTTAGAAGACCCAGATTGAAAAACCAGAAATACTCTTTTCATTAGCTTTTTTAGTAAATTTAGCTATGATGTCCTGCAGCTTGTTCTCAATAATCAACAACTTATCCTCTTCTGGTTCAGATGACACCCTAGCATACTTTCCAACCTTAACAAAAACCTTTTCATCCTGCAAAAATGACGATCCAGAATCAAACTTTGCAGCTCGTCTAGCTTCAACTTTCTTCTTTCCAGAATTAGATTTCTGCTTCTTTGCTTAAATAGGAGTTGCAAATTTTGAGTAATCATACATTTCATCATTTAAATTGATTGGAACATATGAGAAATTTGATATATCAACCGGTGCAGGAACTTTGTGTAAATCTGCTTCTTTCACACTATCCTCACTCTTCTCCTGTCTGTATATGTAATTCAGAAATGTAGGAGACAAATTGCCATTCTTCACCTGTTTTTGCAAATCAAGAATCTCAACTTTCAACTCTGAAATCTTCACCTGAGCATCCAACAATTCTTTTTGATAATATATCCTATTATCTTAACCATGACCCTAGGCTTAACTTCTAGGTCAGTATATTTAACCAACTATTTTGGTTCTCCATGAAGAGTCCGCTCAGCACTGCACACTTCATCCCATCTCAAAGGATAGTTATTAGAACGACCCAATGCAGCTCCGTCCGTACACAGATCCCTAAGCCACCACTATGGGGAAGTAACGTCTCTTCATTCTTCATATCCTTTGAAATGTTCGTCCGCCACTGCAATCGTCATCCTACCTTGTCGAAGTTAGCTGCTGCGATGTCCGATTGCCGCTTCGTCCGTACACGGTTCCCTAAGCCACCACGATGGGGAAGCAGTGACCCTTCGTCTTTAGTAGCAACACATGTTGTAACTCTAATAAGTCATAATAGCAACTCATGCTTGAACTCTATTAGGTTCTAGTAGCAACTCATGAATTAACTCTATTGGGTCATTTTCTCATCTTAATGACTTTGTCACTGATCATGTACACTACCTACCCCTAGTTAAATAACTATATGCTTTAGGTTTGTTATTTAACAGTGATAAGGCATTCACCACATCACCCAATTTATCGTTAGTGTATTTAGACAGGATGTACCAGCGGCGTATCCTCCACACTTCCAATATATCGGGTAACTTACATTATTATGTATATATATAGGATGCACGAGCGGCGTATCCACCACATATTAAAATAAGCAAATGCAATACCCGTTCTCATATAATCATACATATTCACTATACGTTTACTAACAACTCCCTCGTCACTTGGCTACATAATTTCAAATAATGTATATACACATCACATTATAATCAATGTAATTGCATAACTTTTAGTTTTTACTCTTTTAGCCCATCTATTTCTATTTAGTGCAATTTAGGCCCTCGTGTAAGGGAATAATTTGTGGCTTGTGTATTAAATTATCCTTTGGCAGATTATTTTGAAGGCCTATGTGTTAGAATAGGTGAAAATTAGATGGGTTATGGGTATATTAGGTCACTGGGCCATTTTAGATGTGCTTGGGCTCAATTAGAATGAGTTTAAGGGGAGTTTTGTGATACGGAAATTAGTGAGGATTTAGGGTTTTTAGGATGACTTGTTCTCCAAGATGGAGAATCCCTATAGAAGGGAAACCCTTCCCACATTAATAGGTTGCTGGTTTTGTTGGTTGTTGGCTCTAGTGTTCTTGAAGTGTAATTCACGAAATTCTCCTTAGAGAATTTCGACTTTTGTGTTGCAACCAATGTGATCAATCAAGTGTTCTTCAATCGGTTTGTTCTTTTTATTACTTTCTTTGATTGTTCATTGCTTTAATTGTTTATTCTTGAATCATCTATAATCATTGGATTCCGCACGGTGATTTATAGACTTGATATCGCGTGAGGAGAGATTTCGATCCTTACACCTCGAACTTTCATTCTTTTATCATTTTATGTACCAAAACATTATGAGACATATTTCTAACATTTTCTAGGGTTTCTAAGGCTCTGGATACGTTCGATAATATACATATACATATATATATTTATTTATTATAGCTAATTTACGTTTTACCTCCTCAGACTTTTTAATACTTATCATTTTATGCTATGAATCATATTAGGATATATTTTTAATAACTTCTAAGCATTTGGATACTTATAATGATAATTATAAATACGTATTTTGCCGAATATATACGTTTTATCAATATTTCACCGTGTTATCTTTTAGATACATAATCACTATGTATTTATCTATTTGGATTATCATCACATTTATTTCACATGTATTCATATATAAACACATATAACATGATATTTTAAACACGTATAACCACGTCTTTCTAATATATATATATATATATATAATTATATATAGTCATGTATTTATCATTTTGTGAAATTTTGGATGTTACAACTCTACCCCCCTTAAACAAGGTTTCGTCCTCGAAACTTGTTTTAACCCGTAATCAACTCAAGATGGAAATTTCTCACCGCGCACTTTGCTCTCCTAGGTTAGTACGTAATCTTACCTGCGTATCTACTGAGTTCTAGACGTATGAATTATCTCACTCTGAGCTTACTTCGAAAACCGCAACGATCTTTTGGATGAACAAATCTGCAAACTCCTTGGGAAATACGTCTCCGTTAGACTTCTAATGCTCAGCTTTCACCTTTCCGTACGCCAAACGTCTGCCTCCATACTACATGTCCTAATATCTATTACTTATCTAATAATCCGGTTTTAGACGTCCGATGCATAACCTCGTATAAATAATGTCTCCATGTTTTGAGTATAAACGCCATTACTGCAATTTCGTATTGTCAGGCTCATCCGTATATCATCATTCGTCTTGAGATCATCTAGCTCGGTGGCTTGCATTTGTCCTAAGGAAGACGCAATCCTCAGATGTCTAAGGTAGCTTGATTACGGGATTCCTTGACAATGCTTCTCCTATTTTGTGCTAGAATTCTTCCCCATGTAGCTCTTCCAATCATCATGTGCTTTCATCCCGCCATTTTGTTGAAGGAACAACATCTCCTAGGACGTAAGTTCTTCTTGGCCTACTCCGGACTTCCATAATTGTAATGCTTTTTCTGATTGGGATGACAATTGATTAAACGATCTTCTTTCCTATACCTATAACAGTCAAGTGCTCCCATCATGCATTCTTTAATTGATTCTCCTTGCACTTGTAGCTCCTAAGCTCATCGATTCTTAATCTATCTTGTGGTAACCTCCGCCATTCTTCTTTGAACTATTATTGACTTCAACTGCTTCTGCTTCAAGCCTTCCGGCCTATCGCCTATAGTGATTTCCTATGGTCTTCCGAAGATAGCAACGTAGCTTGGAACGTTGTTTCCACTATTCCCATCATAGCAACTCTCATTTCTCCTTCACCGTGACTGCATCTATCTTCAATTGTGTCTTCAGGTGCCTTGCTTAAGGTGACATTTCAGAACTTATGTGATGTAGAGTCTCCAAAATTTTGATTCATGATAATTATATGTGCACTTATATAATTATGATGCGTTTGTAAAGACGTGGACTGATGGATCGTTTGCTAATCTAGTGATATCGAGATAGAGACGAGATCAGAAATTAATACAAATGAGATTTGTATTGATAAAGGCTTAAGAGCATACTCACAGAAACACGCACAAAGATTGTAGAGATATGACTCAGAGTCCCTCTAGTCTAAACAAGTCAACCTATTTATAGGTAACACATACTAAGTTGCGTACCATCCAACGTACCAATGGTACGGGCGTACCATTTGGTAAGGCGGACCAACTAGTACGATGCCCTTAGACTCATACAAATGCTCTTCATATAGATATAACACACGAGACACACTGTAGCATAGGAATATGCTCTAACAGCGTTCAAGACCCAGTTACTTTTCACCGCACTTATCCTAGTGTCCAAACTGTACTTCTTTATTTTCACAGAAACTCTAAGTTAAAAAAAAATATGTGAATCGCCTTTAGGTATCTCATTATTATTTAACCTATCCCGCACTTAGCCACACAATAGTTAGTTCTTATGATATATTAATATGGTAAATACAAAATTGCAGTAACTAATTGCAATCGTGTAATTCCCACATTCGCAAATCCTAAGTCCCACCTATTATGTTCTTTATGCATTTTTATTCTTATTGGCACAAGCTATCCTAGCTGACATCTATATTTCATATCTTAACTTACTTTACCCAGAGTCCTAGTTTAAGTCTAGGAACCGCGCTTGTACCTAAATCTCTTAAACCAAGGCTCTGATACTGTCACACCCCCAAGTAACCACTAACGGAGTTTATACTGTTAAGGGGTGCGAGCAAACCAGGACCACAACCATTAGTTACAAATACTAAACGAATCAGAGTTAGTCCAAACACATGTCATAAATTAAAGTCTCAAAATACGCAGCGGAAAATATTATCTTAGCACTAACCACGTGCTTTACAAATCAGTGTTTTTAAATTCCAAATTAAGTTTAAACAAAGTAAGTGTCTTCATGTGCCATGCCAACCCGCTCCGGATACTCCTCAGCGATCTGCAAAAGTTTAAACCACGCAAGTGTCAACCTAACGGTTGGTGAGTTCACGGTGGGCTTGTCATGCAGTGGCCCGGTCTCATAATTATAATCGTGTCAACATATATTTATGAAATATTTATTTGTGAAAAGCAATGCTTAGTGATATCCATCATCATAGTTTCATGGTTTAGTAAAAGTAATGTCCGTAACATACGTTATCGGGTATGTACTAGTCTTGTATAGTTAAAGTGCTCAACCGATATCGCGGGTAGCTAATCCGTTGTTCCATGCACTAAGGAAGTTTGTACCAAAGCTGACTAATATTGTAGTGGCAGCGCCATCATTTGTTTTGCGGACCTACGTCATCGCGGATTTGCCTCCCCCGTGTCCTCTCGGGATCACGGTCAGATAGGCTGATATTGTACCTTCGTGCACTCCCCGTGTCACGAGGCGGAGTTTGTCAAACTCCAGTAGATCTACCCAACATCCCCTCGCTTTACAATTAATGGTACAATTAAGTTGAGGACTTTTTCAGTTATAAGGCAATCCTTAGAAATCATGTGATATCATGTGGTTTAGACTTTAACCTACACTAGCCATATTAAAACGGTTTACTTTGGGTTCTCATGAATCCCGAAAACATTTTCAGTTTCGTTTTAGAAATAGTTGTTTGAGTATTTCACAAGTGTCTCCCATAAAACACTTCAAGTTCATCAAGTGGGTGCCAAGCACTCCTAAGTTCAAGTTCATCAGAGAGGTGCATAGCACTCATAAGGTTGTCAGCATTGTTCTTCATTAAGTTGTTCAGTGTGACCCAAACGGGTTCACGGTAAATAGGTTAGTGACACTCACCTTTGGTTGCACTGCTACACTTGCTAAATAATTCCAAATATTGTTTGCTTATCGAAGACCTATGAACACGTTTAGGTCTTAAGTATTAGTTTTGTGTCTAATATTTAACTCACGTCACTATGGCCCATAACATAGCACGTTGGAACTATGACACGACATACCGACACACGACACCGATGGTTGATCATAACAAGGGTTTATATAATTCAGAAATCAAGGCATGTTTCATTATTGCATAATCATGTAAGTCATGGCATAACATTCAAGCAAGTTGTACAAGTTGGGTTTTGGTCTGGTCTCAGTTTCGCTATACAGTGTCGCTACACAGTTTCGCTAGGTGCACGGGCAGCACTTTCGCTAGGGGTTACCCGGTGACACAGTTTCGCTAGCTAGTTTCGCCCGAAACTGCTGACGCAGTTTCGCTAGCCTAGTTTCGCTTGAAACTGGTTTGAACTTTCGTTCAGGTTGGTTCGCTCGGTAGTTTCGTTCGAGCAGGTCTACTCAGTTTCGCGGGCGACACTATAGTTTCGCTACATAGTATCGCTGGATGCATAGACAGTTTCGCTGTATAATTTCGCCCAGAGAACACACAGTTTCGCTAGTCGCTAAAAACCCGTAAATTTGACTAAAAAATCTTTCTAACAGCTTCCATACTTCATGAAATTCATTATCTAGCATACATGAATGTTTACTAACATCACAGGAGCATTTTTAACACCTTAAACATGGATTATCATCATCAAATCTTCAAGAACACATTTTACACAAAATAACCTATTCTAGCATGAATCTTCATTATGGATCAGTTTCACACGTAAAGTTACAGTTTTTACGATAGATCTAGCATTCCTAAGCATTATTACAGAAGATCTAACAATTACATGAAGATCTAAGCTTGCTTTATAGTAAAACACATAGAAAATGCATAAAGTATGGTCATGGGACTCACGGTTTGATCTAGGATCGATGGATGGTCTCTACCAACAGAGATGATAGCAGCAAATGGTGATTTCTCAGCTGGTCCAGAAGTTTCAGGAGAGTGTGTGTGTTTTTGGAGAAAAGGTGCAAGAAATGAGGCTTCTAGGGTTTTATGTCATTATATAACAGGAGCTAGTTTCGCTGGCAGTTTCGCTGGCCAAGCGAAACTGGCTCTGTAAGTCTATTGTTGGGCTACCGAGCGACACTATAGTTTCGCCCGGTAGTTTCGCTGGAAACCAAAAGTGACCAGTTTACATTCTAAGCAAGATAAGCACGGTTCATGAATTGTCATGCTATTCATAATATTAAATCATGCGTTTAAATCACATTGCACATAATGACAATAAATAAATAAACACATAACACATATGGACGGGTTCGGTGATCAACCAAAGGTCGTGGACGTATTCGGCCTAGTTAAGCATTAGTTACTAAGTTAACACTTATAACGTAACTAACGGAGATTGTCTAACGGAAGTTAACCTTGGAATTCTCGGATGTCACATCATCCCCTTGTAAATGGAATTTTCGTCCCGAAAATTATTCTTGCGTTGTAGCGTTCGCAGCCTCAGCTGTCGTCGTTGCTGTTGTTGCTGGGGAAAGAAAGCAAAAGTTTTAGGGTCGCCACAGATACCAACTTGTGGCACCAACTTCTAGACTTGGCCCTGGGAGGGGTCACGTGTCGGATTTACTCATGAACACATGGCACAACAGAGATATTAAGCAGCGAAAATTTAAAACTTTTATTTATATAAGCTAAGTACTACAGTAAGAGAGATATTGTACATAACTACAGCTAATTATAATAACGAAAACTATAACTAAGCTAGCTTGCCAGAAACTCTTTCTTGATAGCTTTCCCGATTATCCCGTCCTCACAAGATCCGTGCCTTTACTTCTAAACGTCTCTGTAAAACTAGCATACATACTTTTAAAAAGTCAGCTTACGTTGGTGAGTTTTACCGTTTAGTTCAAAATCCTTTTAAGTGTTTACCTGGTTTTCACAACACATATAAAATCCTAACACATAACCACTATGATAAAATATCCTATTATCTTAACCATGTCCCTAGGCTTAACTTCTAGGTCACTATATTTAACCAACTATTTTGGTTCTCCATGAATAGTCCGCTCACCACTGCACGCTTCATCCCATCTCGAAAGATAGTAATTACAATGACCCAATGCAGCTCCGTCCATTCACGGTTCTCTAAGCCACCACTATGGGGAAGTAGCGTCTCACTATTCTTCATCTCCTGCGAAAGGTTCGCCCGCCAATGCCATCGTCATCCCACCTTGTCGTAAGATAGCTATTGCGATGTCCGACTGCCGCTACGTCCGTACACGGTTCCCTAAGCCACCACTATAGGGGTAAGCAGCGACCCTTCGTCTTCAGTAGAAACACATGCTCTAACTCTAATAAGTCATAATAGTAACTCATGCTTTAACTCTATTAGGTTCTAGTAGCTACTCATGCTTTAACTCTATTAAGTCATTTTTTTTTATCTTAATGACTTTGTCACTGATCATGTACACTACCTACCCCTAGTTAAATAACGAGATGCTTTAGGTTTGTTATTAAACAACGATAAGACATTCATATACTACAACAAATGGACATTCCCCAATTTACTGTTAGTGTATGTATACAGGATGTACCAGCGGCGTACGTACCCTTCATACTTCCAACATATCGGGTAACTTATATTATTATGTATATATATAGGATGTACCAGCGGCGTATCCACTACATATTAACATAAGCAAATACACCACCTGTTCTCATATAATCATATATATTCACTATACGTTTAGTAACAACTCCCTCGTCACTTGGCTACTTGATTTCAAAGCAAGTATATACACATCACATTATAATCAATATAATTGCATAACACGTATAAGCAATTTAGAAAACTTCATCATATAACACGTATATATATCAAATCACAATTATCAGTTGAATATATTTTCATCAATTATGTATGTATACTAGCCCGAAAATATTAAAAAGCATTTAAAACATTTAATAGTGGCCTCATAGGACTCACTATATAATATAGGGCTTATAGAAACTCATCTTATATCTTTAACTGGTTTATTAAGATAGAATTCCCGCAACGATTTCCAATCTAACCTAATTCGCGTATCGTATGATGTTTACACAAGGTTATGTATTATAAACACTCCTATGTTTATTTATATCATTTATTATCTTACTAATATCTAAATATTAAGGTGTATCTCTCTTTAGGCAAAAATGACCAAAATGCCCTTATAGGCAAAATAATTTTTTTACTGATAATATGAAGACGCGCATTCCTATAAGTAAACGCTCACCTCAGGATCTCCCAGTGAGGTATATAAGGTCCCAGTTGGGATTTATGTGACACCCCCGTTTTGCCAGAAACCCCGGTGTACAAGCGCCTACCCTTCCGGTCCACACGTACTTCTAAATATCCGATTAACTTAGTATTTTTAATACGTTATTATTTATTCATTTTAAACTCATATATACTTATTATATATAATAACATGTTACCATACCAAAAATCAAGTCCCTATACCCTCCAGATTATTTTATATTAATTAACTATCTTTAGAAACCCTAATTTCACGTTTTTCTTGTTTCTTTATCAAAGATAATTTTTATTTGAAACCACTTAGAGTATCATCCATTATAACATTTTAAAATATTCTTTAAAATATCAAACCTTAATTCAACACCGTTTATCCAATTTGGGCAGAACAACGTTATAAAAACTCTAATTTTGACCTGTTTACGAAACCTTTACCAAACCTTTTCCAATTGTGAAATATACTTAGGTCTTTCTTTAAACACATTATTTTAGGTTTACCTACAAAAATTCAGACCCTAATTCTCACCTAATTACCCAATTTTAGCAAAACAAGCTTTGGAACCCTAATTTTTATACATTTTTAGAAATCATACTTAGACACAATATTAAATTAAACTGAAAGATAGTTATTGTTAATCATATCTAATAGTGCCCATCCACAGAATTTTAGCTCTTGGGACCTCATCGTTTGTGCGTATTCAATCCTTGAAGTTTCTGTTGGGTTTATGGGTTTTTGAGGAAGGATTTCGTGAATTGGTGCTTATAATTGAACGATTAGATAATGTATATATACTGGTTGGGTGCGCAACAGGGTCTAGACACGTATATGGGTGACTATTGGACCTAATTTGACGTCTGGAGGTGCTAAACTTGCGAAATACGTCGAAGACGTGGCTAAAAAACAAGCATGTCACATTTCTGCTGCAACCCTTGCCCTCGTGTATCGCATGGGTGTTGGGGCAGGCTTGCGCGATACGCATATCCTGTGTATTCCGCCCAGCTTTTTGGTTTTTACTCTTTTAGCCCTTCTAGTTCTATTTAGTTCAATTTAGGCCCTCGAACTTTATTCTTTTATCATTTTAGTTACCAAAACTTCATGGGACATATTTCTCACATTTTCTAAGGTTTCTAAGGCTCGGGATACGTCGATAATATGCATATACATATATATATATATATATATATATATATATATATATTTATTATATCAAACTTTATAATACTTATCATGTTATGCTATGAATCATATTAGGATATATTTTTAATAACTTCGAATCCTTTGGATACTTATAACGATAATTATAAATACGTATTTTGCCCGAATAGACGTTTTATCAATATTTCACCGTGTTATCTTTTAGATTACGTAATCACTACATATTTATCTATTTGGATTATCATCACATTTATTTCACATGTATTCATATATAAACACATATAACCTGGTATTTTAAACACGTATAATTACCACGTCTTTCTAATATATATATAACTAGTGGGGTACCCGCGCGTTATTTGTCTCATGTTTGTGCGTTCGGCGATGACAACGATTTACAACAAGATATTCATTTCTGTTTGCGCGATTTCATATTGTTTTGATCTTTATCATCTAAGAACGGTATAATGTAATGGAGTTTTAGGTTGATTTGGAGGTTCAAAGGAAATAAGCCATAGAAAATCACAACTACTTATATTCCAATTGTTATAGCAATAGAATTTCATATAGAATATAATTGTATGAGCGTCAGATCTATACAACACCTTCACCAACAATCTGGTTTACAATTAGAAATAATAAAACATAATAAGAAGCAAAAAAGACACATGTACAAATCTATACAACACCTTCACCAACAATCTTACAAATCAAATAACCGGGCATTCATCAACAGCAAGGCCAAAAGCCAACGAATAATCATCCAGTTTACAACACCCTACGTATCCAAACTAACATACAACCCCCCCCCCCCCCTCCCCCTTCCCCAAATCATACATCTAACGTCCCGAACAACACATAGTTATGGTGGCCCCACCATGGTACCTATACCACCACAAACCATGAAAAAACCTGATAATGATCCAACTATTGTAACTTATAGAAATTGCAAGAAGCATATTAGTTGTTACACCTAACAGAACCGGGTTTAATTCAAACTTAAGTATGATTTGTGTAATGAACAACACTATCTAAAAGTCCCATTATTTGTTTAGATGCAATGCAAATGAGTAAGCCAACACCAGTTGTATCTAAAAAGTTTTGAACAAGAAGAAAAAATGTCATAGGCTCTAAATTCTCATTACAATCTATTTTAGTACCCTGAATTCATGCGGTGACAAAAATGAATGAATTATCATGTTGATCAGTAGGCTTAATTCCATTAATCAATCGTGTAAATCACAAAATATAATAAAATCGAAGTAGTAGATTATGTGCAGGTCAAGAGACAAATTTTGAAAATTATTTTGTAACCTTTAGCCTAAAGTAAAATAAAATAAAATTGAAGTAATATATTGTCCTCCCACTAAGCTCACGAGTCACAGTTACAATCAAATGTGTTAAGTAGTATATTGTCCTCCCACTAATACAAGCTACATGTCATCTATACTTTTAAATACAACATTTAATGTACTGTAACCAGTAGCTTACGAATAGCTTTTATGCATTCAGTAGAGTAGACAACATAAAAGTTCATTTTTTAACTAGAAAGATACATAAAAACCTGCCGCAAATTACATAGGCTTATAAAAATTAAATATTCCACCATAAACTAATACTTTTTATAACACATTTAAAAAAAACATGAAATTAAGAATATATATACCATATAGTTGATAAATAATTCAAATTAAGTTACAATAGTACATAATATATAATTACTAATAAAGCACCTACAAACTAAAAAAGCAGCAAAAATTATCAAGGAGATAATCAATTATACTCGCTCAAAACCCATTATGCTTCCGAGCTATGTCTTAGGAAAAGTTACAGCCAAGTAAAGACACCATTTAATTCAATCAAATAACAACACTATAAAATATATGATATCTACTAAGATCCCTTAAAAAATGCAACATACAGAAAATAAGAACAAGATGCTTATTCCAACAAAAAAATGCTATTCAAAGCAAACATAATCCAAGATTAAACCCCATAAACACATACCATGAATATCCAAAGAACAATGAAAGCAAACGATCCAAATCAGGATATTCAACTGAGTTCAAGACTGATTCGGACAAAAAACACACCATGTGTATCCATAAATACCTTCTTGTTTTCAGCAATAAGGTCAGCAATAAGGTCAGATACCTAAGTTAGATTCATTTCCAGCTGAGATTAGAAATAGGAATACCTTGGTAGTTAAATCAAAAGGGCAAAAAAAGAGTTCCATTTGATAAGCATAAAAATAGTTAAGAACGAACCAAAGAACAAACCATCATGTGGAAATATTTTGTTACCTTAATCATCAGCGACTCCGTCGAGTTCTACACAATCAAATTTAGTTAGAATAAAACTGGATATCAAATCAGTACAACATACAAATAGAAACTCACGTGTGCAGAACATATACAACAGATCTGCAGGTTCATTCTCTTTGTTAGAATGGAAAGTCAACCTTGATTGGAGAATTCATGGAATCTGTTATTCTCATCTTTTCCCAGCTCATTTACAGGCTGTAAATTAGCATAGCTGTCTATTAGCAAATGATCTGTCTTTTCCTTTCTTATCTATTGTGCAAACACCTATAAATGGTGGGTTTTTGTATTCGTTTCAAGATATAACAGAAAAGACATTCACTTTCTTCCTTCACTGCTCTTGTTATCACTGTTAATATGGTATCAGAGCAGTGTTCTTGATCTTAGAAACATTATTTTGCTCATCTTTTACCTCACATCAGTAGGTTGCCATGTCTGAGTCAGACGGTAACTCTATTGTAACCCAAAACCAAAATCAAGATAGCCTCACAAATCAAATAACCAACCTCTTGATCTAATGGTCTCAATACCCAAAAACGAGAATTCGATCCAAAATGGAAAACCCGTCGATGGATCTCTCTCGTCGATAGAAGGCACCGCTACCGTCAGACAGGGAAAGGCACATCGCACTATTCCGGGAGCCTCGTCTGGAGATTCAACGCATCAAGGAGTAACAGTTAGGCTGGTCATCACTAGACCAAGCGGGATCGAAGACTCAGGCTTCGCAGAAACCGGGAATTGCCGGTTAGATCAGGTACGCCAACCGCCTCCATCATCTCGCATAGACAGAACTCGACTCGAATGCTCAAATTGTGGAATGACGAAGCATGCTAAAGAACACTGTTTCGAGCTCATTGGATTTCCAGAATGGTGGCATGACGGGCATCAAACGAGGAGGCAAGGATGGAGGAAGAAGGCGCTACTGCAGCGGGCGATAGCTCTGTCACCGGTAACGGCAGCGGTGGCCGCATCATTAACCGGCGATGACTACGCCAAGTCACAAAGTGAAGCAAGATGGGTTTGGGGGTCATGCGGCTGCTCAAAAGAAAAGTGACGGTAGTATAAATCATGTGCAGATAGGGTTTGAGTGTTTTAAACTCAAACTTTACCAAACATGGCCCTTCATAATTTACAAAATGATAGTTTTAACCCCTCATCTATTTTAAATACCAAAATTCTTTTCGTAGTGAGTTTTTAAATCAGCTAGAAACTATCACTCATGATTTTGAGTATTTCAAAAGGTGATCCGACAAAATTTCTGAAAAGTTTAAAAGAGGGAAATAAAATAATAGGAAATGCAAACATGGCAACAGATTTTGAAAAAGGGAATAAATCTTGGATACTGGATTGCGGTGCAACCGACACCATGACATTCGAGGCCTCGGATATCATTTCTCCTTCTAAACCTATAAAAACCCATATTCAAACCGCAAATGGGGGGTTTGCTGCTGTAAAAGGAGGAGGGACGATTGAAATCTCACCTACAATGAAGTTGTCCAATTGTCTTTATATACCAACATTATCGCATAAGTTACTATCAATCAGTCATGTTACCAAAGAATTAAATTGTACGGTGCTAATGCATCCCACTTTTTGTATCTTACAGGACATCAGGACGGGAATGATCATTGGGCGTGGCACTGAGCGTCAAGGATTGTATTATGTGGATGAAGTGACTCATCAAGGGACTGTGATGCTAGCTCATGGAAGCAATGAACGAGAAGCTTGGCTGTGGCATAGAAGACTTGGACACCCATCCCATGGTTACTTACATCTTTTATTACCAAAACTGTTCCCCTTAAATAAAACGTTGAATTGTGAAACATGTGTTTTGGCCAAAAGCCATAGACATACGTTCAAACCTAATAACACTAGGGTGAATAATCCTTTTTCTTTGATCCATTCTGATGTTTGGGGTCCAGCCGAAGTAACGGGAGGGCAAAATTATCGTTATTTTGTCATCTTTGTGGATGATTGCACTCGAATGACATGGGCCTATTTCTTAAAACACAAATCCGAAGTGGTAGAAAAATTTACAATGTTTTATACCATGGTCCAAACCCAATTCCTGAAGCTCATCCAAATCCTTCGGTCTGACAATGGGGGAGAATTTGTGAATGATTCGATGAAACAATTCTGTCAATCGAAAGGAATCATCCACCAAACATCATGCCCACACACACCAGAACAGAATGGTGTGGCTGAACGGAAAAACCGTATCTTACTTGAAGTAACTCGGGCAATGCTTCTTGAATCCCATGTCCCAAAGTCCTTCTGGCCCGAAGCCCTCGCTACAGCCACCTACATCATCAATCGTCTACCAACTAAAGCTCTCAACCTCAAAACCCCAATCCAAACCCTAACTGAATTCACCAAAATACCAACCCCCCTTACACTCCAACCAAGAATATTTGGTTGCTCTGTCTTTGTTCACATTCCAAAAATTCACCGAAGCAAACTTGATCCGTGTGCTGAAAAATGTGTTTTTGTGGGATATGGGGTTAATCAGAAAGGGATACCGATGCTATAGTCCAAAACGACGTCATGTGTTCACCACAATGAATTGTGACTTTCTTGAAACAGAATACTACTATAAAACCCAACATAGTGGTCAGGAGGAGAGGGAGCATATTGACGCACTAAGTTGGTTGGAAAGAATGCCCTCATCTCAAGAAATAGAACACAGTCCCTCGAATGAGTCGCCTACATCTTCACAATCCGGCACAAGTGTCATCGACCCAGGTCTTCCTACCCTGACGTCTGAGGTATGTAACTCTTCCCCTATAAATGAGACTAATCAACATGATATTAACCCTTCTACTGATCTTGAAACTAATGATGATCACTTGAGAGAACCAGGAAGCCCTACTAATGATGGAGAAGAACAACAAGAAGAAACACCCGGGAGATATGTCCTACCTCCAAGGGCAAATAGAGGAATACCTCCAAAGCGATACTCTCCCGAAAAGCAAACTAAAGGCTCAAGGTATCCAATGGCAAACATAGCAACCGGTAACCTATCTAAAGAAGCTAAAGCGTTCATGTCCTCCTTATACACGGAAGAGGTTCCCACTACTGTAGAACAAGCTTTAAAGTCGAAGAAATGGGAAGACGCTATGAAAAGTGAGATGGAGGCGCTGGTTAAAAACAACACATGGGAAAAATGTCCCCTTCCGATCGGGAAGAAGCCGGTGGGATGCCGGTGGTTGTTCACTATCAAACACAAACCAGATGGAACGATAGAAAGGTATAAAGCCCGGCTGGTCGCGAAAGGCTATACTCAGACATATGGGATTGATTATTCAGAAACTTTTTCCCCAGTAGCCAAAATTGACACAATAAGGGTCCTCTTCTCGATTGCTGCCAACAAAGGATGGCCTCTACATCAATTTGACGTTAAAAATGCCTTTCTACATGGAGAACTACAAGAGGAGGTGTATATGAATGCTCCACCTGGATTCCAAGAAAACTTCAAACCTGGGGAAGTGTGCCGGTTAAAAAGAACTCTGTACGGGCTCAAGCAATCCCCTCGGGCATGGTTTGGCAAATTCACCCTTGCAATGAAAAAATACGGCTACAAACAGAGCAACTCAGACCACACATTGTTTCTTAAACGAAGAGGTAATCGAGTAACCTGTCTTATTATATATGTTGACGATATGATAATTACAGGAGACGATGAAGAGGAAATGTCCAACTTGAAGAAAAAGTTGTTCACGGAATTTGAGATGAAAGACCTAGGGAGGCTCAAATACTTCCTTGGAATTGAGGTCCTCAGATCCAAACGAGGCATCTTCATATGTCAGAAAAAATATATACTCGACCTATTGGCGGAAACAGGAATGTTGGAATGTAAACCTGCGGATACCCCTATGATGACTAATCACAAACTTCATATGGTTGATGGAGGTGACCTTGCAGATAAAGGAAGCTATCAACGATTGGTGGGAAAGTTAATTTATCTCTCCCACACACGACCAGACATAGCCTATGCGGTGGGGGTTGTAAGTAAGTTCATGCACAAACCACAAGTATCTCATATGGAAGCTGTATGGAGAATTATTAGGTATCTCAAAGGAACAGTCGGTCATGGTATCACTTTCAAGCCAAACGGTCATCTTGAAATCCAAGGGTATACTGATGCTGATTGGGCCGGGGATAAAGGAGACAGGAGATCCACTTCAGGCTACTTCACTATGGTTGGCGGGAATCTAGTTACCTGGAGAAGCAAGAAACAAAAGGTGGTGGCCCTTTCAAGTGCTGAAGCCGAGTTTCGTGGAGTTGCTCGGGGTCTTGCTGAAATTCTATGGATTCGGAAACTCCTAACAGAAATTGGTTTTACTCCGACCAAATCTAGCAAGATCATGTGTGATAATGAAGCTGCGATCCAAATCTCAGAAAACCCTGTTCAACATGACCGAACCAAACACGTAGAAATAGACAGACACTTCATCAAAGAAAAACTAGAGAGGAGGCATAATAGAGCTTCCGTTTGTCCATTCAAGAGATCAACTTGCAGATATCCTAACAAAAGCGGTGAATGGAAGAATATTCAATGAATGTTTAGTCAAGTTAAGTATTGGAGATCCCACTACTCAACTTGAGGGGGAGTGTTAGAATGGAAAGTCAACCTTGATTGGAGAATTCATGAAATCTGTTATTCTCATCTTTTCCAGCTCATTTACAGGCTGTAAATTAGCATAGTTGTCTATTAGCAAATGATCTGTCATTTCCTTTCTTACCTATTGTGCAAACACCTATAAATGGTGGTGTTTTGTATTCGTTTCAAGATATAACAGAAAAGACATTCACTTTCTTCCTTCACTGCTCTTGCTATCATTGTTAATACTCTTGAGCTCATGTAAACTTGAGTTTATCTTTGGTTCACTTTGTTGCTCTATTATTCCTTTAATTTGGTAAGATCTCATAACAATTGGTGTTTAGAAAAGCGTAAGAGCATATACAAGATTGTAGACATATACCTCTACACCAACCACATAACCACATAAGGCAGCAACAGATGTCAAGCCTGCAAAGAACTCAATACATTTTAATCAAGTTGGAATCAAAATTGGAATTAAAAACATCAGATCAAAACTCTGACTCTCTTTGCTACAGAAAATAATTTTGTGAAAAAATATGTTTTTTTATCACGAGTAGATGATAAGTAACAAAATACCAATGAAATATATATAAACTTATAGAATTGAGTTTAAAATAAAATTTAAACTTCGGTTAGATTGTTTAATTACCTAACCACATCCTTAGACAATTTGACTATTTCGCCAACATCAAGTCCCTTGCTACTCGACCAAATTAAAATTGCCTAATTTGTTTTCTTCACATGAAGCTTTTCTTAATATATGTATAGCTAAAAACATACACCCAATTGGTC
>JBCNJP010000012.1:36135049-36266530 GCA_039602395.1 Deinandra increscens subsp. villosa
GGTGAGGATAGCGATTTAGGAACAATGTATATTTTGGAGAGTGAGTGAGGATTTTATAGTCGGCGAGGGATTTTAGGGTTTTAACTGCTCTTTTTCACTGATTGGATGAATTGGGTGGTGAAACAGATATCCGTGGGGTCAATGACTCCCTACTTCTTTGTAACTGAAAAAAAGTTACCGTTCCTTTTGTTAGAGCATTTTCAGTGTGACGTGTGTGTATCACAGTTAGAGCGTTAGTTGGTTTGGTTAGTTTAGTTAGATCATGTCTAGGGTAGAAAGTGTAATTTTGGTATTACCTTAGGTGCTTTGTTGTGAAATAGAATATCTCATATATATGAGATATAGATGTAGAAGCTGCCCATGAACAAACAAATTGGAGACCAAATGAACCAGATTTGAATCTGCTAACGAATTCAAGGAGGACCAGTGAAGTGAACCTGCCATCAACCGAAGTGGTCCCGAACTGGATCCAGTATAAATATTTGTTTAGAGTTCGGGTAAAGTAGAACCTCGCCATAACCGTGTTCCTGAGTCCAATTCTAGAGGGAGGAATTTTTTATTTCGTTTTTCTGAGAGAACTGAGTCTAGGATCATGATTAGGAATTGTTAACGAGTTGATTCATGTAAACATTGATCCAATTTGAGCTATAAACTGAGATTAATTTATGATTTTGTGTTCTTGAGTTTCGACCAACTTTCGGTCCAATTTTGGTGTACAAATCACTAGATCGAGACAAATCGAGTTTACAATTGGTATCAGTGCATTCCAGGCGTGATTCTACACCAATTTTTGATTGAAATCAAGGCTGAAATTGCTCAATTCATCAAGTTTAACTTTTGGAGGTCAAACTGTTCTATATTTGACCGTAAAATGGGAACAGATTACTGTGTTTTGGTGATTCTAATCGGTACAAGAAGTTTCTAAAGGTTATTACACATCTAATGCAACAATCGGTTACAATTTTGGTTGAGTTTTGATCTGGATCGCAATTTCACAGCTTCTTCACATCTTCTTCATCCTCATCAATGGAAAATCTTTGAATACTTGATCGTTTCATGTAATTCTCGTTGCTATAAGTTCCTTTCGATCATACTATTCTATTTCAGCAATCGGTTTCTAATTTGGTGTCTTTTGAGAAGATCACGATTTCACCATTTTTTTCATTCGCCGGAGGTAGTTCGTTTGGTGTTCAAACCTGCTCAAAACCTCCCAACAATGGTGCTCTTTTGAATCCTCTTGATCTCACGAGCTCAAAACAACTTTCAGATTGAAATTTGGTTTAAAATTAAAAAAGATACGATCGATTGAAGTTTTTGGGTGGTTTGCGATTTTAGTCGCCGGAAAAAGTTCGCCGGCCGGATCTTCTTCGCCGGAAGAATAGACTTATATTCTTAAAAAAAAAAGTTTTAATACCTATAGTTTTTTTTTAAAAAAAAAACAAGGTGTCTTTTATAAGTCTTGTTCTCTAAAACAACAAACAAAACAAAACAAAAGTATTTTTTTTTTAAATCACAAGTTTTAAACAACACAATTTAAAAAAATATTACACAAAGTTTTGTGTTTGTTGAATTGGTTCGCTAACGTAAAATTTATTTTGTGTTTGTCGAGTCGGTTAACTAACATAAATACGTTTGTTTTTGTTTGTGTTTTTACCGTATTATTTTTTCTTTGTTTTGTTTCTTTTCTTAGTAAAGATTTTGTCTTTCAAAGTTTGTTTTTCTTGAAAGAAAATGTTTAAAAAATTACAAAATATTTCTGAAATTCTTCTTTCGGTTTGTTGAAGCAGAGTTATAAAAATTTTCAAAATGAATGCAATTGATGCTTTTACTGTTTATGAACATCAGAATGTGCCAAAACTGGTAAAGCCTAATGATTATCCAAGTTGGGTAACAAGTTTTAAGGCATATGTTGATAAAGTTGATGAAGATTTGTGGATTTCAATTGAGAAATAGTTTACTTACACATCTTATTCTAATGGGGTACCTAAAATGCAAAGAAATCTTTCATCAGAGATGGTTGAGATTCAAAGAGATATCACTCATTCATTAAAATATGATCCGTGGGTCAAATCAGGAACATATCTGGTTATTTTATCATAGTTCTCCCTTCTCCTCCTCCCTCCGGCCCGTCCTTAGCTCCTCCGCCCCCTCCCCCCCCCCCCTCTTCTCCTCTTCCCTCCGGCCCGTCCTTAGCTCCGCCCTCCTTCACCGCCTCTCCCCTCCTCCGCCCCCTCTCCCTCCGTTTCCTTTTTCCTTCCTCCTCCGCCCCCTCCCCCTCTCTTCTCCTCCTCCTCCCTCGATTCGCCCTCCTTCCTTCTCCTTTTTCCGTCTACCTTCCGCCCCCTCTTCCTTTCTCCCCTTCCTGTCTTTTGCTGGTCGGTCGCCGGACCAAGCCTCTAACGGTCGGCCATACCTTTCGTCCGGCGTTCCACTGTTTCTGGCGTACCAACGTGCCAGCCCCTGGTCCGGCCTTCCCGTGTTCTGGTGTCCCCTTTTGGTTTGGCCTTCCCCTGGTCCGGCTTCTCTTGGGTTTCTCCAATACCAGCACACCATGGGTCTGCCCCTTTGCCTTGTTCGCTCCTGTCTCCGGCGGTACGCTGCTGTACTACTGCCACCGTCGTAGCTTGGCCCTCCAACGGTACGGCATTCCGTTTCCTTGCGAGGGGTTACGCGTACCAGTAGACATCCGGTCTTTTTGTTCGCATGTCTTCTTGATCTCAGACCCGTTTGGTTCGGTATCTCTGGGGCCCGGGGTGGCGTTGTGACCCCCGTGGTTGAGGGCTAAACCTGTCCCTCGGATGCGGTCTGGTCGTATCCCTTTCGAGCTTTTCAGTCTTGCCTAGATGGGATCGCGGGGTCTAAGGGTTTCCCGCGTTTGGTGGCTCACATTAAACGCATGCATTTTTCCTCTGACGAGAAGAAGGGGGCCTTGCGGGACTCCATGTCCTTGGATGGGACATTGTTCGCGGCTGTTGGGGAGTATCTTAAGGTCTTGGGCCAATGGTTGTGTGGGGCCTGCATGTACCTTCACGCTCTTAGTCGGGCATGCCATCACGTTAACGGTATATCTCTGTTCCAGTGGGTGGCGAGGGATATTGAGGAGTTTATTGTGGGGATCCCTAGGCTGGTCGTTGTGAGGGATGTTGTTCCTTTTGGTGGCGTTGTTGTGAACGAGGCTCTCCTAGACCGCGTTTTCTCTCTTCCTTTCACCACTGTGAAAAGCATTCCGTATAGCTGCCGCATTGCGTTTTCTCATGCCCTTGCGGAGGCCCTGGGTAAGGTGATTGTTATGCCTGACTCTGTTGACGCGTGGGTAAGCCTCCTGTTACTTCCGTGCTGAATACTGAGGGTCTTCCGGCCTTCTAACCGGTTGGAGCGTAGATCTGGTAATAAGAAGTCCTTGCAATGTTAGAGTATCCTGCGATCTCTGGCTGCTTGGGGGGACAGGGATGGGTTCAACGATCTGATCTCTTCGTTTTTTTCTGGATCACCTGGGGTTGCCTCGGGGCAGGGTGTGTCTGCCCCTGGGCTTGAGGGGTCTCGGGGGTGTTCCAACGTCAAACAATGTTTGCAGAAGGTGGCTGATGGATATTTCACTGTTGCGGTGAAATTTTTATGCTCTTCTGGTGTTTCCCCTATCTGTAGGGATACCTTGGATGCGCTGGTTGCCAAGCATCCTGTTTTGCCCCCTTCGGTTATGCCTAGGTCCTTATACTCTGAACCCCCCTCCCCTTGTGGCTGATGTCAATTACATGATGGGATGTATTAAGTCTTTCCCCAAAGGGACTTCTTGTGGACGTGACGGGCTGAGGGCCCAACACATCTTGGACGCCCTTTGTGGGGAGAGGTCTGGGATCGCGGATAGGCTGCTTGGGGCCAGTTCTGGGGTGGTTATCTTTATATAGGGGGCAAGTGCACTATTGTCCATGCGGAGTTTGTTGCCTCCGCACCCATTACCCCCCTGCTCAAACCTGACAATGGGATCCGACCTATTGATGTCGGTGCTATTTGGAGGAGGTTGGTCTCTAAGGTAGCTATGAGGGGGGTTAGGAAAGAGATGGCCATGTACTTATCTGATTTTCAATTCGGCGTGGGGGTCCCTAGTGACGCGGAAGCTGTGCTCCATAGTGCCAACAGGTTTCTGCTTGAATTTCATTCGAATGGGTCGTTAGCTATTCTTACTGTGGATTTTTCTAATGCCTTCAACTTGGTGGATTGGTCTACTCTCTTGCGTGAGGTTCGGACCCATTGTCCCTCCATTTCCCCTTGGGTGGATTTCTTATATGGGCAACCTTCCAGGTTATATGTTGGTGATGGTCATATCTGGTCCACCACAGGGGTTCAGCAAGGGGACCCTTTGGGCCCTCTCCTTTTTGCTTTGGTCCTGCATCCGCTTGTTCATCGGATCGGGGATTGTTGTAGGCTCCCTTTCCATGTTTTGTACCTTGATGACGGCACGATTATTGGGGATGCCATAGATGTGGCTAAGGCGCTGGATATCATATGGTCTGGTGGGCCTACTCTGGGGTTGGTTTTAAACATAAAAAAACCGAGGTTTTTTGGCCGTCATGCAATGTGGTGAAAGTGCAAGATGGGATGTTTCCTAGTGATATCGGGAGGCCGGGGTTGGGTGTGAAACTTCTTGGTGGGGCGCCGTGATGTTGGTTCATTAGCAGTTTGGCTATGAAGAGGGTGTCCTCTGCTGTGAACCCAATGCGTTATCTCCCACGTCTGCAGGACCCTCAATGCGAGCTCCTTTTGCTCCATTCTTACATGGGTGTTGCTAAGCTGATGTTTGGCCGCCGGACGTGCCAACCTACACACGTTGGGGAAGCCGTATCTATCTTTGACAAGGGTCTTCGGGAGTCCATCGGGAACATTGTTGTTTGGGGGGGGGGGTGCTTTTTCGGGGATCTCCAATGGAGGTTGGCTTCCCTCCCTATCCGTTTTGAGGGACTTGGTTTATGCTCTGCGAAGGACGTTTCTACATATGCCTTTGTGGCATCGAGGGCCCAATCATGGGGATTGCAGGACCATATTCTTCGGGAATGTGGTTTTAGTGGGATGGATTCCGATTTGGAGGGCGCGTTGGGACACTTACACATTTCACTTCCCAATTTTTTATTTGGGCGGGTTTTCTAGCAAGGACACCGCCCCCTCTAAATCTCAGGATACTTTAGCGAGTGCCTTGTTTAGCAAAATTTTCCAGAGTTTCAAAGTGAAATTTTCCCTATCCCCTCGCCAGAAAGCTGTGTTGGCTTGTCTCCGTGCCCCCCACCCCCCCCCCCCACCCCATGCTCAAGACTTCTTATCTGTCATCCCCATTGTAACATCCGCCTCCGACCTGTTAGCAAAACCCAACCCGTTTCAAGTTCATCGTCCGGATTGGAAGTCCATCAAAACATTTCAAACATGGGATTAAACTTTTGGCACCGTTTTTCATAATCCAAAAATCATTTTACGTTATTAAGATGGTTGAATAGTTAGGATTGTTTTCAAGCAAATGAATAATTTTGTTTCGCAATTCAACGCGTGTTCGGGATTTATTTATCGATAAGCAAAGGAAGTTCATACATTTATTAGCTTACAAGTTCAAATGATGATTTTAAATGCTCATGATCATTTCCCAAGTTAAATGAATTAATCGTTTTATTTTTAGACAAACAATACGGGTAAAACACAAAGTGAAACAATTTTTCGGTTTTCGCGCAATTCCGTTATTAACCAGATGACCAGTGAGTTTCAAAAATTATATTTTTATATTGCATGATGTTTTTATATGACGAATATAGCTCCTCGTAAAATTTGGGGTCATTTCGAGTTAAAACGAGAAAATTATCGGCTCGCGATATTTTTGCGTTTTCGGAGATTCGTAAAATATCAAAATCATTTTTTTTATTTCAACATGTTCTTATGGGTCTAGTATAGTTGTATTTCAAATTTGGGTTAAATCCGATAAGTAACGAATGCGTGGCGAAAAAGAAAAAAAATATATATAATAATAAAGAAAGAAAGAAAGAAGAAGGGGAAAAAAAGGATTACAGCTGCTAGGATTCGAACACAGGACCTCAGTGTTTAAGGTCCAGCGCTGTAACCACTCTAGCCACGCTGCAATTATGATCTCTATCCAGTTCCACAGATTATATCTACTGTTCTATACCTGATCGCTACCAGCTCGATTTTGGGGGTATTTTTGGCCTAAAATCTTCGTTTTAAACTCGTTTTTCGATCCGTTTTCTCCTGTAATTTCATCTAAATGTCCCCTAAATTATTCTTCAAGTCAATTCCATATTTACTTCGAAATCATTAATCAATTTGATTCATTTCCATACTTGAAAATATTGACTTTTTCTCCAAGACTTACCAAAATCACACTTATGCTCAAATTAAACCCTAAACAACCCTCTACCCTATAAATACCAGTTGATATTGCTCCTATGAACATCCCTAAAGCTTCTTGAAGCCTTAATTTCGTGCCTTGCCCAACCGTTTGCGTTTTGAAAAGTCAAAGTCCATCAGTTTGACCTTCCGATTTGACCAGCTTCCTTTGACTTTCACGAGTAAGTTTCTTCATCAAAGTTTCTTGATTTTGTGTGCTTTACAATACCTCATTGCTGGATTTTACTAAAAGTCATCTGTATCAAAAGTCAAACCTTAAACGCACACTTTAATTGGGGAAAAACTACCAAAAATCACAATTACCATTTACCAAGGGTTGTAATCTATCCTATTTAATCTTGAAAGTATATTATGATGTTTCCAAACCATCAAAACTGAATTTTTGTCAAAAACCTAAGAGTTATGCGTTTTGACCCGTTAAAGTAAGTGTTTTATCACATAGTTTTCTAATCTAACAATTTTGTAGAGAATGAAACTTACTAACCCACTTCTGGGATATTAATAAACATATGTTAAGGTTTTCATAAGTCTAAATATGACCGTCGCAAAATATTACAACTTTTGGGCCATTTATGTAATTATTCAAAGTTTTGGGTAAAAAGTGTAATTATACTAAAGTTACATATTTATCTGTTTTTACACAAGGTTTTAGTAATTATATAATGAAACCTAAATTCTGGAAAAATTATATTTTTAAGACTTTGTTGAATTGACATAATTAAACCCTAAGTTTATAAAATTGCAATTTTAACCATAAACATTGAATAGTTGTCAAATGTGGTATTTTGTTCACGAACGGGTCTTTTGGTAATATTAATCACTAAATAAAGTATTTTTTTATAATAAATAGTTAAGAAATTCCCCAATTAATCAATTAATCATTTAAATCACCTTTCAATCGTTTTAGTCAATTATTCGGTCCTTCGAATCGTTAGGTTTTCATCAGGGTTAGCTTCGTTCCTCGCGTTCGTGATCTTCTCGCTTTTTGCTTTGCTATCAGGTGAGTAATCATAGCCCCATTTTCATTTTCATTATTTGGGGTGCAACATTGTATCTTAATTCCAAAATCTTTAATCATTATTCTATCTACATTACTATGCGATCCCATGTTGTGCATGTGTATTCTTGATATGTAATACGTGTTGAATCTATATGTTGTATTCGTTGTCGCTTGTCGCTAGTCATTAATCGCTTGTGTACCATTAACGATTGTTTGGAAGCCTATGGGTCAATAATAGCTATTGGTCGACAACCCACCCACTATATTGAAAATGTATCCTTATTTTCAATGGGTGATTGATTTCCTAAATGTCTAGGTTTGGTTACACAACACCTTTATAACATGTTACACATAATCTATGAATTTCACTTGTCACATGAATCGCTATTATTTTACTTACATTCTATATTAAACCTATGTTTACTCACCAACTCTCGTAGTTGACTTTTTATATTATACATGTTGCAGGAAATGACTGTAGTTGCAGTGATGACACTTAGGGCTTGCTTATGGACCTAGAGTGACCTTAAAATTAATAATTAGTATCATGATTTGTTTGCATTTATTTGGATTGTATTGTATGACATTATTTGTATATCAATAATGAATGGCATGTTTAAACTTGGTAACTATCTAGTTGTCATGAGCATCTGGACAATCATCGTGCCCCAACGTTTCCGCCGTTGGTTGGGGTGTGACAGATTGGTATCAGAGCCTTGGCTATAGGGATTTAGGTTATTAGAAATGGATAACCTAGACTATACCTTAGGTGTCCTACATGACTAGCTCATGTTAGAATGCCTTACTTTGCTATTTGTTCATAGATGCTTCCTAGACATGCCTTCTCGAACTCACAACGTCCCTCACACACAACACACACCCTTATGCACTTACACTCGAGGCTTCCTAGCCTCTTTCCTTAGTAATGGTGCCTTATGTACCATTTAGGAAATTGATTTCTTGATTTTGTATTCTCGTCGGGGTTAGATTTCTAGCAAATAGACATGTAGTAACTGGAAGGGGGAAAGTGTCGTGATTTGGGGTCTCCATCAGGCAAGTGTTGCGTATAAATTCGAATCAACCGTCGGACCTGGATGCCTGCCTGGGACGCCCTGAAGAGAGTACTTGAACCTATTAGGCCAAAGCATGTCTGCTAGAAATCATGAAATAATCCTGATTAGTCACGGTTATAGCTTCCCAATCGGGAGGTGATGGCCATTCCATTCGTTTTATCAAATCAGCATGATTTCGTGTTTTGTGTGTTATCATCAACTCTAATTATGTTTTCAACGACTCTCGATGTTTCGTGTTTTATGATCTCTTGATTTTCAAAATGCATGCTTTACACAATGATCCCTCAAATTCCATTAACTCGCCAATTTCATGACATGTTTTCATAAGACTTTCGTTTTTGGACCCTTACTTTCACAATTTCACACTTTTCCTCCCACACATTTTATTTAATTGATTTACATATCATATTATTTACAAAGTTTCACTACCTCCTATGTCATCATTGATGTTTGGTTTACAAATTTACGAGTGCATATGACACCCTTGTGTTGTATCGCATCCCACGCAATGTCGCGATTTACATTACACGTTTACGGTTCACCCTTATCAAGGTTACGATTTTACCTGTTTCCCTTATTCGTTTCTTGGCACCCTGAGTTCCATTATGTAAAGATCCTATCCTCAATTTGCATCTCGCATCTTGGAATTTTTTCGCACACCGCCCACGTGATTTCAATTACATGTTTTTCAATCATCACAACCACGACTCGGATGCTACCACATGTTAAACCAGCAAGCCAATGTTCCATAGAACTCACGTATAGTCGTGTACACCCAACAAAACAACTCACGAGTCCAAAACACAAGCCCAACCTGTTGCACCAAAGCCCAATGGGCACACCCAATGTGGTGATTCACTAAGGGTGTGTTATGGGTTGGCCCATGCAAATGATGCGTCGGTCAAATCAGTCAATCAAGTTGCGCTTGGTCTCGATCATACATCTACAATCAAGTGACCACAAACCTAAACCTTAACTTGCAAAACTTAGCCACTTGGACTTCCAAAACACTTGATCTAAAATGTTTTATTTTGGCCTAACGTAATCTCATCAGTTTGCATATTGCACGCCTTTGGACAACGAGTTTTCAAAATTCATGAATGTTCGACGTCTATTTGTTCCAAAACCTATATATATACCAATTCATCATCATTTGTAGGTTTGGTAAGTTCTCGTTGATGGACTCCTAAGTTGCACGTTCGCATGTTACGGGATTCCATGCTAAAACGACAACAAGGGTGCACATTGACGAGCTTATGAACCAACTTGCATACGATCACCCGTCTTACTAAAAATTTTAAGTCAGCCTTTGCGTAGCCACGTTTTAGGTTACATACACATTTTACGGTGTGCATGTCGAGAAGTCTGCTGGTCTGGAAATCTACGAGTTACAAGTACATGTGTTGACGGGATTCCATGTGTACGAGTCTACGATTATATGACCTCTCGAGTGGACGGCTCTACATGTGTGCCAACATCAAAAGTGTTACACAAATTTAAACTTCCTTTTTGATCCCTAAACTTATTTTTACCCAACAGATGGATATTTTGGCTCACAATTTTATCAAAAAATCTTTTTTAAATATATGTCTGTTTAGCCCATTAAGAAATCTCCATTACAATTTATGATTGCGGTTGATCTTGGGTTCTTCGTGGTTCGCTAAATACTTTCAGGATATTCGCAAATTCTAATGCAACCCCCAAATTCGTGATCGCCTTCATCGGTGATATTCGAATTTACTCTAAATCTATCTTCGATTTTTGGATCATGGAACTCGTGTCACTTAAACGATAAGCTCATGGGGAAAATTCATGTTGTTCATTTACGAATTTCAACTCAACAAGTGTTTCATGAACTCGATTTCTGTTATTTAAATTCCTTGATTCCACTAATTTCTCTTTCAGTTGGTTAAATTCATGGATGCGGTTATTGGTGATTCAATAATCGATCCGTGAATCACACTTTTGTCATTTCAAATTCATGGAGACGATTATTGGTGATTCAATAGTCGATCCGTGAATCACACTTTTGTCATTTCAATTCATGGATACGATGTTGGTGATTCAATAGACGATCCATGAATTCCAGTTGTCATCTAAACGCATGACTCGACCTTGGTGATTCAACGGTCGATGCATGAAACCCATCCTTGGTATTTAAATCCATGAACTCGATTTTGGTGATTCAATGATCGGTTCATGAATTTGACTCTTGGGGTTTAAACTCATGAATTCGTTTTATTAACTTGATATTCGATATTTGTGTTCCACCTTTGGTTATCTAATTCACGGGCTCGACTTTTTGTTAATTCAATAAGTCGAATCCATCTTTCATTGCTAAATTCATGTACTCAAATTCTACTCTCGTGGATCTGATTTTCGTTAAAACAATAAATGCATCATGAATGTGACCTTTGTTCGTTTCATGATTGCCGATTTTGTTCAAATTATGAGATTCGATATTTAATACTCGATTTATGGTTTTAGACACGTATATTCCTATGATCGATTTACTCGATTTATGGACCCACTAATTTATTTATGTTTTTCGATTAGTGTAACACGCTACTCAATTGAAATCAATTTATATTCGATGTGCGTTTTTCTAACCCATGGGACTCATGTTGCTCGAGTCGTGTGTTCGGCCATGTAGACATGGAAACCGAATCATGCCATTCGACTCATGTAGTTTGCCGCATGGTAACTAACTCAAATTATGATACTCGTTTTTGATGGTGTTTAATGATTTAAATCTATGGTTGTTCTACATCAAATTCTAAAGGTTTTATCATTTATCATATCGAAAGCTTGGTATCATACACACTCTAAATCATTTAACACTCTATGATAACGCTACGTCACACTTTGATCATTTATCATTTGCAATCAATTGTGTTTTCAAGATCGCATATCTCAATCATTCTTGCGAAAACGGGACCACCCATACGGTAACCAACGATTGTGTGTGATGCTAGCTCCAGCATGCAATCGGGTTGGGAACGTAGACACAGGTCTTGTGAGTTGGCAAGAATCTTTTGGAATCTGTATAGACCTCGCGTCCCGTGATAGGAGGATTAGGTGTGAATCGCGACACATCTAAGTTCTCCTGAAGCGGACGTGTTCTCTTGTAAGGAATCCGAATTTATTTATTTATTTATTTATTTATTTTTATTTTCATCTCATGGAATAAATTCATTATCCTTGGATAAAGTTATCATTTTGCGATTTTCAAAGGATACATGTTACATCCACCCCTCTCGTGTTTTGCCTTCTCCGGTCTCGCTCCTAAAGTAGGGGAGAATGTGGTTTTCATCATGGTCAAATTGTTTTGGTCAATCAAACAATCTTGATTTTTGGTTCGGTCTACGTTTTGTTAGTTCTCAGATTTTTTGCAACTCGTTACTCATGCCATCAAATCACCTGGGTCTTTCAAACTATATCTCGTAATCGCAATCTCAGATTCTCTATCAAAGCTCGTTCGTTGATGTGTGTGTTGGGTGGTTCTTCGTAGGCAACCAGTACATTGTAGGAGTATTAGAAATGTGGTGGGTTAGCTGCGGTACACCCTATATATAAACATTTATGATACTCTCAAGGTGCATTGGGTGTCGGACTGGGAACTGGCCTAAGTCGGTGTGTCAAAATCGCTTGCTATGTCAAATTTCCATGTCACCAGTGATTCGCTTGGCCTTGTCGTTAAGTGAAGAATTGGCGACGACATAAATGATTCTGTAACTGAAAATGTATTATTTTTCGGTGAAATCTTTTACGTCAAGCCTCATCCTTTTGTTTCAACTATCAGGAATGTCCCTACTTTCGACAAAATCCTTAAGGACTTGTAAGTCTCTACTAATTTCGGGACGAAATTTCCTAAAGTAGGGGAGACTGTAACATCCGCCTCCGACCCGTTAGCAAAACCCGACCCGTTTCAAGTTCATCGTCCGGATTGGAAGTCCATCAAAACATTTCAAACATGGGATTAAACTTTTGGCACCGTTTTTCATAATCCAAAAATCATTTTACGTTATTAAGATGGTTGAATAATTAGGATTGTTTTCAAGCAAATGAATAAATTTGTTTCGCAATTAAACGCGCGTTCGGGATTTATTTATCGATAAACAAAGGAAGTTCATACATTTATTAGCTTACAAGTTCAAATGATGATTTTAAATGCTCATGATCATTTTCCAAGTTAAATGAATTAATCGTTTGATTTTTAGACAAACAATACGCGTAAAACACAAGTGAAACGATTTTTCGGTTTTCGCGCAACTTCGGTATTAACCGGATGACCCGTGAGTCTCGAAAATCATATTTTTATATTGCATGATGTTTTTATATGACGAATATAGCTCCTCGTAAAATTTGGGGTCATTTCGAGTTAAAACGAGAAAATTATCGGCTCGCGATATTTTTGCGTTTTCGGAGATTCGTAAAAGATCAAAATCATTTTTTTTATTTCAACATGTTCTTATGGGTCTAGTATAGTTGTATTTCAAATTTGGGTTAAATCCGATAAGTAACGAATGAGTGGCGAAAAGAAAAAAAATAGAAAGAATAATAAAGAAAGAAAGAAAGAAGAAGAAGAAAAAAAGGATTGCAGCCGCCAGGATTCGAACACAGGACCTCAGTGTCTAAGGTCCAGCGCCTAACCACTCTGGCCAGCGCTGCAATTATGATCTCTATCTAGTTCCACAGTTTATATACTACTGTTCTATACCTGATCGCTACCAGCTCGATTTTGGGGCTATTTTTGGCCTAAAATCTTCGTTTTAAACTCGTTTTTCGGTCCGGTTTTCTCCTGTAATTTCATCCTAAATGTCCCCTAAATTATTCTCCAAGTCAATTCCATATTTACTTCGAATTCATTAATCAATTTGATTCATTTCCATACTTGAAAATATTGACTTTTTCTCCAAGACTTACCAAAATCACACTTATGCTCAAATTAAACCCTAAACGACCCTCTACCCTATAAATACCAGTTGATATTGCTCCTATGAACATCCCTAAAGCTTCTTGAAGCCTCAATTTCGTGCCTTGTCCAACCGTTTGCGTTTTGAAAAGTCAAAGTCCATCAGTTTGACCTTCCGATTTGACCAGCTTCCTTCGACTTTCACGAGTAAGTTTCTTCATCAAAGTTTCTTGTTTTTGTGTGCTTTACAATACCTCATTGCTGGATTTGACCAAAAGTCCTCTGTATCAAAAGTCAAACCTTAAACGCACACTTTAATTGGGGAAAAACTACCAAAAATCACAATTACCATTTACCAAGGGTTGTAATCTATCCTAAATAATCTTGTAAGTATATTATGATGTTTCCAAACCATCAAAACTGAATTTTTGTCAAAAACCTAAGAGTTATGCGTTTTGACCCGTTAAAGTAAGTGTTTTATCACATAGTTTTCTAATCTAACAATTTTGTAGAGAATGAAACTTACTAACCCACTTCTGGGATGTTAATAAACATATGTTAAGGTTTTCATAAGTCTAAATATGACCGTCGCAAAATATTACAACTTTTGGGCCATTTATGTAATTATTCAAAGTTTTGGGTAAAAAGTGTAATTATACTAAAGATATGATATTTATCTGTTTTTACACAAGGTTTTAGTAATTATATAATGAAACCTAAATTCTGGAAAAATTATATTTTTAAGACTTTGTTGAATTGACATAATTAACCCCTAAGTTTATGAAATTACAATTTTAACCCTAAACTTTGAATAATTGTCAAATGTGGTATTTTTGGTCATAAAAGGGTCTTTTAGTAACAATAATCTATTAAATAAAATATTCTTAACATAAATAATTAATAAATTCCCCAATTAATCAATTAATCATGTAAATCAACTTTCGATCGTTTTAGTCAATTATTCGGTCCTTCGAATTCGTTAGGTTTTCATCAGGGTTAGCTTCGTTCCTCGCGTTCGTTGATCTTCTCGCTTTTTGCTTTGCTTATCAGGTGAGTAATCATAGCCCCGTTTTCGTTTTCATTATTTGGGGTGCAACATTGTATCTTAATTCCAAAATCTTTAATCATTATTCTATCTACATTACTATGCGATTCCATGTTGTGCATGTGTATTCTTGATATGTAATACGTGTTGAATCTATATGTTGTATTCGTTTGTCGCTTGTCGCTAGTCATTAATCGCTTGTGTACCATTAACGATTGTTTGGAAGCCTATGGGTCAATAATAGCTATTGGTCGACAACCCACCCACTATATTGAAAATGTATTCTTATTTTCAATGGGTGATTGATTTCCTAAATGTCTAGGTTTGGTTACACAACACCTTTATAACATGTTACACATAATCTATGAATTTCACTTGTCACATGAATCGCTATTATTTTACTTACATTCTATATTAAACCTATGTTTACTCACCAACTCTCGTAGTTGACTTTTTATATTATACATGTTGCAGGAAATGACTGTAGTTGCAGTGATGACACTTAGGGCTTGCTTATGGACCTAGAATGACCTTAAAATTAATAATTAGTATCATGATTTGTTTGTATTTATTTGGATTGTATTGTATGACATTATTTGTATATCAATAATGAATGGCATGTTTAAACTTGGTAACTATCTAGTTGTCATGAGCATCTGGACAATCATCGTGCCCCAACGTTTCCGCCGTTGGTTGGGGTGTGACACCCATCGACGGTCTGGGTTAGCGTATGTCAGCTGTCGAGTATCGTGCTATTCTTAAATACAGGCTCATGATCCCTATTTTCCCTGTTGATGAGCAGTGCCCGGTGTGCCGCAAGGCATATGCGGTCCATTGTAAGGAATTGCCTGGGTTTAAATACAGACATGACTGGGTCAGGGATGTGATGTTCGACGTTTTGAAGCGTGTGTGTATCTCTGCTAAAAAGGAGGCCCATATTAATTTCTCGACGGATCCGCTTGAAGGGAGATCTACCTTAAGGCCGGCCGATGTGCTTGTGGTTGGCTGGGCTGGAGGGACGCACGCTTGTGTTGACCTTACGGGTGTATCTCCTCTTGCTGGGCTCCGAGGCCAAGGGTTCGTCGCGGGGCAAGCTACGTTGAAGGCTGAGGCTGGCAAAGTCGCTAAACACGAGAGAGCATGTCTCGAAAATCAACACGTGTTTATCCCCTTTGCCTTTGATACCTTTGGGTTCCTTGCGCTGGAGGCTGTTGAGTTCCTACGTCAGGTTCAACGGGTGGTGCACAGTAATTCATTATCCCCTAAAGCTCATAACTTTGTTTTTAGTAGAATTGGGTTTGCCATTCAAAAAGGGCTTGCGGCGCAGTTTGTTGCCCGTTTGCCCGCCACCGTCTTGTAATCTGTTACTTTTTAATAAACTTATTGAAAGGTCATTTGTTTGTTCCTAAAAAACAGAGGAAAAGAAAACTAATGAGAAAGAACAAAAGGAAAGAAAAGTTCTTACAATGACATTGCCAAAAGAATTACTGCCTCAATTCAATACTTGCAAGAATTCTAAAGTGTTATGGGATGTTCTTGCTCAGAAGTAAGATTGACATTAAGATGTCTAAATCCTGTGCAAATTGTGAGATTCTGACAAAAATGTGCACTGAATATACAGCCAAACTGGACAGTTATCAAGAGCAAAACACAAAGTTGCTTGCTGGTCTGAATAATAAGAGTTCAGCATATAAAAAATTGTTGAGAGATGAAAACTTCTACAAAGATAAAATTGATGCTTTGAAAAAAAAAGTGTCAGAATTAAAAGTCAAGCTTAAGATCAAGAATGAGAAGATAAAAGGTGTCATTCTGGAAGAAACAATGATGTTTTCAACTTAAAAGTCATCTTCTGACACATCATTGACATTTTCTGAAAGGATTATATTGAAAGAGAACAAAGTTCTTCAGAAAATAGATAGACCTGTCAATGGTTTTCAAATGACATGGAAAAGATCAAGATAGAAGAAGTGTTTGAGGATGTCCAGGTTCACAAAAACAAAGACATTCCAATTGAGAATCATATCATGTGTGAACCTGATTCTCAATTTAATAAATCACAGAATTCGAACAAGAAAGTTACTTTTACTCAAGCTGAATCTTCTGATGATAAAGCTTATACTAGAGTAAGATACAGATTCAAAACATAACCAGACAAGATATATTCTGACAAAGTTTTTCTTAGATACGTGAATCCAACAAAGCTTTTGCAACTCTATCATGTGTCTGAGGGATCAACGGATCTTGAAGATACCAAATCAGTCTATTCTATCAAAGGGTACACAACAGGTTGAGTCTCAAGAGAGTTACCAACGGAAAAATCCTAAGTTAAAGCTTCAAGATAGTAAAATGTCTTCTCAGTCAGAACTTCAAGAGAGTGATTCTTCTCCAACGTTCACAATGTCGTCTGAATCCATGTCATCTCCTACAAAGGTTGATGAGAGAGCTTATTTTTAGTGCAACAAGATGGGACATGTGATTCGTGATTGTGATATTCGACGAAGTTACGCATGTGGTTCTTATCAATCATCATCAACTAATTTGTTGATTCGCAATGAGGTACCATTTAAGTGTAATCTGAAACCTAAACGCCAACCAGCTCACAAGAAGTCGTTTATTGGTAAAACTTTATATTTTGATGATGGTTCCCCACAATTTTCAAAACCAAAACGATTTACAAAAAGAAAACAATTCTTCAAAAATGATTTTGAAATGCCTTATTTAAATAATTTTTCATATTATGGGCATAAACAACATCACCAACGTTACCCACAATCTGAGAAGATGTTGGTTAGTGAGTTGTTGAATCTTGTTTTAAAAGTGTCTACCTATTTCAATGGTTCTGATTCACATCGGGTGAATTCAATTAAACCATTTCGTTCTGGGAAACAGAGAATGGAAACCTCGGCTGGATGTGATTATTTGAGGATACGGGACGACCTAAGCCGGTTAGGGTTCCCATATTGAACTAAAACATTGTTTGAGATTGTGTGCAGGTATCATGCATAAGTTAGCACTTCATGATAGTGGGGTATCATGCATAAGTTAGCACTTCATGATAGTGGGGTTCCCATATTGAACTAAAACCTATTAGCAATTGTTGAATTGTTGATAGTGGGGTATCATGCATAAGTTAGCACTTCACAGAGTTGATATTTCATAAATTTTTTGAGAAAAATGATTTTTAAAATCTAAAAATGCGAGGTATCCGTGTAGGTTGATCACTTTTATTTTCTTTCCATTTACTTTCTTTCATATTTTTAGGGGGGGGGGGGGAATTTTTGGAAAATTCAGAAAGAGAGTTTGTTGAATTTTAGGGGGGGGGGGGATATTTAAAAAATCAAAAAATAATGTGTTTTTTATGTAAGGGGGAGAAAATAAAAAAATAGAAAAATAAAAAACACTTTGAAAATTTGATCCGACAAAAGCAAGAAATGATAATACATCAGCATATACGCTATCTGCCATGGATAGATCAAGTCTAAAAGTTGTAGGTACTTGCATAATCTGTGAATGTGCATGACTAATCTGATATCTGCAAGTAAGATATAAACATAAAGCTTGCCTGAGATCTTTGGTTATTTACTTCTTGATGAATGATGTGTGATGATTCTGACAAAAATAGAATAAGAGATATCCTGATGAATGCATGTTTTCATTTTGAAAGATTTAAACTTGTTTGATTTTCTTTATTTTCTCAAACAATCCGATATTCTCTGCGAATCGAAAGATCGACCTGATTGTTGCGCGTTTGAGGTTCTGCTTTATTTTCCTCAGTGTTTATATATTTTATAGGACTTCTCTGCGTATACGGTAATATCGACCTGATCGTTGTTGAATTATACAAATTTAACTTGTTTTGTTGGGTCCCTTGAGGAGCTCTTTAACAATATTGGCACAATTTGATTTAAACAAGATTAACAAGTTGCGGAAAGTAAATCAAATTAGAAAACAACAATTCATAAAAGGGTTTTTTTATATCTTAAATGTAAGTAATGGTTTACATGAGTTAATAATAGAACAAAATATCAACAGAAGGAACTTTTCTATGGGAGTAAGTTGTAATTTCTTTTTGAGAAGCTTGTGAATTGTGTGCTTGATGTCTTGCTTTCTTTGGTGAAGTCCGCTTGCTATTTAAAGGAAGTAGTGGCAAGTTGCAAGTGGATAAAGTGGTTGAGGACGGTTGAATTTGGAGTGTGTCAGAGTATATAGAGATAAACTAAGGATATTCAATTTATCTCTTTTCAACTGTCTTCAACTACTTTCGTGTTAAATGCCAAGTTGGTATTCACTTTACTTGTTCTTCACACAAAGGTAGAATTTGTTCTTCTCGTAATCTTTATCTTCTGATAGTGCAGAACGCCTTCGGGACTCTTCTTTGAAGACTATAAATGCTTCCCATTAGAAGCCTTCTACGAAAATGAGGATTTCTGTAGAATTTGGTCTGTACAGAACTACTTCGGAAATTCCGGAGTAGTTTTGTATGAATACCGAAATCTGTATATCGTACATATTTTCATATCCTTTCTCTTTTGAGGATATGAAAATTTACATTGTATATTGTATAGAAGGGCAATACATCAAGGGTTGATCGAAGACAAACAGAACTCCATCTTTAATGATGAGGACAGCATTCCTCCAGAATTCTTGAAGAAGAGAGTAATTGATAGGAATGTCAAGGGTTGAAGCATGTCCAATGGGACAGTTTTTAAGTAATTTCATCATTTGTTGGTATGACCAGAATCTGTGTTCCGCATGGTGTATAGAGCACGAGATTGTGAAGGTGAGGAACAGGGAATGTTGTGCTTTCAGGGATTGGAGGAGAAAGTTCTTTGAAAGACATTGATGAGTTATCATCTTTGAAAGATATTTCAGATTTCTTGAAGAAGAAAGAGTGTTATGTGTGAGTTTTCAGGCTTTTGTTCTCCTTTTAAAGAGAGAAAGACATGGTGAGATGATGAAGTGTACAGATGAAAGGGCAGAGGGATTTGATAGCCTATAAATTTATAGGTTATTATTGATGTTTTTGATCCTTGAGAATTGAGCTTTTTGTTCAATAAGTCAACTTTTCAGAGGAGTTCCTTAGGGGTACAGGAAGAAAATGACAGGTAGTTATTGAACTAGCTTCTACTTTTAGGTGGAAGTAAATGACTGTTTTTTTTAGTTTACAGTCATGTTTAGCATCCCCAGCTTGCTTAGTAAAAATAAGAATCTCTTCTCATCCTATGGTTTAGTAAAAATATATGTAAGCTGGAGTTCAGTTGGGACAAAGTACATATAAATGTATCCTTTTTCAACATGATCTTTGATAAAGTGATACCTGAAGTCAATGTGTTTTGTCCTTGTGTGATGAACAGGATTGGATGTGATAGCAATTGCACTTTTTGAGTCACAAAGAATTGGTATTTAAAGAGAGATTTATCTCATAGTCATTGAGTTGGGTTTGCACATATTACTTGGGAGCAATAGCTGGCAGCAGCAACATATTCAGCTTCAGCAGTTGAAGTTGATACACAGTTTTTTTTTCTTGGATGTCCAGCATACTAATTTTTCACCCAGCATTTGACAGCTTCCCGATATGCACTTTCTGTCTAGTCTGCATCCTGTATGATCAGCATCTAAGTAGGCTGTTAGTGAAAAACCAGTTTCTTTGGGGTACCAGAGACCTAGGTCAGCTGACCCCTTTAGGTACCTAAAAACTCTTTTGACAGCTAATAAGTGAGACTCTTTGGGTTTACACTAGTATCTGGCAAGGAAACATGTGCAGAACATGATATCCGGCCTACTTGCTGTGAGATACAGAAGTGTGCCTATCATTCCTCTATATGTATGTTCATCCATAGTTTTAGCATCCTTGTCAGCATTATTTTTTATATTTGTGGCCATTGGTGTTTTGAAAGGGGAAAAACTTGAAAGAGAGTACTTAGTAAGGAGATTTTTGATTTATTTTGCTTGATTTATAAAAGTTTCTTCTGGGGTTTGTTTAACTTGAATCCCTAGAAAGTAGTTTAGCTCTCCCATCATGCTCATTTCAAAGTTCGTTGTCATGAGTTCCTGAAACTCTTTACAGAAGAATGGACATGTGGATCCAAAGATGATGTCATCTTCATAGATTTGAACAACCAAGAGATGACCTTTTCTTTCTTTTAAAAATAGTGTGGTATCGATGGACCCCTTTTTGAAGTTAGCTGATAAAAGAAACTCAGAGAAGGTGTCATACCATGCTCTGGGTGCTTGTTTTAAACCATACAGGGCTCGTTTAAGTTTACAAACGTGATTTGGAAATTTTTCATTTTCAAATCCGGGTGGTTGTTCAATGTTCAATCCTGACAGCCTCAAGTCTTGCAACTGGGGAAAAGGTTTCATCATAGTCTAGTCCTTCTTGCTAACAATACTCTTTTGCTACAAGTCTAGCTTTGTTTCTAATTATGGTACCTTCCTTGTCAGTTTTATTTCTGAAAACCCATTTAGTTCCAATTATAGATTTATTACTAGGTCTTGGAACTAGATTCCACACATAATTTTTTTTAATTTGTCCTAGCTCCTGTTGCATAGCTAGAATCCAGTGGGGATCTTGAAGGGATTCTTCGTCATTTTTTGGTTCTATTATGCTCTGAAATCCAGCATATAGACATTGGTTGGCCGAAGAAGCCCTATTTTGGACATTTTTGTTCTGATAACCAGTGATTAAATCAGTGGGATGATCTTTTGTCCATTTTGTTGCTGGAGGAAGAGTGGCTAGTTCTTCACTTCCAATCATTAAGTCTGTTATGTCAGCATCTTGACACTCCCCCTCATTTGGTGGACAGGTTTCAATTACAGAATTACTTCGGAGCTCCGGAGTAGAATTCTGTAATGATTCTGTGGTTACACTTTTTTCAGTTAAAGAATGAGAACCCAAAGTTTCATCATTATTTTTTGATAAAACAATTTCATTCTGATGTTCTGTGACAGTGTTTTTTATGTATACAGAGTTATTGATAAACATAGGAATGTTACTTTATTCATCAGAGTTTTCTTCAAAAAAAATTACAGATACTTTTTCTTTTTCAGAGATTGTCATTTCAGGAATGCAAATCTTTTCATGTTTGTCATTTTTATTTAGAGATGTTATGTTGTTATGCATAGCCATCTTATCATCGCTAAAGGATACATTTATACTTTCTCTTACCACTTGAGTTTTTAATACAAAAACTCTATAAGCCTTCGACTTGAGTGTGTATCCAATGAAGATTTATTTATTAGCCTTTTTGTCAAATTTTCCGAGATTATCTTGATCATTCAGTATATAACACCTGCATCCAAAGACATGAAGAAATTTTAAGTTTGGAATTTTCTTATTGATTGCTTGGTAAGGGGTTTGATTGATCCTTTTGTTGATGATTGATCTATTTTGAGTGAAGCATGCAATTGCGATTGCTTCAGCCCAAAAATAGATGGGAAGATCTGCAGAGGAGAGCATGGATCTGGCAGCTTCAACTAGAGTTCTGTTTCTCCTTTCTACTACTCCATTTTCTTGTGGAGTCACTGGTGCAGAGAACTCATGAGAGATGCCTTTTTTTACTAGATAATTATCTAGTTTTGTGTTTTTGAACTTGGTTCCATTGTCATATCTTATCCATCTAACTTTTAAGTGCATAAGTTTTTGTATTCTTCTTATAAAGTTAATGATAAGATCTGTAGTTTCAACTTTTGATTTAAGAATTCAACCCATGTGTATCTAGAGAAGTCATCCACCATAACTAAAATATACTTCTTTCCACCAAGGCTCTTTGTGCTTATGGGTCCACAAAGATCCATGTGGATAAGCTCAAGTGGTTGGTTTCAAGATGATTCTTGAAGACTTCTGTGAGAGGCTTTTTTCATTTTGCCCATCTGACAAGCTTCACGGATTTCTTTGGGTTTTGAAGGTATGGTAGGAAGACCTTTTACCATCTTTTTATTTTCTAGTTGAGCAATTGTTCTAGAGTTTAGATGGGATAGTCTTCTGTGCCATAGCTCAGACTCTTTGTTGGAAGATTTTGAAACTAGACAAAACGACTCATTTGAAATCAGTTGTTGAAGTTTGTAAAGTATAGACTCTGATTTATTATTTTTCTTGTTAGGTAAATCTTATTGTCGTTTAGTCCTACAAGTTCACATTTGTTTGAATAAAGTGTCAATTTGAAACCTTTATCATAAAGTTGACCACAACTTAATAAGTTGTATTTTAATCCTTGGACGTGTAAAACATTTTCAATTGTGACTTCACCATTAGTAATGGTTCCATGACCAATGGTTTTGTATTTTATACTATCACCCAAAGTGATGGATCTTCCTTTTCTCTTTACATAGTTGTTTAAGAGATTATTTCCCCAGTCATGTGAGTAGAGCATCCTGAATCACAATACCAAATTTTTGTACATGATGTTCTTGACCCTTTGCTTGAGGGTTTGGATTATGGTGTGATTTCTTTTCTGTCATGAGGCATAAAACTGGTTGAAGATTGTCTTCTTTATGCCTTTTGATTTCAGAAAAATATGTTGTGGGATAATGGGATCTATTGGCTATGTTGTCCAGCAGGGAATTGTCAACTTCTTTCAGAAGGTTGATAATTTTAATTTCCCGCTGTGGATATTCCTCCCTAGGAAGCATAGGGGGTTTTGCTAGTGAGCCAAGAGATTTCCCATTATTCCAGCTTGAAGACATTTTTTGAGGGAATGTAAAGAAAAGATGTTAAAGAGCAAGATATTTGAATATTAATTATTCAATCTGCTCTGATACCAATTGTTGGGTCCCTTGAGGGGCTCTTTAACAATATTGGCACAATTTGATTTAAACAAGATTAACAAGTTACGGAAAGTAAATCAAATTGGAAGACAACAATTCATAAAAGGGTTTTTCTGTATATCTCAAATGTAAATAATGGTTTACACAACTTTATAATATAACAGTATATCAACAGAAAGAACTTTTCTATGGGAGTAAGTTGTAATTTCTTTTTGAGAAGCTTGTGAATTGTGTGCTTGATGTCTTGCTTTCTCTGGTGAAGTCCGCTTGCTATTTACAGGAAGTAGTGGCAAGTTGCAAGTGGATAAAGTGGTTGAGGACGGTTAAATTTGGAGTGTGTCAGAGTATATAGAGATAAATTGAGGATATTCAATTTATCTCTTTTCAACTGTCTTCAACTACTTTCGTGTTAAATGCCAAGTTGGTATTCATTTTACCTGTTCTTCATACAAAGGTAGAATTGTTCTTCTCGTAATCTTTATCTTCTGATAGTCCAGAACTCCTTCAGGACTCTTCTTTGAAGACTATAAATGCTTCCCATTAGAAGCCTTCTACAGAAATGAGGATTTCTGTAGAATTTGGTCTGTACAGAACTACTTCGGAAATTCCGGAGTAGTTCTATATGAATACAGAAATCTGTATATCGTATAGATTTTCATATCCTTTCTCTTTTGATGATATATATTATCTTTTTCTTCTAATACTTGACTGTTTTTGTTACATTTACATTGTATTCTAACAGTTTTGCTTTCTTATTTTCTCAAATACTTGGGCTTTCTCTGCATATCCACAAGACCGACCTGATTGCTAGGGTTTTGCTTTATTTTTGCATGATTCATCAAGGATGATTAAATCTCTAAGAAAATTTACTTCTATATGATAAAGTTACCTTAAGCATATCAGAAAACGATTAAAATGATTGGTGCATGCTGAAATAAACATAAATGTTGTATTTGCGATTATCTTGGCTTGCATGCTGATTAAGGCCGAAATTAAAATGTGTTAGATGTGTTATGTTTGATATGATCTCGCGTCATGTTCTTTCTCACAAAATTAAAAAATAGAGTTTGATTCTGTATTGCGTTTTATTTTTCATTTCAGAAAAATTAATAAGATTTTTGGTGTGTTTTAGCATAAACTTTGTAAAATCCAAAAAGATTTTCTTTCTTCTTTGTTTTTTATCTGATTGACACTGGATACAACAAATTAAAAAAAAACTGATTTCAATAAATATTTGGTTCTCCGAAGGAGAGTTTTGTCCAAGATTAAAGTTATGTTTGGAAAAGGAAAAACTGCACTTTTGTCTTCTGAAGCTGCAGGTAGAAGTTCTCATGTCCTCTCAAACATTGATCTCAGAATCGATTGCAAGCAAGGTTGAAAGTTGTCAAAGAGTTTATTCCTTTAGCCAGTCAGAGGACGAGCTAAGAAGGATACTTTCTAAAATGGTTCAGTTGACCCATCATGTTCCATCCATGCCTACCCTACATCAACTAACAACAGTTTCAACGAGTTTGAAGATATGATATTACACACGTCAAGGGGGAGCCTGTTAGAGCATTTGCAGTGTGGCGTGTGTGTATCACAGTTAGTAGCGTTAGTCGGTTTGGTTAGTTTAGTTAAATCATGTCTAGGGTAGAAAGTAAAATTTTGGTATTACTTTAGGTGCTTAGTTGTGAAATAGAATATCTCATATACATGAGATATATATATATATATATATATATATATATATATATATATATATATGAAGCTGCCCATGAACAAACAAATTGGAGACCCAACGAATCAAATTTGAATCTGCTAACGAACTCAAGGAGGACCAGCGAGGTGAAGCTGCCATCAACCGAAGTGGTCCCGAACTGGATCCAGTATAAATATTTGTTTTGAGTTCGGGTAAGGTAGAACCTTGCCATAACCGTTTTCCTGAGTCCAATTCTAGAGGGAGGAACTTTTTATTTCATTTTTCTGAGAGAAATGAGTCTTGGATCATGATTTGGAACTGTTAACGAGTTTATTCATGTAAACATAAATCCAATTTGAGCTATAAACTGAGATTAATTTACGATTTTATGTTCTTGAGTTTTGATCAACTTTCGGTCCAATTTCGGTGTACAAATCACTAGAACGGGACAAATCGAGTTTACACCTTTTTATTCGGAGTTTTATCACCCTTATAAAAATTTAGGATTATCCGTGATCTTTGTGTGAGATCAGTTTTAATCCATTGATTTCTTTTTTGTAGTGACTTTCTCACAAGAGATTATTGCTCCGTCTTCATCCTTGTTTTCCATTCCTTCTTCTTCCCCCTCCTTCCAAAACCCCCTTTTTTTTGTGTGCCTGTGTGAGTGTGCCTGTAATGAAAATGTTTTCTTTTGATTTTAGAAAGCTTTTAGAACTTCTGTATATGTACAGAATTACTTCGAAATTTCCGAAGTAGATCTGTAAAACTTGTTTTTCAGGAAACAGAACAAAATACACAGAAGTCACTTGACTTTTGGCTAGGATAGCCTAGAACAACCTATTCAGAGTTTTTCTTGACAGTTCCTAAAATATTTCACATTTCAACAATTTTTACAATAAAGATACCGAGTACAGAACTACTTACATATTAAATTTAAGTACCTACATGCAGTTCTACAGGTACAAGGTTTGATTATTCTGGTAGGTACAGGTGGGTGTGATCTGGCTTCGAGTTGAAGATGGATATGGTTGTGGGATATGGATCTCAAGCTTTCTTCTTCTTCCTCTATTTCATCATTTGGAAAACCAGTGAGATGAAGGCCCAGACGTCTCTGAGAGGGTAGGAGTTGAGTGTCAAAACCACGGGGGATTCCCTGCCATTGTTTGTCCTGGCATATCATTCTTATCACAAATCAGGGATATAGAATTACTCTCTCTTCTATAGGAATGTAGCAGTTTTTTTTCATTTTTTGTAGAAGGTAGTGAGAGAAATTCATTTTTAATCCCTAAATCAGAGCATGCATCACCATTTGGGTGTCATGATCAGCAAGATGATGGTTATTGATGCGGGGGAGAAGCAAAGTTGGATTTGTGAGAAGAAGAATTGCCAAATAAGGGGAAGATGGAATCTGTTGGCTTGTTCTTCCAAGAATTCTCCAGCATACCCAATGTCAATGAATGTTTCAATGACTTGGGTTCTATTGAAGTGAGTGACCCCATTTCTGTCATTTATGTTGAGAGTAAAGCGAATGGAGTCTTCATTGACTTCGAATGAAAGGTGGTTCACTCGAGTTCTGATTGGACTTCCGGGTGAGTTTGGGTCAGATCTGGCATTGACCCAGAATTCCCTTAGAAGTTCATAGATGATGGGAGTCTTTAGGGTGAGGGCAAATCCAATGGTGCATGTCTGAAGGAATCTCATCATTCTGGTGAACATTTGTTGGTGGTTAGATGTGTGAATACATAGATTGTGGGTACGGTGGAGTGGAATGAGGAAGGCTTGGAGATCCATTAGAGCTTAGAGATCCATTTTGGGATGGAGACTTGTTTGAATGGATATTGGGATGAGAAAGATATGAAAATGACATCCATCTATTTGTAACCAGGAAGAGTACAGAGATCTGAAGATTTGTCAGTAAGACTTTTGAGCTTTGTCGGCTATTTAGACTCCTAGTGAAGGTGTTTGAGAGGGTTTCTGAGAGGGAATTAACTCTTATTTTCATCATTATCCTATTTAGAGTTATTATTGCCTCTTTTGGGTGCCTTAATGCACTAAGATTTGCTTCCCGATATGCTCATGTCATTTAAAATTGTGATTTGATGGGCATCATTGCATTTCAGGAGAGAAGAGAAAGTCAACTTTACGAAGAGAGATCCTGAGAGTGACACGTGTCTTTTCAGAGCCTTCATTTATTTAGATAGAAAAGAGGAAAAGAAAAGGAAAGAAAAGAAAGAGAACAAACAAAATGCTCCCCCTTGATAAGTGTGAGGGAGGAGTTTCTTAGTTGAAGCAGATGTGCTTCAGAAATTCTGAAGAATTTCTGTACAGTTTCGAAAAGAATTTTATCTGGTTTTTGGAACCCATTTGCTTTTGGGTTTTTTGTTTATTGTTTCTGTAGATTCTTTCTTTCTTTTGATTTTCAAAGATTTTGAAGAAACACTCAAAGAGGTGTTAGCATTTATAGGGTATATACTTTTCATGCTATAGTGTTTTCCTGTCAATTTCACCATGTCAGTGCACATACAATGCATGTATATTGTACTTTCCCCAAAGTTTTCAAAGGTTTGACTTGAGAAACTGGTGGAGTTTGTTGACTCAGATTTAGATTTGTTAGAGTCATCAGGATTAGGCTTATGTTGGGTTGAGGTTTCGGAAACTGGATTTTTGTTTTTGTCATTGTTATCCAGTTGTGAGTCATTCTGACTGCTACTTTTTACAAAGACAGTCTTGGAACTTTTAGTCCCATGTATATACGCAATCCCTTGACCATAATTTGTTGGTGTATTAGTCATGTTTTCAAGTTGGTCGTGAGCATTTATGAGACCGTTTATTTTCATAGTTTCCATATGCAACCTTTGATACAGAGTTGCACGCTTAGTCTCATAGTGATCAATCTTGGCTTTATTACTCATTATGTGTCTCGAGTTGTCTTAATCTTGACAATTCATTTTACTTGTCTCCTTTAAGTTGATGAAGTTCAGATAGGAGAGAGTTTATTCTTCCTCAAAGGTTTTAAACTTATTTTCATTTAAAAGTTTGTTTATTTCAGAGTTTTCTTGAAGAACTTTGTAGTTTATTGACATGTTGTTGAATTGAAAGATTAAATCAGTATGAGAAGAGCTTACATGTTTCTCATGTGAAGCTTCAGAGAGATCGGACGAGTAAGATTCATCATTAGCCATAAGACATCTGTTTGCATGACATTCTTTTTCAGATGAAGAATCTGAGTCCTAGTTTTCAACTTCAGCCATTAATGTTTTCTCTCTCTGCATGGCCTGATCATACTTTCTTTTATAGTATGTTGTGTCTTTGAGTTTTTAATTTTAGCATTCAGAAGCATAGTGGCCCATTATTCCACATTTGAAGCACTTTATTTCACTTTTGTCAGTTTCAGGCTTGTTAAATTTTGAGGGTTGTTTCTTGCTTTCTTCACCTTTTAAGAAGGTGTTTCTGGTTGACCAGGAGGGATTCCTTTTTTTGAATCTCCCAAACTGTTTAGTCAGTAGTGCTAGTGATTTTTCAAATGACTCATTTCCTGTTTCACTTTCAGAAGATTCTATTTCTGAGTCACATAAATCTTTTCTTTTTTAATGTATTGACTCTTGTTTCTTTTTCTCTTTTCAGAGTAAAGAGCCAGTGGATCGACTTCGGTTTTGGGGATGTCTAGTATTTCAGACTCTTGAGAGTCTAGAATACAGAAGAGATCATTTAGGCTTTTCTCTTCCAAAACCAAAGTTGATTGAAGAGTCAAGGTTAGACTTCTCCACTCATGAGGAGGGCTTTTTATAAATTTTATGTTTGTTTCCTCATTTGATTTAGAAACATTGAACTTTCTTAGATTGTTAAGTATCGTGGCAAAACGGTTGTATGTATTAGAGAGTGACTCACTTGGGAGTGATTTAAAAGATTCATATTCGTTTAATGCCTTAGTTCTCTTATTTCTTTTCATTTGATCTCCTCCATCAAAAAAAATTTCAAGGGATCCCATATGCCCTTGGCTGAGGTATTGTAGTCAACTTGACAGAATATCTCATGGGGAAGAGCCATAATGAAAACCGTTTTGGCTCTGTCCTCATTTATTTCTTTGGTTTTGTCCTCCTCGCTCCACCATTTTCTATCTTTGGGTATGGTGCGAGCAGGAACACCGACTGAGGTTTTGGTTTCCTTTAACTCAGGAATGTCGAAGGTGGGACAATGGGGTCCATTGGCTATGCAATCCAACAGGGAACTGTCAACTTCTTTTAGAAAGTTGGTAATTCTAATTTTTCACTGTGGATATTCCTCCCTAGCAAGCATAGGGGGTTTTGCTAATGAGCCAAGAGATTTCCCATTATTCCAGCTTGAAGACATTTTTGAGGGAATGTTAAAGAAAAGATATTAAAGAGCAAGATCTTTGAATATTAGTTATTCAATCTGCTCTGATACCAATTGTTGGGTCCCGTGAGGGGCTCTTTAATAATATTGGCAAAATTTGATTTAAACAAGATAAACAAGTTGCGGAAAGTAAATCGAATTGGAAGACAACAATTCATAAAAAGGGTTTTTCTGTATATCTCAAATGTAAATAATGGTTTACACGAGTTTATAGTATAACAATATATCAACAGAAGAACTTTTCTATGGGAGTAGGTTGTAGTTGCTTTGAGAAGCTTGTGAATTGTGTGCGTGTTGTCTTGCATTCTTTGGTTGAGGATGATTAAATTTGGAGTGTGTCAGAGTATATATAGATAAATTGAGCATATTCAATTTATCTCTTTTCAACTATAAATATTCTACAAGAGTTATGTCATGGTTAGCTTTTAGAAAATATTCGAAGAAATCAAAATTTAATGGTGATCATCACTTATAAAAAGTACAAAGATGATGGGCTTGGATTTTATAAAATATAGAACAATGGTGGGCTTGGGATTTGTTTTAGGCCGAAAATACTCAAAGGGATGAGGGGTTGGGTTGGTTCGGTTTGGGCCGAGGAACAAGGAAACGGCTGGGCCGTTTTGGGCTATGGGTCGGGCTAGACGATTTGGTCTGAGACTCGTGGTGTTAGGTTGGGTCATCGGGTCGAGTGTCGGGTTTGTTCGATATGTTTTTGAGTTATTGGGCCAAGTTGGGCCCAATTCGGGTTCGGGTTGTTGGATTTAGGTGTCCAGACCCGACGAAATCAAGTACCCGACCCGGTTAAGACCCGTAAGAGTTACACCGGAGGCAACGGGTTTTTAAAGTCCGCTTACTTTTATAACCGGCAAATTCGCAAAAGAATTAATTAATTGTTTATTAAATAGTTTAATGGATAAATAATTAATTACTTATTTAAATTATAATTAATCATTAAGATTAATTTAGCGACAAAAGACGTTAAATATTAATTACATCTTGTACAATGATTGATGAATTAGTGTTTGACTAATATTCGTTTAGTCTCGGTAATCGGAATATATATTTTAACACGTTTAAAGTATTTCGATTATTTAATGGTTCGATCGTGGATTAATTTAATTCGAGGGACTTATCCGGAAATAAATCAGATATATATATATACTGATTGAGGGAGGCCAAACCCTAATCCTGATTAGAGAAATTTCGGCCCCCCTCCCCTTCTCCCTCTCTCGAAGCCGACGCCAACCACCACCATTGGCCGCCGTCGCTTCTTGTTCTCCGTCGTCTCTACCATTCGATCGTGAGAACCCTAATCCGCTGATCACCTTCTCGACGTGGTTCCACCTTTTGGTATCCGCCACGCGTCGAAGCCGAGAAATCCAAGTCACCGCCGTGTCGCCTCTCCGAGTCCGCCACCGCCGCTGCCAATCGTACGCCGCCGCCATCCGCCGCTCTGCTAGCCGTTGCCGCCGTCCGCTCCGCCGCCGCCGCAATCGCACCGCCGCCTCCGCCTGTCACTGGGCCGAAGCAGCGTGTCGCGACCACCGCCGCCGAACCCCGTCGCTTAGCCGCCGCCGCCACCCAGCCGGCCGCCGCCCTCTCCTCGCCGTCGCCGGTTCCACCGCCGACAAACCCTAGCCGCGAACAGCGAAACCCGCATGTTCCGCTCGTCGTCCGCAAACCCTAGTTCGCGCCCGATCCGACGTACGAGATTTTCTCGGTGCTTGATTCATCGCGTAGTAAATCCGTGTCCGCGAGGAAAGTCAGATTCGTCAGACGAATCACGCCCTGCGAAACCCTAGCGTCACCCGTTGACTTCCGGTGTCTCGAACGTTTGTTTGAATCACCGCTCAGGTATATCTAAACTCGTAATTAGTTTAGATTTAAATTGTTTATTTATTTTATGCATATGTCGCGTTTTGTTTAAACGCGTTTTTGGTAGGGGTGTGCAGAAATCAGGAATGTCCCGCAATTCCCGACAACCCGAACCGAACCGGATCGTCCCGTCCCGGATTTCAATTGGCGGGTCGGTACTCGGGTATTAGATTTTAACATTCATGGGACTCGGGTCGGGACAGGTATGACCCACGAAAATAGATACTGTCCCGTCTGTCCCGTGAATCCCGAGTTTTAATAGTTAATTACTTAATTAAATAAAATAGGTCTCCAAGTTCCTAGGTGATATATCATATATACGATCGGACGTGAACGTCGCTTCAGTTTTGCGTTTCTAGGGTTTTACTCCAAGTAAACCACGAGAGATTTCCAGACTTCCAGTCTTCCAAATCGAAATCAGGGATCATTATGTCTTCCAAATCGAAATCGCAGCCACAAGAGGTTAGTAATTAGTATGGTTCGATTTTCATCATCTAGATACGTACCCTAATCATGGTTCGATTTTTTTTTCTATATACGATCATCATGTCAAACTTGGAGATACTGCCTGTGTTTAGATCTGTGTTTAAACAGCAGAGCATGAGTATTATGCTCAGGTCATGGATATTTCTCATAACTTGGAGGAGATGTCTAAAAATTGTGACCAAGTTTTTAATCTAAAGCATACGATAAAATTGATGAGGTCTAAGTTTGCAAAATACTTTGAAGATACGGGAAAGACCAATCAGATATTTAAGTTTGCTTTTATACTAGATCCGAGATTTAAACTTGAACTCATATTAATCCAGGTCCAACTGAAAGAGATGTTTATTTCTTGCCGATGAACATCTAGCGCAAGGATTGTTTGCAAAAGAACTGGGCCTTTTTTTGGGGGCTAATTTCGGACAAAAGAACTGTGCCTTTTTTGGGCTAATAAAAATTCGGGACACTTGGGACGTTCCATTAAACCGGACCGGATTCCCGTGAAATTACCCGACCCGAATTTTAATTCATGGGTCGGGACTCGAGACTGTTTAAGGACAATTGGCAGGATCGGGTTCGGGCCGGGTCGGTCCGGGTCGGGCCGGGTCCGTCCCAATGCACACCCCTTGTTTTTGGTGTTTGCGCATTTGGTGATCGTCGAATCCTGTTGTTTTAGGTTTGCGCTAATTATCTGGTTTTCGCGTTAGTAAATTAAATCGTTTTCCGCTGCCTATTAAATTAATTGTTAATTTAATTATTCAAATTTAATTTACTATTTATTCGGTAATCGTTTAATAATTATTTATTGTAAATAATTATTTCAAAAAAAAAATTGCTATTACCGAGACCCGAATGCCACTGTCGTAACCCAACAGTGGTATCAGAGCCTTGATCACCACACGCAAATCCAAACCGGTTGACTTAAACCGGTATACTTTCACGAACTGGGGTTCTGAACCCGAAAGTCGTGAAATTGAATGAATCGCCTTTTCTAATATGTTTAGTCGATTTGGATCCACTAAACATAACCCGATTCAACTCAATTGATTGAATTATCTTTCGTACATATTCGGCCCAATCAAATTTGATTTTGTCATGGATTCGTTATGGTTTGGCCCCTTAGGCCCAAGTTGTTTTGTTTTGGATTGGCCCAATTTTACTGGGTTCGAAGTTGTAATTAGTTAAAATAGAATAGTTTTATTTTAATTTGTAATCGCTCACTTTCGCCTGGACGAACGAGACGAGCTTGATTCAAGGACCCATTTGGGATTATCCCTCTATGGGATTTTCGAAAATGGCTAGAAGTCAAAACGAGACCGACGTTTCTTGATGACGCGCAGGAGCTTGTTGGAGCCAGTGGGAGCAACTAAGTCGATCAGGGAGTTTTTCTGTTCTCGTGGTTGATTTACTTTTATGTCCCTTGCCCTTACTCGATATTGTCATAGGCTCTGACAGTATCGAAACCCCTGCATGGCCGAATATGTACATGTGTGTTTGCTTGTTTTGGTTGCTTGTCTTAATTTGATTAACACGCCAACGTAAAACCCAAGCTTAGTTTTACCAATATAAAACTAATTTTTCAATCGATTAAATATAAGTCCTAATTTTATTACGACTTCATAAATTTATTAACCAACGTAATTCGACATTAAATTCGGATTTTTCAATAATGTAATGGAACGTTATTAATGTTGGTTATCGTCTCGCGACACATAGATCGTTAATACTTAGGTTATTTAAATGATCGTCCCGAGTGAGATAGGATTTATAATATTTGTCGTCACATTAAATATTAAAATTTTGACTAAATAATCCTATCTGGTAAGCCTAAAACCGGTAGTCTATGCCATCCTAAGTCAAGTCTAACTTGGAACATATTGACCGATACATCCGTGTTGGAGTATTTCAACACCGCACGTGGTGTTTAGGGTATCTTCCAAGGTGAGCGTATTGGAGTATTTCAACACCGTACGCACACACTGACCACTTAGGACAACTACTATTTTCTTTACACGCACCTTTGGTATTGGAGTATTTCAACACCGTACCTCTGGTCGGCATGTAGACAGAATGGGCATAGATGGGGCTAAACGTATTTCGTTGATCCGTTCGCGAAAGCCTCATAACGGGAGTTGTGACAGTCACAAGTGACAATCGTTGTCCATTCAGCTACTTAGAAATTTTGAAAGCACTTTACGCTGCCTGGAGAAATTGTCTAACTAACTGAATTCCCAATTCCTATTCAAGATTAGCTTGCCATCCTTGAATACGAATCAAACATCGAAACACTAAAACATTTGCCTATTGTTTCAGATGGCTAACCGCGCAAACCAAGAGATTTTCCATCTCAAGTCTCTCCTTGAGAAGGAGAAACTTAATGGCGCCAACTTCCTTGATTGGGAAAGAAATCTGAAAATCGTCCTGAAAATGGCTAACATGGAAAACGTGTTAGAAGCTGAGGTTCCTGAGGAACCTGAAGCTGACACGGCCGCGGCGCGAAACGCCCATAACACATTGCGAACAAATGCCAAAAATGTCGCATGTCTTATGTTAGCCACCATGGAATCTGAAATCCAGAAAAACATGGTTGACAGGACTGCTTTTCAGATGATCGGTGATCTGAGGGGCATGTTTGAAACTCAGGCCCGACAGGAACGCTATGACACCGTTGTGACACTTATTAGTTGTCGCATGGGCGAAGGCGCTCCTGTCAGCCCTCATGTCCTAAAGATGAAGAGTTACATCGACCGTTTAGCAAAACTGAATTACGTCATTCCCGCCGAAATGGCGACTGACCTGATTCTTCACTCACTGTCCAGTGCCTTCACTCCTTTCCGGGTGAACTTTAACATGCATAGCATGGTAAAATCAGTGACTGAACTTCACGGTATGCTTAAAACCGCTGAAGTTAACTTTGTTAACGGCAAGGCACCCGATGTACTCACCATCCGATCAGGTGGCGTCAAGAAACCCGAGGTAAAGAAGGGTAGGCGTGGGAACAAGAAGAAAGGCAAGGCAGCTGTCACCAGAGCGTCTGGAAGCTCCCAGAAGGGCAAGCCTAAGGCAACCAAGGCACCGCCGCCTGAACAGCGCGAGTGTTTTGAATGCCACAAGATGGGGCACTGGAAAAGAAACTGCCCAGAATATCTTGCCAAGGTGAAGAGCGGAAAAGCCCAGCCGGGTAATTCCTCAGGTATACACATAAGATTATGTTGTATGATGCTTCACTTATTCCTACAAAATATATGTTTGACATACTTTACATTTTGTAGGTGCATGAAGCTGAAAGGAAGCAAGCCAAGACGACACTGAACTATTCTGCAATTTTCGCACCTAAATAAAGTTCGTGTCTCAAGTTTTTCGTTTTAAAACAATTCTTGGTAATTTTGAAACAACTTGTTTTGTTTTGGTTTTCCCTGGCTGTTTTCCAGGATGAACAGATTGCTTTCCTTGGATTTTGATTATGACATGTTTTGACAATGGTTGATTTTCGAAACATACATGATTACCTTTTAATCTACCTTGAATTTGATTCAACCTTTTGTTAGATTAAATTCAAAATCCCATAACAACATACCTTAAAGCCTGGTGCACTTGATTTGATCAAGGCTAGCTTAAATGCGACATGATAACCCTTTGGTTATCATATCCCATCGAAGCCATAATGCCTTAAGCGTATATCGTAATTGTTACGAGACAACGCACGACGCAACAAAAGTTCATAAAGTCCCATGACTTTGAACCATCCGACGTCAAGAATATTAAATCAAATCGAACCGACTGAAGATCGCCTTTTCGATCTACAACCTAATGAACACATCAATCCTCTGCTTCAAGCAGACGTTTGTTCATATAAGTTCGATACACCAGCCAAACTACTACAGGAATAATCACCTGATGATTATAACATTGTAGAATGGTTACACCACTTTTGGTAGAAATTACCATTATATACACATGTGCATACCTGGACACGTCTTGGAAGTCTTAGACTACAATAGTTGTACTCACGTGTGTTTGAATCCGACATGCACTAAGTGTTTTGTACGACGATCCAAAGTTTCATCTTGAAACCAATAAACACAAGACTAATGACTTGCCACCAACAAAGCCCTTGACATTTTGTAACCATAACGCCCCTTCACACATTACTTGCATAACTAACTTCCAATTCCAAGACCAGTATCTTGCGAAGATAGAATTTAGCAATTACATGTCCAAAGTTAGATCTTTAAATATCTAAAGAAAGGTGACCCTGATAAGTCACTGGACTGTGTAAAGCAACACTCGCACCTAAACGAGATGAGCCAGATGGGCAATGTTTCACCAACAATGGATTGTTGCTTAGCGAAACATGTTGACATTCCGATTTGAGTTTGTATGTTTACCTTACCTGAATAAGGGAAACATCCTCTAATATCGGATCCGAGAATCCGATAGAATAAAACATCATCTCGACCATCACGAGACACTTTCAAACAATCATAGACGAATGCATCTTCATGCTATCAAACTCTGAAAAGACTTTGACAATCGTTTTTGAACTTATGAGTAAGTCATAACATCTGGATATTAAGCATTCGAATTCCGTACCTCATATTACGGAGTCGAACTTTTTCGTTCTTGAAAACGAAAATTGATTATCACGTTTCTGCGTAAAAATCAGTATCCAAACGGTTTGAAAGAAAAATGATGATAGGAATGTCAACCTGCCTAAAGCAAGTGGGAGCATCGCCACTGATCCTTACCGGAATAACGATCAAGTGCCGATCTAAAGATCATTTAAATTTACTGGATTAAAATTTTAAATGACGCCTCAATTGATTATAAGTTTCAAGATTAAATTAAGCATTGATCGTAATATGACAGAGCAACCATTAATACGATCAATCTCTTGAAACGATTCGTGTCATACTAAATGTGATCCGAAAATAAATCCAATACTTGAATATTGCATGGGATGTTGCCGTAAAGAGTTACGCCATGACCATAGATGGAAATATCACATCATCACTGCTAAACACTGATGAAAGGAAATATATGTTCATCAACCGAGTACCAATTGTACTCGTTGAACATTGATAGCCACCTTAATTGAATCTGAACTAAGAATGCCGTAAAACATTCAAAGGGTTAATTCGATTCTGAAAACAGTCAGTTAACATGCTCAAGTGATAACACAGTCGTACATGAGGTTACCAAGGGCACTTCATTATCACATGTTCGATTCACTTAAGTAGACTCACTGTTCAAAATGAACACTGAATCTTAAGAAACAACAGATATTGGCAATTCTAAAACGAAACTCGGAAAAGTGATTGCGAATTCAAAATTTTCAATGATCAGGTAAGATCGGTGAAATGACACTATTAGATAGTGCATGAACTCTGCATCACATCGATATTCGATTTTAGTGTTGGATGTCGAACACCATCGTTTGCACCATATCATTCGACCTCCTCTAAGCTGTTAGACGAGATTTTGAATTCTGCATAACGCGTTCGAATTTTATACGTTTTGTTATCCATGAATATTTCATCAATATTCTAAATGTCCGTAGTCGATCAGACATTGCGGGAGCAACGCCTGAAGCAAGACTATTCTGACTCTGGACTCAAGGTGTTGACTTCCAGGCTCACAAGGCCTCATTAGAGAATGACGTCAGGACGTAACTCGCATCAGAGTGTCTTCATGGATCTAATCATAAGACAATTCTGATTGATGGTATACTCAACGGTATCCTTTGACCTGAGATACATGAGCGACCTCCCGTCTGCCTAAGAACGTTCTTTGATTGTAGCTTAACGCTGTCGCGTAACTGCCAGCCATAACGGTTACTTTTGGGAATTGATCTGAAGCTTAGTGGGAGCTGTATGTAGTCAATATGGAATTCTGTACTCTTGCATTAATAATGCAACAGTAAGACATCATGGGCCCTCTCGTTAGTTCCAAGTGTTAAGTGTAAGGCCTTACCCAAACTTACTGTGTGTTTGATTGGACCACTTCGAACAGTAAAACGAGAAATACAATGATCGAACACGAAGAGAATGAATAGATCCATGTCTCTGGTTCGATTGATGTCATATACAGAAAGGATCTGATGACTTTACAAAACCATAAGTCTAAACTATATCACAAGTTTATTGATATGCCTTGGTTGTTCTGACTTGAAGTGTCATGACTGGTTGGGACAGCCACGTGTAGCTAGAGCACCTCTGACTGTATTTTGATTAATAGTCGCGATCAGTCCAAGTGGGAGACTGTTGGATTTAGGTGTCCAGACCCGACTAAATCAAGTACCCGACCCGGTTAAGACCCGTAAGAGTTACACCGGAGGCAACGGGTTTTTAAAGTCCGCTTACTTTTATAACCGGAAAATTCGCAAAAGAATTAATTAATTGTTTATTAAATAGTTTAATGGATAAATAATTAATTACTTATTTAAATTACAATTAATCATTAAGATTAATTTAGCGACAAAAGACGTTAAATATTAATTACGTCTTGTACGATGATTGACGAATTAGTGTTTGACTAATATTCGTTTAGTCTCGGTAATCGGAATATATATTTTAACACGTTTAAAATATTTCGATTATTTAATGGTTCGATCGTGGATTAATTTAATTCGAGGGACTTATCCGGAAATAAATCAGATATATATATATATCTGATTGAGGGAGGCCAAACCCTAATCCTGATTAGAGAAATTTCGGCCCCCCTCCCCTTCTCCCTCTCTCGAAGCCGACGCCAACCACCACCATTGGCCGCCGTCGCTTCTTGTTCTCCGTCGTCTCTACCATTCGATCGTGAGAACCCTAATCCGCTGATCACCTTCTCGACGTGGTTCCACCTTTTGGTATCCGCCACGCGTCGAAGCCGAGAAATCCAAGTCACCGCCGTGTCGCCTCTCCGAGTCCGCCACCGCCGCTGCCAATCGTACGTCGCCGCCGTCCGCCGCTCTGCTAGCCGCTGCCGCCGTCCGCTCCGCCGCCGCCGCAATCGCACCGCCGCCTCCGCCTGTCACCGGGCCGAAGCAGCATGTCGCGACCACCGCCGCCGAACCCCGTCGCTTAGCCGGCCGCCGCCCTCTCCTCGTCGTCGCCGGTTCCACCGCCGACAAACCCTAGCCGCGAACCGCGAAACCCGCGTGTTCCGCTCGTCGTCCGCAAACCCTAGTTCGCGCCCGATCCGACGTACGAGATTTTCTCGGTGCTTGATTCATCGCGTAGTAAATCCGTGTCCGCGAGGAAAGTCAGATTCGTCAGACGAATCACGCCCTGCGAAACCCTAGCGTCACCCGTTGACTTCCGGTGTCTCGAACGTTTGTCTGAATCACCGCTCAGGTATATCTAAACTCGTAATTAGTTTAGATTTAAATTGTTTATTTATTTTATGCATATGTCGCGTTTTGTTTAAACGCATTTTTGGTGTTTGCGCGTTTGGTGATCGTCGAATCCTGTTGTTTTAGGTTTACGCTAATTATCTGGTTTTCGCGTTAGTAAATTAAAACGTTTTCCGCTGCCTATTAAATTAATTGTTAATTTGATTATTCAAATTTAATTTACTATTTATTCGGTAATCGTTTAATAATTATTTATTGTAAATAATTATTTCAAAAAAAAAATTGCTATTACCGAGACCCGAATGCCACTGTCGTAACCCAACACGGGTTTTGTTTCTGACTAACCGGTTGATCTTTCAATGTAATTGGCTTTTCTAACGAGTCTTGATGAATATCGATGATGTTTATTTTGTTTTGCTATAAAAACAATAGAAATTGGCATTGGGTAATTATTTATATAAATGTACTATTTATATATATAATTTCTTATTATTGAAATTTCATGTTATCATTTATAGAATTCTTTAATAATATCGTGGTTGTTTTTTCGTACAAACTCGGGATGTTCGTCAAGGTTTGGCCCTAGTATGCATGATATGATACTACTAATGATGATTAGTAATGATTTAATACAGATAATTAGACGTAATAAGTAGTCAAAGTAATGGGTTTGACCTTGGAATTTGAGGGTTGTCACAGTTTCTATGTGTATCCAAACCAGATCTTTGTGTGTGTTCATAATACAACAAAGCTTATTTACCTTTTGTGTCAAAATGTTTTCATCTCGTATTCACTTAGATCAGTAGACGATCCATCGCTCCTTACGTTTACATGTCTTCCATCCATGCCATAATGCCAAGCATGATCCCAAATTAGGACAACATAAGCATGACCCCAAATTAGGACAACATAAGCATGACCCCAAATTAGGACAACATAATACATGTTCCACTCCGGGTAAGGCGAGTGGGGCTAGAGCGACTAGCTCGGGCAGGGTTTCTCAAGCCCAGCAGATCTACTTCATATTTCTTCGTTATCATCCGATATTAATGGTACACAATTAGTGGAAGGACTCACTTGGCATGTTTTCATCTATGGTTTACAAAATAGTATATAAAATGAAAGTTCGAGTTTATCAAAAGTAACCGTTACCACGTGTCTTCTCCCACAAAAGCAACACAAGATAAAATTGGGGCCGTAAACTAACCTCGGGTGCGTAAAAATAACCAAACAGTCAAAGCTGACGAAAAGGCAGTGAATCCTCTTAGACTTCACCTAAGACACATAACAGAGTAAGTGTTTGACCTTGTTGACCAACTATCCCAATATACGCGGACAATTTACAAGTTGACTCGATATCACATTGGTGATTAATTTAGGTTTTCAAATATTTATACTAACACGTTTATATATCATATAACATGTCACATTATAGTAAATATTCACGCATCACAATTAATTATAAATTATCCTGCGTATACGATGTAAGATCGACGGGGGGATCTTACATAATCTTGTCATTCACATTGAGGTAGGAGACTTAGGAATTGTACACGCGTACAACCTATAATTAATCTGACCTAAGGCACATAAACAAGTAACCAAGTAATTATGGTTTCATACGCATGCCTCACATAAATAAATAATTTCCAGTAAATATATATTTATGGCATATAAGCAAAGTTCAAGGTAAAATCATGTTTTCATTACTCATCAAGCATAAGGAACTTATGTCTAACATATTTCAAGTCATATCAAGTGTTTGCTAACACATGCATGCACCCTACGTAACCCTACGACCATGTTTCGTACAATAAAATCTTACATTTATTTAAATATATTATTTTTTATGCAATCAATCATCAAGATACAAACTTTATCGTCCATCATGCATTCATTATCATATATCATGCAACTGTATCATAGAGCGAACATCAAGTAACCACCTTTATTCTAGATCTATCATGCATGAACATCAAAGTCGGATTTTCATCGAAGATCTTACGTAAATTTTGCAACTTTATCGCATATTAACCCTAGATCTATCATTTACATGCATCCATAACATGAAATACATGTAATAATTGAATATTTATCCACATGCATACATACAAACCCTAGATCTAAGCATGGATTATCATAATCACCATAAAACGCACATTTTTATCACAAAGATACAAACTTTATCCTAACAAACTCTAGATCTATGCATGCAAGCTTCATGTCATCATTATTCTATCATAGATCTAACATAAAGTTGGAAGCTTGATGATTTTTAAACAAGGAAAACAATGGAAATAAGCATACCAATAGATTAGGATGAACATAATGATGATAATGTGTTGATACATAATTTGTGCGTCATGTGAAGTATCTGAACGAGACGATGTGAAGATCAAGACAAGTTCAAGCTGCCAGTCGAACCTGGTCTGAACCTGAGGTTCGGCCAACCTAGTATAAATAGGAAGCTTGTCATTGTATTTGATAACTGTGACAGAGAACTAAGAGAGACCAGATCTTAACTATGTGTTTTTTAGAGTGTTTATCTGTTTGAGCTGATTAGAGAGTTTGTAATTGAGTCTTTTGTAGATTTCAGTAAAATAAACTTTTATTTACATCTTGTTCTCTCGTATACGATCAGGCAAACCTCTAGTAAGATCCGTATTACGTTTTTTCAATTGGTATCAGAGCAAATCCAGGTTACTCTATTGCGTTTGCTTTGATCGTTGTCGTTTTCTTGATAAAATCGGGTGTTTTTCTATCAAAAATGTGTAAATCTTTGAACTTTTCATGTGCAATTCATTTCTGAAACATTTATGTTGTCAAAATCACGTTGACTACTGAAAATCTCATTCAAATCAGATTAGAATCGTGGTTTTTGACCAAAAACTTCAGTTCAGTCGAGTTCGTGAGTCTGCCAAATAATTATCATCCGAACCTCAAGTTCGTCCAAATAACCGCTCCGAACCTTAAGTTCGTGTGAAGTTCGGATAAAGTTCAGACAGAGTTCGGGTAGAGTTCGGAAGCCATTCGGACAAAGTTCGGATAGAGTTTGGTTAAGGTTCGGCAAGTCTACAGTTTGGACCAAGTTCGGATAGGGTTCGGATCAAGTTCGGACAAGGTTGGGTTTTTTGGGTTGTTTCACGAAAACTGGCGTAACTTGAGAACCGTTAAGAGTTGCGGAACCCAATACCAGCCAAAACGACCGTCTCAGAGAGATCTATACTTTTACTCGCCTAACAGCCAGTACCCTCCGTTTTGGTACCCAAAATCCTCTTCTAAGACCTTCATTTTCAAGTTCGAAGTTTTGATTTCCAATTTCATAATTTCCAAAATGTTTGACATTGATGTATTCATTGAGCGTCATCGTCAGAATGTGCCAAAGCTGATAAATGTTGGTGATTATCATGGTTGGGCAACAAATTTTAGAGCTTATGTTGTTGATTTGGATAAAAATTTGTGGTTATCGGTTAGTGTTACGAATGAATTTAAGTATCCAACTTATGGTGGTGATTTTAAAGAGATGAGAGCTTTTTCAAGTGAAGAAAGGAAATCGTATTATCAAAATGAAAAAAAATGTTGCACTTCTTCTGTTATCTTTGCCTATAACTCTTAAAAGTCAAGTCATAAATTGTCGAAACGCAAAGAAGATATGGGATTTTGTAAAGACACAGTGTGAGGAACATATGTCTAAAATTTATCATAAAACAATTGATCAAGATTTGAAGTTTAAATGTAAAATTTAAGAGTTAGAGAATAAGGTGGGAAAGTTGACTGAAGATAATATTTTTCTGACAAAAGAAGTGGAGAAATGGAAAAATAAAGTTTGTGATGGTTTAGCTGCCGAAATTCAAAGGGATGTGTCTACATCATGTGCAAATTGTTTGGAATTTGCTAGTATAAAGGAAGAATGGTTGAAAGAGAAGAATATGTTGGTTGAAGAATGCAATAAAGCTAATGCTAAGGGAAAGGAAGCTATTGAAGATTTTGATGTGTTTATTTGCGAAGTGTTATCCTCTTCAACAAAAATATGAAAATATTAATAAAATTGATGTCAAAGCTGCTAATAGAATAAATTATCTTCAGGGGGAACTCACAAAGTTGCGAGATACAAATGGAGAGATTCAAATGCAAAATAACATCTTGAAATAAGATGTTGTCTATTATAAGAAACAGGTAGAGAAAGTTACTGCCGAAGTTCTGGAAGAGTGTCACTTAAGAGAATGTCATAAAAGTGAATATAACAGATTGTCGGACAAGTACATTGCTTCGCATAAAGAGGTGATGGAAGATAATAAGGAAATAGCTGAACAAAAGATAGAGATTTTTTATTTGCAAAGGAAATTGAAAATTGTACCAATTCACCAACTTTCCTGAATTATTTGTATAAGTTGGAGAAGAGTCAGGAGAATGGTAAATATGCAAGTCTTCATCAAGTTCCTGCTCCCGTGGATATTAAAATGTATGTTCTAGCTATACCATCTGGTATTGAACAGCATGATTATTCAAAATTTGCTGATACCAGTTCAGGAAAGAAAACAAAGTCCAAATCCAAGAAGAATAAAAAGGAGGTTGATTATTGCAAAGGATTGAAGTTTGATTCAAAATCTACATTTCTTGAAAAAGTGTTTAATGGAAATCTAGGGAAAGTGAAAGTGCCAAAGTTTTCTGAGATTGTGATAGATGATTCGTTGATATCCGGGAAGAATGGTCTGAAAGGAATCAAATTTGAATTTACAAAGCTTGCCAAACAAGGTCATGAGATACCGATTTATGTTCAAGATAAGTTCAAACAAAAGAATGGTGGTTTGGGATATTAAGAGAAAGAGGTTCCAATTCATGATTCCAACAAAAAGGAATTCAAAGCTAAGTAGAAAAAGAAACAGAAGGTGTTTTCAGATAAGAAGTCTCAGTCTTGGAAGAAGAAAGACTCTTCACCATCTGCCGATGAAAAGATTTCTTTTGAAAAGTCTTCTTGTATATCTGATGCTACACCACAAGGCGGTAACAATTCAGATTCATTTCATTCAGCTAAATCGAACAGGTTTTATCATAAAGATAATTTCTTTTGTTATGGAGATGATTCTGGTTTTTATGATTCTCCAAAATGTTTTCCAAAATTTCAAAAACCAAAGAAATATAAACCTGTGTTTTCAAAAGTTCATGATGAATGTTTGACTGATCAGTTTGGAAAACCAATTTCAATTAACCAACTGGTAGTCGACGTTGTTATGTTTGTCGTCAGAAGGGTCATTATGCAAATAATTGTCCTACGAAAACTAACAATTCATCATCAAAGGGATGTGTCTACATCATGTGCAAATTGTTTGGAATTTGCTAGTATAAAGGAAGAATGGTTGAAAGAGAAGAATATGTTGGTTGAAGAATGCAATAAAGCTAATGCTAAGGGAAAGGAAGCTATTGAAGATTTTGATGTGTTTATTTGCGAAGTGTTATCCTCTTCAACAAAAATATGAAAATATTAATAAAATTGATGTCAAAGCTGCTAATAGAATAAATTATCTTCAGGGGGAACTCACAAAGTTGCGAGATACAAATGGAGAGATTCAAATGCAAAATAACATCTTGAAATAAGATGTTGTCTATTATAAGAAACAGGTAGAGAAAGTTACTGCCGAAGTTCTGGAAGAGTGTCACTTAAGAGAATGTCATAAAAGTGAATATAACAGATTGTCGGATAAGTACATTGCTTCGTATAAAGAGGTGATGGAAGATAATAAGGAAATAGCTGAACAAAAGATAGAGATTTTTTATTTGCAAAGGAAATTGAAAATTGTACCAATTCACCAACTTTCCTGAATTATTTGTATAAGTTGGAGAAGAGTCAGGAGAATGATAAATATGCAAGTCTTCATCAAGTTCCTGCTCCCGTGGATATTAAAATGTATGTTCTAGCTATACCATCTGGTATTGAACAGCATGATTATTCAAAATTTGCTGATACCAGTTCAGGAAAGAAAACAAAGTCCAAATCCAAGAAGAATAAAAAGGAGGTTGATTATTGCAAAGGATTGAAGTTTGATTCAAAATCTACATTTCTTGAAAAAGTGTTTAATGGAAATCTAGGGAAAGTGAAAGTGCCAAAGTTTTCTGAGATTGTGATAGATGATTCGTTGATATCCGGGAAGAATGGTCTGAAAGGAATCAAATTTGAATTTACAAAGCTTGCCAAACAAGGTCATGAGATACCGATTTATGTTCAAGATAAGTTCAAACAAAAGAATGGTGGTTTGGGATATTAAGAGAAAGAGGTTCCAATTCATGATTCCAACAAAAAGGAATTCAAAGCTAAGTAGAAAAAGAAACAGAAGGTGTTTTCAGATAAGAAGTCTCAGTCTTGGAAGAAGAAAGACTCTTCACCATCTGCCGATGAAAAGATTTCTTTTGAAAAGTCTTCTTGTATATCTGATGCTACACCACAAGGCGGTAACAATTCAGATTCATTTCATTCAGCTAAATCGAACAGGTTTTATCATAAAGATAATTTCTTTTGTTATGGAGATGATTCTGGTTTTTATGATTCTCCAAAATGTTTTCCAAAATTTCAAAAACCAAAGAAATATAAACCTGTGTTTTCAAAAGTTCATGATGAATGTTTGACTGATCAGTTTGGAAAACCAATTTCAATTAACCAACTGGTAGTCGACGTTGTTATGTTTGTCGTCAGAAGGGTCATTATGCAAATAATTGTCCTACGAAAACTAACAATTCATCATCAAATGCCAAACATACAAAGTATGTTGATTTTGATGGCATCATTTTTAGTGAACCAATGCCCGACACTAAATTTTCATGGAAAAAGAAACTTACTTTGAAAAAATTGGGTAGTAGCTTTGATTGTCACACATCAGTTGATAATGGTTCACTAGAAATCATAAAACCAAAACAGGAATGGAGACCAAAAGTTGTCTTTACGGCCAACAGTGATCTTGTTGAAGACACTAGACAACCTACCATCGTTGTGGATGAGGGTCGTGGTTTTAAGAACTTACTGTTTTCCAGTGTTTGCAGGTATTTCAAGAAGACCTGTTAGTAATCGAGAGATTGCTGTCAGTGGAATACTTGTGTTTTAAGTTAAAATGCATCATTCTTATCTTTGAAAAACTAACTTTCAGAAATTTCGTTTTCAAAAATGTCTCAAGTGTTGATCGATCATTTTCATTTTTGTTTTTCATTTTATTTCGTTCATATTTTTAGGGGGAGAAAATTTGAAAATTCAAAAAACAAAGTTTGTTTGAATTTTAGGGGGAGAAATTGGAAAATATAAAAAAAATGAAAATTTGAGAAATTGATCCGACAAAAGCGAGAAATGATAGTACATCAGCATATACGTTTATCTGCCATGGATAGATTAAGTCTAAAGGCTGTAGGTACTTGCATAATCTGTGAATGTGCATGACTAATCTGATATCTGCAAGTAAGATATAAACATCAAGCTTGCCTGATGATCTTTGGTTATTTGCTTCTTGATAAATGTTACGTGATGATTCTGAAACAAATAGTATAAGAGATATCCTAATGAATGCATGTTTTCATTTTAAAGATTTAAACTTGTTTAATTTTCTTTATTTTGTCAGACGATCGGACTTTCTCTGCGTATCGAAAGATCGACCTGATCGTTGTTCGTTTGACATTCTGCTTTCTTTTCTTTGGTGTTTCGTATAATTCATCGGACTTTATCTGCGTATACGGAAGTATCGACCTGATCGTTGTTGAATTATACAACTTCAACTTGTTTTGCTTTCTTATTTTCTCAAATACTTGGGCTTTCTCTGCGTGTCCATAAGACTGACCTGATTGCTAGGTATTTGGGGTTCTGCTATATTTTTGCATGACTCATCAAGGATGATTAAATCTCTAAGAAAATTTGCTTCTATATGATAAACATGATGATTTGCCCGTTTTTCTGATAGAGTGGAGGCTGAGTTATCAGTGCATGATAATATTACCTTAATCATATCTGAAAACGATAAAAAATGATTGGTGCATGCTGAAATAATCATAAATGTTGTATTTACGATTATCTTGGCTTGCATGCTGATTAAGACCGAAATTGAAATGTGCTAGATGCGTTATGTCTGATATGATCTTGTGTTGTGATCTTTCTCGCAAAATACCAAAAATAGTGTTTGTTTCTGTATTGTATTTTTCTTTCATTTCAGTAAATATAAAAAAAAGATTTTTGGTGTGTTTTAGCATAAACTTGATAAAAGCCAAAAAGATTTTACTTATTTGTTTTCGATTGATCGACACAATATACGAAAAACATTTCCAATTCATATATCTTGGATTCTCGAAGAGAAGTTTTGTGCCAAGAATAATTTATGTTGGCCAGGTACTCATAGAAAAGAGTTAATCACAACTTCAAGTCTTCTAAAGTTGTTGATAAGGATGAAAGAAACTGTGCATCGTCAAGTATTCAAGATCAAGCTACCATCAAGTTGAGGGGGAGTTTGTTCGAAGAATCTGTTTTAATTGGTGAACAGATACTGACATGACGAGGGGGAGTTTGTTGATACATAATCTGTGCGTCATGTGAAGTATCTAAACGAAACGATGTGTAGATCAAAACAAGTTCAAGCTGCCAGCCGAACCTGAGGTTCGGATCAGGCGAACCTCAAGTTCTCCTGAGGTTCGGCCAGCCTAGCATAAATAGGAAGCTTGTCTTTGTATTTGATAACTGTGAGAGATAACTAAGAGAGACCAGATCTTAACTGTGTGTTTTTTAGAGTGTTTCTCTGTTTGAGCTGATTAGAGAGTTTGTAATTTAGTCTTTTGTAGATTTCAATAAAACAAACTTTTATTTACATCTTGTTCTCTCGTATATGATCAAGCAAACCTCTAGTAAGATCCGTCTTACGGTTTTTCATAATGAGCCTAGATCTTCACCAAATGGAGCTGAATCTTCAATATGATGAAGGGAGATGATTGCACAAGCGTTTGGGGGGGGGGGGGGTTAGTAGAGTTTAGGAGGTGCACATAAGGAAGAAAACAACTTACAACGTTTAAATAGCTGAAAATTAGGGTGTTGCTAGAAAATGGGTTCGTAGCGTATCGCCAAAAACAACCCTTGGGTTTTTGGCAATACACCACCAACCTAGCTAGTCTTTTTGTTTTGACTTTTGTTGGCGTTTCATGTTTTTCGATGTTTTGGTCATGGTTTTCAATGATTTGACTTTTTCTTATTTACCATCATATTCTTCACACTGAATCCAATAATATCAAGTATAAGCATGTCATATATCATAATACGATCACACAATTAAATTCACGCAACAGTTTCGCACGTAAGTTGCAACACGCATGGGTATTTAGTTAATCACCGGTGTTCCGAGACTCAACCTTGTGTGTGATGTTTGTGATGTGTTTTAAGGCTACTAGACTCATCTAGTACCTTAATTAACATGCTACGCCTATATACGTGATTCCCGGTTTATCGATTTTATCGGTTTTCGATGTTCGGGTCTCACCTGACGGGTCAGATTATCACAGTGAGACCGGCCCCCTGCTGAGAGGCTCCAGGTAGGGCTGGTGGTGATGATCAGATAATGGGATCAGAATCATGCACAAGATTTGTTTCCGAATTAGAGAGTGAAAGTGATAAAGAAGAATCTGACATGCTTTCCAAAAAGTAAATGGAGATAAACGTTCTAAGGTTTTAAGAAACCGGATGGCGCTAATGAAGAAATATCTTATTATATTGCTTTAATTAAAAAAATCATTATGTAAAAAAATAGAAATATTTATACTATATTATAATACAATACAAATGATAAGCACAAACTTCTATATCTAAAATATTAAGTTTTTAATGAGTATAATGATCTTTTAAGTAGGAAATTAAAAGAAAAATGATAAAAACTAAAACTTAAATAACCTGCTTAATGATAATTAAATTTAATGATTTATATATGTAAATTAAAAATAATTCAAATACAAAATTATCTTTCATGTATAGAGACAAATATCACATTATAAGTTGTCATCCCATCAACCTCATGTAGGTTTCTTACTACTATAATTATTACATGATTAGTTTCTATATAACCTAGAATTTCATATATATAAATGCTTAACAAATAAACAAAACAAAGAATTTTTTTTAACAGCGTTTGGAACTATCCTCAAATCTCTAATACCCAAGGTTGCCTTTGTGAGACGGGATTGCAAGTTTGCAACCGTCCATGATAGATTTAACAATCCAGGCTTGACGCTCCCAAGAACACCATTAAGGAGGAAACTCACAACTTGAGAAAAACCCCCCTTGATTCAGGTTTAAATTTGAGACCTCAAGGTCACCAAGCTCTAATAACCATCATCCCTATACAATTGGACCAAATGCCCTTTGGTTAAAAAAACAAAAATTAAAGAGTTATTCTGCACTTGCTCGGCCTGGCTTGTTGGGGAATCAAGGGAATCTTGTTCTGTTGTAAAAAAAATATATATATTCTGTTGTAAGTGTTAAATGAATCCCACCATCTGAAACTAGACACTTTTAATCAAGAAAACCTACTAAAAACATAACTCTTTATTCAACATAAACAAAAGACACCATTAACAACTACATCATAAGCTTGGTTTCAGGAGAACAAACAATATAATTGATACAAACAGATCTGCGATGGTAGATTACTTGGTGTAAAGAACATCTTCCCATGGGTGACGGTATAGCGGCTGCTTCAATCTCTTCTGGTCAAACGTATGTCTGCGAATTTCAAACCATCAGCATTCATGCTTCATGAATTCAACATGTGTTTTCAATCGTTGAATTTGAAATAACCGGACTTACCCGATTAGACCTATGGAACGCGCCAAAACAAAGAGCCCGTTAAGGTAACCAATGGCAACAATCTCATCAACTTCTTGTTTGGTGAACATCCCACTACCAGCAAGAAGATCCAAGAAAAGGGTACCAATGGCACCATCAACATTCATCACTAAGTTGTTCGCCTTTGAGAGAGTGTAGGTTTCTACTTCAACCGCATATTCCATGTACTTTGTTGATGGGAAATTTGTGCGTGCAAATAGCTGTAATAGCTCTACTCTCTTGTCTCGGTTATCCCCTCTCTTAATCCTTTTTCACAAAAATCACACGATCAAAGAAACCTGAAATTCAAATGCTCCAATAGTAATGATTTTGTTTAGTTATACGTACCTGTGACCTATTCCAGGCACACGAATACCCTTCTTTTTCATACTTTCAACAAATTCATATGGTGAAAGCTTCTGTGTATACAAAAACAACAGTTTTTAGATCATAACGGTTAATTCAGATATCACCACATGAACAACTCACCCTATCATAGGCGTCCTTGAAGTACCGAGCAGCATCATCAATGGCACCACCGAAACGTGGACCAATTGTTAGCAAACCTGTTATTGAGAAAGAAAAAAAAAATTGAGTTACTAGGTGTGGAATAACAATCGTTAAAAGAAGTTACAGTTCAAGTACCAGAAACAAGGCTCGAAACTAGATCTTTTCCTGCCCTTGCGGTCACGATTGTGTTGTGAGCACCGGATACACACGGCCCGTGATCCGCACATAACATGATGCAAATCTGGTGAATAAATAGTAAAGTTCCAGCTGAGAAATGCTGAGTTACTGATGTCATCATAGTTTTCTAATATAGGTTTTGATAACAAACCTCGATGAATTGTGTGCAGTATCGGGGAAGACTACGTTTGAACCATAAAAGTGAAATAACATCACCGACACCCATTCCCTTTTCAACAATGGAAGACATTGGTACACCGGCATAGCATGGCTCTTCACCTGAAATTGAGATTAAGAATTAAATATCCAACATAGTGGGTTGAATTCTGTGATAAAATATCATCCATTAAAAATAGTGTTTTACCTCTGTCATCAGATATGGTCGAAATAATATGAGTTGGTGCTCGCACTTTCCCACTCTTAATGGCGGTGTTGAGATCCTCCGGGATTTGTGGAGGTGTGATCTCCTTAATGGCACTGATCTTGCCCTCCTCGGCCTGAGAGGTATAACCATTTGACTCGTTAAAAAAACGGTATAACCCAAATGGCCAAATTGACCCGTCCGTTTAATAATAAATGTTTAAAGACATACCAACTTCTGGAATGTTTCCTTGATTGAAGTCTCAAATGCTTCATATGATGTGGGGACAATGGCCCCAGCATCCATAAGTGCTTGGTTTTTAGCTTGTGCAGACTCCATTTCACCTCCACTCTTGGCCCCCTAAAACATTAATAAAAGAATGTGTTAGAGAGAAACTAATACATCATACCGACCAAGGAAGAAAAGGGGGTTATCACTCACCGCATGACCGAACTGAACTTCGGACTTGAAGAGCCGCGCACAAGTTCCACTGACCCAAGCACATACTGGTTTGTTAATCTTTCCAGATTTAAGGGCTTCAACTAAGGAGTACTCATCCCGGCCTCCGAGTTCACCAAGCACAACAATCATTTTCACCTAAAGTAAACCAAAATACCCGTATTTAACTGTTATGCTTATTATTAAAGAGGGTATAATAGTGATCTGCAACATCTCCAGTTGATTCACAAGGTACCTGAGGAATGTTGTTGAACCGCAAAACGTGATCAGAAAGAGTAGAACCAGGAAAAACATCTCCTCCAATAGCAATACCTATAAATCCATATTTGGCACCAAAATATTCTCCTATAAATTGCATGAAACTGAAACTTGATGTATATATTATAAATCAATCATACCCTTCAATAGTGAGAAAAAAAAATGAGATTTTTGCCAGACCAGAAGCAATTAAATTCAAAAACTAAAAGGAATGTTACGATATTATATTCTTCAGAAAATAATAATTAGGGCTTTCATAACCACAACCTTATTCAGTAGACAACGTATGTTTGCATCCTCTAAATAAAAGTAATTCAAAAAGTTTTCATGTTTAGATACCTTCATAAATTCCATCTGTCACACGGGCAATCGTATTGTACAACTCATTTGACATGCCACCCTGCAGTTTAACCAAGGATAACGTCATTTTCCATGATAGCTTTAAAGATTAAACAGCGATTTTGACAAGTTCAAGTAATGTAATTTCATCGAAGGGAGATCATGAATGGGTACATACAGATTTGGAGACAAATCCAACAGATCCAGGCCTGTAAAGTTTGCATTGTATGATGTTATCAATAGTTCCTGCAGTGTCACCAATTTTGAAAGCTCCAGCTTGGACACCACCAACAGTTGCAGGGCCTATAACAACCTGCACGGACATCCGTTCAGATATTAGATACAATGTTAAATTGCATGTTTCATGTGAGTTGAACTTCATTCTAATTCCAGCTCTGATGGTGGTGGTATATTCAGGATGGGGATGCAAATAGTGATATTTATTCTTCATTTTTTACACAACGTAACAAAACGCATATTTATTTTATACGGTACACACAAGCTCCAACTTAAATTAGATGTGGCCATTTCAACCCCTTTATATAAAAACAGGTCAGTTTGGTTTGTATTAATTAGTAACCAGTCAAACGTGTAAAGTATATAAAAATGAGATGGAGCATAATAATGAATCAAACGATTAAATGGGTTAAACAGATCAAAGGCCTCCCTAGCATGTATTCAAATGTTATAAGAAAACGTACATTACTACTATAAAAATGACTTTTGAAACCATATTTAATGCATCAACTATTTACAAAATACTGAAGAAATTAACAAAAGACCTTCGGTGGTCAGCTCAACCACTTGCAGTCTATTTTGACCAGCACGTTAAATTCACCCGCCATGAACCAAACCCATTTTGACTTGTTAGCGAACATTTCATCAACACTAATCTTAGGCGGTGGGTCCAATTTACTTGATGCTATGGGAGAATGAGATCGTACCCAGGATCACATACAAAAATTTTAATGGGTCAAAACCATACTTGATTTGGAGGGGAAATTAGTACACAATGTGTGTAAATGAAATAGAATCCAAATTTTTGCACCTTGTTGTTTGCTCTTGCATAAGCGATCAATTCCTTGGTGTCAGATTCAGGAACACCCTCAGCAATAATAGCCACAACTCTGATTGTGGGCTGTTTGAGAGCAAGATTGGATGAAGCAGCTGCACTGTAAAAATTCCAAATATTTGCCAATTAAAATAGCAAAATGCACGTAGTTTAGTAAAAATGTCAAAAATACCCTTTAGTGAAGACCAAACAAGGAAACTTCACGGACACAAATCGATTTGAGTAATTTTTTGAAATAACGGCAGTGAGTAAAAGCATAACTGTCTCTTGAAATCTTTCCATATAAGGAAGCTGATATTCAAGAATTCTATAGAACTGACCTTCTGTATGATGCAAAATTAATAAAAACATCAGCTGTAGGATGTGCTGCACAGGCGGCTTCAACACTACAAAACCAAATTCGGATCACTTAACAGCAAGAAACTACTTGTTGGCCATAAAAAATGAAAATCAAAATACACATCCTGAATCATACTCTACTTTGATTGTCATCGTAAGACCTAAAAGATATACATGAAATTATATACAAAACATACCTAGAATGAACTGGAATGGCAATCTCTTCTTGCCCAAAAAATAGTTTCTGAAATCCCTCGGCACCAGGGTTAATGATTCCAGCAACTGAAGGTGTTTCCCTCCCTAATAAAACATCACATAAAAACCGGTCACAAGTATAACAGATACAGTCATAAAACCAACTGAAAGATTTAATGTGAATTGGCTATAAAGGGTAATTTCACATACCACAAAGGAAGTCAAAATCGAGCATCCTCTGAATTGGTAGTTGCTTATAGTTATAGAACAATGCTTGTGTTGTGCGGGAAAAAAGTTGCCCCGTTGCCATTGGTGCTCGCTCCAAAATACCTGTAATTAAGTCAAAAAAAAAATGAAATTCTTCTTGTAAACAGATGATTAGATGTAGTTTGTAATGACATAACATCAAAACACTTGCTTCATAGGATGCAACTTTTATTAGAGAGAATTATCATATTTTTCAATACTGACAAATCAAGGGAATCTAATGACCTTAAAATAAATCATAAACCTTTGGTAAGCTGAGAACAGCCAAAAAGGAGAATATTTTGAATTTTTATGTGACATCTACCATGGAACTACACAATTTTAAACCATACATACTTGTAGGAAACAAATAAGATCAAGGAATGGTTGTGTGATTTAAAGTCAACCATATGAAGATTTGTGAACAGTATCATCAACTTATGGATCATCATGATACAGAAAACTTCTAATAGAACAGAGATATATGAGCATGTTTAAGGGTAAACATTCAATGTACAAGCTGTAAAGCAGAAGGTATAATTACAAGTGGGCCCCACTAGGTTGTGGAATGTGTTAACATTCTTCCGACTTAACCCCCTTAATTAGTTGTGTTTCTAGTGGATCCAAACTCACCAAATCAGATCATCATAAACCCAAAGTCTGATTCAGTTTCAAAGCAAAATGATCCTGATCTTAAGTTTTGAAAACATCCCATTTTAATCATAAATCAGAAACCCCTACCAAATCTACTGTAAAAACCAGATCTGTAGATCAAACTGAAGTAAAAAAAAAAAAAAAAAAAAAAAACCCAAAACCCTCAAATTGCACTCTGAAACTAACAAATCAACCTCACATTGGACTGAATCTCGTGTAATCTTACAGAAGTTGAATCGGAAGGATGCAAATTACAACAAGTAAGAGATCTTTCTATCAAGTGAGTACGGTGGTTTACCTTGGTATGTAAGAATTTGTTGAAAAACGTCAAATGTGTGATTTGGTTTTTGAGAGGAGCATGAGATGTGAAGGAGAAAACTAATGGGCGTGCTATATATAGGAGGAAATCAGATATGAAGTTCGTGATTTGGGGTGAATATTTAATCGTATTTACATACATATTCTTCTGTATGTATAGGTATGAGATTTAAACGAAGAGAGAGAGAGTGCTGGTTGTTGGTTTGGTGGGTAGAGGGTCCAAAATGACAGGTGGAGAATTAAGGTCTGGATATAGCGTTCACAATTTATTTCTAGTTGGGTATATGTTAGGGTGGGCAGTAGTACTTTTAGGTAGTTCTTTTTTTCAATCAAAAAATGCCACATGGTGAGAATATGGTTAGATGAAAACAATATGGTTAGATGAAAACCAACTTTAGGATAGTTTTTAAGGAGGTATGATATTCTTTAGGTTAGTTTTTAAGGAGGTATAATATTCTTAGGGTAGTTCAAATAAAAACCTTTAAATTCTCTCTCTTCTCTCTCGGTTACTTTCAATTTCTACTACTCGGGTATAGTAGTTTTTTACTACCCAAAGAAGCTAGCTGAAATTGAAAGGGTTATGTGACAACTGTTAAATTCTCGGGTTAACATAGTTAACATTGCTGTTAGTTTCGTTAGCAAACCCCGTGAACCGTTATTTGACGTTTATATAATGCTATATATAAATAATTGCAATGTGAATTAATTGTATTAATTAATTACATGACATTGTGTGTTATTTGAAAACTTAGTAATATTTCTAGACTTAGTTACCTAACAAGTTTTGGGTTTAAGTCCCATTTATTACATGACTTGGGTTAATTGCGCATAAAGAGAAAATTAGAGGGACTAAAGGTGTAAATTGTTATAAAACATATCAGCCATCCCCATCCATCTGCTCATTTTCACGACCTTTCTCCCTCTCCTCCTTCTACCTACGGCCAACGCACACACAAACACACTTCCTATCGTTTTCTTAGTATCCGCCAAGAATTTGGATTTGTAAGCTCATTCAAGCTTCATGAAGGCAAGAGAAGCTCTAATTTCATCTCACCATCATTTGTTCATCATCTTCTTGTAGGAATATGTAGGATCGAGAAGCAGATCGCACACGATATCAGTCACACGAGAGGTTGCGGAATAACGTCTCGTTAATGATTCAAGGAAGAGATAATCAATATGAAACGTAAATAACAATAAAACACTTACTTGTCAATGATTAAAAGCTACAGAAATCGTATTAGAACCACCAAACAAACAAAACTGGGTTGAGGAAACCGGAAACAACAACCTAAACAAGTAGGTGATGATTTGCTTATATAGAGTTCGCAATCATCACCTCCTCAACCCTAAATTCGCCCAGGCCCCCTGCTGGCCCACTAAACGTTTTACAATTTACCCCAAAAACCTCTAATTAAGCCCAAAAATACTTACAAGTGAAAGACCAATTGACTGTTAACAAAAACTAATGCGTAAGCCTCTAAAATAATCCTTTACAATTGTAGGATCGAGAACCAGATCGCACACGATATCAGTCACACGAGAGGTTGCGGAATAACGTCTCGTTGATGATTCAAGGAAGAGATAATCAATATGAAACGTAAATAACGATAAAACACTTACTTGTCAATGATTAAAAGTTGCAGAAATCGTATTAGAACCACCAAACAAACAAAACTGGGTTGAGGAAACCGAAAACAACAACCTAAACAAGTAGGTGATGATTTGCTTATATAGAGTTCGCAATCATCACCTCCTCAACCCTAAATTCACCCAGGCCCCCTGCTGGCCCACTAAACCTTTTACAATTTACCCCAAAAACCTCTAATTAAGCCCAAAAATACTTACAAGTGAAAGACCAATTGACTATTAACAAAAACTAATGCGTAAGCCTCTAAAATAATCCTTTACAATCTTCCCTTAGGCTTACGACATTAGTGCTTCATGGCAAGCTGAAATCGAAAGTATGCTTCTCTTCAGACTCCCACCATTTATTCTGCACGATTGCCATTGCGGCCAAAGAAAAGGCTTTTATCTGGTCATCATCTTCCTCATTATCAGTGATTCGAGAAATAGGAGTAGCAGCAAGGATATTGATGTCTTCCTCACCAAATCTGATTAAATCCATCGTATCATAGAATCTGTAGTCAAAGCCTTCACACACAACTACAACTTCACCAGTAGTTGGATCAAAATACCATGACTTAAAAAACTTCACCAAGGTTTCATCTGGAATACTATCAAGCAATGGAACTACCTTAGCTTTTACAGTGGGTGGCCAAACGATTTCCTTTTTTTCTCCAGTCACGAGATCCTTTTTGGTAATGACCTTATCTTTAGCAACTTTAAAAATCCCTGAATCCATTATTTGAAGCCTTTCTCAGAACATCGCCAACATAATTACCATCAGAACTTCCTGACCAGTTGATAAATGGAGCATCCAACAGGGCATTCAAATCTATCATAATCCAAGAGTGAAATTGATTAATGTCTGTATAGTATTCCACGTGACTGTACCCCTTACGCAGAACTACGAATAATTTCTTGAGATTATCATAATGTCAAGCGCGAATGCCGTTTCTTATTCCTTTCCTATCATACACACCTTTACCCAATTTCAGTGCATACTGAGGTGGTGAGTTTGCAATTCCCTAAACCAATTCATTGTATCAGCTGGACGTGGGGCAATCATGGTTGCACTCTTATGACTTGCCACCTCAGCCTTTCTCATTTCTTCTATAAGCTGATCATTCTCAAACAATTCATTAAAGTTTACATCTTCGAGCATAGTAAATTCACCAACATCATCTGGAAGGCTTGGAAAATCCTTCTCAAAATCAAACTCAAAATTGGGAGTGGAAGATCCAGCTGTCGACTAGAAATCACGAATCATCCTTTTACACACAGTTGGTGTGGCTCTCAGTGCAGAATAAGACAACTTTTATTGAGTCCAGCAATTAGCTAACCAAACAAGTCTCGATAGTCCGATGGTGGTGGTATCATGTATGCCACAATGTTGCGATCTAGTACAAATTCCAAGTCACTGCACAAACGAAACATCAGCAAAAAAAACATTTTAAAACACATAATTCATTAACTCAATCAACAGGTGAGCACACAAACGAGTCAAACCCAGAAACTGTTCAAAAGCTATAGTTTTTGGTCAGACAACTAATGCTTTTCGGACAGAATAGAGTTTTAGGACAGCAATATTGAGTTTTCGGATGAATCCGGACCGGAAACTCTACCCTCGAGACGAAAACTCATTCGAAACCTCTCGTTCGAAAACATGTTCGAAAACATGTTCGAAAACACGTTCGAAAACACATCCGAAAACACGTCCGAAAACTTCGTCCGAAAACTCCTCGTCCGAAAGTTCGTCCGAAGGCTCGTCCGAAAGTTCGTCCGAAGGCTCGTCCGAAAGCTCGTTCGAAACCCTTGTTCGAAACCTCCGTTTGAAAACCCGTCCAAAAACCCCGTCTTCTCCGCTTGAACAACCTGTAATCACAGGGGTTTTCCAACTCATTCTAGAATCTTTTCATCACCTGCAAACACTAAAACAACAAGTTTCAATCATAAAACACTCTTTAATCACCCTTACCCTTCCTCTGCCATGGATAATTTAAAGCTTTATAGCTTTTTCTTGGTCAACAATGGCGGACACAAAATGCAAAGTTCAGGGGTAGTAGACGACGGTGAGTGATGACAAGGGGTGGTGTGTGGTGTTGAGTGGATGATGGTGGAGGCGGCGACGACTGGTAGAGATGGTGGACACGACTGGTAGAGATGGTGGTAGGTGGTTGCGACTGGTAGAGATGGTGGTAGATGGTTGCAGGTAGAGGTGGTGTTAGGTGGTGACTGGTAGAGGTGGTGGAAGGTGACGGCTGATAGTGGCGGTGGTAGGTGGCGGCTGGAATAAGGGAGGGTAGAGACGAGAGAGAGAAAGAGAGAGAGATGGCTTAAAGTGGGGACCAAAGGGTTTTAAACTCTTAACTAGGTCAACACCCCAAATTTCAATAACCCCCCCCCCCCCCCACCATTCTTTGCATATAGTAAAAAATAAACCATTTCACATATAAAGTTAACAAAGTTAACTTCCCCTAAGAAGCAGACTTATTCTCTTAACCTTTTTGGACCGAGACTGACAGAGAAATTGACATAAAACAAGTTTAACTAGACAAAACCATGAATAATCAACAAAAACGAATTAAATGCACTTAATTAAAAAACTTGAAGAACACTAGGGATTAAACCGTCTTAAGAACTGAGGAACCCTTTTTAGCTTCCATTACTCGAACATGTCCAGTTGATTGCCGGTATTTTGATCCTCTTTAAAACTCATATCCCTCGTTTCCAGGCTGTTTTGTCACTTATTTATCTTTTAGGTACATTAATTATGAACATAAGACAGCCACACACAAATCCTAGGTAAATAATACGTGCAGTCTATCAAGCTTATTCATTCCCTACCACATATTTTCACATTTCCGTATCCAGAGTTTTGAACTTTTCTCGAGACATGGTTGAGAAGAGAAAGAAGAGATCAATAAGAGATAGGGATAATATACAGAGACTTTTATGATTTCAACTCAGAGGCGTTTTTCAGTCAGGCTAACCTTTCATCAAACACATAAGCCTAGTCGCAAAGTCAGGGCTGAAGGGTTTTGGACGCTAGAGGGTCTCTTTTATTGTGCACATTGGCATCTTTTCAGGTCTAAATTATATACAGTGATCCACAAGCACGCTAATACAGACTAACCAGGTCTTTGCTCACGCAAAACAGAGAAAGTCTGATTAACACGTCAACCATTCTACACCAGGTCATTGCTCACGCAAAGCAGAGGCAAGACTTGACTGACGGATTTGACATCCCCAGATCTTTGCTCACACAAAACAGAGGGGACACCGACTTTTTTATATTTTTGATTCAACATCTGGACTCCGGCGTGTGTATCGGGAACAATTTCGCAGTCAAATAGAACATGCACTTACCCTAAGTGTGTGATTCCCATCAAATGACATACTTTATCTTTAAGTGTTGTGACACATACCTTTGTTTTTGGAACTGAGCCTACCGAACATATCACCTTGGATCATGTCTTTCACTTCGTGTCAATCACCTGAGGACAAAATTATTTCATTTCCCTTTAAAATTTAAAAAGCACCAAAGAACTTCTCGAGAGGGAGTTTATTCTTCCCCTGCTTTTAAAATTATATGAAACAAACACGTTTTATTTATTTATTTATTTATTTTGTTAAGTTCCGGCTGAAGTTGAAGTTGAAGCGGAATTCTCAACTTCAAGCGGAACTGGGAGTTCAAGCGGAAGAAGCAATTTTGTCAGCTAGCGAATATTCCGGGTGAACTCGATTATCCACCAGATAATGAGTTCAACCGGACTTTTCCTGAGATGTCTTTTCAGCTAGTCCAATCCTACAAAAGCTTCTCGTTTGCTTCTAAATCTACCCAAGCCGCTCTCCAAAAGTAGTATGATGCTGATCACACGCAAGTTATTCCAATTGTCGATGTTTATGCTTTTGGTAGTTTGTATTTGACTTTGTATTAAATGGTTTAGATTAGATCGTTTGAGATCAATGGCTTTCATTGATCTCATCTGCACTATATATAGCATAGTTAGCTCTTAGTTTTACATACGGTTCTCGATCACCTTGTAATAGTGTAACTTTGAGTTAATGCAAATAGTGCCGAGTATTTCTTACTTCATTGTTACTATACTTATGCAAATCAGACACTACCTAATACAAGAGAACTAAATCTGCTAGAGTAAAGTGAAGTATAACTTAATTCTACAGGGTTATATTTACAAGTAGAGGGTTATTGTTTTAGTTAAATCATAACTATTAACGATCCTACAAGTGGTATCAGAGCTTTGGCTCTTACTTTGAAGACTCTCAGTGCTTCAAAGTCAATACTCTACTTGCCTACTTTACAAGCTTTGTTGTTATTTTCTTTCTAAAAGTTTTCAAAATGAGTGACTTAAGTTTAGGATCTTCAAACGGCAGTGCCAACAAACCACCAATGTTCACTCCTGATGACTTTGGTACCTGGAAACTCAGGATGGAAGGGTTTGTTAGGATTTTAGACCGTAGTATTTGGAAATCTTTTACTAAAGGACCTTACTCACCCATGGTTTCATCTGCTGATGATGTAGAAGTCAAAATACCTAAACCTTTAGAAAAATACGTTGATTCTGACTATGCTGCTCTCGAATTTGACTATAAGGCATATTGGACTCTACATGCTGCACTTCCTAATTCCATCTTAAGTGGGTTTAAAGGATACAAAACTGCATTTGACCTGTGGAATGCCTTAAGTGAAATGTATGAAGGAACCAATGAAGTAAGAGAAAACAAGAAAGATGTTTTAAAACAGAAATATGAGAACTTTACTTTCAAAAGTGGTGAATCAATGACAAACCAGTACTTAAGATTTGTTTCCCTACTTGATGAACTGCAAAAAGTAGATGTAAAACTAGACCAAGTAGATGTAAACAGAAAATTTCTACGTTCCTTGCCATCTGTATGGACAGTTTACACTGTTAGCATCAGGGAATGTAAAAATTTTAAAAAGATGAGACTTAGTGAACTTCATGGCATACTCAGTGCTTATGAAATGGAACTCAACCTTAAACAAAACTCATCTTCTGAGTCATCTCAGCTGTTTTCAACTGCACTAGTAACTACCGATTTTCATAATCAAAGATCTTCAAACTCATCATCATACCAGTCACCTATTGTCAGTTTCCCTGAGACACCAAGGTGTCAAGAGAGTTTTTCAAACATGTTTGACAACTCTCACAATGCTCATGTAGCAACTGACTCATACCAAGGTTTCATTCGTGAAGACCTTGAGTGTATAGGTGCTGATGATTTGGAAGAAATGGATATCTTGACTCAACTTGCTATGGTGTCTGTCAGGGCTCAAAGGTTTTACAAAAGAACTGGTAGAACCTACAAAGGAGCAAAAGGTGCTCACATAGGCCTAGACAAGAGCAAGGTGAAATGCTACAACTGTCACCAACTTGGTCATTTTGCTAGAGAATGCCCACAGCCAAGAAGAGAAGGACAGAACCAGGGTCATGTCCAAATGAAAAATCACGGTAGAAACAATTCTAACAACAACAATTCTGGTCACAACTCAGGTCATCAACCCACCCCACCGAAACCAGCCGGAAGTCAAAACCACCAAAATGTGGTTGCTGCTGTTGCCAATCAAACCTCATGTGTTGAATGGGAACATTTCGTTGCTGAGTTTGAGCCAATAAATCATGCTTTGATGGCCAAACAAGACTCCACTTCAGATATGGTAAATTCTATTCCTGAAAAGGTTTTAGAAAACCTATGCAGCCCTGCTGCATTGAACAAGTGGCAAAATACAGAAATCACAACACTGATTTGATTGATGAAGTTTCAAACCTAAATGAGTTAAAGGAATGTTTTAAGAAAACTGAATCATCTTACATTTAAAAAATTGAAAATTTAACCAAAGAGTATGAACAGTTAAAACAAACCAACTCAGTTCTTGAAACACAGCTTGATGATTTGCTGTCCAAACTTGAGAAATCAAGAAATGACACCAAAGATGCTAAGGCTGAGGTTGATGTTCTTGAAATCAAGTTAAAAGATGCTTTGTTCACTTGTGACAAATTTCAAACTGCAAATAGAAAGGCTGAGAAGTTATGGTTGGGTGGAATCTATGGTAAAACTGGTATTGGGTACAAAAATGTCGAACCACCAATTGAATACTCACCAGTAATTAAACCAATTGAAGCTTTGAAAACAGACTGTAAAGTTAGTCTTACTGTTGATGACACCTCATCACAGTCAAGTTTTGAAAACTCTGTTGAGTCAAAGAAAATTGAAGTCACTGATGCAAGCACTTCTGCATCAGCTGACCAATCAAACATTTTGAAACCTTCAATTGCTGTCCCACCACCAACTATTTATGAACCCAAAGATTCAAAAGTTGGAGGAAAGCAACCTGAGCAACCAAAGGGAAGTCAAACTCAAAGGCTTGGTCTACTCACTTTCAAACAAGTGATCAAACATGAGTCTCCCAAGAAATTTGAAACCAAGATTGTTGAATGTATGTGCTGTGGTGAACAAGGTCACCTAGCTGCTGTGTGTCAGTTCAACCCTCTGAGCAAAGTCAAACCATTTTTGAAACCAAAACCTGTTTTGAAACCAAAGGCTGATTTTCAAAAGAAACTCACAGGAAGAATTTCACCTGTGAAAAGCCACACAATGAAGCATTTTGGATCTGAATCCAACAGGGTTTTAATTGGTAACGAAAGAAATGGAAGTTTTTCTGTTCTAAAACAAAATCGTTTTCTGGCTGAAGTTCAAACGGAACACTCTTCCGCTCGAACTCAAGTTCAACCGGAAAACAAAATTCAACCCAGATCAGCAACTGCTCCTAAGCAGAGACCACATATACATTTTGCTGATGGGTTTGAACATTTTGAATCTCAAGGGAGAAGAAATCCCTCTAGAGGAAATACCACCTCTAGAGAAAAATTTTCAAGAAGCAAAAAGCCCTACCAATCTGAAATTGAATTTGCTACTAGTTCAGGTGGAAGTCACACTGTTCCACTTCAGGGAGGGGGGGGGGGGAGAGTTCAAATCAAAACAAATACTTTCCTCAAAGATTTTCAAAATCACTTGAAAGAACTAAGTTGGTCAATCAAGGAAATGAAAAGTCTAAGAAATAACCAACAAGCAAAGAAAATTCAAGGAATATAGGGAAAGAAAAATTGCTGAAAGGAAAAACACCAAAGGTGAAAGATTTAGTCAAACAAGTACTCAGTATGAAAACTTAAGTTTTGACAATGATGATCTGCTCACTGAAGCTCCAGTAGTAAATACTTCAGTACTCAAGGAGTACAAGTATAATGATGCTTATGGCAAACCCAAGACCACTCAGGCTTGGGTCCCCTATAGAAACTGGTCAATTCTGATATGTGCAGGTGCAGAATAAAGGCCAAAATAGCCTATGGGTAGTTGATAGTGGATGCACTTGTCATATGACAAGGAATAAGCATATTCTTGAAAATACAAAAAGAATAAATGGAGGACCAGATGCCTTTGGAAGCACTAAAGGCCGTATCTCAACACAAGGAGATGTGAGCAATGGACTGGTAAAATTTGCTAAGGTCAATTTTGTTGATACATTAAACTTCAATTTACTCAGTGTCTCACAAATGTGTGACAAGAATTTGAATTTAATGTTTAATGAGAAAGAGGCTATAGTTCTCAAACCTGGTGTCAAAATTCCTGATGAATTAATTATGCTTAAGGCACCCATGAGAGATGGATTATACGTTTTGGATATGTCAGTTGCTGCACCCTCATGTGGCACTGCTTGTTTCATATCCAAAGCCTCTGTTGATGAATCTGATATGTGGCACAGGAGGTTAGGTCATGTGAATTACAAGAACATGAACAAAATTATAAATCTTGGCTTGGTTAAGGGTCTTCCTAACAAGCATTTTGCATGTTCTGAGAACTGTGTACCTTGTCTCAAGGGCAAGCAAGACAAAACCTCCTTTAAGCCAAAAGTTGAGTCTTCTATTTCAAAACCTCTAGAGCTGTTGCACATGGATCTTTTTGGTCCAACTAGATTAATGAGTTTGGGGAAAGGGTCATACTGTTTTGTAATAATTGATGATTTTTCTATATACACTTGGGTTTTCTTTCTTAAAACAAAGATGAAACTGCTGAACTGTTGAAAACACTTGTGATCAATTTAGAAAATCAATCCAACCTTAAAGTCAAAACAATCAGGTGTGACAATGGCACAAAATTCAAAAATCATGTTTTGAATTCATTTTGTGAGGAAAAGGGAATTGTGAGACAATTCAGTGCTCCTAGAACTCCACAGCAAAACGGTGTTGCTGAAAGGAGAAATAGGACATTAATTGAAGATGCTAGGTCTATGTTAACAGACTCCAAGCTCCCTGTGATATTTTGGGTTGAAGCAGTAAACACTGCTTGTTATATCCAAAACAGGATTTTAATTGTCAAAGGCAAGAATAAAACACCTTATGAGCTTTGGAGAAAAAGAAAGCCAAACATTTATTTCTTTAAGCCATTTGGGTGCCCTGTTACAATCTTAATAACTAATGAGCTATTGCCTAAATTTGCAGAAAAGGCAGATGAAGGTTATTTTGTTGGATATTCTGGTGTGCCAAAAGCATACAGAGTATTGAACAAGAGAACCAAAATTTTGAAGAAACTATAAATGTGTCTTTCAATGAAAAATCTCCCAACAATTTTGTGTCTCAGCCCAGTTGGTTATTTGATATTGATGCACTAACCACCGCTTTCAACATAAATGTTGATAAGCCTGTGAGTTCCATAGTGCAGGAACAGAATTTTTACAGGTCTGTTGATGAGCATTGGAAGAGCAACCAAACAGCAATCAAAAAGCCAATTTTCTTCTCTTCCATAAGCATCAAACCTCTCTTGCCGGACAATGGAAAGAAACCATCTGAAAATAATTCAAATTGAAGAAGAATTTGTTCTGGTTGAAGTCCAAGCGGAACCAGTTTCTCTGGTTCAAGTTCAACCGGAAAACCAAATTTCAGAAACTGAAGAGAATACTGAATCAGGGTCAAATGAAGCTGAAAACTCAAATGATAGCACATCAAATGAGCTTCATTTAGAGCATCTATCCTACAATTCAGACACAAATTCTCATGAATCAGTTGGAGTTTCAAATCTTATGTCATAATTTGGAAATGTTGAGCTTAAGCTTGATCACATACTTCCTCGGCTCAACATACCCTCAAATGGAAGAAGTCATGAGTTCCCCATGCACATAGATAGAAGAATCAACAAGGATCATCCTATGAAGAATGTTATTGGAGATGTGAAAGCACCTGTGTTGACAAGAAGTAAATCTGCTGATGCAAACATTTATCTGCATGCTGCATTTTTATCTCAAGAAGTACCCAAGAAAGTAGCTGAAGCTTTGGAAGATAGCAGTTGGGTAGAGGCAATGCAAGAATAATTATTTCAAATCAACAAGCAGAAAGTTTGGGAGTTGGTAGATCTGCCTGATGGAGCAGAACCAATTGGCACAAAGTAGGTATTCAGAAACAAGAAAGATGACAGGGGAATAGTTGTAAAAAACAAAGCAAGGCTAGTTGTGCAAGGCTATGCACAAGAAGAAGGCATAGATTATGATGAAGTGTTTGCACCTGTAGCTAGATTGGAAGCAATTAGAATTTTTCTAGCTTATGTTGCCTTCGAAAACTTCCAAGTATTTCAGATGGATGTCAAAAGTGCCTTCCTGTATGGTCTGCTGGAACAAGAATTTTTCGTCAAACAACCTCCTGGTTTTGAGGACCCTCATCATCCAAACAGGGTATGCAAATTGATCAAAGCCCTGTATGGTCTCAAACAATCTCTTAGAACCTGGTATGAAACTCTTTCTAACTATCTTCTAGAGAATGGCTACAGGAGAGGGGCAATTGACAAAACTCTCTTTGTTAAATGTGTTGGTAAGGATATGATGATGGTTCAAATTTATGTAGATGATATTATTTTTGGTTCATTTAACACTGCTTTGTGCAAAGAGTTTAAAACTTTGATGCAGTCTAAATTTGAAATGAGCTCCATGGGAGAACTAACCTTCTTCTTGGGCTTACAAGTGAAGCAAACTGCAGCTGGGATTTTTCTGAATCAGTCAAAGTACATCCAAGATATGCTGAAGAGATTTGACATGCTGGCATGCTCTAGTGCTAAAACTCCTACATCTACTTCCCATAAGTTAACAAGTGACTTAAGTGGCAAGTCAGTAGATGTACACATGTATAGAGCCATGATAGGATCACTGATGTATCTCACAGCAAGTAGACCTGACATCATGTTCAGTTTTTGCTTATGTGCAAGATATCAGTCCTCACCAAAGGAATCACACATGGTAGAAGTCAAAAGAATTTTCAGGTATTTGAAGGGGCAACCCAAGTTGGGGTTGTGGTATCCTAAGAATTCTGATTTCTCCTTCAAGGCATTTACAGACAATGATTATGGAGGATGTGACATTGACAAGAAATCAACATCAAGAGGATGTCAATTCTTAGGTGAAAGGCTTGTATCTTGGCAATGTAAGAAACAGACATGTGCTTCCACATCAACAGCTGAAGCTGAATACAATGCTGCATCAAGCTACTATAGTCAAGTCCTTTGGATTCAAAATCAAATGCTTGATTATGGGATCACCTTCATGGAAACTCCCATCTTTGCAGACAACAACAGTGCCATATCCATCACCAACAATCTAGTCAAGCACTCCAAAACAAAGCACATTGATATCAGGTATCACTTTATTAGAGATTGTGCAGAAAAGAATTTAATTAAGTTGTTCAAAGTTCATACTGATCACCAATTGGCTGACCTATTTACCAAAGCTTTTGATGAGGCAAGATTCTTTTACCTCATCACAGCAATTGGCATGATGAACTTTGACTAACAAACTTTTCACAGTTTTTAATAAAAGAGAGGCATGTGCTTAAGAGCCTGTCTCTTGATACAAAAAGAAAAGATAAATGAAAATTTCTTGTGTAAATTAGAGGACATTTCAGTTCATAGTCAGTGAGTGCTGCTAAACTGTGAACAATTTAGCACAAATTTTCAAGCAAATCATGTGTTTTGGTTTTCCGGTTCAAGTTAGGTTCAACCTGAGAAAATAAAACTTTTGGAAATCTCCGGGTGCACTTCAACCGGAAAATGCTTTGTAAACCACGTGGGAAATGTTTTTGAGAACAATTCTTTCAGGCGGAAAAATCTTCCGCTTGAAGTTCAAATGGAAGAAATTTAGTTTTCATAACAAAGGAGAAAATGGGTTCCACCTGAACTTCCGGGTCAACAAGTCAAAAGTTACTTTTCATTAAATTTACCCGGAAGACACAACTTTTTAGGTGGATACACATTTAATTTCCCATTGAGTTTCTAACCTTTAAATGTCCGAGGTTTCAGTAAAATTCTTTTGGATAATGACATGCTTTACCAAGTTGTACCGTATAACCCATAAAGCATCAGTCACATCAGCTACTGAACCGACGGGTTAAAACCTCTCTCCTCCATGTCATCAACGAAAAGGGTAAAAGCCCTAATTTACCGTCACTTTCCCCATTTCTCCCAAACCCCACTCATAATTTACTCCCAAAATTTCTCCCAATCCTTCTCCATAACTTCCATACAACCGTCAACTTCTCTCTAAATTGTATCAACAATGGCTCCTAAGGGGAGTTCTAGTGGTAAGAAGCCAGTCAGTGACTCTAGGTTCCCTGTCGAACATAACCTAGTGGCTTATCTCGAAGAACCAAGCAAGACTAATATATGCAATGGTATGATAAACTTCCTCAAGAACTGTCATCTTCACTATGCTCTGACGGTTGAAGCAGTAATCTTTGAAGAAATCATGGAGGAGTTTTGCTCAAACGCTAGGGTTACCGAGACTGATGGCAGTAGTGAAAAGATTGTGTCTAGAATTCAGGACATATTGGTGGAAGTCGATGAAGCTAAGATACGAAAGGTGTTAAAACTAAGGGACGAAGATGGGTATGTGTTTGTTGACTCTTCAGTATATTTGAAGTTGTTCAAAGATATTGGCTATGGCGGTTCTATGGGAAGCAAAACTATCAGGAAGGGGCAATTGCCATACAAGTGGAGATTTCTAGCCCACACCCTTCTAGTTTGCTTGACTCCCAAGAAAGGCGGGTTTGACGAACTTGCTGCTGAACAGGCCTCAGCATTTTATGCTGTGGTCAAAGGTCAAAATTTCAATTTCTCCAAACTGATTTTTAAGGGTCTCAAAACAAACCTTTCAACATATTATATCTATCTGTACCCTAGATTTTTAACCTGCATTCTCAAAGAGAAATACCCCCAAATTATCTTGGGTGGTACTATTTTGGAACCAAAACACCTAAATGAGAAAACATTTTCAAATTTAGCATTAAATAAGATTATCTTGTATGGAAGGGATACTGACTATCCCCTGCCAATTCCAAGGTAGTTTCGTGATGAACCTGCTCAAGCTGAGGTTCAAACGGAAACTGTGACAGCAACTGAGCACCCTGCTCAAGATGACAGGGCTATCAACCCAATAGCTCCTAATCCCACATCTTTCCCAGCTTCCTCTACTCTTCAAATTTACAAATTCAAAAAGAGGAAAGCTCCCACCAAAATTACTACCACTGCCACTTCCTCCTCCATATCTCCACCTGTCATATTCAAAAGACAGAGAAATGTGGTGACTAGGTCTCCTCCATCTAGTCCCACCAACCAACCTGAAGCTTCAAACCCCGTTCAAGGCAAAAAGCCTAAACGGAAACTGGTAAAATTGGGCTTAACTCTTAGGGATGAACCTTCATTTGAGGGGGAGTCATTAGAAGCAAGAGTACACTCCCCATCTGAACAATTTTCACCCCTACAACCCCTATCACCTAGGAGTGACAGTGCACCCATTCTTGGTCCAAATGAGGGTGTTATTAACTCACGAACCTCATTACATGAGAACATACTGATGGACCAAGACACTAGAGCACTGAACCCCCACTCCTCACCGAAGGTGAATCTCAGGAGTGTTGAAGAGATTCATTCAGAAAGGGCTGCTGCTGCCCAAGGATCCCCACTGGATCTTGGTGCTAGTAGTAACATCAATAAGACCCAATCTGCGGTAATCTTCTCTGTATGAGCACCCATGGGTCCTTCATTGGAACCAAGGGTTGCTGAGCTAGTTGAAGAGAATCCCGGGTGCCAAGAAGCCATGGGTACCACAGTTGATCAATCTCGGATTGATAACTTAGTTTTGTCCAGGGATACTGGTAAAATGCCAGTTGAGGACAGCTATACACTACCTGAATTGATGACTTTGTACCTAAATCTCTAAGCATAGGTTGAACAACTAAATTCAACTGTTGCTACATTGGTCAAGGCTGCTCCCACTGAAGCTGAGGCAGGTCCTTCAAACCCAAACAGAGAAGCTAATGAAGCTAATGAAGCTGATACTGTCAAATTGGGGGAGAAGATGACTTCAACACCTGCTATAATCGAAATTGAAGAAACTGACAGAATACCGGCTGAAGTTCGAGCCACAGCCTGCAGGAAGCTTGGCATTAACCCCTTCACAGTGGAAGAAATTAGGTAAATATGACAAGCCGTCAATTGATTGCCATATCTCCATTTGACGACCCCAACCTCACTGAGCTTGTACAATCTTCAATGCTGATTGCTGGTGCTCTCCCTGAGCACATCAATATGATCACAAGGTTTTTAAAGGATGTTATCTTTCCGGATGAAAGAGCCAGTGGTCAAAGGGAGAGGAACACTGCCTCCACCAGCAAGACAGTAAATGATATTGAAGAAAGTACTGCAATTGTTGCAGTTACTTCTCTAAATGAAAGAGGTGATGAGAATCTTATTGGTGAAGAAGAAGGCACAGAAGTTCTGGAATTAACCGATAAAGAGCCTGAAGTCACCCAACCTCAGGTGGTGACTGAAGGTCCTAACTTTATTTAACCGGAAGTTCAAGCGGAAGCTCAATTGGTAGTTCAACCGGAAACTCTGGTAAAATTACTCAAATTGATGAAAATTCTCCTGATCCAATCTATGGCCCTGGTCATTTAATCTTTGGGTTGGATCACCCATCTGATGTTCAACCGGAAGAACAAGAGGCTGAAGAAATAGCAGAAACTTTAATAGCTATGGGGAGTACCGAGCCAGTTCAAGCTGAAGAACCTGCTCAAACTGAAAATCTTAGAAGCATTCAGCAGGTTGTTCAAACTCCTGAAGCGGAAGCTGTGCAGAAAATGGTGGAAGATGCTAGAAGGATAGAAGAAGATGAGAGGCTAGCCCATGAACTTCAAGAGGAAATTGATTTGTATTCACAGATTGAGGTTGTTGAAAGTTTGCTGGAAGAAGCTAAGACAAGGTCTTTTAATTGGAGAATGAAGGACTACAACCTGAAAGCAATGACTGATGCTGAAAGGCAAAGGCTGATATCAATTGCCTCTCAGATGCCTACCAAACTGATAAGGAATGATGAGAATTACCTGTTATTGAAGAAGATAAAATGGGTTCTTGTAGTTAGAAATTTGAAAACAGAAGAAGAGGTAGCTCAGTTGAAAGTCAGGGAACTTTGCAACTTGATTGACAAAATTTTTCATAAGCTTAAAAGGGATATTGCTGCTGTGAATCTAAAGCTAGTGATGCCTGCACTCTCAGAATTCACTTCAGGTACATCATCTAATTTAAATATTAAACCTGAGCTTGATGATGATGCAGATGTACAACCTCCACCTTCTTTCATTTATAACCCAAACCCTATGTCTATAACAGTTCCATCATTACCACAGTCATTTGCCATCATACCCTATAAGCCTCCTTCAATCTCTAAAAAGGTAGCCACCAAACTTGCCAACCCTAGATATAGAACAGACAATTTTACACCCATTATCCCTCTCAAGAAGAAGCCTCCACATACCATTGACTTTTCTGATATTTTCCCACCTACTCCACCTTCAAGCCCTACACCAGAAGCCATTAAACCACCATCCCAAACTTCCCTACACTACTACAAAAATGGCCTTTCTTGACGCTTTTTGCGCGTCAAGAAAGGGCCCAGATGACGCGCAAAAAAGCGTCAAGGAAGGCAGGGTCAAGAAGCCTCTTGACGCGCAAAATGCGCGTCATCCCATTTATGACGCGCAAACGATGACGCGCAAAAAAGCGTCATAAATTTGTGTCATAAAATAAGCGTCAAGGAAGCCCCCGTCATAAATCTTTTTATGACACGCATTTTTGCGCGTCATGAATCTAAAAAGAATTTTTTAAAAAAATATATATATTTTTTAGATTCATTCATTTCCACATTAATGACAATTAACCTCAAAATCAATAATAGATTCACTTATAACAAAATAATACATTTCATATATAAAGCAAACATTACAAAGTTAACATTAGTTTACATTACACTACTACACGTAACCTTAGCTTCTTCCATCTCAATACTTGCATTATCAAGCCCTCTTGAGGAGTCCTTGCTGACAAGTGAAACCTTCAAAAGGATGTGTGGGGGATTAAAATGAAACGGTAGTGAACGCCAATCATCACTTTGTTCCCAAATTGCCTATAAACAATTGTAGTTATGTAATCTAGTGTTGATTGACCTTGAATAAGTAAAAAATAACCAGCAAAAAGAAGACCAATCTAACCTGTGTCGCTGTATTTTTCCATAGCCATGTATCGCTATGTTTTACCAGCCTTATACGGTTGTATAACAGACCCTGTGCAGCCACAAATATAGTGTTAGTTCTTATAAAATCTAGTCTAAAAATGTTACTACGGTTCTGTAAAGTTGCAGCAGCAATTTCATTATTTAATAACTATCAAATCAAATTAGTTTATCATTGTTTGAGAGATTTTACCAGACTGCATCAGAATCATCTTTGCTTTCACATAGTGGTGGATCATTTTGCTGTCTGTTTTCATAGCATTCTTTAGATGAAGGCTTTATGTATATTGTTGCACCAACCTTGTTCAGTTTATCATTGTTACAAGTTCCTAAATTATTTTATAAATGAGAGTAGATTATTGTACTTTTGATAGTCTTATTTTCCAATCCTATCAAGTACATTGATTACTTGGTAACTTTTTTTCTAAAATAGACAAAAGAAAATTTGTTTGACAGTTAGATGACTAGTTTTGAAAAGCATATGTATTTTCAAGATAAAATAATTTTGACAAAAAATAAAATAATAATATTATTTTCATATGTGTATTTGATAAGTCAAAATTAAAAAAAAAATGCTACCTCAATCTAGGCTTATGGTTCTGGTCTGTTTGTTTAGACTTTCTTTTATTTCCAACCCACTGCTGCCTAACTTGATTCCAGAGAAGAAAACCTACATCAAAGTCATTGCAGCCATTATATAATTTAAAGAGAGAGAAAATACAGGTTAATAAAAAGAAAAACTCACATAAGGCCAAAGTTAGAGGTCGCAATTTATATTTTTCTAATAGACTATGGGCAATTTCAAGTCATATATTTATTTCTAACGGGTAAAATAAAAGATTAAATTTTAAAACGGGTCAAACAGATTAGATGGGTCAAACAGCTTGAAAGCACCCAAAGTGTAGCTTTCAACATAAAGTTCTGAATTAATTTAATCAGTTTGGAATAATATAATCTTTGTATTCATGTTTTACAATTGACACCCTAGTTAGTTACAAAATATGCAATTATTTTACAAAATCAAAAAAATAAATTGACAAAAGTGTCTTAAATGACCCAATCAAATCTAGCAATTTCAACATGGCATGTTCTGACCAGTTACCGAACCAGCCCAACCCACTAATTTTGCCACCTTATACACACACAAACCATTTAGCCACCTCATACACACAAACTGAACCAATTTCAACACAAACCCAATTTGACCCGTTAGCCAACCTGCCCGATCCACCCATGTTGCCACATTACTCACTCACTCACTCACACACACACATACACACACCGGCTATACATAAGAAGTTACTAGTAGCCTAAAAAAGCTTGCCATGGTTTATGAAGTCCTTGGACGTGTTTCCAGTAGCATGAGAATCAAGAGTCGAACTTGCTGAGTTGCTTGAGGAAATGCAAACCGCATTATCGTCCATCTCACACATACTATTTTTCCAACGCCCTCTATCATACAAGGTTGCGACGCATGACGAGGTCGACTTTCTCTACTTTTTATTAGTTTGTTCTTTGCATCAGATCCAAGACAGCCACTGCTCTGTTACAAATTATCTTAGTTATATAAGGAATCAGATTCAATAAAGTAATATGTTGCGACACTCAAATATGGTAATAATAATGATAATTCAATATACTAAACCATATTTTTTAATAATTAGTTTGGATGAGAAACTCATCCAAATGTCAATACTCATAAAAACCTTTTACTTAAAATCATATCAGATAATCAACTATAACAAAAGTTAATGTATGGATGTGATTCTATTATTTGGAATGTGATCATCACTAAAAAACACAAACAATTTTTTTTTACTGATTTATATTATACAGCAAATAAAGTACTGTGAATATATTAAACAAAAGTTATGTAGCATACCTTATTGAAGACACATGGTTTAGGCAATATATCACAAACACCTGAAGGTTCTAAATAAACCTGCATTCACCAAGAAAATAAAACACAGACTTTGCACCTTCGTTAAGATACAAAATAGAGATAAATATGTGTAGCAGATTACAGGTGGCTTCAGGGAAATCAGGGCGTATAGCCAATGCTTGCCTATAGCTTTTTATAGTTGCTTCCACATGCCCACTAGAGTTTCTATAATTATAAGTTTAAATGTGATCATACATGAACATGACATGCTAATATACACGTCTTGACACTCCAAGTGGACTTGTACCTCAAATAAAACAATATCTTCGTGAGACTAAATGTGCATTAGTTTGAAAGCTAAAACTGATGAAGTAATATTCTTTATCCCTTCAGTTACTGAAGGAGTGACTAAACTAAAGAAAACATGTGAATTATCTGAGGCAATAGAGATATAAAATTTATAAAGTTAAGATTGTACTTGGCATTCACTAAAAAACTTGAGTGATTCACCATTCATTATGAAGTTAAGAAGCCTGAATGATGCTGAAAAGAAAATTCACACATTCATCTACTTAGAGAGTGAAAATATGACTACTCTTTTTCATTCATAACATTCATATCTCCCTATGTTTTAATACCAAAACTGGTGCTCCTATTTCTTACTTAAAGAATCTATTTGACACATCTTGACACCATAAACAACTAATAACATGTCATACACGGAATAGTGGTTGTCATCCTTCTATGATATTAATGAACAGAATAGCTAGTTGCCCTCATTTCTTATGATAGCTGCTAAGCCTAGTTAGACATTAGCATAAATTCTTCCCATAATTAACTAAAGCCGCCATATAAAAGACTGCTAATACACCAACTAATTTGAGAGATTTTATGCAATAACTCCTCAAAAGAATATATTTTTTTAACATAATAGTTGCATTGAAAGGGTTTGTGAAAGGTATTGGATTCGTTCAAAATTGAACAACACTTACATAGCTGAAGGCACATATTCTGTTGGAACCCTCTTTATGATCACACTGGAGTCGCTGGGAATCTTAAATTCGTCGTCATTGTACTCTGATAACTCAAAACGAGAATAATAAAAATACAAATCCAATACGCGTGGCATGAAAACTCCCTGTAGACGAGACAAATTACAGATATCATGACAAAGTACGAAAGTAAGAAAGCAGATAGAAAGTCCTCACAAGAGGAGCTTACAGAGGAAATCGATGAGCAGGCGACCGTCGGAGAGACGACCAGTGGATCTGGCAAAGAAAGTGCGGCAATGTTTTCTGTACAACCCGTCAATTGAGAGGTGACCGGTCGGAGTTGGAATCCCCAAAATTGAAAATGAGAGGAGAAGCAATGGACCGATTATGCTTGATTCCACCATCAGCCTCAATCAATTAGATCGAAGAGGAGAAGCAGGGGGGATGATTTAAGCGGTTGAAATCCAGGCCGTGGTGGTTAAGCGGGAAAATCCAGGCGGCGGTGATTAGGGGGGGGGGGGGGGAATCCAGGCGGAGATGGTAAGCAGGAAAATCTAGGTTCAAGCAGCGGCGATGTTGAGGGAGGAGGAGAATGGTATGAGAGATTTAGGGTTTTTTAGAGATGGGGTAGCGGGAATGAATATTTAGGGTTTTTTTTTAGAGGGGTAGCGGGAATAAATTTTTGGGCAAAAAGTTAAGCGGGAAAATAAAACATAAAACGACACTTTAAAGATGACGCGCACTATAAGGTGTACTCCGTGTTTTTTTATTTATGACAGAAATTTATGACGCGCACACTTGCGCGTCATCTACTCCTAAAATTTCACAGTTTATGACAGATTTTTAATGACACTCGTTTTTGCGCGTCATAAAATAGCGAGTGTCATTGTTCGCGCGTCAAGAAAGGCTCTTTTTCTAGTAGTGCTACCTCCACCCACCTTCAGAGGACCATCAGCCAATGCTCCTATCCCTCCTGCCAAACCTACTAAAGTTCAACCTGGCCCCTCTTCATCTACTGGAAAAGGCAAAGCACCTGTTGTGCAAGAATCAACAAGTGATTCTGATGAAGAGAGGAATATGAGAAAGAGGAAGATGATCCATGCCAAGAACAAAAGAGATCAAAGCAAAAGAAGGAAAGGGCCACCCAGAAAGAACAAATCGTTGGATGGACAGTGAATGAAGATAACTTTGACTTTTCCTTCAAATTGGCAAATGGCATAACTCAGGTGGTAAATGCTCACAAGGCCACTACATTTCTTTTGTGCTACAAATGACTGACATCATTCTAAAGCTTAGAGAAATTCTAAGTCCCTCAAGAGCCGAGCACTTGTTAAGGCTTCACATAGAGCCAATGGTGCTGAACTGTGGAATGCTCTACAGGAGAAATTTAGATGATGATTCAGCTGGAGAAGAAGAAGAGCCTGTTAGTGAGATCAAATTTATTATTTGGGAAGAAGAAGAGAAGCTATTTTATGTGCACAGAGCTGATGGCACCTTCACTGCTCATGAATTCATTTCAGTACAATCTGAATGGAGTGAAAAGGATTGGGAATCGTTCAGGTATGTGAAGGTGACCAAAACCAACTCAAAGGAGCTTTCTTAAAGTCTGGATGCCAACATCAGAACCTTAGACAAGTAGGTTGAGGAGAAGAATTTTTGGGTACAAGTCAATTTTTGAAGACAAACTTTGAAGTAAAGAACAATTTGACAACATCGGCTTAGGGGGAGATTGTAAGGAATAATTCGCTTAGGAGATTTCCGGTTGAAATCCTGTTTTGTTAAGTTCCGGCTGAAGTTGAAGTTGAAGCGGAATTCTCAACTTCAAGCGGAACTGGGAGTTCAAGCGGAAGAAGCAATTTTGTCAGCTAGCGAATATTCCGGGTGAACTCGATTATCCACCAGATAATGAGTTCAACCGGACTTTTCCTGAGATGTCTTTTCAGCTAGTCCAATCCTACAAAAGCTTCTCGTTTGCTTCTAAATCTACCCAAGTCGCTCTCCAAAAGTAGTATGATGCTGATCACACGCAAGTTATTCCAATTGTCGATGTTTATGCTTTTGGTAGTTTGTATTTGACTTTGTATTAAATGGTTTAGATTAGATCATTTGAGATCAATGGCTGTCATTGATCTCATCTGCACTATATATAGCATAGTTAGCTCTTAGTTTTACATACGGTTCTCGATCACCTTGTAATAGTGTAACTTTGAGTTAATGCAAATTGTGCCGAGTATTTCTTACTTCGTTGTTACTATACTTATGCAAATCAGACACTACCTAATACAAGAGAACTAAATCTTCTAGAGTAAAGTGAAGTATAACTTAATTTCGCAGGGTTATATTTACAAGTAGAGGGTTATTGTTTTAGTTAAATCATAACTATTAACGATCCTACAAGATCAGAGACATTTTCATCAGAAGATACCTGCTCAAGATGGATTAGCTTCCTATCAAAACAGTCACGAATAAAGTGTACCTTTATGTCGATATCTTTAGTTTTAGAATGCTATACCGGATTCTTTACGATTTGAATAGCAGCAGAGTTGTCACAATAGATCGGTGTGTACACAAAATTCAGGCTGTAGTCTGCCAGCTGATGTTGAATCCATAAAACTTGAGAACATCATGCAGATGATGCCACATATTCAGCTTCAGCTGTGGATTGCGAGACAGTGTGCTGTTTCTTGCTTTTCCAGGAGATCAGCCTATCTCCCAGATATTGACAGCCAACAGATGTAGACCTCGTGTCAAGTTCACATCCTCCATAATCACTGTCAGAAAAAGCAAACAGGTTTAAACTCTAAATCCTTTGGATACCAAAGACCAAGCGGAGGCCTGACCTTCAGATATCGAAAGATTCATTTGTCAGCGAGAAAGTGAGACATTTTAGGTTGAGATTGATAACGAGCACATGTATGAACAGCAAACATGATGTCTGGTCGACTAGCAGTCAAGTACATCAAGGAGCCAATCATTGACCGATACATGTGCTCACTTACAGGTTCACCATCAGGATCTGGAGCTAACAGAGGACACGAGATCATAAGAGTGGCCATTGGCTTGCAATCTAACATTTTGAACTTTTCCAGGATTTCATCAACATATTTCGCTTTATGAATAAGAATGCCTTCTGCATCCTGCTTGACTTGAATGGCAAGAAAAAATTGCATCTCGCCTATAGTGCTCATTTCAAACTTTTGCTTCATAACAACTTCAAATTCTTTACATAAATCTTCATTTGTAGATCAAAAAATGATATCAACTGCATACACTTGTACCATGATGATATCCTCATCGACAACTTTTCGGAACAATGTCTGATCCACCACCCCGCGTGTATACCCATGCTGCAAAAGATGATCGGTCAAGGTGATGTACCACGAACGAGGGGCCTGATGTAGGCAAAAAAAGAGCTTTGTCTAAATGATAGACATGACCCGGGTATTCTTCATCAATGAACCTAGGAGGTTAAGACATGTAAACCTCCTCATCCATCTCAGCATACAAAAATGTTGTCTTCACATCCAATTGGTATACAGTGATGTTCATGTAAGTTTCATAGGCCAGAAAAATTCGAATTGCTTCCAATCGAGCAACATGGACATACACCTCACTACAACAAAAGTAGCTTGATAGGACACCCAAAAAGGTCCTAAAATATTATTTTATAGGACGCATGAGATAATAGGACCACTAATAAAAGTGTCCTTTCTAAAGGGGTCCTATAAACTTAGAGCGTCCTAATAAACCACAAATCAGGACACGTTAGAGCGTCCTAATAAACAACAAAATAGGACATGTCATAGCGCCTAATAAACCACAAAATAGGACACTTTATAAGGTTTTAAGATACATACATTTTATGACATATATTAGCGTCCTAAAAAGTGGATAGGTCAAATAGTAAATCAGCCTTATATTAGTACCACAAAAAGAGTCCTAACATGTCAAATGATGATGGGACGTTTTATTCATTTGTAAAGCATATGAGCATACCTATTTTAAAGACGATTACCAACATCCTTAAAATTGTTCTCATTAAACATGATTCATAAATACAAATAAGATATCATCACTTATCGATAGATGAACTTCAACTAATGGAATAAATGCAGTTTAATTATCATGAATTGAAATAAGTCATTTCGATAACAAAAGCATTAAACAAAAATAAATTCTAATATTGTTATCCAAGATCCTAGCATTAAACATGAAACTTAAAGTAATGAAGACACTAGAAGAATATAGTCTTCAGTCATGCATCCTTCTCACTCGTCACAAACCACCTACAAATTAATTTTCCATATATAAACTTAAAGTTTGGTATAAACTTAATAATATATTACAATTTTAACAATAATAACATACCGAAATGAAAGAACATTAGCCCCTGTTGCAGTTTGTCCACCAAGGACTGCGATTTCGTCCTTTCTCGAGTTATCTTTGTCTTCATATATTTGAACCTGAAATCAAAATAATAAAAAATCGAACCCAACAATGCTTTAGAAACCCGATTGCAATTTTAATATCTACATCATAAGTTCGGCTAATCTACATAAGCCTGCAACAATATAACGCATAGAAGAGTTACATGTGAGTAGCTTTGAGAATTATCAATCAAGATCTTTAAAGGAATTGATATGTGACAATATAAAGTTATAAACCTTCTATACAATATATTATGTTTAGAATTGATCATGAGAGCTGTGGTTCATATAAGCCAGTTAGCTAAAATAAAAAAATAATCAATTAAAGCATGGAACAATTCAATAATTGACATGTTGACCACATATAAAGCCTCAAACGAAAATTAAGTACTGAAAATTTAAAAAGAGAATATACCTTGTAAAACCAACCTGAATCAAAACATCCAACCAATATTATTTAGAGATAACTGGATTAAGGATACATGGCATGTTTAGTCATCGTCTCGTTATTCCTGACCATAGAACATTAGGCCTCCCTCTCCTTGTACCTAGCAGAATATAAAGCTCTATGAAGACCTCCTGTTTTGATTATATGTCTCAAAGGTGAATACATAAAAGAAAAAATAAACCTTTATAAATTAAAGCAACCCTACACAATTCATTATATAACAGAAGAATTCATAAAACCATAACTATGGCCAAGGAACCAAAATAATCAACAACCCAAAACAACTACCTAAATGAACATGTATACCAACAGAAAAATAAATTAGCCAGTTCAAAGGACAAATAATGACATTTCACAAAGTTTAATCAGAATTAGAGAAAAGAAAGGATGGATTTTTGTCACATAACACATCCTGAAAATTTATCTCTAAACCTTTTCAATCATCCAGTTTACTTTGTATTTTATATGCATCTTTAAAAGGGCACAAAATCAACTAAAAATAAGTACTGCTAAATTTTTGTAGTAGTTTGAGAATTTGAAATAAATAACAAAACTAATATTAATAACGTCATCTTATAGCGTGAATGAACGGAATTAGATCATCAACCTAATAGACTTAATCCACGTTAATAAAATTATCAAATAATTTAAACAGAGGAACTAAAAAGCTTGATCTTAAGTAGTTAAGCGACTCTTCAGATATACATTGATGCGGTTCTAACAAATTTTACTCTGTGGACTTCAATATCAGCACAAAATTCATTAGCACAAAATGATAATAAGCAAAACAGTCCAGTTGCAAAACACCAATTAGGCATGAGCACATTAAAAAGCTACAACTACCATGAATCCACTCACATGTTCTCATAGAATGCGGTAACTCTCATAGGAGGGCCATTAGATTGTTACTACATGCAATTTGGCCATCTTAAAAAGTTAACATACACACTCACACACTCAGAACTGAACTCAATCAAGCAGATTCACAAAAATAAATAACATAAACTAGTTTTCTCTCTATTGATGTAAAAAAAAGAATGCACATATTGATCATTTCATATTTGATTGTCCGGACTCCAGACGAATAATCAGGACTAATAATGACCTGAAGGTCCCGAACAAAGAAGCAACTAAGGTCACTCATACAAAAACCACAGATTAGAGTATGACGGAGTCGTAAGAGAAAAATCAGGAAGAAATCTTATAGTAGGTATTTGATTGAAGTAAGAAAAGGCAGAAGTGATACCTTGAAACCATTGACAGAGAGAAGACCATTGAGGTTTGCTGAATTCATTAATAAAAATAAGCAGATTTCTCGAGTTAGGGTTCCATTTCAATTGGCAAAATATAATCTAGGGTTTACATCGATCTGTGCACACCGTTGGAACCACCATAAGACCTGGAAGACGCAACGGTCGGGGATCGCTTGAGATGTTGACGACTGTGACCGAAATCGGAAACACCTCCGATGAAAATGAGAGAGATCGGCAAACTCTAGTGAAGAGAGAGAGAGAGAGAGAGAGTGGGTTGCGTGTCCAATGAAGTGAAATGGGCCATTCAAAAGGAGATAAGAGAGAGCTTTAAATTTTGTACCCATCAGACTACAGAGGCTTGCACATTATGCAATAGAATTTGTAACTTATGCATCAAGGATTGTATTACAAGTTGTAAAATGTTAGATAGTGTAATATAATTAAGCTGAACTTTTATGACTTAAATATTAATGTCCTGTTAATTTATGTTATCATACGAATCCGACAAATAAGAGTCCTATGATACTGATCTTTTATGACTGAAATTGCAAGTGTCCTATAAGGTTATGCTATAATAGGACCTTCAATGATCCAGTGTCCTATTATATTACCACATAATAAGACATTAACTACTAAATGTTTTATAATGTACTTAATTAGGACCCAAAATACTAAGCGTCCTATTAAGTTATATGATAATAGGACTCTAAATATTCATTCGTCCTAATACATAGTTTTTTAGGAAACCGGTTTAACTCCATATAGTATAATAGGACCCTGAACACTCATTTGTCCTATTAGATAGTTTTTTAAGACACTATTTTAAAAGCGTCCCACATAAAAGGTCCTAAAAACCCCCTTTTGTTGTAGTGATAATCAATCCATTCAATCTGCTTGTATCCTTGTACAATTAATCGAGCCTTGTTCCGTACAATAACTCCACTATCATCCTTCTTATTCTTGTAAAGCCAACGTGTTGAGATGACCCTTTGATCCACTGGTTTTTCAACTACCTCCCATACCTTCAATCTGGTGAACTAGTTCAGTTCCTCATACATTGCCTCAACCCAACTGGGGTCCTTTAGTGCCATATCAACATTTTGCGGTTCAATTTGAGAAATAAATCAGGAAAACATGCATTGATTGATATGCCCAGACTTGCTTCGAGTTTGAACTCCAGCATCAAGTGGTCTAATAATATTTTCGGCAGGATGAATTTTATGCACTCTGGATTCTGGAACACATGGGAACAGATGTTTTAGAGTCCAGATTAGTAATGTTGTCAGAAGTAAATGGTACATCATGAGTTTCCTCCACAGTATCCACCTCAGATGGAGATGAACCATTATTATCATTGAGTTCAATCACAGGATCAGACTCGAGAGATGAAATTGACTGAGGATCTAGAACTTGCATAAGGGGAGTCTTCGAAATCACTTGATTTCTTGAGGTTGTAGCAACTTCATCATCAAAAAATTATTCTGCAATCACAGGATTTAGACGAAAAGGTATGAAAAACTGATTATAATCAAATACCAGGGCAGGACCAACTCCAGCGTCAGTAGGATTGTCTTCAAGTCATTCCACATTTGTGGATTCTACAACCTTCTTAGATGTTTTATTAAAGACTCGATAAGCTGAGCTGACTGAATAACCTACAAAATAACACTCATCAGCTTTAGCAGAAAATTTGGGAATATCATCATGAATCAACACAGTGCCTAAAAGCTCGAAGGTGTCCAAATTTTTTTTTCTTTGTACACAATCTCATAGGGGGTCTTTTGCAAACGCTTATTAATCAACACCCTATTTTGTACATAGCAAGCTGTATTTATGCCCTCGGCCCAGAACATCGTAGGCAACTTTGAATCGTATAACATCGTACGCATAACTTCAATTAAAGTCCTATTGCGACGCTCAGCAACTCCATTTTGTTGCAGAGTATACGGGGCACTAAATTGATGTTTAATTCCTCTTGCAGCGCAAAATGCATCACTTGTACCATTTTTAAATTATGTTCCATTATCACTTATGATGGATTTCACCTTCAAGTTGATCTTGTTTTCAATCGCATTGATGAATGCCTTCAACACCTCTGCAGTTTCACTTTTCGTATGCAAAAAGAACACCCATGTAAAACGTGAGTAATCACCAGTAATAACAAGACAAAAAGCACAACGATTTAAACTAAACATACTCACTGGACCAAAAAGGTCCATATGAAGAAGTTGGAGCACATACGAGATGGAATTGAAAAGCTTTGGTTTATGCGGTCTTTTGTGCTACTTTCCCTTCGCACATGCCACACATTTTTTCTCTCATTGTGAAGTCTTTGATTGGCAAATCTCTGACATGTTCACCTTTTGTAAGACGATTGACATGCTTCATATTACTACGGCCAACGCGTCGATGCCAAAGCTGAGCATGATTCTTAGCCGTCCTGGATAGCAGGCACGCCACTTCGGTAGTAGGTGGCTTGTTCATGTTTAGCACATAGGAATTGCCATATCTGGGAGTGCGCATTAGCACCCAATCATCCAAAATGGAGTATCCAGGCTTCAAAATAAACATTCTTTATTTTTTAGCAGCACAGGATAGTCTCTATCGCAAGTTTGTGATACACTCAATAAACTGTGATTTAGTTACTCCACATAGTTGACATCATTGAAACTGAGACACCCGTTTCTCACGGTACACTTCTTGCTGATGTGACCTCCAACACCTCCTTCAAAGGAAACATATCCTCCATTGAATTCTTGAACGTTCTGGAGCACATACATGTTCCCTGTCACATGCCTGGAACAACCACTTTCAACGTACCAAAGGTTGTTAACAGTCCTCCTTGGCTGTTCCTACATTAAAAAGGAGATTAATTAGAGATTGGTACCCAGGCCATAACAGGTCTGGGTTTCTTCATGTATGTGCTACATGAAGCAGTGTTTGGTTTTTCTTGGTCATGCTTGGGTCTGTAGACTATCTGCTTAGTCTGGTGGGAGTTATTGGTTCAGATCTATTCTTAGGAACAAGAGGTGTATTTGACTTAGATGCTGCAAAAAAAATATTATTATTTTTGTTAAAACGTTTTTTTTTGTAAACACCTTGTTGTTTATAATTAAGATTTACAACCTTTGGAACATTCCAACGATCATGTTGACCAATTATACCCCCTTTTGACACACCTTTTGTAAATTTGAACCTTTTCAAGTTGGGTGACTTTTGGTGAGGTGGTCTCATCATAGCAGCTGGTTTAGGACACGTTTGAACAACATGTGTTGATACATGGTCCTTGATCATCATGTGAAGTATCGAATACAAGACGGAACATGCAATATAGCTGAGGTCCGAACTCCCAGCGAACCTGGAGTTCGGACAGGTTCGAACATGTGTCCAATCTCCAGGTTCGGCCAGTCGTGATTTAACTAGTATAAATATGTTCTCTTGTATAGAATTGATAAGCTTCTGAGTCATATCTTCTCTGTGTACTCTGTGGTCATCTCTGTGGTTAATACAAAGCATATTTGTATTTACTCTTCGTGTTTTACTCGTTTACATTGAATTTCAAAATCAATTTTGTTTTCAAAATGCTAAACTGCTAGTATTCGTGTTGGTTGATCAATTTTTCTTGTTTTGCACTTCGTCTCATTCTGAGGGGGAGTTTGTTTTTGCAAAAATACAAAAATAGTGTGTTGTTTTTCAAATAGTAAAAATGAAAATCTATATATAGCGTTGTCATTTTTAGGGGAGAAATTTGAAAAAGACAAAAACATTGAACAATGCAAAAAGCCAAAAACATTGAAAAATGAGGAATTGTATCCGACATGATTGGGAAATAATGGTACATTGGCTGACATTGTCTGACTCATGGATAAATAGATGAAAAGGCCATAAGACCATTTGATCTAAGTGCAAGGTAGGCTCGGCAAATCAGTATACAAATGTGATATACACTAAATCTGATGCTTGACCTAGTGGACAACATCTTGATGCATATCTCATGATATATCAAGAAAAAGATATGTGAAAAATAAAATGAGAAGTCACTGTGTATACATGTGTTTATTTTGCAAAGATTTAAGCTTGTTTGATTTTATTTATTTTGTCAAACGATAGGACTTTCTCTGCGTATCGAAAGATCGACCTGATCGTTGTTCGTTTGACGTTCTGCTTTATTTTCTTTGATGTTTCGTATAACTCATCGGACTTTCTCTACGTGTACGGGAGTACCAACCTGATTGTTGTGGAGTTATACACTTTCAACTTGTTTTATTTTCTTATTTTGTTAAATCCGAGGCCTTATCTGCGTATCGAAAGATCGACCTTAAGGTAGACAGATTTAACGTTCTTATTTCTTTTTGCATGGAACACAGTTGATTATATCATAAATACAATCATTATGTGATTAACATCACAAATGAAATCACAAAATGTGATAAGCAAAAGCATATCTGAGTATGATTGATAGTGTGGGGTACACTGGTCAATGCAAACTTAATCAATACCTTAACATATCCAAATGTTATGAGTACGGTTCTGCCAGAGTTTTAAGTTGGACAAATTATATCTGCAATCGGCATGGCTTGTGTGCTTAAATAATTGAAATTGAAGTGTAGATCAGCATGTTATGACCAATATGATCCCAAGTTGTGATCTTTCTCGCAAAAGACAAAAATAGTGTCTGATTCTGTATTGCATTTACATTTCTTATCAGAAAGTACCAAAAAGATTTTAGGTGTGTTTTAATATAAAGTTTCTAAAAGCCAAAAAGATTTTGTTTCTGATTTGTTTTCGATTGATCAACACGTAATACAAAATCATATTCAAAAAAATATCTTGGAGTCTCAAAGAGACGTTTTGCGCCAAGATTATTTATGTTGGCAGGTTTCTAAGTGGGAAGAGAACATCACAGCTTCAAGTCTTCTAAAGATTGTTGATAAAGAGCGAACACACGATGCAATATCAAGTATTCAAGATTGAACTCATCGTCAAGATCGAGGAAGAGTTTGATTGAAGATACAAGATACAAGTTTGAATAGAGGAGATGATACTGCACATGCCGAGGGGGAGTTTGTTAATACATGGTCCTTGATCGTCATGTGAAGTATCGAATACAAGACTATTCATGCAATATAGCTGAGGTCCGAACTCCCAGCGAACCTAGAGTTCGGACAGGTTCGAACATGTGTCCGAACTCCAGGTTCGGCCATTTAGCTAGTATAAATATGTTCTCTTGTATAGAATTGATAAGCTTCTGAGTCATATCTTCTCTGTGTACTCTGTGGTAATCTCTGTGGTTAATACAAAGCATATTTGTATTTACTCTTCGTGTTTTACTCGTTTACATTGATTTCATTACGACTAAGTAGAAGATCCACACGCTCAAGCAATTTCAACATGATTATGTGCCTGTAGGTTTGAGCCTTTAGACTACTGTTGTTTCTTAGGATAGTAAGGCTGATATGGTCTATTCAAACAACTTCGAGCTACATGATCAGGTTTGCCACAGTTGTGACATGATTGCTTCTTAGGATAAGCGGAAGACTGGGAATATTGTCGTCCAGTGGATTGCCATTTTGGTTTAGCAGCATGTTTGTGAATCCAATATGTTTTGCCTTCAGGACGAGTGGACAAAACATACTCCCGCTTTATTGGTACATGTTGATCATAAGCATTGGTAACTTCAGGATATGGAAGGAAGTCTTGGGGTTTAGACTCACTTTCCCTTTTAACATTTACAACAACATCATAATTACCAAACACAAACATTCCAGAGGTTAGGGAACAAGCAACCCGTGGTCCCTTTCCCCTTTTCACAGATTTCACACACTTATAAGTTTTACCCACTGAAAACACATCAAATGAAGTTTGTTCACCAAAAACGTTAGACCCAGAAATTTTTGTCACAACCTTTGAAACATCCAAAACAAACTTAGGAAATTCAACACACTCAGTTTTAGACTCATTCAAAACACTTGAACTTTGACTCTTATTGTAAGCAATGCATTCACTGTCCTGCTGGGAAATATCCTCAACGATTACCTTATCTGCACATGAAACATGAGCAGGAGGAGCATAAATTTTTATAGGACAAGTGGCAAGTTTACTTTCAATTGACATGCTTTCCTTTTTACCATACGTAGCTGTTTTTTCAACAGCAGCCATTTTTTCTTTCTGCTCAGCAGTAAGAGGCAGAGAAATCATGTCACACATTAGGGGGGGGGGGGGGGAGAGTGAGTGGATGTTTCATCATTAACTTCAGAATAAAGTCCTAATCCAGATTTAGCTTTCACATGTTTAATTCGTTCATTAGAGTTATAGAAATGCTGATTGGCCTCCATAATCTTTGAATGAATAGTCTGATGTTTATCTAAGATAGATTGGGATGTGCTAAGTTTAGTTCTAAGTTCTAGAACTTCTTTAGTTAACTCTTTTACCTTAGATTCAGATCTATAAAAAACCTTGTAATCACTTACTTGATGTTCAAAATAGTTAAGTTCTTGTTTGGCAGCCTCATATTTTTCTCTGAAAATTCTAGTGCGATCCTTACATTCTTTAACTTCATGTTCAGTTTTCTCATGATTTAAGCATTCATAAGTAAATTTAGATTGCCAATATTTAATTAAAGACTGACATGTGGGATTTAAGCATACCTGACTATTGTTGGAAGACCCGGTACTGCCTGGCTGAATAGTAGCAATGAATGCATGTATGAACATGTGAATCACTTTCAGTTTCTTCTTCAGCAAGCAGAGCAATGTGAGCATGACTTCTACACTGGTCAGTAATTTGATCAGACCAGTCATAACCAACAGATTGTTGTACCACCAATGATTTGTTATTGTTGACACTTTCATTTTTTCTCAGCAAACCCATTTGTTTCTTTTTCAACTTTGGGTTTAGTGCATTCCCGAGCATAATGACCATACTCATTGCAATTGTAACACCAAAGATTTGCTTTATTGAATGCAATCTTTGCTCCCTTTCATGCATTCCAGTTTTTCCGCCCAGTCTTCGCCATAAATTGCTTAGCACGCAATGCTGACATACCCATTTGATAAGATATGTCCATATGTTCGAGATCTTCAGAATTCACTTGATTCACATCATCCTCTTTTAAGTCTCCAGGTAACAAGGTTCTAGCCATGAGAGCTTGATAGCAACTCATAATTCCAACTCCCAAAGCAAAACCAGAGTCATTCATTAGTTTAGAAACATCCAGGGTCACAACATTTGATGAGTTGGCTGTAGAAGATTGAGAAACAAAGGCGGTCTGTGAAAATGCGTGAGCATATGGATCGTCTACTCGATCTAGCTAATCAGACATCGAAACGTAATTAACCGATTGTTTTATTGATCAAACAAGAACAATTACAATCAGTAAACACTCAGAAACAGACTCAGAGAAACACACTCAGAAACACACACTTAGGAGATCTCGCACGCTCAGCACACCTAAACACAAAGACCAAACAACTATATATATACGACTGGCCGAACTCCCTCCGAACTCCAGGTTCGGCCGGTCCGAACTTCAGGTTCGGACAAGTTCGGCCAACCCTAAATTGGCTTGAACTTGGTCTTCATTTGATACTTCACACGACGTACATTTCATGTATCAACAAACTCCCCCTCGTCGTGTGCAGTATCTCCTCTAAATTCTTCAACATCATCAAAACTGTATCTTCAACCAAACTTCCCCTCAAGTTAAGATCTCGTTCGTTCAATGAGATGAATCTTCGAACAAACTGCTCCTCAACTCGATCGTAGCTCAATCTTGAATACATGATGACATTCTGTTTAACTCTGGTCTTTATCAACAAAACTTCAGAAGACTTGAAGTTGATGATATCTTGCACTACAGCATCCTGCATCAAACTTAAATAATCTTGGCGCAAAACGTCTCTTTGAGACTCCAAGATATGATTTTGAAAAATGATATTATATCACGTGTTGATCGGATCAAAAATAAAGCAGAAACAAAATCTTTTTGGCTTTTTGAAAGTTTATATTAAAACACATCAAAAATCTTTTTGTACTTTTCTTGATATGAAATGAAATCGCAATACAGAATCAAACACTATTTTTGGTATGAGAAAGATCACTATACGGGATCATATTGGTCACAACGCACTGAACTACACTTCAATTTCAATTAATTGAAGCACACAAGTCATGCCGATTGCTGGTATAATTTGTCCATCTTAAGCTCAGACAGAATCATACTCATAACATCTGGATATGTTAAGGTATTGATTAGATTTGCTTTGACCAGTGTACCCCACACTATCAGACATATACAGACATTTTCTGTTTTTCTTTCTTTTCCTTTTGTGTGATAGCATTTGTGAAATTTCACAACGCAAAGCATTTTTTCATGATACAGTCAACTGTGTTCCATGCAAAAAGAAAGAAGAACGTTAAATCGTCTACCTTAAGGTCGATCTTTCGATACGCAGATAAGGCCTCGGATTTAACAAAATAAGAAAAATAAAACAAGTTGAAGTTGTATAACTCAACAACAATCAGGTCGGTACTTCCGTACACGCAGAGAAAGTCCGATGAGTTATACGAAACACCAAAAAAAAATAAAGCAGAACGTCAAACGAACAACAATCAGGTCGGTCTTTCGACACGCAGAGAAAGTCCGATCGTTTGACAAAATAAAGAAAATCAAACAAGTTTAAATCTTTGCAAAATGAACACATGTGTACACAGTGACCTCTCATTACTCTTTTCACACTTATTTTTCTTTTTGTGTTATGAAATACGCATCAAGATGTTATCCACATGGTCAAGCAAGCATTAGTATTTAGTGTATATCACATCTGAATACTTTCTGATTTGTCGAGCCTACCAAGCACATCAAACAATGATCTTATGGCTCTTTCATCTACTCTATCCATGAGTCAGATACGTATGCCAATGTACCATCATCTCCCAATGATCAATTTCTCACAATTTTTATATTGTGCATGTATTCACCTTCCTTCCTTATATATTTTGCATGTATTCACCTTCTTTCCATGACATGCTCAATTACTCCCCCTTACTTACAATTCTCCCCCTTAAAATGAAAACTCTATTTTTGGATTTTCATTTTACACAAAAACAAGACTCTATTTTTGGCTTTTTGGAGAAAAAACTTGTAAACAAATAAAAGTGATCAATCAACACGGATATGTTGCAGATTTTAGAATTCAGAAAATTTGCATATGAGACAAAATTTGTCATTAAATTTAAATTAAGCAAAATACTCCTCTATCAACAACTTTTCAATCGTCGATAGGTCTTCTAGAAGTACCTGCATACTAGTCAAACTGATTAGTTCACAAATGACCCGAAGCGAATCGCTTCTGGTCGACCAGTGTCCTGTTTTTGCTTTGAAACCACCTTAGGTTTCCATTGTTGTTGTTTTGGTAATTCAGTTTTCAATGAAACAGTCACAGGAGACTGTGATGATGAACCTACATTTTGATCCTTTGAAAACTTTGGAACAAAACGTTTTTGTTTTTGAAAGAATGTAGGCTCAACTTCATCAAAAACTCTGCCTTGTTCATCAAAGAACTTAGGTTGGGCAGGTTTACCAAAAACAGATTTCTTATGAAATCTTTGTGATGAATCAACAGGTGAGGGACAATCTTTTGCCATATGCCCTGGACGACGGCAAATATAACAAATCCTTGTCATTTTATTCCATCTTTGATGTACCTGCGAAGAACAGACATGAATATCTCTAACATGATCAGAATGATAATCATATACCTGATGACGATGACCATGCACCCATTTAGAAGTAGGGCTCAGAGATTGAGAACATGAAGAAGAAATTGTTGCTTTCACAAAGACCTCAGCAATTTTCCGAGCATCAACACAATGAAGAGGAAATTCTTTGTCAGAAAACAATTGATCCGAACCCTTGAGTTTGTAAAAACGTTCGGGTTGAATTTTATCAGCTTGAAAAACTTCCTTCTTCACTTGTTTCATCTTTAATTTCTTCAAATCTGGGGATGAAAATGCCTGAATCTCCACAACGATATCCTTCTTCTCATGAAAACCCAAACCAACATTCTTGCCAGATCCTTTCACCTCCGATGTAGAATGACCATTCTTGGCTAATCTTGTGAATTCAGCTTTCACATCAGGAAGTTTCTTTTGATCATAGAAAATTGACTCATCAATTTCAGGTTGAGACTGACTCTTGTTGCTTGAAGTAGCCGATTTCTCATTTTCAGCAGACGACGAACCTGACACAAACTTTGGTGCTGGAGAAATATCAGATTGCACGACCTTTTTCTTGTTCTTCTTGGTTTTCTTTTTCTTGACAACCTTTGCTTCTTCAGAAGTAGAAACTGATATCTTTGAATAATCAAAATCATCAACCTGTTCCTTCACGTCTTTGACAGCTTCCATGATATGAGCATGGGGTGATGCAGTTTTATCAAACATTCGTTCAAAATTTGCATCATTTGCTAAGAAGCTTGTAAAAACCTGAGAATTAGAAACATTGTTGAGCAATCTTTTAGCATCAAGAACTTGAATTTTGAGATCAGAAATTTGCTGTTGAGCTTCTGCAAATTCCTTTTCTTTAGCAATCAAACGCTTAGTAACTTTGTGAGTTTCAAACTTTTGCAAACGAAGATTGTCAAGACCTTCATGTAACTCCTTCTTCAGTTTATCCTCATTTCTCTTTTGAATTTCCAGATTTGCAGTTTGAACCTTGTTAACTCTAGCCAACTCCCGCTTATCATCTAATAACTTTTCCATATCAACTTGATATGCTTTGATTTTAGCATCAGATGTTTCAATACTTTTAGTAAACAGATCAAGCTTGGCCTTGGATTTGTCAAACAAATTCTGGAAATCATTCGCTGCATCTTCCGCCTCTTCCTTCCATTTCTGCACTTCTTGCATCAATTCATCCTTTGTTTTACAAATCTCAGCTTTTGAAGTTTCAACACTTTTCTTTTCTTGCTTCAAAACATCTATAACTTCATTCAACATTTTGATTTCATTAACCAAACCCTCATTCTTCAAAACCAACTCTGTTTCATGTTCTTTAGAAATCTTCAATTCAGAATTAATCGCATCAAATACTTCAGACAATTGTTGAACCTTCTTCATCAACAAAGCATTTTCCTTCATCAGACTTTCCAAGTTTTCAGCAGATTCATAAGAACTTGGAATTGAACTAGTATCAGAACTAGTATCCGAACAATAATCTTCATGTAAATCATGAGTAACTATTAAGGCTGATGAATCATATCCAAAATGTTTACCCCAATCAATAGCACCATCTTTTTGAACTGTCAAAGCTGTTGTCTTGCCTGTGTTACTTGTAGATGGTTGAGTAAAACCAGGTTTGGATGATTGTGGAGTAGCAGATTTCTGTTGACATTCTTTGGCAAAATGTCCAAGTTGTTGACAGTTATAACATTTTAACTTTGACTTGTCGAAACCCAACTTGTCACCAGAAATACGTCTTCCATGTTTCTTGAAAAACCTCTTTGACCGTTGACATAACATAGCATATTGCCACGAAACATCCAATTCAGTCAATTGATCATCATCAAGTTCATCAAGATCTTCACTGGTTAACTTTGCATCAGCAATATTTTTGAGAATCAAACCAAACGACGATGCAATCAATGCAGAAATCATTTTGGCACAATCCTCCGTTGATTCAGCCGAGAAAGCACTTTGAGTTGAAATATTTGGAATTGTGAAATTGCAACCTCTTGAAGAATTATTATCAGAATTTCCTGAAGCTCCAGCTAGAAAAGCAACGCTTGGTGCAGAATTCAAATTTGGTTTAGCTTTAGCATTTATGCTTGCTGAATTTTCACCATGATACAACTCAGGATGTTGCAAGGTAGCAGTTGATTTCTTTGAATTTAACATTTCCATTTCACGAGCATGAAGCTTTCCAGTAAGCTCATGAAATGTCAACGTTGAGTATTCTTTATCATGAGTGATAAGCAAAACATAATTTTCCCATTTGTCTGGTAATGCTTCCATAATCTTTTCCTTTAACTCTTCATCAGTTTTCTCAATTCCCACAATCTTCAATTCACTAATCAGATGAGATAACCTTGAGACAAGAGCTGTTATATTTTCATTCTCATAATGCTGGAAATTATCAAATTCCTTACTCAAAACCTTCTTTCGACTTTTCTTATACTGCTCATTTCCTTCACACCTTGCTGATAAAGCATCCCATAATTGCTTTGACTTCTTACACGTGCTGAATTTATGTAACAATTCAGTAGGTAAAGCCATGGTAAGATAACCATATGCTTTTTGTTCAAGTTCATAACTCTTTCTTTCAGCAGCATCAAAATCTTCAATTTCCTTAGACTCTCCATCTTCTTTTGGTTTTTCATACAATTTTCTAATTGGAATCCATAAGTCAATATTATTTGTGCTGATATACGCTGAAAATCGTTTCTTCCAATTCTGATAATCTTCTAGTTTCAACAATTTGGGAACTTTCTGACTTGTTCCGATTTCATTGTCATAATTCATCATGGTCTGCATAGCACTTTGCATTGAGGCAAAAGCTTGAAATTCCGACATCGTTGAAAATTTGAAAAATAATTCTAATCTGACCGAACTTGTCCGAACCTACTGTACCCTCCGAGCTTCCTCCGAACTAGTCCGAACTTCACCGAACACCTCCGATCTCTCACCGAACTTCAAACTAACTCCGAACTTCAATACAACTCCGAACCTAGACCGATCTACCACCGAATTCTCGCCGAACATTTCCGAACTCTCACCGAACTCCTCCGAGTCACCTCCGAACCTCAAGTTCGGAGCGGTTACTCCGAGCTTGCCCAGTAACCTCCGAACCTCGAAGTCATTTTTTTTCGAAAACTCGTGAAAACGGACTGATTTTGACGAAACTCGATATAGTGGATCAGAAAATTCGATAGAAAACGGTTTAGGAACAATTTTAGCACAAAACACACGTCAGAAATGATTGAAAACACGTAACGAAACTCGAGAAAACTTCAAAAACGTTCAATAATCCGAGAATAGCAACCACAGATCAGTAGAGTGAACCAGAAAGCTCTGATACCACTTGAAAATGCGTGAGCATATGGATTGTCTACTCGATCTAGCTAATCAGACATCGAAACGTAATTAACCGATTGTTTTATTGATCAAACAAGAACAATTACAATCAGTAAACACTCAGAAACAGACTCAGAGAAACACACTCAGAAACACACACTTAGGAGATCTCGCACGCTCAGCACACCTAAACACAAAGACCAAACAACTATATATATACGACTGGCCGAACTCCCTCCGAACTCCAGGTTCGGCCGGTCCGAACTTCAGGTTCGGACAAGTTCGGCCAACCCTAAATTGGCTTGAACTTGGTCTTCATTTGATACTTCACACGACGTACATTTCATGTATCAACAGTCTGGTTTCCTGATGCAACAGTCTAGTAACCATTGCTGGAGGAAGTTTAAGAGAAAAATGATTGATTCATAGAAGCTCCAACATTAGCATTTCTAGCCCGTTTTTGTTTGTCAACTTCAAAATATCTAAGTGCAGACATTAGATTGGCCAGTGTAGATTTGTGCAGATCCACCGTTCTCTTTATAAACTCAACACTGCTATCCCAGCTAAGTGGCAATGCATTCAACAGCTTCTTATTAACTTCAACCTGGGTGTATGTAACCTCTGCTTCTCTCATAGCTATAACTATCTTGACAAACCTTTGCATCTGAGTTTCAAGGTTTTCTCCTAGCACGTGACAGAACATGTTGAATTCTTCTCACAAAATTTCACAACGGCTCTCCTTCATGTCATCATTTCCCTCAAATGTGGTGATTAGAGCATCCCAAAGTTCCTTTGCAGTGGTATATTCTTTAAATCCATCTGCAATTTCAGGTGATAGACCTATTGTCAAAGCTGCAAGCGCCTTTGAATCTTTTTCTACCTTATCCCAATCATCATCTATCCAATTTTTTTGTGGTTTTGGTTCGTCTGGTTGACCAGCCATTTCTGACATGGGGACATAGTTTCCACATTTAATTGATCGTATGACCCTGGCATCGTAATAGTTAATATAGTTTATGAATATGTATTTCCAGTTCATGAAATCCTCTCTTGATACGAGACGAGGTGGCCTAGTGTTTGTTCCAATCTTAGCATCCATTTGAAGTGTAGTCGTGGAAATGTCTGAGTCCATTTTAAGAAGTCTGGTTAAATCTGAGCGATAACCCGAGAACCCATATCCGAACTAAAAACACACGACCGAACCGAAAAGACACGTCCGAGCCGAAAAGAAACGTCTGAACCGAAAACAACCGTCCGAACCGAGAACATCTATCCAAACCGAGGACGATTATCCGAAACGAAAACACACGTCTAAACGAGAACACTGCAATCCGGACCGAGAACACCAAATTTGTCCGAAAGCTTGCCAATCCGAACCGAAACCTTTGTTGTGCAAACCGAAAACACCACAATTTAAACCGAGAACACCAAATTTTATCCGAAAGCTTGCCAATCCGAACTGGAACCTTGGTTGTCCGAACCGAAAACACCACAATTTGAACCGAGTACACCAAATTTGATCCGAAAACGCTTAGAACAATGCGAAAACCTGCAATTTTGAGGGAAAACACGACTGCCAACCTGCAAAATCTTGTGTAGAATCATTAAAAGCTTGAATCAGATTTCGTGAGAGCCGCGAAACACCTGTTTCTTGGCTCTGATACCAATTTGTAGGATCGAGAACCAGATCGCACACGATATCAGTCACACGAGAGGTTGCAGAATAACGTCTCGTTGATGATTCAAGGAAGAGATAATCAATATGAAACTTAAATAACGATAAAACACTTACTTGTCAATGATTAAAAGCTGTAGAAATCGTATTAGAACCAACAAACAAACAAAACTGGGTTGAGGAAACCGGAAACAAAAACCTAAACAAGTAGGTGATGATTTGCTTATATAGAGTTCGCAAATCATCACCTCCTCAACCCTAAATTCACCCAGGCCCCCTGCTGGCCCACTAAACCTTTTACAATTTACCCCAAAAACCTCTAATGAAGCCCAAAAATACTTACAAGTGAAAGACCAATTGACTGTTAACAAAAACTAATGCGTAAGCCTCTAAAATAATCCTTTACAGAATATGATCACGTAAAAATAAATGTATGTCCAGAAAGTATTTAAGCCTACGGGGTCACACGTCTCGACACAAATGTATTTGTATTAATTAATTTATTAATTAATAAAAATCACGAACTTAACTAACGAAGGGTCGTTAAAACTAACGGTTACTAGTTAACAGTTGTTAGTTAACAGTTAAGAGATGATTATAATTAAAATACAATTGGGAAAGGTTAGGAGAATCCCACATAGGGCCGACCCCTTTATGGTGTCTCCGAATCTAACCCTAAACTTGTTTAACAAGTAAACGTTGCCTATAAATAAAGCCTTTAGTTTAAGGTTTTATTTTACAACATCATATGAGATTATAGGCAACCCTAAATCTCTCTCTCCCTTCCCCTTTTTCAGCAATACACCCAATACCCTAAAGGGTTTTCGGTTTTGTGTGTGGTTCGACCAAAGCAAGAAGGAGAAGCTCAAGTTTTCGTGATCAAGTACTAGCATACGTATATTGGTGTGTCCTGTGTGCGATCGTAGAGGAGTTTTTCTTTAAACCCTAGAAGTTTCTTACTTTATTTTCTATTAAGGTACACGTTATCTTTCTTGGTTAATTAGTTAATTACATAGATTGATTTTCCGTTGCGTACTCGTCAATAGATAAATTGTTATATAACCCAAAAGTGGTATCATGAGCCACCTATGTATTTTTTTAATTACCAAAATATTAAACTTGAAAGGGGGTTTAGGGTTGTTTATAATTTTAGAATTATATTTTTTTTGAAACCCTAATCCAAGTTTTTCCTTGATAATTCGTTGCACTATTTCTTGTACCTTTACTTTTATTAGTTAAAAGAAGTAAAAATCATGAATTTTTCATGAAAATTATTCATGGTTATTACTAAGATATATTGATACTTGATCATTTCCATTAATTATGCTAGATAATTATGGAAAAAAATCGTGTGACAATTTGGTTATAATTTGTGAAAATTCAGTTTGACACCAGTTCACTAAAAAAATCATTAAAAATCAACCATTTGGCGTTAGAGTCTGAAAGTTTTACTGTAGATGCTCGACTCATAGGGCTACAACTTTGTTGTTTTGAGCTAAGCTCAGTTCGGCCATCCTCTAGGTCAAAATTGGTCGTGAAGCTGCTGGATTTTCCAGATCCGCACCTTGCTATGGTTTTGTGATAATTATTTATACAAGGTTTGGCTTACGCAACTTGTTGTATGCGATCCGTTTCAATGGAAAGGGGATCAAATCTTAAACCATATTGACCATTATTTGGTTGATTACCATAATTGTTACATGGTTACATTTTATTGCAAGTCTTAATTTTTTTTTGGGAAAATATAAACTTGCTTAATAATCATTGAAATAAGATTTGTTTTATAAATAAAATTGGTGCCCTAAAATCGAAAGAAACACCGGCTCACCCATTTAATCACACTCTAAGAGAGGTATAAGTCAGGTTGTCATGCTTCCCTAAAGAAGGTAGGTACTTAATTGCTACGAGCAAACCTCACTTCTGCGCTTCTTTGTGTGTTCAAATGGGGCTACCGAGCTCTTTTGATTTGAAGGCAAACTAAAAAGGATTTTATAAACATGTTATGCATTGAAGATGTGCATGAATCTTCATACATAACATTTTGATCACACATCAAATTGCTTGACCCAAAATTAAAACTTAAGTCTTTGCCATCCAACTTGTAAAGGACACTTGTGGATGTTGTTTTACTTATTGGTACATAATGGTAAAATAGCACTTACATGGCAAATTCTCACTCACTGGTACACAGTGGTGAACAATTTGTGCGTTCTTGGTTGGACGACTTAAAGCGAGTTAAGCGGTGAGACCTTGACCCGTGGCATAAGATGGGACGAAACATGACTATAAATCACTTGATGCAAGTACACAAGTGTTGTTTGTAAGTCCCATTCTGTCTAGGAATTGCACTAGTAATGCAATTACTGATCGTCACTTACCTTTTGAGTACGTCATTTCTAGCAGATCAACTGAGGAAATTATGGTATGTCAATTGGATCCTAGCCTTAATAAAGTTAATTGTTTAAATAGTTTAAACATTGGGTAATTAAATTTGTTAAGGAAAAATTATCAAAAATACTGATTTTTGAACTTTATCTATTTTGTAGATGGAAACAATGAACCATCCTCAAAACACCGTTGGTCATGCTTTCCGTCAAATGTTTGAAAGGGAAAAGCTCAATTGATGGAATTTTAATGACGGGTATCGTCAACTGAGGATTGTCCTAAGAGTTGAAAGAAGAACCGATGTCCTTGAAATCAGTGGCCGGCCGAACCAGCTGCTACTGCTAGTGATCAAGAAAAAGCGTAGTACAACGCTGAATATAGTAGATATGATGAAGTTGCTTGTTTGATGATCTCTAGTATGACTCATGATCTTCAAAAGCAATACGAACATCACACTCCTTATGATATGATCAGAGAATTAAAGAAGATGTATGAAAAACAAGCTGGAGTTGAGTTGTTCGACTTGGTTGTGGAACTCCACGACTTAAAGCTTGAAGCTGGAAAATCGGTCAGTAGTCATGTGCTCAAAATGAAGAGCTACTTTGACAAATTGGAATCGCTCAACTATGGATATAATCAGGCTGTTGCGGTTGGCATGGTTCTTAAATCTCTTACAAAGGATTACGAGGGTTTTGTGCGCAACTACAACATGCATAGTATGACTAAAACCATACCTGAGCTTCATGCCATGCTTGTTGAGTATGAGAAGACCATTCCAAAGAAAGCCACTGAAACTCCCCAAGTACTCTTGATAAAAGGGGGAAAGATCCAAAAGGCTAAACAACCGCAAAGGGTGAAGGGCAAGTATGATGGGAAAGGAAAAGGCAAACAAGTTGCTTATGTTCCAAAACCTAAGAAGACCCCTTCGGCTAAAAAGGAGCATCCGGCTAAAGACCAGACTTGTCACCACTGCTCTGAAGTGGGACACTGGAAGAGGAACTATCCTATCTACCTAGCTTAGTTGAATAAGAAAAAGAAGCAAGCTAGTGGGACTAGTACTTCAGGTAACTTCACAATTGAATTATTTTCCTTTTCTAAGCATAATTCATGGGTTTATGACACTGGCTGTGGAACTCATATCTGTAATTCATTATAGGGACTTAGAAAAAGAAGGAAGCTGAAGCCTGGAGCTTTGCAGCTGTTTGTGGGCAATGGTCTACCAGCACCTGTTGAAGTTATAGGAGAATATCATTTAGTTCTTCCTTCCGGTTTAATTCTTGTTTTAGACAATTGTCATAATGCACCTTCTATTACTAGAGGTGTCATTTCAGTTTCCTTGTTGAAAAACCATGGATTTATTAATGTTTTTAATAATATCGGTATCTCAGTTTCTAAAGATAATGTTCATTATTTTGATGCTATTCCTTGTGATGGTATTTATGAAATTGATATGCGTGGTTGTGACTCAAAATAATTCAATGTATAGTATTAGTAAACGAGTCAAGACTAACTTGGATTCTACCTATCTTTGGCACTGTCGTCTTGCTTATGTAGGCAAGAACCACAATGAAAGACTTCAACGTGAAGGAATCTTACAATCAAGTGATGAATCATTTGATAGGTGCGTTTCTTGTATTTTAGGCAAGATGAGAAGGAAAACTTTTCGCATAAACCGGAAAGGTCTAAAGCACTTCTTGGACTCATTCATACTGATGTTTATGGCCCATTTAGACATCTGTCAAGGAAAGGTGCTAGCTACTTTATAACTTTCACGGATGATTTCGTTTGTTATGGTTATGTTTACTTGCTTAAACATAAACATGAAGTTTTTGAACATTCAAAGAGTTTAAAAATGAAGTAGAAATCAACTCGGCAAGACCATCAAGATCCTTCATTCGGATCTTGGTGGAGAATACTTAAGCCAAGAGTTTAAGGATTATCTAAAAGCATGTGGAATTGTCTAACATCTCACTCCTCCATACACTCCACAGCATAATGGAGTTTCTGAAAGGAGAAATCGAACCTTGCTAGAAATGGTGAGATCAATGATGAACCTTACGACTCTCCCAATTTCATTTTGGGATTACGCTCTAGAGACTGCTGTACGCATTCTCAATATGGTTCCAACCAAGAAGGTTGACAAGACACCACATGAATTGTGGCATGGAGATGTCCCTATTTTGTCTTACTTAAGAGTCTGGGGATGTGAGGCGCTTGTGAAGCGCGATACACCTGATAAACTTCAACCCAAAACTACTAAGTGCATCTTTGTAGGATACCCTAAGGAAACAATGGGTTACTACTTCTATAATCCTACCGAAAACACTGTTCGAGTGGCTAGATATGCTGAGTTCTTTGAGAATAATCTAATAGCTCAAGAGAACAGTGGAAGAATTGTAGAACTACTAGAAGATGTATCACCTTATGAAACTCCTTGCAATCATCAACTTGGGGGGGGGGGATGTTCAAAGTAATGAACCTCAAGTCGATGATAGTGCGATTCCACTTCGTAGGTCCGAAAGGACTATACGTACTCCGGATAGATGGATGGGTCTAATCGAATTCGAGGAACACGAATTAGGAGATCTCGATGAGCCTCCGAACTTCAATGTTGCATTGTTAGATCCAGAATCTGACAAATGTCTTGAAGCAGCGAATGTGGAAATGAAATCCATGGAAGAAAATCAAGTCTGGAGCTTGGTTGATCTTCCACCTAATACAAAAACCATTGGGTGTAAATGGATCTTCAAGAAGAAGACAGACATGGATGGAAATGCACACACCTATAAAGCTCTTCTCGTGGAGAAAGGTTATACTCAGCGTTTCGGTGTTGACTGTGATGAGACCTTTTCTCCAGCTGCTGACATTAGAGCTATTAGGATTCTCTTAGCCATTGCTGCGTTCTATGATTTTCAGATATGGAAAATGGATGTTAAGACTGCTTTCTTAAATGGTTACTTGGATGAAGAAGTCTATATGGATTAACCTGAAGGTTTTATTGATCCAAAACATCCCAACAAAGTATGCAAGCTTCAAAGGTCCTTTTATGGACTAAAGCAAGCATGAAGAAGTTGGAATAAACAGTTTGATGAAGAAATCAAAAAGTTTGGTTTTATTCAAAATCTTGATGAGCCATGTGTATATCGCAAAGCTAAGGGAGTAATGTTACTTTCGTTGTCTTATATGTAGATGACATATTAATTATAGGAAAACACATTCCAATGTTGCAAGATGTAAAGTCTCATTGTGTGAAGTGTTTTTCCGTGAAAGACTTGGGTGAAGTAGCATTTATTCTTGGAATCAAGATCTATAGAGATAGAACTAAGCGGTTACTTGGACTAAGTCAAACTGCTTATATTGATAAGATCTTGAAATGATTCAAGATAGAGAATTCTAAGTGTGGTCTTGTACCCATGTAGGAAGGACTTGGTCTATCGGTTAAACAAGGTGCTTCTACACCTGATGTGGTGAAGCATATGCAAAGAGTTCCTTATACTTCGGCTGTAGGATCTATAATGTATGCAGTGAGATGCACTAGACCTGATGTAGCGTTCGCGCAAAATATCGTTAGCCGATTCCAACAGAATCCAGGTGAAAGTCACTGGACTACTGTTAAGTCCATTCTTAAGTACCTACGGGCTACTAGAGATTGTTTTTGGAGTATGGAGGAATTCTAGATTTAGAGCTCAAAGTGACCGGATATAGTGATGCTGGATTTCAAACTCGTAGAGATGACACAAAGTCTCAGTCAGGGTACGTCTTCGTTCTAAATGGAGGCGTGGTGGATTGAAAGAGCAAGAAGCAAACCACAGTTGCTATGTCTGCAATAGAGTCTGAGTACATTGCTGCCTCAGAAGCTGCGGTGGAAGCAGTCTAGATAAGGAAGTTTATTTGTGGGCTTGACGTGATCCCTTAAAGTAGCTTACCCATTGATATGTACTGTGATAATACTGGTGAATTAATCATTTCCAAGGAACCTAGAGTTCAGAAAGGTGCCAGACATTATGCTAGAAGATATCACTATGTTCATGAGCAGATCGAACTAGGGGAGATCAAACTACTCAAAGTTTACACAGATGTTAACTTAGCTGATCCCTTTACAAAAGATTTATCTAGACCAAAGCTTGAAAGACATGCCGAGGGCATGGGACTTAAATTAGCTAGTTAATTCAGGTAAATCTGTTGTGCGGTATTTGGATAAGGGATGTTAAACAATTTCTATTTATATAATGAAATAAAGTACTTGATATGTTTGATTTCATTTAATATTAATTGTGTCTTGTATTTGAATGTTTAATACCTGAATATTTGTTAATATTCTAAACTGTCCATTTTCGATTGACTATATGGGAATATAGTTAAACTAAGACAAATTTGAGTGATTGGTAATATTTTTGGAATATATAAAGGATGGTCCCACCAAACTCACATGGTATTCATAAGATGCATATCGGACTACCCCACGAACGAATTATCACTTTATGGATCAGCGTCATTTAGTAAAATTCGTAAATGGTTACTTTACTTATCCTTAGACTTGAGATACATGTAGGTCATGCATGTATGGATTGCACTTACTTGATATAGTTCTAACTATCCTAAATAAGGTAGTACAAAAGGGCTGTTTTCAGAAGTGTAGTGAAGTATGTGACTGTACACGTGTAGTCAATATAGGATTTGTTCCTTCAGCTAAATGTTGAAGAATGATACCACTGGGTCCCTCATTGGGACTAATTAAGATGTTTGCATGGTCGTGCCCAGATGAAATCTAGATATGTCTCGATTAAATTTGGTAATCTTTAATTAGTTATGGAATGAGAAACAAAATAGTTAAATTATGAATTGACTTTGATCCATATTCAAATTTAACATGGTATCTGTAACAAAGGGATTGTAAATGCCTAATCCATTTAAATATACTTTAAGAAACTATACTTAAATGTTTTCGGGAGCATTGGTGTGTTGCTAGATGCTTACCAATATTATTACATTTATTATTACATGCTCGAGTAGGAGCTGTAGGAATATGGTCACGTAAAAATAAACGTATGTCCGGAAAGTATTTAAAGCTACGGGGTCACACGTCTCGACACAAATGTATTTGTATTAATTAATTTATTAATTAATAAAAATCACGAATTTAATTAACGAAGGGTCGTTAAAACTAACGGTTACTAGTTAATGGTTGTTAGTTAACAGTTAAGAGATGATTATAATTAAAATACAATTGGGAAATGTTAGGAGAAGCCCACATAGGGCCGGCCCCTTTATGGTGTCTCCTAATCTAACCCTAAACTTGTTTAACAAGTAAACCTTGCCTATAAATAAAGCCTCTAGTTTAAGGTTTTATTTTACAACATCATATGAGATTATAGGCAACCCTAAATCTCTCTCTCCCTCCCCCTTTTTCGGCAATACACCCAAAACCCTAAAGGGTTTTCGGTTTTGTGTGTGGTTCGACCAAAGCAAGAAGGAGAAGCTCAAGTGTTCGTGATCAAGTACTAGCATACGTACATCAGTGTGTCGTGTGTGCTATCGTAAAGAGGTTTTTCTTTAAACCCTAGAAGTTTCTTACTTTATTTGCTAGATTAAGGTACACGTTTTCTTTCTTGGTTAATTAGTTAATTACATAGATTGATTTTCCACTGCGTACTCATGAATAGATAAATTGTTATATAACCCAACACTTCTTTCCTCTTGAAGTAAGCCCTAGAAATTCTTGAGTTGAAATTACTTGGATGCATGTGTTAATCTTGAGTTTATGTGCTACTTGGTGTTCATAAATGCTTGTGAAACATGTTTTTTGTTTAAATTTGTCAAATGATGATTTGGGACTGAGTATGGGTCGAACTTAGGGGCTGATCTTATGATTAAAACCTACTATGATGTGTTGTATGTTAAATGCTTGAGTAGTTGAACATAGATTTTAGGTGTATGTGGTTATATGCAAGTTTCATGTTTTGATTTTGCTATGAGAATCATATGAGTGCTATAAGGGCTATAAAAATTTAGGTGAAATTTTGCTTGAGGTGTTACTAATCTGTACAAAAAGTTTGATGATCAAATTGTTGACCAAAACCTTTGAAACACAATTTTTACAAACACCTGTTTTAGGACAGTTTCTGTCAGAGAATTGGGTCGTCTTTTACAGGTCATAACTTAGTCAATTTTTCATTCAAATCAGGTGATTACTTTTTTCTTAACAAAGTGCTATGTCTTAGCTTTAATTTGGCTACTCACACACATTCTGAAACCTCTGTTTGGTCACTGGAAATACTACCACAAGTTTGGTGTGCAGGCTGTTAGACATTCTGATGTAATGAACTTGTGCCATTTTGTTGGGCATGATTCTTGGGTATTAATGGATGGTTTTTGTGTAACACCCCAAGATTTCATATATATATATATATATATATATATATATATATATATATAATTAATTATGCAAATACGTGTTTGAATCATGAATACGTGAGTTTAATTTATAAATGTGGTAAGACTATACATTAGATAGGTTGCATGTGTTAGAAATATAGTTTGATAGCTGTTGGGGATGGATTTTCAGGATGCTCACCAGGAAGCTTAGACAGTTCAGGAATCCTAAAATAGCTTGGGAATCCTACCGGGCCAGGTATCCTGATTATTTAATATTCGCTAACCCCAATTTTGCCTCGTGCTTTTTTGTTTGCAGGTGACGATGAACTCTCAACTAACTCCTGAAGACTCGGTGTAACCGTTGAAGGTCGTGGAACAAGTGGATGCGTAATGCTTTAACGGTCATGTTAGTTGGAGAATAGGATCCCGGGAATCTCGGATAGTTTGTTAACTGTGTAACTGTTATATAACAGGGGTTATGATCGATATAGGAACAACACAACTCACTGACACTTTAGCTCTGACAGCAAACAATCATTGTAACACTTAGCTTGATCGATCATACCTCCAAAACACTTGTATTTTTTGGTTTCTTATTAATAAAAGTGCTAGGCATCAGGCTCTTTAGGCCGGCTCCCGAGGTTTTTTGCCAGGATTCCTAGAGGAAACTCGAAGGATTCTGGATTTTCCCTCGTTACATCCTTTTGTCGATATTCATACTTTGATATATTGTCATCCTCATCTTAAAGCACACTACCTCACTTACAAATGTTTGGTTCACTTAGTCATTTCGGTGATTTTTGACCAAAACAGTTTGGCACCCACCGTGGGGCAAGTGGTGCTTCATTCTACAAAAATTTCCATATTTCTTTCACTTCAGTTAATCTCCACTTCAAAAATGTCGACCCAACCAAAATCCATTTCAGCCTCTGTTTCATCCTCCGTCCCTCCTCTTCCTCCTGCTTTAAGAAGCCAGAAGAAGACTAATAATCATCAGAAGAAAGTGGATGAGCAGCCGAGGAAAATGGATTATCCCATGTTCACGGGATCCCAGGTTCAGTCTGTTTATCCTGTTATTACTAATACTGATTTGTTTGCTTTGATCAAACAGGTGAAGAACCAAATCGACCAACAAGAAAGACTAATCATACGTAATGAAGGAAATTGAGGAACTCAAGAAATCCAAGAAACCTACGGAGGAACATAGCCCCTTATTTCCAAGGCATCTTGAATTTAATGCCTCAGGATCCTCAGATCCGCTCCGCTACCATCTCAAATTAACAGCGCCGGCAAACACAAGCTTCACTACAGCCCCTACAATGAATTCCCAGGCTGCTAGATATGCGAAGTTTGCTGTTGGGTTCTCGAGAGCCGCTCCACTAGAATCCTCGCAGCCACGCCCTAATGATCCTTGGACACCATCATCGCTGGGAATCTCAGCAACGCCATCCCAAGGATATCCATTTCCTGTGGGAAACCCAGGCCAAAATTCCCTGGGATATCAGCATTCTAACCTTTCTGTTGATACCTGATATGTGCGTCGTGTGAAGTATCAAACAAAGTACAAGTTCAAGCCAAGTCATACATGGCCGAACTTGGTCCGAACCAGGAGTTCGGACCGGCCGAACCTGAGGTTCGGACGAGGCTTGGTCAGCTGTATTTATATAGAAGTTTGGACGTTGTAATTCAGAGTTTTGAGCGTGTGAAATTTCTTAAGTGTGTGTTTTCAAGGTGTTTATCTGTGTTGTGTTTCTAAGTGTTTTACTGATTGTAATTGTTCTTCGTTGATCAATAAAACAACCGTTAATTACGTTTCGATGTCCGATTAGCTAGATCGAGTAGACGATCCGATGCTCACGCGTTTTTAAGTGGTATCAGAGCTTTCTGGTTCACTCTACTGATCTGTAATTATTTCTTCGTTGATCAATAAAACAATCGTTAATTAATTTCAAGCATTTGCGGCGATGCAGAATGCAATGCAAACTATGCTAAATTTTGACAATGAAATCGGAACAAGTCAGAAAGTTCCCAAAATGTTGAAACTGGAAGATTATCAAAATTGGAAGAAACGATTTTCTGCATACATCAGCACAAATGATATTGATTTATGGATTCCGATTCGAAAGTTGTATGAACGACCAACTGAAGATGGAGATTATAAGGAACTTCAAGATTTTGATGCTGCTGAAAGAAAAAGTTATGAGCTTGAAAAGAAAGTTTATGGTTATCTTACCATGGATTTACCTACCAAATTGTTACATCAATTCAGCACTTGTAAGAAATCAAAGTAATTGTGGGATGCTCTCTTAGCAAGATGTGAGGGTAATGATGATTACAAGAAGAGTCGGAAGAAAGTGTTGAATAAATAATTTGATAATTTTCAATATTATGAAAATGAGAACATTACTGCTCTCGTTTCACGGTTTTCACATCTGATTAGTGAATTAAAGATAGTTGGTATTGAGAAATCTGATGCTGATTAGAAGGAAAAGATTATGGAAGCTTTACCTGAAAAGTGGGAGAATTATGTTTTGCTGCTCACTCATGACAAGGATTATTCTACAATGACGTTTCACGAGCTTACTGGAAAACTTCATGCTCGGGAAATGGAAATGTTAAATTCAAAAAAGTGAACTGCTACTTTACAAAATCCTGAGTTGTATCATGGTGAGAATTCTGCAAGTATGAATGCTAAATCTAAGCTAAATCTGAGTTTTGCACCACGTGTTGCTTTCTTGTCTGGAAGTTCTGGAAATTTTGGTAACAATTCATCACGGGGTTGTAGTTTTACAATTCCAAATTCATAAAGTCAGAATGCGTTTTCTGCTGAATCAACAGATGATTGTGCTAAAATGATTTCTGCATTGATTTCATCATCTTTTGGTTTGATTATCAAGAATGTTGTTGATGCAAAGTTAACCAGCGATGATCTTGATGCACTTGATGATGATCAACTAACTGAATTGGATATATCTTGGCAATATGCTATGTTATGTCAAAGATCGAAGAGGTTCTTCAAGAAACATGGAAGAAATATTTCTGGTGACAAATTGGGTTTTGAAAAGTCAAAGTTAAAATGTTATAAATGTTCGCAGCTTAGACATTTTGCCAAAGACTGTCAACAGGCACATGCAAGCAAGCCTAGTTTTACTCAATCACCCAAGCCTGGTTTTACTCAACCATCTACTAGTAACACAAGCAAGACAACAGCTTTCACAACTCAACATGATGGTGTTTATGATTGGGGTCAACATTTTGGATATGATACATCAGCATTAATTGTCACACATGAACAAGATGATTATTATTCTGATTCGAGTTCATATGACGCTGCTGAGAATGAGAAATTTGAGTCTAAAATTGAAGCCTTGATGAAAGAAAAAGAATTTCTGATTGAAGAAGTCAAAAGAGTTACTGCTGACTTAAAAATGATTAGTTCGGAGTTGGGAATTTCTAAGGAAAATGAGAAGTAATTGGGTGTGAAGAATGAATATCTGCTTAAAGAGATCAAATTGCTGAATGAAGTTTTAGAAATTTCTAAACAAGATAAAAGGGATGTTGAAACTGCAAAAGCTAAGATCTGTAAAGAAAGAGATGAGTTGGTGTTTGATGTCAAGAAATGGAAAGATGAAGCAGAAGATACGGGTAATGATTTTCAGAATTTGTTTGATAAATCCAAAATCAAGTTCGATTTGCTTACAAAGAGTGTTGAAGAGTCTGCTATTAAGACTGAAGAATATCAAGTTGACATGGAAAAGTTGTTAGATGAGAAGCGGGAGTTGGTTCATGTAAATAAAGTTCAAGCAGCAAATTTGGAGATTCAAAAGTGTAATGAAGATAAATTGAAGAAGGAATTATTTGAAGGCCTTGATAATCTTCGATTGCAAAAATTTGAAACTCACAAAGTTGCGAAGCGATTGATTGCTAAAGAAAAGGAATTCGCTGAGGCTCAACAACAAATTTCTGATCTAAAAATTCAAGTTCTTGATGCTAACAGATTACTCAATAATGTTTCAAATTCTCAAGTATTCACAAGTTTCTTAGCTAATGATGAAAATTTTGAGAAAATGTTTGATAAGACTGCATCACCCCCTGCTCATATCAAAGAAGCTTTCAAAGAAGTGAAGGAACAAGTTGACGAATTTGATTATTAAAAGGTTTCATCATCTACTGTTGAGGATGAGAAGGTTGTGACGAAAAAGAAGAACAGGAAGAATAAGCAAAAGAAGGAAAAGAAATCTATTTCTCCTGCTCCAAAATTTTGTATCTGGTTCATCTTCTGCTAATAATGAGAAGTCGGCTACTTCAAGTGACAAGCTTAAGTCACAATCTGAATTTGCTAAAAAGATCTTTTATGATCAGAAGAATGTGACTGAAGTGAAAACTAAATTTTCTCGTTTAGCGAAGAATGGACATTCTACATCTGAGGCAAGAGTGTCTGGAAAGAAAGTTGGTTTGGGTTTTCATGAACAAAATGGTAAAGCTGAGAAGATTCCAGCACCTGCATCACAAAACTTGAAGAAACTTAAGATGCAGCAAGTGAAGAAGGAAGTGTTCAAAGCAGACAAAGTTCAACCTGAGAGGTTCTACAAGCTCAAAGGTTCTGATCAGCTTTTCTCGGACAAAGAGTTTCCTCTTAATTGTGTCGATGCTCAGAAGATTTCTGAGGTCTTTGCGAAAGATAGAATTTCTTCTGAAAGTTATCAATCTCGAAGCCCAACATCTAAATGGGTACATGATCACAGACATCAGGTATATAATTCTCATTCTGATAGTGTGCGAGATATTCATATTTGTAATTCTTCGCAGGTACATCAAAAGTGGGACAAATCAAACCGAATTTGTTATATTTGTCGCCGAACAGGGCATATGGCAAAGGATTGTCCACTACCTGCTGGTTCACCACAACGGTTTCAAAAGAAACCAGTGTTTGGTGGTTCTGCCAAACAAATGTTCTTTGATGAACAAAGCAGAGTTTTTGATGACGCTGAACCTACATTCTTTCATAAACAAAAACGTTTTGTTCCAATGGTTCACAAAGCTCAAAATGTAGGTTCATCATTACAGTCACCTGTGACTGTTTCATCAAAAACAGAATTACCAAAACAACTGCACTGGAAACCTAAGGTGGTTTCTAAGCAAAATCAGGACACTGGTCGACCAGAAGCACTCCGCTTCGGGTCATTTTTGGACTAATTAGTTTGACCAGTGTGCAGGTACTTCTAGAAGTCCTATCAACGATTGGAAAGTTGTTGTTGGAGGAGTATTCTGCTTAACTTAAATTTCATGATCAAATTTTCTAAACCTGTAAGTAAGGTGGAGTACTTGAGAAAAAGCATGTTATAGGGAAAGGTGAATACATGCAAAATATATAAGGAAGGAAGGTGAATCACATGCAAAATATAAAATTATGAGAAACTGATCATTGGGAAATGATGGTACATTGGCTTATGTATCTGACTCATGGATAGAGTAGATGAAAGAGCCATAAGATCATTGTTTGATGTGCTTGGTAGGCTCGGGAAATCAAAAAGTATTCAGATGTGATATACACTAAATACTAATGCTTGACCATGTGGATAACATCTTGATGCATATTTCATGACACAAAAAGAAAAATAAGTGTGAAATTCAAAATGAGAAGTCACTGTGTATACATGTGTTCTTTTTGCAAAGATTTAAACTTGTTTGATTTTCTTATATTGTCAAACGATCAGACTTTCTCTGCGTATCGAAAGATCGACCTGATCGTTGTTCATTTGACATTCTGGTTTATTTTCTTTGGTGTTTCGTATAACTCATCGGACTTTCTCTGCGTGTATGGGATTACCGACCGGATTGTTGTTGGGTTATACAATTTCAACTTGTTTTCTTTTTCTTATTTTGTTAAATCTGAGGCCTTATCTGCGTATCGAAAGATCGACCTTAAGGTAGACGATTTAACGTTCTTATTTCTTTTTGCATGGAACACAGTTGACGATATCATGAAAAATATTATGCGTTGTGAAAAATCACAAGTGCTGTCACACAAAAGGAAAAAGAAAGAAAAACAGATAATGTATGATTATGTCTGATAGTGTGGGATACACTGGTCAAAGCAAATCTAATCAATACCTTAACATATCCAGATGTTATGAGTATGATTCTGTCTGAGTTTAAGATGGACAAATTATACCGGCAATCAGCATGACTTGTGAGATTCAATTAATTGAAATTGAAGTGTAGTTCAGTGCGTTATGACCAATATGATCCCATATAGTGATCTTTCTCATAAGAAAAATAGTGTTTGATTCTGTATTGCTATTTCATTTCATTTCAAGAAAAGTACAAAAAGATTTTTGGTGTGTTTTAACGTAAACTTTGGAAAATCAAAAAGATTTTAGGTTTGTTTTGATATAATCTTTCTAAAAGCCAAAAAGATTTTATTTCTGCTTTATTTTCGATCTGATCAACATGTGATACAAATTCAAATTTCAAAATCATATCTTGGAGTCTTGAAGAGACGTTTTGCACCAAGATTATTTAAATGTTGATGCAGGATTGCTAAAGTGCAAAATATCACAACGTCAAGTCTTCTGAAGGTTGTTGATAAAAGATCAGAGAAACATCTGATGTCGTCAAAGTATTCAAGATTAAGCTACAATCGAGTTGAGGAGGAGTTTGTTCGAAGATTCATTTCATTGGATGAATGGATTCTACACTTGAGGGGGAGCTTGATTGAAGATACAGATTTGATGATGTTGAAGAGATACTACACACGACTAGGGGGAGTTTGTTGATATCTGATATGTGCGTCGTGTGAAGTATCAAACAAAGTACAAGTTCAAGCCAAATCATACATGGCCGAACTTGGTCCAAACCAGGAGTTCGGACTGTCCGAACCTGAGGTTCGGACGAAGCTCGGTCAGCTGTATATATATAGAAGTTTGGACGTTGTAATTCAGAGTTCTAAGTGTGTGAGATTTCTTAAGTGTGTGTTTTCAAGGTGTTTCTCTGTGTTGTGTTTCTAAGTGTTTCACTGATTGTAATTGTTCTTCGTTGATTAATAAAGCAATCGGTTAATTACGTTTCGATGTCCGATTAGCTAGATCGAGTAGACGATCCGATGCTCACGCATTTTCACTTTCCATTTCCGTAGGGGACCTTCAGGGCCAGCTCCTCGGAAGTACATGATGGAGAATTTATTCCTATGCAGATAGCAGCGATTACAGGACCAAGCATTCCAATGAGCTATGGATATGGTCGTAGGATTCGAATCCAAAATCCCGACCTAGGTAATGTGTCTAACTTGATTCCTCTGACTTCTAACCAGGGTGCCTCTTATGACGCATGTATTCACCTAAGTGTCGCTAGGGAGCTCTAGAAGTTGAAAGAGACGATATCTAGTGTTCCAGGGATCATAAAACCTATTCCTGAGGTCCCCTTGGAAAGCCATAGGATCTCGAGGTTCACTTGGCCAATATCCGCTGTAGAGATTCCGAAACGCTTTCAGACGCCGAGCAAGAAGCTCTACGATGGGACTACGAATCCTGAAGAACATGTGGCACATTACAGGGATCGCATGGAGGTCAATCCCATTCCAACAAACATCAAGGAAGCCTATCTATACAAAGGCTTCAGTTCAACCTTGACAGGACCAACCATGAAATGGCTACTGAGCATTCCTCGTAACACTATTACATCATTTTCTCACTTGGTTAACCTGTTTAACAATCCGTTTTCTTGATGCAGAACCTTTGAGAGGCCCACAGGTGACTTATACCGAGTGGTTCAGAAGCCGGAAGAGCCGCTTAGGGACTATGTTGCCAAATTTGTACGAGAATCCTTAGAGATTCCTCATTTAGACATGGAAGTAGTAGTCGAAGCCTTTAAAACGGGGCTCCACAGGGATTCACTTTTTTATGATGATTTAGTAATGACTCCTTGAAGAAATCTTGATGAAGTGTGCAGTAGAGCTCTTAGGTTTATCTGTTTGGAAGACGATACGAATATTCTCCAAAGGGTCGATATTCCGATAATATGATCCTGGTGGAAAGAAGACAGAATCCCGTGGGAAGCAATACAGATCCCGGCCATATTCCAAACCAGATAACCAAATGATCAATGCTATGGACCAAGATGATGATGAGGAGGAGTACCCTAAGGTATTTGAATATTGATTTTCTATTGATATTGGTGGCTTGATGTGTGCGATGCAGGATCTCGGAGAAAAGGCTAGGTGTCCCAGAAAAAACGACAAACGGGGATCCTCGAAAGACAAGACCAAGTGGTGTGCCTACCATGAGGATTTCGGCCACCTAACTGATCAGTGCATAGCACTCCGGAAAGAAATTAGCTACTTACTCAGCAAGGGGCACCTTAAAGAATTGCTGGGCAGGAAGAAGAGAAAGACCCAGGAAGCCGACAAGCTTCCTCAAAGATCAGCTTCTCCACCTTCAGATGCCAGGATTATTTGATTTATTTCAGGAGGCTCAGACATCTGTGGCATGTCCTATTCATCTGGAAAGAAGCATGCCAAGAAATCCAAGTCTGAATAGGGTAACAAACCTGTCCGGACATCCACTCTAACTCAAGATAAAGTGATTTCATTTTACAAAAGTGACCGCAGCAACATCCAGGATCCTCATCATGACAACCTTGTGGTTACTTTATATGTTGCTAACCACTTTGTTGGCAGGATTCTGATAGACAACGGGAGCTCGGTCAACATTATCCCACTTGATGTGCTCAAGAAAATGAGAATCCCAGAAAGTGAAAATTGTTGCAAGATCCTTAGTGTTAGTTGGCTTCAGTGGTGAAACCAAGAGCACTGTGAGGGATATTAGGTTACTAGTATATATAGAGGGAGTAAATTGCATGCAAACATTATGTGTTATAGATTCTCTGTCATGTTGCAACATTATTCTTGGCAGGCCTTGGATTCATGAAATGAAAGCAGTCCCCTCAACTTATCATCAATGCATCAAGCTTTCTACACCATGAGGGGTTGTAAGGATAGAGAGTGACCAACAGGAATCCAAGGATTGCTACTCAACTTCAATGAAGAATACAATGAAATTGATTAAAGCATAGCAATTACAGAAACAGGCACATGACGATCAGGAGGACAGGGAGCTCGATGTGAAAGAAATGCAATTGGACATTGAGAATCCCGAAGTCAAGGTGCTGATAGGAACTGTAGGCTCGGTGTTAATTAGACTTTAACTTAACAAGAAACCATCTACATGTAAATATAACCCTGCGGAATGAAGTTATATTTCACTTTACTTATGCGTATTTTAGTTCTCTTGTACAATGTAAGTGTTTGATTGCATAAGAATAGTAACAGCGAAGTAGAAAATACTCGGCACTATTTGCATTAACTCAAAGTTACACTATTACAAGTTGATCGAGAACCGTGTGTAAAACTAAGAGCTAACTACGCTATATATAGTGCTGATGAGATCAATGACAACCATTGATCTCAAACGATTTAATCTAAACCCTTAAACAAAAAGTCAAATACAACTACCAAAAGAATAAACTTCGATAGATGGGATATCTTGCGTGTGATCAGCAACATTCTACTTTGGGAGAGAGGCTTTGATAGATTTGGAAGCAACCAAGAAGCTTTTGCAGGATTGGATGACTGAAAAGACTTCTCAGGAAAAGTCCGGTTGAACTCATTATCTGGTGGATAATCGAGTTTAACCGGAATGTTCGCTATAAGACAAAATTGCTTCTTCCGGTTGAACTGCCTGTTTCGCTTGAACTTGAGACATCCGCTCGAACTTCAACTTCAGCCGGAACTCTTCAAAATTAGCTTTCAGCGAGAAATCTTCAAAGCAATATTCCTTACAATCTCCTCCTAAGCTGATGCTGTCAAATTATTTTCCATCTTCAAAGCTATGTCCAAAATTGACTTGTACCAAAAATCTTCTCCTTGACCTACTTGTCCAAGGATTTGATGCCTGCATTCATATCTTGAGATAGCACATTCATGTTTGTCTTGGTCACCTTCACATGCTTAAGTGTTTCCCAATCGCTTTCATTCCATTCTACTTGAACAGAGATGGATTCATGAACGGTGAAAGTACCATCAGCTCCATGAACATAAAATAGATTCTCTTCTTCTTCCCAAATGATGAATTTTATATCACTGACAAGCTCTTCCTCTTCATTGTTAGTATCACCCTGAGATCTGAAAAACATTGCACATTCATTTACTGTAGGCTCAATACATAATCTCAACAGGTGCTCTGCCCTTGTTGGGCTAAAAATCTCTCTCAAATTCACATAAATGTCAGTCATTTGAAGTGCAGAGAGCATTCTAGGGGCTTTGTGAGCATTCACTACTAAAGTTGTGCCATTCTCAAGTTTGAAAGTGAAGTCAAAGTTTGCTTCATTTGTTCTTTCTGGGTGGAGCCTTTCTCCTTTGCTTATGATCATTCTTTTTCTTGGCATGCATCATCCTCCTCTTTCTCTTCTTTTTCTCCTCATCAGAATCATCTTCTGATTCTTAATAAATAGGTGTTTTTCCCTTTGATGAGGGAGAAGAAGGACCAGGTTGAACATCAGTTGGTTTAAGGGTAGGTGTAGGAGCAGTGATGGTTGAAGGTTCTCTTATTCTAAGAGGTGGCAGGGATGTTTGAGATGGTGGTCTTTAGGCTTCAGGTGTTGGGCTAGTAAGAGGAGTTGGTGGAAATATATCTGAAACATCCATGGTGGGTGCAGGTTTCTTCTTGAAGGGAATGATTGGAGTGAAATTATCAGTTCTGTACTTTGGGTTTGAGAGTTTGGTGGCAACTTTCTTGGATACTGAGGGTGGTTTGTAGGGTATGAGGGAAAGAGACTGAGATGCTGATGAAACAACTGTAGGTGTAGGGTTTGACTCAAATATGAAGGAAGGTGGAGGTAGGACATCTGCAACATCATCAAATTCTGGTTTAACATTAATGTTAGTTGCCATACCTGAAGTGAATTCTGATGGCAAAGGCAACACCAGGTTTGGGTTGACAGCAACACTATCTCCTTTGAGCTCTTGAAAGATGGAATCAATTAGATTACATAGCTCCCTGACCTTCATTTGATTTACTTCTTCCTCTGATTTCTAATTTCTGACAATCAGGACCCTCTTAACCTTCTTCAGCAAAGCATAGTTTTCATCATTCTTCACCAGCTTGGTGGGCATCATTGAGGCAATATCAATCAGTCTTTGCCTTTCAGCTTCAGTCATAGCCTCTAAGTTATATTCCCTTAACCTCCAATCAAATGACCTTTTCTTGGCCTCTTCAAACAAACTCTCAACAACCCAGTTTATGAGAACAGATCCAATTCTTCTTGAAACTCCTTGGCAAGCCTCTCATGTTCAGCAACCATTCTGGCATCTTCCACCATCTTACTTACGGCCTCTGATTCTGGAGTTTGAACAACCTGCTGAATAGTTCGAATATTTTCAGGTTGAACTATCTCTTCAGCTTGATTTGGCTGATCAGCTTGAACTGGCTCATTACTCCTCATAGCTACCAATGTCTCAGCTATATCCTCAACTTCATCTCTCAGTTGTTCTTCCGGTTGAACCACAAGGTATTGATCGGATCCGAATATTGACTGGTTAGGGCCAAATACTGGATCAGGAGCATTTTCATCGATCACAATAACTTCAACCTGTGTTTCCGGTTGAACTTCAGCTTCAGCTTCAGGTTGAATTTCAGGTTGAACTTTAGTCACCACTTGAGGTTTGGTGACTTCAGGTTCTTTATCAGTTAATTCAATCACCTCTGTCCCTTCACCTTCTCCTAACACAATTTCATCTCCTCCTTCAGTCATGGTTCCTACTGCTACAGTTCCTATACTGTCCTTAATATTTTCTGCAGTTGCTTTGCTGGTGGAAGCTATGGCTTGATCACAGGCTCTTTCAGCAGGAAATATTACATCTTTCAGCAGTCTGGTGATCATGTTTATGTGCTCAGGGAGAGCACCAGCAATCAGCATGAAGGATTGAACCAATTCAGCGAGGTTGGGGTCTTCAAATGGTGAGATAGCTATCAGTTAGCTACTCTTCACATTTACCCAACTATCTTCAACTGAGAAGGGTTCAACACCAGCTTTCCTACAGGCAGTGGCCCTTACTTCAGCTGGAATCCTTTCTTGTTCTTTAATTTCAATTATGGCAGGTGTGGAAATCAACTTCTCCCCCAATTTGACAGTATCAACTTCGTCTTCAGATATGTTTGGGTTTGAAGGACCTGCTTCAACCTGAACAGGAACAACTTTGGCCAATGATGCAACAGTGACATTTAGTGAGTCAAACTATTGTTGGAGAGATAGGTACAAATTCATCAATTTAGGTAGTGTATAATTGTCCTCAACTTGCTTTTTACCAGTATCCCAGGACAAAACTAAGTTATCAATCCTAGATTGATCAACCCTGGTACCCATGGCTTTTTGGCACCTGGGATTCTCTTCAACCGTCTCAGCAGCCCTTGGTTCCAATAAAGGACCCGTGGGTGCTGATTAAGAGAAGATTGCAGTAGATTGGGTCTTAGCAATGTTACTACTGGCACCAAGGTCCAGTGGGGACTCATGGGCAGCAGCAACCCTTTCTGCATGAATCTCATCATCACTCCTGAGATTCACCTCCTGTAAAGAGTAGGGGCTCAATGCAACAGGATCAAGATCCATCAGTATGTTCTCATGTAATGAGTTTGGTGAGTTAATAACACCCTCATTTGGATCAAGATTGAGTACATTGTCACTCCTAGGTGATAGGGGATGTAGGGATGAAAACCTTTCGGATGGGGATTGTGCATCCTTGTCTATTGACTCCCCCTCAAAAGAAGGTTCATACCAAAGAGATAATCCCAATTTGGTTAGCTTCCGCTTGGGCTTTTTGCCTTTAGCGGGGCTTGAAGCTTCGGGTTGGTTAGTGGGCATAGGTGGAGGAGACCTAGCAACCACATTTCTCTGTCTTTTAAAACGGACAGGTGGGGATTCAGATGAGGAAGTGACAGTGGTGGTTGTTTGAACATTGGACTTCCTCTTTTTGGAATGGTAAGTTTGTAATGTAGAGAAAGTGGGGACAGATGTGGGATCAGGAACTATGGGGCTTGTAGTCCTGTCATCTTGAGCAGGTTGCTCATGTGCAACAACAGTTTCCGTTTGAACCTCAGCCTGAGCAGGTTCATTAGAGAACTGGCTTGGAATTGGCAGGGGATGGTCTGTATCCCTTCCAAGAAAAACTGTCTTGTTTAAAGCTAGGTTGGAAAAAGTTTTCTCATTTAGAAGTTTTGGATGTAAAATTGAACCACCCAAATTAATTTGAGGGTATTCTTCTTTGAGAATGCAGGTTAAAAACTTGGGATAAAGATAAACATATGCAGTTGTGGTGTTCATTTTTAGGGCATGAAAATTTATTTTTGAGAAGTTAAAATTTTCACCCTTTACCACAGCATAGAAGGCTGAGGCCTGTTCAGCAGCAAGTTCGTCAAAGCCACCCTTCTTCGGAGTGAGACACACCAAAATCGTGTGGGCTAAAAACCTCCAGTTGTATGGCAGTTGCCCCTTTTTGATGGTTTTTCTTTGCAATGAACCACCATATCTAATGTCTCTGAATGGTCGTAGATACTTCTTGGAATCGACGGCCACATATCCATTGTCATCCCTGAGTTTCAACACTTTTCTCACCTTTGCTTCATCTATTTCCACTGTCGTGCCCTGAACTGTTGACACGATTGCTTTGCCACCATTACTGTCTTCGACCACCCGGGCATGAGACCAAAATTCCTCCATAATTTTTTCAAGAATCACGGCCTCAACAGTCAGCGCGTGATGAAGGTGGGATTTCTTCAGGAATTCAATCATGCCGTTGTAAATATCGGTTTTACTGGGTGCTTCAAGATAGGCTACCAGGTTGTGTTCCACGGGGAACTTTGAATCACTGGCAGGCTTCTTGCCACTTGTGCTCGCCTTGGGAGCCATTGTTGATTTGAGATTTTGAGAGAGAATTCGACGATTTTGGGAAGTTACGGAGAGATTTGGAGAGAAATTTGGGAGTGGGGTTTGTGAGAAATGAGATATGACGGTAAACTAGGGCTTTTACCTTTTTCGTCGGTGATGTGGAGGAGAGAGGTTTTAACGCAACCGTTCAGTAACTGATGTGACTTGTGCTTTTTGGGTTATACGGTATAACACATTATAGCATGCCATTATCCAAAAGAATATTTACTGAAACCTCGGATATTTAATGGTTAAAAACTTAATGGGTGATTTATTGTGTATCCGCTTAAAATGTTGTGCCTTCCGGGTAATTTAATGAAAAGTGACTTTGACTTGTTGACCCGGAAGTTCAAGCGGAACCCATTTTTCTCCTTTATTTTATAAACTAAATTTCTTTCGTTTGTAATTCAAGCGGAAGATTTTTCCGCTTGGAAGAATTGTTTTCAAAAACACTTTTTCCACGTAATTACAAAGCATTTTCCTATTGAAGTTCACCCGGAGATTTTCAAAAGTTCTTTTCTCACAGGTTGAACCAGAACTTGAAGCGGAAAACCAAAACACATGAATTTTTTGAAAGTTTGTGTTAATTTTTCATAGTTTGACAGCAGTTGCTGACTATGAACTGAGATGATTTCTAATTAACATAAGAGATTTTCATTTTCTTTTTCTTTTTGTATCAAGAGACGGACTCTTAGACACAAAGTTCTATTTTATTGACATTGTGAAAAGTTTTGAGTTAATCAAAGTTCATCATCCCAATGGCTGTGATGAGGTAGAAGAATCTTGCCTCATCAAAAGCTTTGGTAAACAAATTAGCCAATTGATGATCAGTGTGAACTTTGAACAATTTAATCAGACTATTTTCTGCACAATCTCTAATAAAATGATACTTTATATCAATGTGCTTTGTTTTGGAGTGCTTGACTGGATTGTTGATGATGGAGATGGCACTGTTGTTGTCTGCAAAAATTAGAGTTTCCATGAAGGTGATCCCATAATCAAGCATCTGATTTTGGATCCAAAGAACTTGACTGCAACAGCTTGAGGCAACAATGTATTCAGCCTCAGTAGTTGATGTAGAAACACAAGTTTGCTTCATGCATTGCCAGGAGACAAGTCTTTCACCCAAGAATTGACATCCTCCTGATGTTGATTTCTTGTCTATATCACATCCTCCATAGTCACTATCAGTGAATGCTCTAAAAGAGAAGTCAGAATTTCTAGGATACCATAAACCCAGTTTTGGTTGACCCTTCAAATACTTGAATATTCTCTTGACAGCTAGCATGTGAGACTCCTTTGGTGAGGACTGATATCTTGCACATAAGCAAACATTGAACATGATGTCAGGTCTACTTGCAGTAAGATACATAAGTGATCCTATCATTGCCCTGTACATGTGTACATCCACTGGTTTGCTACTTAAGTCATTGGTTAACTTGTGGGAAGTGGAGATAGGAGTTTTTTCACTTGAACATGCCTGCATGTCAAATCTCTTCAGCATATCTTCGATGTTAATTCTCCCATGGAACTCATTTCGAATTTTGACTGCATCAAAGTTTCAAACTCCTTGCACAAAACAGTGTTAGATGAACCAAAAATAATATCATCCACATAAATTTATATCATCGACATATCTTTACCAATTTTTATGACAAAAAGTGTCTTGTCAATTTCCCCTCTCCTACAGCCATTCTCTAGAAGATAGTTTGAAAGAGTTTCATACCAAGTTCTAAGTGCTTGTTTGAGACCATACAGAGCTTTGATCAGCTTGCACACCTTGTTTGGATGGTGAGGGTCTTCAAAGCCAGGAGGTTGGTTGGCATACACTTCTTGTTCCAGCAGGCCATACAGGAAGGCACTTTTGACATCCATCTGAAATACTTGGAAGTCTTTGAAGGCAGCATAGGCTAGAAAAATTCTGATTGCTTCCAATCTAGCCACAGGTGCAAACACTTCATCATAATCAATGCCCTCTTCATGTACATAGCCTTGCACAACCATTGTTTCTTTGTTCTTAATTACAATGCCCCTGTCATCTTTCTTGTTTCTGAACACCCACTTAGTGCCAATTGGTTCTGCTCCATCAGGCAGGTCTACCAATTCCCAAACTTTTTGCTTATTAATTTGAAACAACTCTTCTTGCATTGCCTATACCCAGCTGTTATCTTTCAAGGCATCAACATGCAAACAAATGTTTACAACAACAGATTTACTTCTTGTCGACACAGGTGCTGACATATCTCTAATAACATTATCCAATGGATGATTCTTGTTGATTCTTCTGTCTTGAAGCATAGGGAACTCGTGGCTTCTTCCATTTGATGGTATATTGAGCCTAGGAAGTTTGTGATCAAGCTCAACATCACCAATGTGTGTCATAGGATCTAAAAGCTCAACTGCTTTAAGAGATCTAGTTTCTAAATTATGGGTCAGATGCTCAAAACTAAGCTCATTTGATGTAGTATCATTTGAATTTTCAGGTTCATTTGACCTTGAATCAGTGTTCTCGACAGTTTCTGAAATTGAGTTTTCCGGGTGAACTTGAACCGGAGAAATAGGTTCCGCTTGGACTTCAACCGGAACTGCTTATGTGTCAATTTGAACTATTTCAGACGGTTTCTTTCCATTGCCTATCAAGATAGGTTTGATGCTCATTGAAGAGAAGAAGATTGGCTTCTTGCTGGTTCCATCATGGTTGCTCTTCCAATGTTCATCAGCTGACCTGTAAAGAATCTGTTCCTGCACTGAAGAACTCACAGGCTTCTCAATAGTTATGTTGAAAGCAGTAGTTAGTGCATCAATATCGAATAACTAGGTGGGCTGAGACTCAAAATTGTTGGAGGATTTTTCATTGAAAGACACATTTATTGTTTCTTCAACAATTTTGGTTCTCTTGTTGTATACTCTGTATGCCTTGGACACACTAGAATATCGTGCATATCCCTCATCTGCATTTTTTTGCAAATTTGGGCAATAGCTCATTGGTTATCAATATTGTAACAGGACATCCAAATGGCTTAAAGAAATAAATATTGGGCTTTCTTTTTCTCCAAAGCTCATAGGGTGTCTTGTTCTTGCCTTTGACAATCAAGATCCTGTTTTGCACATAACAGGCAATGTTTACTGCTTCTGCCTAAAATATCACAGGGAGTTTAGAGTCTGCTAACATTGACCTAGCATCTTCATATAGTGTCCTATTTCTCCTTTCAGCTTCTAGAAGCACTAAATTGTCTAACAATTCCCTTTTTTCACAAAATGAATTCAAAACATGATTTTTAAATTCAGTGCCATTGTCACACCTGATTGTTTTCACTTTGAGATTGGATTGATTTTCTAAATTTATCACAAGAGTTTTTATCAATTCAGCAGTTTCATCTTTTGTTTAAAGAAAGAAAACCCAAGTGTACCTAGAAAAATCATCAATTATAACAAAACAATATGACCTTTTCCCAAAACTCATCACTCTAATTAGACCAAAAAGATCCATATGCAGCAACTTTATAGGTTGTGAAATAGAAGATTTAACTTTTGGCTTAAAAGAAGTTTTGTGTTGCTTGCCCCTTGAGACATGGTACACAGTGTTCAGAACATGTAAAATGCTTGTTAGGAAGACCCTTAACCAAGCCAAGATTGACAATTCGATTCATGTTTTTGTAATTTACATCTCCTTGTGCTGAGATTAAAATTTAATTTATCAACAAAATTGACTCTATCAAACTTTACCAGTCCATTGCTCACATCTCCTTGTGCTGAGATATGACCTTTTGTGCTTCCAAAGGCAACTGGTCCTCCATTGATTCTTTTTGTATTTTCCAGTATGAGCTTATTCCCTGTCATATGGCAAGTGCATCCACTGTCTACTACCCATAGGCTATGTTCGCCTTTATTCGGCACCTGCACATATCATAATTGATCAGTTTCTATAGGGGACCCAAGCCTGAGTGGTCTTGGGTCTACCATAAGCATCATTATACTTGTACTCCTTGAGTACTAGAGTATTTAAAACTGGATCTACCGTGAGCAGATCATCATTATTAAGGTTCAAGCTCTCATATTGAGTGCTTGTTTGACTGAATCTTTCACTTTTGCTGTTTTTCCTTTGAGCAATTTTTCTTTCTCTGTATTCCCTGAATTTTCGTTGTTTGTTGGTCACTTTCTTGGGTATTTCACTGGAAGAATTGTGAGTTTGGTTGACCAACCTAGTTCTTTCAGGTGATTTTGAAAGTCTTTGTGAAAAATAGTGGTTTTGTTTCAAAATTTCACCCTGAAGTGGAATAGAGTGACTTCTACTTGAACTAGCAACAAATTCCGGTTGGTTAGATTTCTTGCTTTTTGAAAAACGTTCCTTAGAGGTGGTCTTTCCTCTTGAGGGATTTCTTCTTCCTTGCGCTTCAAAATGTTCAAACCCATCAGCAAAATATACTTTTGGTCTCTGCTTGGGAGCAGTAGCTGATCTGGGTTTCCTATTTTCTGGTTGAACTTGAGTTCGAGTAGAAAATTGTTCCGCTTGAACTTTAGCCTGAAAATGATTTTGCTTCAAAACAGTAAAAATTCCATTTCTTTCATTTCCAATTAAAATCCTGTTAGACTCGGATCCAAAGTATTTCATTATTTGACTTTTCACATGTGAGATTCTACCTGTGAGTTTCTTTTGAAAATCAACTTTTGGTCTTTGAACAGGTTTTAGTTTCGAAAGAGGTTTGACTTTACTCAAAGGATTGAACTGACACATGGCAGCTAGGTGCCCTTGTTCACCACAAAACACACATTCAAGAACTCTGGTTTCATAAAACTTATTTTTTTTGGGAGACTCATTTTTGGTTACTTGCTTGTAAGTTAGTTCAGGTTGTTTTCCTCCAACTTTTGAATCCTTTGATTCATAGACAGTTAGGGGTGGTACAGCAATTGATGGTTTCAAAATCCTTGATTGGTCATCTGATGCAGATGTGCTTGCATCAGTGACTTCATGCTTCTTTGTTTCATCAGATTTTTCAATGCTTGACTGTGATGAAGTGTCATCAACAGTGAGACTGACTTTGCAGTCTATTATAAAAGCTTCAATTGGTTCAATTACATGTGAGTACTCAATTGGTGGCTCAACATTGTTGTAGCCAACACCAGTTTTACCATACATCCCTCCCAACCATAACTTTTCAGCCTTTCTATTTGCAGTATGAAATTTATCACAAGTGAACAAAGCATCTGAAAAACCGTTAGACGGATCTTACTAAAGGTTTGTTTGATCGTAGAGTGAACACGAGATGTAAATAAGGTTTGTTTTATTGAAATCAACAAAGATTCAATTACAAACACTCAATGAAACTCTCTAGACAAACACACTCAAACAAACATAGTTAAGAAGTGATCTCTCTGTACTAGTCTCTCTCTGTTCTAGAATACAAAGACAAAGTTCCTATATATACACGACTGGGCCGAACCCTGTCCGAACCCCAAGTTCAGCCAGTCCGAACTCCAGGTTCGGACCTGGTTCGGCAAGCAGCATGAACTTGTTTTTGAATCTTCACATCGTCTCGTTCAGATACTTCACATGACGCACAGATTATGTATCAAGAAACTCCCCCTCGTAATGTGCAGTATCTGTACGAGACGATGTGAAGATTCGAAGACAAGTTCATGTTGCTTGCCGAGCCAGGTCCGACCCTGGAGTTCAGACTGTCGAACCTGGGGTTCGGACAGGGTTCGGCCCAGTCGTGTATATATAGGAACTTTGTCTTTGTTTTCTAGAACAGAGAGAGACGAGTACAGAGAGATCACTTCTTAACTATGTGTGTTTGAGTGTGTTTCTCTAGAGAATTTCATTGAGTGTTTGTAATAGAATCTTTGTTGATTTCAATAAAACAAACCTTATTTACATCTCGTGTTCACTCTACGATCAAACAAACCTTTAGTAAGATCCGTCTAACGGTTTTTCAATTGGTATCAGAGCAAATCCAGGTTTCTCTATTGCGTTTGCTTTGATCGTTGTCGTTTTCTTGATTAAACCGAGTGTTTTTCTATCAATACGAGTGAATCTTTGAGCTATATGAGTGCAATTCATTTCTAAAACATTTCTATTGGTTTTACCTGAGTTCCTGTCAAAAATCTCGTCCAAATTCTCTCAAAAACGCGAAAATGGTGTTGAAAATGTTCGGATTCGTCTGAGGTTCGGAGTAACTGGCCAATAACCACTCCGAACTCCTAGTTGGGAGATAGTTTGGCCTGATTTGCCCGAACTTCAAGTTCAGAGAGAGTTCAGAGGAGTTCGGTGATTATCTGATATAGAAGTTCGGACAATTAGAGTTCGGAGGAGTTCGGACACAAATCTAAGTTTGGACTGTGCAATCGAGTTCGAACTAAGTTCGGAGCAAGTTCAGAGGTTCATTAGAGTTCGGAGGAAGTTCGGACAAGGCAGGATTTTCAAAATTTTCAAAATGTATGAAAGTGAGATGTTCGTTGAGCGTCATCATCAGAATGTGCCAAAGTTGATCAAACTTGAAGATTATCATGGTTGGGCAACAAATTTTAGAGCTTATATTGTTGATTTGGATAAAAATTTGTGGATCCCGGTTAAGAATGAAATTAAGTATCCAACTTATGGTGATGGTCATTTTAAGGAGATGCATAATTGGTCAAGTGAAGAAAGAAAATCATATGATCAAAATGAAAATGCTGTTACACTTCTCCTATTAGCTTTGCCTATAACTCTTAAAAGTCAAATCGGGAACTATCGAAAAGCAAAACTGATATGGGATTTTGTAAACACACAATGTGAAGAACATATGTCTAAAATTTCTCAGAAAACAATTGATCAAGATTTGAAGTTTCAATGTAAGATTGAAGAGTTAGGGAAAACGGTGGGAAAGTTGACTGAAGAGAACAGTTTTCTGACAAAAGAAGTGGAAAATTGGAAAAATAAGTTTGTGATGGTTTAGCTGCTGTAATTCAAAAGGATGCGTCTGCATCATGTGCGAATTGTTTGGAATTTGCACGTATTAAGGACGAATGGTTGAATGAGAAGAATATGTTGGTTGAAGAATGTAATAAAGCTCAAGCTAAGAAAAAGGAAGCTGCTGAAGATTTTGATGCTTTATTTGCGAAATGTTATCCTCTTCAACAAAAGTATGAGAACATTCATAAAATTTATGTCGAAGCTGCTGAAAGAAAAATTCATCTTCAGGAGGAAACCACGAAGTTGCGTGATGAAAAAGGTGAGGTTCAAAGTCAAAATAACATTTTGATACAGGATGTTGTTTATTATAAGAAACAGGTTGAGAAAGTTACTGAAGAAGTTCTGGAAGAGTGTTGCTTGAGACAATGTCATATAAGTGATTTCAACAAATTGTCTGACAAGTGCATTGCTTCACAGAAAGAGTTGTCGGAAGCTAATATGAAAATATCTGAACAAAAGATTGAGATGTTTGATTTGCAAAGGAAATTGAAAAATTGCAACAATTCATCGACTTTTCTGAATTATTTGTATAAGCTGGAAAAGAGTGAGAAGAATGGTAAAGATGCAAGTCTCCATCAAGTTCCTGCTCCAGTGGACATTGAAATGTCTGTTCCAGCTATACCATCTGGTGTTGAACAGCATGATTATTCAAAGTTTGCTGATACCATCTCAGGAAAGAAAACCAAGTCAAAATCTCTGAAGAATAAAAATGTGGTTGATTATTGCAAAGGATTAAAGTTTGGTGCTAAATCTACATTTCTTGAGAAAGAAAAGGTGTTTAATGGAAATCCAGGAAAAGTAACAGTGCCAAAGTTTTCTGAAATTGTGTTAGATGATTCATTGATTTCTGGAAAGAATGATCTGAAAGGAATCAAATCTGAATTTACAAAACTTGCCAAAGAAGGTCATAAGATACCAAATTCTGTTCAAGATAGATTCAAGCAGAAAAATGGTGGTTTGGGATTTGAAGACAAAGAAATGCCGACTAAGGATTTCAACAAGAAGGAATTCAAAGCAAAGAAGATAAAGAAGCAGAAGGTGTTTTCAGATAAGAAGCCACAGTGTTGGCAGAAGATCTTCACCAGATGACAAACTTTCTTCTGAAGAGTCTTCTTGTATATCTGATGCTACACCATAAGGCGGTAACAGTTCAGATTCATTTCATTCTGCTAAATCACACAGGTTTTATCATTCAGATGAATTCTTTAGTTATCGAGATGATTCAGGTTTTTATGATTCTCCAAAATGTTTTTCAAAATTTCACAAACCAAAGAAATCAAAACCTATGTTTTCAAAAACTCATGATGAATGTCTGACTGATCAGTTGGGAAAACCAATTTCAATTAATCCAATTGGTGACAGACTTTGTTATGTTTGTCGTAAGAAGGGTCATTATTCAAATAATTGTCCTATGAAAACTAACAATTCATCATCAACTGCCAAACGTACAATGTATGTTGACCTTGATGGCATTATTTTTAGTGAACCAATACCCAACACTAACTTTTTCTGGAAAAAGAAAGTCACTTCGGAAAAGTTGGGTAGTAGTTCTGATTGTCACACATTAGTTGACAATGGTTCCATAGAAATCATAAAACCAAAACAGGAATGGAGACCAAAAGTTGTCTCCACGGCCAACACAGATTTTGTAGAAGACAATGGGCGACCTACCATCGTTGGGGATGAGGGTCGGGGTTTTAAAAACTTACTATTTTCTAGTGTTTGCAGGTATTTCAGGAAGACCTGTTAGTAGTCGAGCGATTGCTGACGGTGAGATACTTGTAGTTTTAAGTTAAAATGCATCGTTCTTATCTTTGAAAAACTGATTTTCAAAAATATCATTTTCATAAATATGTCAAGTGTTGATCGATCATTTTCATTTTTTTTTGTTTTTCATTTTCTTTCGTTCATATTTTTAGGGGGGAGAATTTAAAAATTCAAAAAATAGTATTTGTTTGAATTTTAGGGGGAGAAATTTGGAAAATAGAAAACAAAAATAAAATAAAAAAACTTGAGAAATTGATCCGACAAAAGCGAGAAATGATAGTACATAAGCATATATGTTTATCTGCCATGGATAGATTAAGTCTAAAGGCTGTAGGTACTGGCATAATCTGTGAATGTGCATGACTAATCTGACATTTGCAAGTTAGATATAAACATAAAGCTTGCCTGATGATATTTGGTTGTTTGCTTCTTAATGAATGCTATGTGATGATTCTGACAAAAATAGAATAAAGAGATATCCTGATGAATACATGCTTTTATTTTTGAAAGATATAGACTTGTTTGATTTTTTTTTTGTCAAACGATCGGACTTTCTCTGCGTATCGAAAGATCGACCTGATTGTTGTTCGTTTGACATTCTGTTTTACTTTCATTGATGTTTCGTATAATCCATCGGACTTTCTCTGCGCGTTTGGAAGAACCGACCTGATTGTTGTTGGATTATACAACTTCAACTTGTTTTGCTTTCTTGTTTTCTCAAGTACTTGGGCTTTCTCTGCGTGTCCACAAGACCGACCTGATTGCTAGGTATTTGAGGTTCTGCTTTATTTTTGCATGACTCATCAAGGATGATTATATCTCAAATAAAAGTTACTTCTATATGATAAACATGATGATTTGCTAGTATTTCTTATAGAGTGGAGGCCAGGATATCAGTGCATGATAATATTACCTTAAGCATATCTGAAAACGATAAAAATGATTGGTGCATGCTGAAATAAACATAAATGTTGTATTCGCGATTAGCTTGGCTTGCATGCTAATTAAGACCGAAATTGAAGTGTGCTAGATGCGTTATGTCTGATATGATCTCGCGTCGTGATCTTTCTCGCAAAAGACAAAAATAGTGTTTGTTTCTGTATTGCATTTACATTTCATTTTTTTTTTTGGTGTGTTTTAGTATAAATTTCATAAAAACCAAAAAAGATTTTTCTTCTTATGTAAGGAATATTGCGCTTGGAAGATTTCCGGCTGAATGCCAATTTTGTTATGTTCCGGCTGAAGTTGAAGTTGAAGCGGAATTCTCACTTCAAGCGGAACTGGCAGTTCAAGCGGAAAGAGGCAGTTTTGTCGTTTAGCGAATATTCCGGGTGAACTCGATTATCCACCAGATAATGAGTTCAACCGGACTTTTCCTGAGATGTCTTTTCAGCAAGTCCAATCCTGCAAAAGCTTCTCGTATGCTTCTATATCTGATTCAAGCCGCTCTCCTAAAGTAGTATGTTGCTGCAAACACGCAAGATATTCCAATTGCCGATGTTTATTCTTTTGGTAGTTTGTATTTGACTTTATTGTTTACGGTCTAGATTAGATCGCATGAGATCAATGGCTGTCATTGATCTCATCAGCACTATATATAGCTTAGTTAGCTCTTAGTTTACACATCATCTGTTCTTGAATAACTTGTAATATTGTAGCTTTGAGTTAATGCAAATAGTGCCGAGTATTTGATACTTCACTGTTACTATCTTTCTGCAAATCAAGCTTTTACATTATACACAAGAACTAAATATCGCTTAAGTAAAGTGAAATATAACTTTAATTCCGCAGGGTTATATTTGCAAGTAAAGGGCTTTGTTTTAGTTTAACTCTAACTAATAACGATCCTACAAGTGGTATCAGAGCATTGGCTCTCACTTTGAAGACTTTCAGTGCTTCAAAGTTGATACTTTACTTGCCTACTTTACAAGCCTTGCTGTTTCTTCTTTCAAAAGGTTTTTAAAAATGAGTGATTTTAGTCTAAGTTGTCCAAATGGTTTTTCCAACAAACCACCAATGTTCACTCCAGATGACTTTGGTACCTGGAAACTCAGGATGGAAGGTTTTGTTAGGATTTTGGATCGCCGTATTTGGAAATCTTTTACTGAAGCACCTTACTCACCCATGGTTTCATCTGCTGATGATGCAGAAGTCAAGATACCAAAACCACTAGACAAATATGTTGAATCTGACTATACTGCTCTCGAATTTGACCATAAGGCATATTGGACTCTACAGGCAGCACTTCCTAACTCCATCTTAAGTGGGTTCAAAGGATATAAAACTGATTTTGACCTGTGGAATGCCTTAAGTGAAATGTATGAAGGAACCAGTGAAGTAAAAGAAAACAAGAAAGATGTTTTAAAACAGAAGTATGAAAACTTACTTTCAAATCTGGTGAAACAATGACAAACCAGTACTTAAGATTTGTTTCTTTGCTTGATGAACTCCAAAAGGTAGATGTAAAACTAGACCAGGTAGATGTAAACAGAAAGTTCCTATGTTCTCTGCCTTCTGTGTGGACAGTTTACACAGTGAGCATCAGGGAATGCAAAAACTTGAAAAAGATGAGACTCAGTGAACTTCATGGCATACTCAGTTCCTATGAAATGGAACTAGATCTTAAACAAAACTCATCTTCTGAGTCAACTCAGCTGTTTTCATCTGCACTAGTAACTACTAATTTTAACAGTCAAAGGTCTTCAAACTCATCATCATATCAGTCACCTATTGTCAGTTTCCCTGAGACACCAAGTTGTCAAGAAAGTTTTTCAAACACGTTTAAAAACTCTCACAATGCTCATGTAGCAACTAACTCTTACCAGGGGTTCATACCTGAAGATCTTGAGTGTATTGGTGCTGATGATTTGGAGGAATGGACATAATGACTCAACTTGCTATGGTGTCTGTCAGAGCTCAAAGGTTTTACAAAAGAACTGGCAGAACCTACAAGGGAGCAAAAGGTGCTCACATAGGCCTTGACAAAAGCAAGGTGAAGTGCTATAACTGTCACCAACTTGGTCACTTCGCAAGGGAGTGCTTTCAACCAAGAAGAGAAGGACAGAACCAGGGTCATGTCCAAGTGAAAAATCAAGGAGGAAGCAACTCTAACAACAACAATTTTGGTAACAACTCAGGTTCTCACCCTACTCCACTAAAGCCAACCGGAAGTCAAAACCACCAGAATGTGGTTGCTGCTGTTGCCAATCAAACATCATGTGTTGAATGGGGAGATTTCATTGCTGAGTTTGAGCCTATCAACCATGCTTTGATGGCCAAACAAGACTCCACCTCAGATCAGGTAAACTCTATCCCTGAGAAAATTATAGAAAACCTATGCAGCCCTGCCTGCATAGAACAAGTGGCAAAGTACCGAAATCACAACACTGATTTGATTGATGAAGTTTCAAACCTAAATGAGTTAAAGGAATGCTTTAAGAAAACTGAATCATCATACATTTCAAAAATTGAAAATTTAACCAAAGAGTATGAACAGTTAAAACAAACCAACTCAGTGCTTGAAACACAGCTTGATGACTTGCTGTTAAAGCTTGAGAAATCAAGAAATGAAACCAAAGATGCTAAGGCTGAGGTTGATGTTCTTGAGATCAAGCTAAAAGATGCTTTGTTCACTTGTGACAAATTCCAAGGTGCAAATAGAAAGGCTGAGAAGTTGTGGATGGGAGGGATGTATGGTTAAGCAGGTGTTGGGTATAACAATGTTGAACCACCAATTGAATACTCACCTGTAATTAAACCAATTGAAGCTTTAAAATCAGAATGTAAAGTCAGTCTCACAGTTGATGACATCTCATCACAATCAAGTTCTGAAAACACTGTTGAGACTAAGAAAACTGAAGTCACTGTTGCAAGCACCTCTACATCAGCTGACCAATCAAACATTTTGAAACCATTAATTGCTATTCCATCACCAACTGTTTATGAACCCAATGATTCAAAAGTTGGAGGGAAACAACCTGAGAAACCAAAAGGAAGTCAAACTCAAAGGCTTGGTAAACTCACTTTCAACCAAGTAACCAAGCATGAGTCTCCCAGAATATTTGAAACAAAAATGGTTGAATGCATGTGTTGTGGTGAACAGGGTCACCTAGCTGCTGTATGTCAGTTCAATCCAATGAGTAAAGTATAATGATGCTTATGGCAGACCCAAGACCACTCAGGCTTGGGTCCCCTATAGAAATTAATCAATTCTGATGTGTGCAGGTGCAAAATAAAGGCCAAAATAGCCTATGGGTAGTTGACAGTGGATGCACTTGCCACATGACAGGGAATAAGCAAATT
>JBCNJP010000012.1:36267030-36290094 GCA_039602395.1 Deinandra increscens subsp. villosa
TATTAAAATACAACATTATTTTAATGGTTAATTAAAGAAGACAACAATTAGGATTAGATGTTTTTATTCCTAATGCCTAACCATAATATGTACGTAACAAAACCAAATAAACACAAAACTATTTAGGTAATTTGATTTACGCCATAATTAATAGCTGATTTTTGCAATACGATGATTGTGAACACAAGCATTTCAGCAGGCCTACACTCTAGCATATACATTTTCTCTTATTTAGAATCAAAGTTAAACTGTAATTACAATATTTGATGGCTCAATCTCCTTTAACAAAAACTTCAAAACTACAACTCCCAAAGTAAACATATTTTTCTATTGCAGTCCAAACTACTTTCTATAGACTCTTTCAAACTTTAACAAAAACTACAAAACTACAACTCCCAAAGCCCATTGTTAAAAACTTCCCTACTGACCCAAATAGGTATTATTGACATATATATCATCTGAATCTCCCAAAGTCAATTTAATACCCATATATTAACTTTTATAACAGAAATTGGCTTTTATAACAGAAAATAATAATTCCAACCATCTTATCAATGTGTATAAATTAACTTGTCTTTCCATTCGGAAATACCTTTGTCTATCCGTGAAATAATGACATGTATTTTATATTTTATTATATTTAAAGTTGTCACCTAAACAGAGAATGCTTAAAGAAATCTTTGCTTGCATAAACATACGAAAGACTACATCATTTCTGCCCAGAGAATGCTTAAAGAAATCGACATAGCAGGGTCAACTATGATGAGAATCATCATCATCACCGTAGCAATACGGTTTCGTGTAAGGGTGTGCATCTCTTTTATGCTTACATAAGATGAATGATTTTGCATTATCTACATCACATCAAACCTATTTTGCAGAGTATAAGTACTTGAATGAGTTCAAACCTATTTTACACCCCAAACCTATTCAAAACAATCTCACAACTTGCTTCAAGGAAACAAAAACACATCACATTCGTTGCCTAAGGCTTAACCAGTTGTGATTCATCAAAACCAAGTCAAATACATTCAAAACTCACCTTGTGAATTGCTAAAATCATGACTACACTCAGCCCCTTTGTGAGCAGCCCCTAGCGGGTCAGAATTCGCTTTATTGTTTGCAGCTGCAGAGTGCCTGTCATCAAAAGGTAAAGTTGATTCTCCGTATCTAACTAAACCGTAATTCTCCATTCTCTAAGGCCTAAGAAGCAATAAACTGATGAGAAATACTGTGGCTATTAACCTAATACTCTGAAAAATCGCCCTTACCCTTCACATCAGCACCTCCTTCATTTCACCTAACCAGGGTCAAGTCCCAAAAATCATGCACCCGTAATGCTTACATGATGACATCTGAATGCATTGTACAATGGACGGAAGATAGTAAATTAGCCTTGTGTATTCGATCTTTCAAAACTGGAAGCTTTCCTGACAGATTGGAATGTATAGAACATACATGAAGGCTTTTGTAATTAGTAAAGAAGGAACTCAAATGAGCGCCTTTTATAACCATTGATGGCCCTCTTAATTGATCTTCAAAACAAAATCATGAAAATTAATTTGCATAAATAAATAAAACCCAATATTTTGTTTTGTGTCTAAGAAATTATCTTACCAAATTAATTAGCAAGTGAAAAAGACTATAAACTATTCACCCCCTATATATCCATTGATGGTTTTTTCTCGAACTTCTGAATTGTAGGAACTATTCTAGTCTCCCTCATGTCCTGAACCCTTTTGCCTAGCTGTCACAAAAAAATAAAACTTTAGAATACCATGTACCGAAGCTGAAAGAGTAAAATCTGCCATGAGTACTAATAATCTTAGTCATTAAAGGCAGGTTACTAAAATACTATAAAGAGAATATTGTAACCATACAATCTCTTAAAGAAGGCCAATCCAAATACCCCCTTGAAGGAAGTGGCTTGCCAGTATGCTGAAAGAAAAAAAATTATATAAAAGCATTTTTATATATAAAAGTCAGGACAATATATGTACCTTCTTTCAAGCATTGATAAGACGACTTAAGTAATGTTGTATGTCTTTCCAAAGGGACTGCTACACATAATTTAATCATGGTTTCACACAAATAATAAGTTGCTGCATTCTCTTTATAAGTATCCAAATATATGTATCTTTAGAAAGTTTTTACCACCTTTAGCTACATCTACTGTTGTAGGTTTCTAGGTGAGCTGACTGGGGCCGAAAGGTGAGTTTTTCTTCATGGTATCATCAAGCATGTGAGTTCCCGTAACATGACTATTCAACAATAGCGCTTTAAAGCGATCAAAACAACATGGAGAACACAACTAATGATACGCACAATCTGCAATACTCTTAGCATTTAATCGGTTATCAAACATCATAAACGAACATATCAGGTTAAAGAAAAATATCAGTTGGTGTTATTAACCTGATCAACTTGCAACCAGATAAAATCTAGCTCAATCCCAACATATTTACATTGTTCCATATAATGGTTGGGATGACCAAGCAAGAACAGCTCCAGTGCCTGCGTATCATTGAATTAATTCATAGTGAGTTCTAAAACAACTAAAACACTTTAAACACTCAGTTCGATACATAAAATTATCATAAGAAAAAAATGGGCATGTTAACAAAGATAGGAAATATCCTATTTACAAAAGCTACCCGTTTTGACCAATCCGCAACCTATTTGTAAAATAGAATTTTTAATGTGGAAATAAAAGCTACAGTGGCTTTAGCAGAAAGTTTCTGTGCTTCACATATTTCCTCTGATGTCCTGGTATAAAGCTTACGTGATGCTGCAGCAGCAGCTTCGTCCTGGAAAACAGATAACGAACATTTAACTTGTAAATAATAATTATTGTGTCAAAAGTTATTTCAGTAATAGTTATTGTGTCAAAAGTTATAATAATAATCAAAGAGTTGAATCCAACATAAACCATTTCAAAAGGATAAAACTCACTTTCCTGAATGCTAACATTTCTGCTTAGAGAATCTGCATAAAGAAACTTAATACTAACCTTTCTAGACTTACGAATGTCTTGTATTTAGTCTTCATAATCACCAGCAAGAACCCCACAGAAGAACGAAACCTGCATCGATAGGAGCCACCTCAATGGTTTAGGGCCAATTCTTCATTACAATCACAAGCTAAAAAAGCCTCGATAACTCACAGAAAAAAAAAACAAGAGAGAGAGCTGAGAGGAGTTCCACGAGTCCAAGGAATGGTAGGAGCCACCTCAATGGTTTAGGGCTGAATGAATCAAATACGTGAATTAGATCTGACAGAAAAACGGCAACAACGTACCATATCCTAATTTATGCGTTGTAGCGTTCAAATCAAAATACTTATCTTTGATGGTTACCGTTCTTTGAAGAATCGAGGGAGGGGGGGGGAACGCCAATAACGTTCCATCAAGAACCCCACAGAAGAACGAAACCTGCATCGCATACAACATATGAAGCCAGAGAAACGACAGCATTTTAAAGAATCGAGAGAGAAGACGGAGAGGGTGTCTTGTTCTGAAGAGCTAGGGTTTAGTTTTGAACAATCGAGAGAGAAGACGGAGAGGATGTCTTTGAAGAATCGGGAGAGAAGACGCAGAGGTTGTCTTTCAAATTTCAAAAATTCAATCACAGCTGAAAAAGGAGAATGGTCGAGAGAGGAGGTGGGAGACATGGGGCGTGGTAATCAAAGACGGCTGGGGAGGGATATCAAGGTGGAGAGAATTCATGAGGGGTGGATTAAATCGAGGGGGATTGACCAACCGAGGGGAGAGGGATGGCTGTGATGTAGATATCGAGAGAGGAAGTGGGTGGAAAAAGTTGAAGGTGGGTTAAAGAATTGCTATTGTCGAAAATACCCTGACCTTTTCCTTTGTTCATGGTTTAATGGCTTTAAATGAGTTGCTTTAAAGGGTTGTACATAATGCTAAAGTATTTGTACGCGTCTTAAAATTAAGGAATTTAATGACAGAAATACCCTCGGGACCAATATGTATTATATAGTAGTATAGTATATATATATATATATATATATATATATATATATATGAAATGGAAAATAAGAATAGGGAGAAACGGGTTATTGCATATGCTAGAAAACCCGTAACCCTATGAAATGACTAGACGTTTAACAAAAGGTGAGAAGTAACCTTGTTTAAACGCAGTAAAACCCATAATGTTGAATTATGTTGGTTATCATGTACATCTTGAATAACTAACATTTGTTAGGTGGGTGATCGACTCAACTTCATGGGTGAGACCCACAAGCAGAGATGAGTGTGAAAGTAGGGAGGACGCTGGAAGCGACCGTTCCTGAAGACGCACAGAGGATTGCAATGCAAGTAAGTATCCTCAAAATATACTAAATACCTGTTAAATGAATGATAAACGCTAGCTAAATGGTTCATAGGAACCATGGCAACGTGAAAAATGGTTAATTGTTAGATGTTAGCTTGATGGTTCATAGAAACCATAGCATAGTTAAATTGTAATATAAATGAGTTAAATGGTTCGGAAGGAATCATGTTGAACTACATAAGGAAGGTTGAGTATAAAGGGTTCATTGGAACCATAAACTAGTCAAAGTGTGGCACAAGGGAGGAAAATGGTTCAAGAAAACCATTACCATGTGCCATGAGTTAGCTAATCATAAATGGTTCGTAGGAACCATAAATCATTAGGGGAAAACTGGTTAGTAGATGTGGAATGTGAATGATGCCCGAAATATAGAGCCCATGTTAATGGGTCGAACGGATTGAAATAAATAGATGGTTCGTAGGAACCATACTAGAATGCAAAAGTGTTGCCTAATGATTTATATGACTAGTTGAAACCCATGCTACTGGGTCAAATAGGTTAAATGGCTCTAAGGAGCCACAATTGTGAAATTTCTATATTGTATGATTACATGGCAAGTTAAAACAAAGTAAATGGTTTGAAAATTCATGATAAATGAAATCATGAGGTGTGATTATAAATGGTCCATAGGATCCATAAATAGTCAAGAATTTGGTAACAATGGATATAAATGGGTCATAGGACCCATCATCATGTACCAAAGGAAAAATGATCATAAATGGTTCGTGGGAACCATAGATCAATATTAGTCAAATTGTTATACCAAACTCATAAGATTATGGTAATCTAGATATAAAACTCATGATAGTGGGTTAAATGGGTTGGGTGACTCTAAAGGGTCGGAATGGTATGTTTATTTGTTGTAGTGTTATATGAGGACTTAATGGTTGGATACATGAGCCATAAATGATATGATCATGATAAAGGCACGCTTAAAGGCAGCCCAAAATAGGCCAAAGTCTTATGTGGACAAAAGGCGGAGACCCATTGGGTTCAAAATGGGAGCATAGATAAAAAGGGCTCCGACTTGATGTGGGAAGTTGGGGATGAGATGCAACGTTACTACCCTCATTTATTCGGTACGTAAAATCGTTTCGGGGACGAAACCCCTTTAAGGGGGGGGGGGGGTGGAGTTGTAACATCCCAAAATTTTAATAACTAAAAATTCCCGTTAGCGTCTAGTCAAATCTAAATACCGTAGCAAAAATAACCCTTTTTGTTGGTAGAAATTATTCTTAGTAGAACTATGGGGTTTAATGTGTAAATTAGAGTTTTGGCTAATTTAAAACCAAAAACTGAAAATAGAGGGACTAGAATTGCTATTATGCAAAATTAAATAAAGAAAAGAGATGGAAAGGGGATGGTGGTCGTGGGTTACGACCTGGAGCAAATCCCAGACCCTCCTCCTTCTTCTTCTTCATCGAAATTCAGCAATCAGGGGCCTAGGGGCTGCGATTTTGGCTAATAACTTGGAGTTAGAAGTGGTTTTCATTCCCTAGACTACTCTTGGTGTCAAGTAAGCAAAACCCCAACTTCTTGCATGTGATAATCTCGAAAATTAGGGGTTAAAAATCTGAAATTTGTTGGTGTTATATGAATCTCTTGATGTTAAGAACTTCATTTGTTGCATAAATGTCTAGTTGGTAAGTAATTGATGAATTAGTCATCAATCTTTCTTACTTGAACCACTATGTTAGATGACTACATAAGAAAGTCATGAAATAAGTTCTATTAAGTGATTCCTAACATGATTATAATGTTGTTTGATGAAATAATGATGGGTTGGTGATGGATTTCACCAACACTATGCTAAATGGTTAATTGGAGATTTAAGGGAAGGGTTTATGTGTGTGCATATATGTATGCACACAAGGTGTTCGATAGAATGTCTAAGTGAGTTTTCAATGAAAAAAAAAGGAAAAACAAGTTGTGATTAAAAAATCTGTTTTAGCCCTGTTTTAAAAATCCGTAGTAAATTACTCGAGCATCCATTGAGGGTGTGGCTTATATTGTTGGAAAGGTCTTTGAGACTACTTCAGCTCACTTTTATAAATCTGAAGCTGATTCGGATATTAAGTGGGTAAAAAAGGATGAATTCCGCAGCTATGCAGTTTACTCAGCATGCTGTTTGGAATAAATAAAGTTGCTGTCCTGTTTTTAGAAAAATTGTATAAAATCATAGAAAAATCGTTAGAAGGTGTACCATATATGCCTGGAAAGGTCTTTCAGTCTACTACGTTTCATGTTTGAACATGGATTGCGGGAAAAATTTATAGAATGGTTAAAATGGACCGTTACAGCAGCATTGCTAAAAATGCTGCACAAGAATCTATGTATCTAAAAGCTAGTAAGAGTGAACAAGTTGGATTGCTTGTATATTGATAAATTGTAATATAAACCTAACATGGGTGATAATCTTAGTAGGTAACCAAGTGGAAGGAGCAAACGGAACCCGAGTATGAATGGTTAAAGCTCACGAGGTAACATCTATGCTATGTTACATATTTTGTTAACGACTCATAGTTACTATAGTCACATGAAATGCAAATTGTTAAGTAAAGCGATTGACTTGCCCAATGTGGCAATTCGCAAGGTTGAGTAAAACTATGAAGTCTAACAACTAGAGTTAAGCTCTAAGTGATTGAAGATAAATTGAAACGAGGTTACATTATGACATCGTAGAGGTGTAATGTTGAATCTCGTATGTAAAATTTACTTGAGTATTAAATGGTTTATAGAAACCATAATCACACGTTAATGTGATGATAGATTGTTAAATGGTTCGTGGGAACCATAATCATGTACTAAAATGATAGTTGTTAGCTAATTGGTTCATAGGAACCTTGGTAAAGTGAAAAGGTGTCAATTGATTTACAAATGATTCATAGGAATCATAAAAAAATGGTCAAATGTTATTGTTAGCTAGAGGTTCATAGGAACCAAAATCATATGCTAATGTGTAACTGAATGATAATGGGTTGCAGGAACTAAATTTATGTGTAACATTATTTATGTTACATGTAGTAGATATGTAAATGTGTAATTACATACAAATGGAATAAACCATGTGTTCTATGTATATGGGTGACGAATGGTTCTAGGAACCGTGAAGCCCAATGCCAAAAGGTTACCCAATGACTATAGCTGGACCATAGAAAAGATTCGGACGAATCATATAAAGAATGAAAGTTACAAGGGCCGGAAATGGGCTTAAAGAGCCTAGGCCAAGTAACAAGAGAAAAGGAATCATAAATGGTGGAAGAGCCATAGATTCCAAGACTTATAAGTGGTCAAGCTAGACATTGGGGTAAACTGAAGGCAAGGACCCGTCTTAATGGGTCAAATAAGAAACACGAGTCATTTGGATATCCACTAAGGTGATTAGGTGAACCAATGTCGAATAGAATGAAATTATTTGAATTGGGTCAAAAACTTAAGTGTAATGAGTAACGTGTAAAGCTAGACTCACAATGAAAGCATATAGCTAATTGTGGGTATTCATATGAATATTATGATACCATATTGGTTTCATGATGTTCTTAGTTGTAATTCGTATGTTGTGGGTATTCATATGAATATTATGAGACCATATTGGTTTCATGAGGTTCTTAGTTGTAATTCGTATGTTGTGGGTATTCATATGAATATTATGAGACCCATTTCCTCTAGGCAATATGCCTACTAATCAAGGTGTGTGCATATAATCATGTTATGTTAACTACTTGCATATGTGAAATAAGTTGCAAAATATATGTTGTGGATCAAGTCTGGATCATAACTTTCTGGGTTGCCACAAGGAAATCCCTTAATGGGTCAAACGGGTCGGGTGAATCCGGGGTTGGTTATTGTATCATAACCATGACAAAGGTATGTATTTTTCCTCATAAACATGTTTAAAATGATGTTTTGAAAGCCTGGAATGGCTGGGAGAAGTCCCCTAAGAACCTGGATGAAATTACCAAAATTTGTGAAAAACTGTCAAAATATTCTAAGTATAAAACTGGGCAAAATCGGCCAAAGCCCTGGAAAGATGGCTCCAAGCGTATCGCTTGGAGCAAGACACTTGGGAGGCGATACGCCTAAAAGTCCAGGCGTATCTCTTGGAAATAATGAAGATCTAGGCGATACGCCTAGGAACCCTTTTTCTGAATTTATTTGTTATTTATCATTGTTAATGATGTATATACATGTTTATGCATTAGAAACTCACTATTTGAATTGAGTGAATTGCAGGTAAAGGGAAGGCTTACCGGGGGATGCTCATCAAGACTACGTGGAGCCGATCACATAAAGCACGAACTACCCGTCATGTATTTTGGTGGAAAGAACTTATGTATTAAGTTACTAACCACTTTAGAATGTCAAACTCAATATTGGTATATTTTGTAAATGTTAAACCGCAATGATGGTGTTTTATGATTGTTAAACCATGTGTTTGTATAAAAAATTTCTGGGATCGGTTTTTATAACATTAATCGTTAAATTTTGACACTAAATTGTATACGGGTGTTACATCATCCCGCTTGATAAAGGAGTACGAAGATATGTAGAAGCAGTTATCCCTAAAACGACAAAATTATTCCGCGATGAAAGTGCACCTAAATATAAAACAAACACGTTAAATATTCTTAAACAACTGAAAGATGTAAATATATATGAATAGTTAGTATAATTACTTACAACGTAAATTAGAAATTAAAACCATACCATTTGATATGTCACTAAGTGGAGATCAATAGGTAGGTGTAGGACCACCAGTAAAAGAAGCCGAAGAAGCAGTACAAACTACAGAAAAAAAACACATTAAATTAAAGAAAACATTACAACTATTGATAATCATTAAAATATATTAGTATTATTTTAAAAAGAGTGCTCTTACGATTTGATCTGTTAGATAAAGCAACGGAAGAAGTTGCTTTATTAGCTTCTAAGGACTTGGATGAATTCTCATAGACTTGAAATTTTTCATGTCTCCGATCGACCATTAACATATTTCTTCTCTCCTTGTTTTGTCTAGCATAATTTGAATAACTATATGTGCTAACTGAAAATAAAAAACAAATAATTAATAAATATATTTAAAAAAAATGTTGATAATCTAATAAATTGAGATAGATCTTAAATGAAAGCTCATACCATTTGTTATGTCACTAAGAGGAGGTCTATAAGTACTACTTGCTGAACGTAAAGAATATCCAGGTGTTGATGATTGTTGAGATTTTCTTCCTACTTTTTATATCTAACAGATTTTTCCTGTGTTGTCTGTTTTGTCTTGAAATGTTTATATAATGAATTCTACTCTCTGAGATGTAAGACAAAGGAGAAACATAATTGTTTATGTTCACTTGTGAAGAAGAGGAAATTTGCATAATCCCATGTGTTTTTCTCTGTGTTGATTGTTCCATGTGAATCTTCCTTTTTCCTTTATTTTCTTTGTTATCCATAGCTGTTTATCAAACAAAACATGAAAATTTAGAAACCGGACAAAAAGGTAGCCGGGTAACAATGAAACAAAAAAAAATCCGTAGCATTCATGTATTTATTAATATAAAGATATGAATAATGCTGAATCTGAAATTGATAATATACAGAATTTTAAATTACTAATCAAAAGAAATTAATATTATTCAAAATAATATAAAACATACATTTTCAATGGTAACTTGATCGAAAGAAGAGACAAATTGAACAAAGAAGATTGGTGAATTGATAAAATGATGAATGAAATGAGTGGAGATGTCAAAATGTATATATAGCAGATTAAGGTGTAAAAATTATGGAAGGTCATATTTTAATTTAATGAATAAATCAATCAAATTAATTTAAATTTCGAAAGATGAAAGTTTTGAATTTATGGAGCTAATTCCAGAAATTAAGTTTTATTTAAAAAACTTAAAAAATTAAGAAAATTACACATAGGATCTTTTTAGAATGAGTGGATGCCACCTCATCAATTGATGATGTGGACAACCTTATAAGATGCCAAATCAACCTTATATGTTTTGTTTAATAGAGTATATAAGTAGATATATATATATATATATATATATATATATATATATATAGTGAAAAGTTCATTGTAGACACCCCTATAAATGTAGACAGGTAGACACCCCATTTCACATGTGAAGTTACTCTATATCGCATGTGAAATTCAAGAAATTTTTTTTTTTAGATTTTATGTAAATAAATAAATAAAATCTAAGATAAACAATGAGGATTGTGAAAAATTTAATTAATGAACGGTGTAGATTACGCACACTCATTCTGGATCCTTTCGTTTTACTTTTTGTTTTTCAAAAATCAAGCCATGTGCATCATAGATTTCATTACGTAATCATTTATGAATTAAATTTTTCACAAATCTCATTGTTTATCTTAAATTTTATTTATTTATTTACATAAAATAAAATTTTTTTTATTAAATTTCACATGCGAAATAGAGTAATTTCACATGTGAAATAGGGTGTCTACCTATTTATACTTATATATATATATATATATATATATATATATATATATATATATAGGAGAAGGATAAAATGAAAACCTCTCAGAGTTGGAAAAACCGTGAATACTAAGCTAAAAATTCATTTTTTGTTCCAATTTTTTTTATGTTGACTTTCTAACTTAAAAAAACACCCTTTTTGAAAAAAAAATTTAAAAAAAACGCCGAGTAAATTTTTTTAAAAAAAATATTTAAGAACCGATTTTTTTGCAAAAAGAAGTTAATCGGCCAAAAAAGACGTTCAAAATTTGTTATTTTTTTAGATGTATTTTTTTTATAGATTCTACATTCATTTAAAAAAAAATTATTTACAGATTTTGTTACATATGTAACAAGGCATTTTACATATGTAACATGCATGTTACATATGTAACATGACGTAACGTCAGATTCGGAAAATTAAAAAAAAAACTACTAGGCGTTTTTTTTTGATTTTTTTTCACCATAGAGCTTGTATTAACGCATATAATCACTACAAAAATTTTAAAGAAAAAAAAATCATTTTGTGGTAGTTTCCACGGTTTTTCCAACTCAAAGTGGTTTTCATTATATCTATCCCCTATATATATATATATATATATATATATATATAGTATATATATATATATATATATATATATATATATATAGATGGAGGTTCAAATACAAACATGTGTTTTGCCTAAGATCAGTACGAACACGCATAAAAATACATTTCATCGGTCATATGATGTAGTTTAATGCTGGTATATGATCAGGAATGTGTGGTGGTACATATATACGATCAGAAATGGTGCTGGTGTATGATCAAAAGTGGTGATGGCTCATGAACAAAATGTTTTGTGCTGGTCTAATTATATAATGTGCTGGCATATGTATAAATAAAAAAACATCAAGGAATGAATTAAGAAAGTGCACTGGTACATGTATACATCTACCTAGCACCAATTATGATAATATACTAGCACTAAAACTACATCGTAGGACCAAAAAACGGATTTTTAGGCATGTTCGCACTGTTCGTAGGTAACTTGCATGTCCGCACCGGAACTTGCCCCTATATATATATATATATATATATATATATATATATATATATATATAGGGGATGGATATAATGAAAACCACTTTGAGTTGGAAAAACCGTGGAAACTACCACAAAACGATTTTTTTTTCTTCAATTTTTTTGTAGTGATTATATGCGTTAATACAAGCCCTATGGTGAAAAAAATCAAAAAAACGCCTAGCAGTTTTTTTTAAATAAATTTCTGAAATCTGACGTTACGTCATGTTACATATGTAACATTTGCCTGTTACATATGTAAAATGCCTTGTTACATATGTAACAAAATTTGTAAATAATTTTGTTTTTTAAAAATCTCTAGGCGCTTTTTTTTTTCACCAAAACCATAAAAAATGAATGTAGAATCTATAAAAAAATACATTTAAAAAAAATAATAAATTTTGAACGTCTTTTTTGGCCAGTTAACTTCTTTTTGCAAAAAAATTGGTTCTTAAATATTTTTAAAAAAATTTACTCGGCGCTTTTTTCTTCATAAATGGTGTTTTTTTAAGTTAGAGAGTCACCATAAAAAATTTCGGAACAAAAAATGAATTTTTAGCTTAGTTTTCACGGTTTTTCCAACTCGGAAAGTTCTAGAGAAAACCATCTAATTCTAGAAAACCAAGGAAACCACTTAATTGCCATTAATTAAAAATTGAATGGACAAGATTATATGTCATTTTCAAAAAAAGAAAAAAAATCTGACATTAATTTCAACTAAAATGTAAGGGGCAAAATTCGTAAAACGCGACAAATACCGTGTATTGACGAGCGGTATAACATGCGCGTTCGAACACTAATAAATGAAAGATTTTATTTATTAATCAAAAGGGTTCAAAACCGTACAAATATTTAATGATTTAAATATATATAATTTTTGTAACATTTCATGAAAAATAATCCATATTATTCAATATTTATTTTTCAAACACGAAAGATTTAACTATTATTTATTTATTCAAATAAATAATAAACTCCATCAAATTCAATATTACTTATTAGTGAATAAATAATATCCTAGGATTTCCATCACTGTCATCGGGCAATAACAGTCGAGACTTAACCTTGAACATTGGGTGACATATTCACTAACCCATATAGCCAAAACCCTAACACGTCATAACATATTCTTGTAGACGTTACTAGGCTAAAGTTCAACCTTTCATATCTGTCAGTCCATCATCAATCAAGTGAGTCTTCACGGCCCCTTTTTCATTTCTGTTTTCTAACTTTGGGGGAGAATTCAATAAATGCCATTTTCTAAATTCATTTTTGTTTGATATTATGATAACTGTAAAACGTACCGATTGCATGTTCTTTTCATTTCCCCAATTTTGTGTATTTATATTGATTTATGTTATATGCCCAAATTCCCGTTATTAATTGGATTCAATTAGTTCATTCAAAACGATATCTTGTGAGTAGATCTATTTGGGTTGACGACCCTGCCCTGACTTGGTTGCTCCAGTCACGACTCCACGGTTATAGTCAAGGGGTACATTAGTTATTCTGGTCATTCGGTGTTCTTGGGGAAGAACATTAGGAGTGGGTAAACAGTTAGTTTTGAATTCAAGGTTCATGCTTGATCTTTATAACAACAATGTCAAACAAACTAATATCATGACAGACCAAACATTTTCAAACATAATTTCAAATAGTTCTAGTGTCATAAAACCTGTGAACTCACCAACAATTCTATTGACTTTTTAAATTCTTGAATTCTCAGGTGATTAAAGACTGCAACTCCATGTTTTTCTGTTTCGATCCTACTTGTCATATCATGGTCTGCCTGCTGTGTGTTCTTGCATTTCATTTAAGAGATTTAAACGCATTACGCCTGGGATAGTTATGTTTATAAATCTCATGACATTATCTTTTGAAAACTCTATCATGTAACCGCTACTACTTATCCGCTTCCATGGTTTTAAGTATTAAATAAATGTTTGATACTTATATTTTTCTAAAAAGATAATTGGTTAAATAACTATACTTAGGCGTCAATCATTCGTAACCATGACCATGATACCAAATCAGTCACATGCCCACATTCAGCCATTCTCGAGGTGTGACATTAGTCAAGATTTGAAGGATGGTTACCATGGAAAACACCCTAGATGCCGCAAATGCAAGTATAACCATCGAGGTAAATGCGGACGAGTGACATGTAACAAATGTGGAGCCGTAGGACACATGCCAATGCATTACAAAGTTGAAAGTCAAAAGGGTCAAGGTTCGGACATTCCAGTTAAGTGATACTAGGGAACATTACCCAAATGTAGCAAGTGTGGTTTCCATCACCAGGGAAGCTGTGACAAGGTGAAGTGATGCAAGTGCAGGAAAGGTGGGCATAGAGCAGAAGATTGCAGGAATGACATAAAGGGGAGGAAAAGCAATCAGAGGAGTCAATTGGGATGTTTCAAGTGTGGCCGAATAGGACACCTTAAGAGAGATTGCCCAAGACTAAAGAGAGGCATCAATACCGGCGATGGAAATGGTGGAACAAGCTTGAAGGGATTAATCAAGGTCAAGGTGGAAGAAGCCTGAAGAAAGACGAAGCACCAGTGGTAAGTACTTTTCCTCAATATGTGAGTTGTTTTGCTATTATCGTTCATCGCCAATTGAGTTAAACCCATGTTGTCAATTGAGTTGTGAATAGTTCATTAGGACTCGCTTATCCTGTAGAATTTATGTGCGGTAGGCAAGTGGTGCGAGCTATGCCATTGGAGGTACGGCGTTAAGACCGTTGGGTCGTTATGCGAGCCTGAAATTTGCTACTGCTACCTTTATGGAACTTTGACGAGGTCGTCAGGAGCAGCTAGCCGAAGCAACTAGAAGTGGATCGTACGGTAGTGAAGCGTATCTAGTTAGATTCGGTGTGAGGGATGGCTACTCTGAAGTTTTGTCGAGAAGAACCCTAATCGTTTAAAATCCGTTGAGTGTGTACTGTGAGGTCTGTTAGGATTCCTCTATTTCTGTAGTCGGAGATTTGGTTCGATGTGGCACATGGAGCAACGCCAAATTCTCAAGTGCCCTATCGACTCGTATCAAATAAGCCTCAGAAAGGGTGAAATCGAGTCGACGGGATTATCGGGAATAAGATTCATCCTTCATTCGTTGAAAAGCAAAGTGAGATTCTTCGAGCGTGCACCAAGTTCCAGAATTTCGGACACGTGATTACTAGGGATCAGTGCCTTCTGTTGCGAAATGATGGTCTGTTAGCAGCATCAAGATTAACCTGCTAGTCGGGAATTGACTCGAGAACAAACCTTCAAGGATTGGGGGTCCAAGAAGGACGAACGCCGATGTTTTTCTGAAAATCAATTCGTGTGTTGCTAGTAATTGCGAGTTTTATGAATCGAGAGTGCATGCGGTAATGCGATTGGCAGTCATGTAGACAAAAGAACGACTTCTAAGACTGAGAAACTACGTAATGTGAGCAATTTTCGAGTCGGGTCTTTTATAAGACAAGCAATCAAGCGGGCTGTCAAAGCAAGTAGGGCAATTAAGAAATTGGCCTGTATCGGAATGCTGACCGAAGTACATTAATTCGTCAGTTTAGCATGAAATCACATGCTAACCGTAGAGAATTCCTTTCTCCAAATCGCTACTTTGATCGTCCTAACTCGTGAGGCAGCGGCATATCCACATGACGGGAACTAGAACAAGGAACCAGAGATCTAGTCTTCAACTTAGAAAGTAAAAGCCTCACATCATGCTCATCCGATTTTCAATAAGAAAATGATGGAATTCCACGGTAGATTGCGATGACTCCATTCAGGGAGGGGATGGATGTCACGAGGTGCGATAAAGACGTCACTTACGTCTCGAAAATAGAGTACTTTGTGCTAAAGATCTGAAGATATTCCTTGAACGATACCGAATGCGAGATTTAGATCGATTCCAAGGATCTTCAGCGTATCTTTAACTAGGTAAAAGCTTTTCGTAAAATACCATCTACGAGAGGAACTGTTCCTTAGATTGGGAACGTACCCATCAGACGATATCCAAGGAGGGCTAGCATGATAGTCAATGCCCTAATTAAGAAAGACCAAGGCAAGTCTGTGTTTGGCAACAAACGAATCATTTCAAGTTGCCAAATCGGAACCTGAATTTTCGGGCAAGGCACCGGAAATGAGAAAACTTGGGACATGAACTTAAGGTCTTGTAATACTTAGACTGTCAGCATAAGAGCTGATCGAATTAGAACCAATGTTCGTTGGCGAAATGAGAATGTCTAAATGTGAAAAAACATAGACTAGTTAACCGCGAACGAAGCCCATATGCTTAACTACTCCGTACGACTAAGTTGGGAAGAGGAGCATCGTCATTTGAAGTGGTATACTCATTTACAGGGAAGGAAATGGACGCGTAAATGACTATTTGGCTTATTTGAAGGTCGAAAACCGATAATTAAAAGCCATCGGGTTTGGTCAAGAAACTTGTGATTCCGAAGTGGAAGAGAGAGGTAATGGGAATTAGACATCGTGATGAGAATTGTCTGAGATCTAGTAGCAACGTGGTATGGTCCAGGAGATTGTCAACCGGGTTTGCAAAATCTATATTCTTAGCTTATACGAGAATGGATGGATCGAAATATTACGTTCATCTACGCTTGAGAGAGGTTATCTTGTAGTGATGCTTTTATTCGATTCCTTTGGTTCAAGAAACCGAGATTTACCAAGAACCTCGCAGTGTTCTTGTAAAAAGCATCAAGAGTCAAGCTCTGGACATGCGAAATTGATTCGGCAAGGGTTACGAGATCTAACCTACTTAGGATAAAGAGATTCCTAAAACGACTATTGTCACGATAGCAAGGAGGCAACGTCATTTGAAGCACGATATGGGCATAACTATGAATCACCGACCTGTGAGACAGAGGCAGGCAGCGGCCAACTCATAATGAGCAGGAAAAAGAATTGTCCGAAATTAGCAAAAAGCTGCGTGCGTGAGCACGAGAAAATTTATTCTTAGAAAAGAGAATCATTCATTTGGGGAGAACGAGGGTAGCTAAACTCATTAAGCGAAGGAATCCTTCGAAACCGTAGAGTGTATTGGTCTTATCGACAATAGAACGTGCCTATCAAAAGACATGAGTTGAAATCATAAAGTATTTCATGCATCTGAGCCTATTTGAGAAAGTGTCTACCAAGCGAATTGCTCACAGTTCTACTTGGGGAGTTTGGGATTGACGAAAGATGAAGCTTGTAGAGCATCCAGTAGGGATAACGAAACGGGAATTAGAAATCCCAAGCAAAGTGGGGTTCCAATGATGGAAAGCACTTAGAATCCGCCTGGGGAGTGCAAGAACTTACTCATTCAAGCTGTTAGTGCTGTGAACTGAGTTTACTTGTTAAATTTCAGGATGACATTTCCTAAAAGGAGAGGATGATGTGACAATCGAGAAAAACATGCGATGATTGAGAAAAACTGATACGAAAACCTAAAGCGATTCAAGTGCGAATCGGTAGAAACTGATATGAGAGAACAAGAATCTGTTGTGAGAACCCAAAACTTTTTCTCTTACTAAGTAAGTAAACTATTAAACTGACCTTTATTGTTGAGTAAAACGTATAAACGATTATTTTACCATTGGAGTAACATGCCAAAACTTGATTTCTCGCAAACAGCAACGAGGTTTTAACTATTAAACTGTGTGGTGAAACTTATTAAGACTCATACTGTTAGCAACGGGGTTGCGATCTTAATTTTCGGGATGAAAATTCTCTAACAAGGGGAGGATGTGACAATCAGGCCCTTCGGGTGAGACCCGAACCTCAGAAACAGATAAAACTGATGAAACCGGCAAAACCGAGAGTTGCGTATATAGGCGTAGTATGTCAATTAAGGTATTAGAAGAGTCTAGTAGCCTTAAAACACTTCACAAACATCACACACAAGTCGGAGTCTCAAAATATTGGTGAAAAACTGAAAACTGCTAAGTATCGTAAATTATGTGAAAATCGATACGTGAATTTAAATGTATGATCGTAAGCCGTTATGTGGTAACTTGATACTTGATTTTATAGGATTTGATGTGATAAAAATGATGGTGAATTTAAAATGGGGGAAAACGTTGAAAACCATGACCAAAAACGTGAAAAACGGATAAAACAGGTTGCGGTCAACAAAAGTCAACAGGGCTGCCAGACGGGGAGCTCTAGGCGTATCGCCTAGAGCAACCCAAGGCCCCAGGCGATAAGCCTACAACCCATTTTCAACAAAACCCTAATTTTCCACTATTTAAGCATCATTAGCCACCACCATCTCATTCCTTCAGCTCTAAACGATTTCTCTGCCCCATTTACGTCTCTTACCATCCTTCTATTCATTCCTTACCAAGATCCAAGCTTTATTACAAAGTTCAAGCCCCAAATCCATCCTTTATCATCCTACATCATTCGGTATGTGATTTCATGTGTTTTGCTTATGTTTAAGTTGTGAAGATTCATGCTTTATGATAGATCTAGGTCTGATCTATGACGGTTTGATGATATCAAGTGTAGATCTAGTGAGTTGAGTAGAAAATATTGCATCTTTTGATAAAAAATGTGGCTTTTATGCATGATGTTGTGATTTGAGCCAGATCTAGGGTTTTTGATGGAAAATCATGCATGCACGTGAATAAAGGTTGATGATTTGTGCTAGATCTATGTTGTAATGTCTAGATAATGATAGAGCTAGGGTTGATGATGCATAAAGTGATTGACTTTGCGTGAGATCTATGATGAAAACATGATTTCAGTTGCCATGTCAGGGAGGTCGGCGGCATGGGTCGTGCTATGTCAGTGGCACGGGTATGCTAAATTACAGGCGATCCGGGTCAGGCACGGGTCGTGCTAAAGCTGTCTTTTCCAAAATCATGCATTTTTCTTTGCTTTTCTGCTAGATAATGCTTCTTTTCGTATTTTGGCTGTAGAAAACCTGAAAAACTAAAAAGAAAACAAAACTGTTTTGTTTTGGTGTTAGTAGTTAGGTTTTATCCCGATTTATGAGGGTATTTTACTAAATAAATATGTATAATTTTGTGTATATCCAATATCCCCACACTCAAAGGTTTGCTTGTCCTCAAGCAAAACCTCATAATTAGGGGCTTGACACATCCCGAATTCTTCTTTCTGCGTTTTGCCAAGGCTTGTGCCTTTAAAAGTTATACCTCCTCCATTTTTCACATTTTGTTCCATTAATTTATTACCTATCTTTCAGGTTTGAAGTAAGTTATTTATGACAAGCCTACTTAGAAATTTATTTAAATATTTACTTACACACCTCACAAGTGGTCACTCGTCACTCGGGTTAGGGAATTTTTGGGGGTGGTCACTCATACCAAGGTAAAATAAAATAGAGAGCATATGCTTGACATGGAATCGAACCGCTACCGATCTCACCAGAAATCACAGGATCATCATAAGGTCTTTAAATGGGTAGGCTTTGGGTAAGGGTATGATGGTTTTATTTGGAAAGGGGTAAAACAGTGTAAATAAAACGGTCTATTGTAAAAGTTTAAGTTTTTCACTATTTTTGAAATAAATCTTCTAGAGGTAATTTGCTTTTTGCTTCTAAGGGGTTTTCCCTTTATTTTGACTATCTCTCCCTCCCCCCCTCTCTCTCTATATATATATTCGCGAAAACCAATATTAAAACCTACATAACTTCTTCATACGTTAATGTTTTTTCATAAAATTGGCGCCAAATGTCTTAGAATTACGTTATCTTCAATTTTGGAAACAAATATTAAAAAAAATTAACGGTTTTTTTTCCGTGTGATACACATGTGTATCACGTGTGATACACATGTGTATCATCATCATTACTACTGTAAAAAACGAATTATCATGTGTAAAAACACTCCTTATGTTAAAAACATATTAAAAACACTAAAACATTTATGGTATTAATGATAATGAAACATAGTGCACATGTGCAACATATAATTAAAAAAAGTTATAAAGTGTTATTTTTTTTCATTAGATATAAAGATAACATAACTATAAGACTTATGGTGCAATTTCATTTTAAAACTAGTAATGTATACCACATATATGAGGTTTTTTTTTGGTGTGGTACACATGTGTACCATTAAAAAAAATACAAAAAAATGACAGAAATATAACAAATATGGTGCGTCTTAGAGAAAACAAATATTAACTCATACTAAAGTATGAGTTTTTTTTGTGGTACACATGTGTATCACAGAAAAAAATAAAAAATAAAAAAACGTTAACTTTTTATTTTTTGTTTTTATAGAATTAATGATAACATAATTATAAGACTTTTGGTGAAAATTTTTAAAAAATATATTAACATATGAAAAAGTTATGTTGGTTTTAAGATGGTTTTCGCGTTTTCGCAAAATATATGCGTTTTCGCATGATCCTTTCCCTATATATATATAGGGAGATGATCATTTGAGAACCAATTTGATTTGAGAACTAAAAAGAACTAATTTGAGCCACAAGTTTATTTACATGTATCCCCCCTTCCATGAATTGTAGTGGTCCCCCCCTGAAACTTATGGTTGAGATTTAGTTCTCAAAAGTTCTCAAAATAAAAAGTTCTCATTTGAACCTAACCCTATATATATATATATATATATATATATATATATATATATATATATATAGACAACGGGTATAAAGTCTAAGGTCTAACTAGACTTTATGCCTTGTGCTTGATTTTGAGAAAATATCTTTGGCTTATGTGGCCGTTTGTGCTGCTTCCCCTTAGCACATGCCACACATTTCTCCTTTACCACGATCTCTTTAATTGGAAGGTATTTAGCAAGTCCGCCTCTTGCAAGGCGATTCAATTTTTTTAAATTCGTGTGGCCCAAGCGTCTATGCCACAGCTAAGCATGGTTCTCAGCTGTCTTTGAGAGAAGGCATGCCACCTCAATTGTAGGTGGCTTCTGCATGTTGAGAACGTACGAGTTGCCATATCTAGGTGTTCGCATCAATACCCAATCATCTGGGATGGAGTATCCAAGTTTTAGAATTAAACACTCTTTGTTGTTGAAAAGAACTGGATACTCTCGGTCACAAATCTGTGACACACTCAAGAGACTGTGCTTCAATTGCTCCACATATTTGACATCATGAAAACTGAGACATCCATTTCTGACTGTGCCTTTTTGGCTGATGTAACCTCCAACTCCTCCTGCGAACGACACATATCCTCCATTAAATTTCTCTCAGTCTTGAAGCAATGATATGTCGCCTGTCATATGCCTGGAATAACCATTGTCAACATACCAAAGGTTGTTAACATGCCTCCTTGGTTGTTCCTACATTTAATAGAGATTAATTAGTTTTAGGTACCCAGGCCTTAACGAGTCTGGGTGTAGTTGGGTTGCTTTTGGTTGGACTGGGTGTGGGCTTTGCTGGCTTTGTGGGTTCTTTGGTTTTCACACGAATGTCTTTGTTATTGACATTCAAGGGCTGGTGATTCTCTTTCCCTTTTACCTGAGGACCTTTTGGTGGGTTTTTATTGACATTTTTATTTTTAAATTTAACCATTAGGATTTTTGTTTCTAATGATGTGGGCTTTTTATATTTCTATTTGCATTTTGAGTTATTTGTCTCGGATATAATGTTGTTGAATCAAATGGTTTTTTTTGTTCAAACAAAAAAAAATTTAAAAAGCACAACACATTTGAGGGGTCAACTTTTCCATATTTTCTATTCTTCCTCAAACTTTTTTTGATTTTTAATAGCAACAAATTCTTTTTTTCATTTATTTATTTTTATTTAAAAAATTTTAATTATTTTTTATTTTTTAAAAGAAAACACACTAACACCTAACTAAACGTCTACTAACTAAACTAAGATGGCCAAAGTTAACTTTCAAAGTTTTTCACTTTGAATTTTTTTAGAAATGGGTTTTGTTTCATGTACTACCATACTTCACATCAAATCAACCAAGAAACAAACAATTCAGATAGTACCTTGCTGATTTTGTTAGATTTACCTCTCACCAGAAGAACATCACTACTATAGAGAACTTGCGTGTCATGTAGTTGAGAGATGCCTTCTATCCTGTGCCTGGAACAATCACTTTCAAAAACAAATAAGTTAATGGAAGTCCTCCTTGACTGTTCTTGCACACTATGAGAGATTAATTATGGTTCTGGGTAGACCCGATGAATCAATAAACATTACTTCTTTTAAGCACATTCCCTTTATAAAATCAGGGATTGGGAGTGTGGCTACTTTGGTTTTGGGTTTTACCTGGTCATCTTTGGGAACATCTTTGTTCTTGACCTTCCATGTTTGGTGGTTCAAAATTTCTTTTACCTGAGGACTTTTAGGTGGATTTTTGTTGACATTTTTACCTTGACCAACTTTAAATTGTTTGGAATGTTTTTTATACACTCCTTTTGGTTGGTAATTTTGATTTACCACCTTTGAAACATTCTACCTATCCTCTTCAAACCTCACTTTTGTTTTAGGAAAACTGACAGGTTTATGTTTAGCTTTGAAAACATCATCAGTTTTAAAAACACTTTGTTTCTGTTTTTGAGGTTTCTTAACTTTATGATTTGATTTCTGCCCCTTTGGCTGCGAAGGTACAGACTTCTGCACCTTTAGGTTTGAAAGTGCAGGCTTTTGTTTTGAACCACCACCAGATTGGGCTTTTGGGATTTGATTCTGCATAGTGTACTTTGGGTAGTAGGGCTCATAGGGTCTATGCAGACAGTTTCTTGCCAGGTGTCCAGGCTTTCCACACACATGGCAAGACTGTTTCTTTGGATACGCGGGAGTCTGGGTATAGTTGCGCCCAGTGCATTGCCATGATAGTTTTAAATGATTTTTGTGAATCCAATATGTTTTTCCTTCGGGTCGAGTGGACAAAACATACTCTCGTTGTATCGAATGGTATTGGTCATAGGCTGAATTGACTTCAGGATAAGGGACAAAGTTGTGAGGTTTGTTGTCCCTTTCCCTTTTCACATTTAGCTCATAATTAGATTTATCAGCCACAGAAGCGTTGGTGGGTTTACGACCAGCAACCCGTGGTCCCTTATCATTTTTCAAAATTTTCATAGTATTGACATCTGATTTTCCGAATGTAAACATGCCACATGAAATAGATCCATAAAAAACAATTGACTTAGCAAAGTTTAATTCAGACTTAGACTTATTTGACACAAAATTATTAGTTTTAAA
>JBCNJP010000012.1:36290594-36380530 GCA_039602395.1 Deinandra increscens subsp. villosa
GATACGCTGAAGATCCTTGGAATCGATCTAAATCTCGCATTCGGTATCGTTCAAGGAATATCTTCAGATCTTTAGCACAAAGTACTCTATTTTCGAGACGTAAGTGACGTCTTTATCGCACCTCGTGACATCCATCCCCTCCCTGAATGGAGTCATCGCAATCTACCGTGGAATTCCATCATTTTCTTATTGAAAATCGGATGAGCATGATGTGAGGCTTTTACTTTCTAAGTTGAAGACTAGATCTCTGGTTCCTTGTTCTAGTTCCCGTCATGTGGATATGCCGCTGCCTCACGAGTTAGGACGATCAAAGTAGCGATTTGGAGAAAGGAATTCTCTACGGTTAGCATGTGATTTCATGCTAAACTGACGAATTAATGTACTTCGGTCAGCATTCCGATACAGGCCAATTTCTTAATTGCCCTACTTGCTTTGACAGCCCGCTTGATTGCTTGTCTTATAAAAGACCCGACTCGAAAATTGCTCACATTACGTAGTTTCTCAGTCTTAGAAGTCGTTCTTTTGTCTACATGACTGCCAATCGCATTACCGCATGCACTCTCGATTCATAAAACTCGCAATTACTAGCAACACACGAATTGATTTTCAGAAAAACATCGGCGTTCGTCCTTCTTGGACCCCCAATCCTTGAAGGTTTGTTCTCGAGTCAATTCCCGACTAGCAGGTTAATCTTGATGCTGCTAACAGACCATCATTTCGCAACAGAAGGCACTGATCCCTAGTAATCACGTGTCCGAAATTCTGGAACTTGGTGCACGCTCGAAGAATCTCACTTTGCTTTTCAACGAATGAAGGATGAATCTTATTCCCGATAATCCCGTCGACTCGATTTCACCCTTTCTGAGGCTTATTTGATACGAGTCGATAGGGCACTTGAGAATTTGGCGTTGCTCCATGTGCCACATCGAACCAAATCTCCGACTACAGAAATAGAGGAATCCTAACAGACCTCACAGTACACACTCAACGGATTTTAAACGATTAGGGTTCTTCTCGACAAAACTTCAGAGTAGCCATCCCTCACACCGAATCTAACTAGATACGCTTCACTACCGTACGATCCACTTCTAGTTGCTTCGGCTAGCTGCTCCTGACGACCTCGTCAAAGTTCCATAAAGGTAGCAGTAGCAAATTTCAGGCTCGCATAACGACCCAACGGTCTTAACGCCGTACCTCCAATGGCATAGCTCGCACCACTTGCCTACCGCACATAAATTCTACAGGATAAGCGAGTCCTAATGAACTATTCACAACTCAATTGACAACATGGGTTTAACTCAATTGGCGATGAACGATAATAGCAAAACAACTCACATATTGAGGAAAAGTACTTACCACTGGTGCTTCGTCTTTCTTCAGGCTTCTTCCACCTTGACCTTGATTAATCCCTTCAAGCTTGTTCCACCATTTCCATCGCCGGTATTGATGCCTCTCTTTAGTCTTGGGCAATCTCTCTTAAGGTGTCCTATTCGGCCACACTTGAAACATCCCAATTGACTCCTCTGATTGCTTTTCCTCCCCTTTATGTCATTCCTGCAATCTTCTGCTCTATGCCCACCTTTCCTGCACTTGCATCACTTCACCTTGTCACAGCTTCCCTGGTGATGGAAACCACACTTGCTACATTTGGGTAATGTTCCCTAGTATCACTTAACTGGAATGTCCGAACCTTGACCCTTTTGACTTTCAACTTTGTAATGCATTGGCATGTGTCCTACGGCTCCACATTTGTTACATGTCACTCGTCCGCATTTACCTCGATGGTTATACTTGCATTTGCGGCATCTAGGGTGTTTTCCATGGTAACCATCCTTCAAATCTTGACTAATGTCACACCTCGAGAATGGCTGAATGTGGGCATGTGACTGATTTGGTATCATGGTCATGGTTACGAATGATTGACGCCTAAGTATAGTTATTTAACCAATTATCTTTTTAGAAAAATATAAGTATCAAACATTTATTTAATACTTAAAACCATGGAAGCGGATAAGTAGTAGCAGTTACATGATAGAGTTTTCAAAAGATAATGTCATGAGATTTATAAACATAACTATCCCAGGCGTAATGCGTTTAAATCTCTTAAATGAAATGCAAGAACACACAGCAGGCAGACCATGATATGACAAGTAGGATCGAAACAGAAAAACATGGAGTTGCAGTCTTTAATCACCTGAGAATTCAAGAATTTAAAAAGTCAATAGAATTGTTGGTGAGTTCACAGGTTTTATGACACTAGAACTATTTGAAATTATGTTTGAAAATGTTTGGTCTGTCATGATATTAGTTTGTTTGACATTGTTGTTATAAAGATCAAGCATGAACCTTGAATTCAAAACTAACTGTTTACCCACTCCTAATGTTCTTCCCCAAGAACACCGAATGACCAGAATAACTAATGTACCCCTTGACTATAACCGTGGAGTCGTGACTGGAGCAACCAAGTCAGGGCAGGGTCGTCAACCCAAATAGATCTACTCACAAGATATCGTTTTGAATGAACTAATTGAATCCAATTAATAACGGGAATTTGGGCATATAACATAAATCAATATAAATACACAAAATTGGGGAAATGAAAAGAACATGCAATCGGTACGTTTTACAGTTATCATAATATCAAACAAAAATGAATTTAGAAAATGGCATTTATTGAATTCTCCCCCAAAGTTAGAAAACAGAAATGAAAAAGGGGCCGTGAAGACTCACTTGATTGATGATGGACTGACAGATATGAAAGGTTGAACTTTAGCCTAGTAACGTCTACAAGAATATGTTATGACGTGTTAGGGTTTTGGCTATATGGGTTAGTGAATATGTCACCCAATGTTCAAGGTTAAGTCTCGACTGTTATTGCCCGATGACAGTGATGGAAATCCTAGGATATTATTTATTCACTAATAAGTAATATTGAATTTGATGGAGTTTATTATTTATTTGAATAAATAAATAATAGTTAAATCTTTCGTGTTTGAAAAATAAATATTGAATAATATGGATTATTTTTCATGAAATGTTACAAAAATTATATATATTTAAATCATTAAATATTTGTACGGTTTTGAACCCTTTTGATTAATAAATAAAATCTTTCATTTATTAGTGTTCGAACGCGCATGTTATACCGCTCGTCAATACACGGTATTTGTCGCGTTTTACGAATTTTGCCCCTTACATTTTAGTTGAAATTAATGTCAGATTTTTTTTCTTTTTTTGAAAATGACATATAATCTTGTCCATTCAATTTTTAATTAATGGCAATTAAGTGGTTTCCTTGGTTTTCTAGAATTAGATGGTTTTCTCTAGAACTTTCCGAGTTGGAAAAACCGTGAAAACTAAGCTAAAAATTCATTTTTTGTTCCGAAATTTTTTATGGTGACTCTCTAACTTAAAAAAACACCATTTATGAAGAAAAAAGCGCCGAGTAAATTTTTTTAAAAATATTTAAGAACCAATTTTTTTGCAAAAAGAAGTTAACTGGCCAAAAAAGACGTTCAAAATTTATTATTTTTTTTAAATGTATTTTTTTATAGATTCTACATTCATTTTTTATGGTTTTGGTGAAAAAAAAAAGCGCCTAGAGATTTTTAAAAAACAAAATTATTTACAAATTTTGTTACATATGTAACAAGGCATTTTACATATGTAACAGGCAAATGTTACATATGTAACATGACGTAACGTCAGATTTCAGAAATTTATTTAAAAAAAACTGCTAGGCGTTTTTTTTGATTTTTTTCACCATAGGGCTTGTATTAACGCATATAATCACTACAAAAAAATTGAAGAAAAAAAAATCGTTTTGTGGTAGTTTCCACGGTTTTTCCAACTCAAAGTGGTTTTCATTATATCCATCCCCTATATATATATATATATATATATATATATATATATATATATATAGGGGCAAGTTCCGGTGCGGACATGCAAGTTACCTACGAACAGTGCGAACATGCCTAAAAATCCGTTTTTTGGTCCTACGATGTAGTTTTAGTGCTAGTATATTATCATAATTGGTGCTAGGTAGATGTATACATGTACCAGTGCACTTTCTTAATTCATTCCTTGATGTTTTTTTATTTATACATATGCCAGCACATTATATAATTAGACCAGCACAAAACATTTTGTTCATGAGCCATCACCACTTTTGATCATACACCAGCACCATTTCTGATCGTATATATGTACCACCACACATTCCTGATCATATACCAGCATTAAACTACATCATATGACCGATGAAATGTATTTTTATGCGTGTTCGTACTGATCTTAGGCAAAACACATGTTTGTATTTGAACCTCCATCTATATATATATATATATATATATATATATATATATATATATATACATATATTTATATAATATATATATATATAGGGGATAGATATAATGAAAACCACTTTGAGTTGGAAAAACCGTGGAAACTACCACAAAATGATTTTTTTTTCTTTAAAATTTTTGTAGTGATTATATGCGTTAATACAAGCTCTATGGTGAAAAAAAATCAAAAAAAACGCCTAGTAGTTTTTTTTTAATTTTCCGAATCTGACGTTACGTCATGTTACATATGTAACATGCATGTTACATATGTAAAATGCCTTGTTACATATGTAACAAAATCTGTAAATAATTTTTTTTTAAATGAATGTAGAATCTATAAAAAAAATACATCTAAAAAAATAACAAATTTTGAACGTCTTTTTTGGCCGATTAACTTCTTTTTGCAAAAAAATCGGTTCTTAAATATTTTTTTTAAAAAAATTTACTCGGCGTTTTTTTTAAATTTTTTTTTCAAAAAGGGTGTTTTTTTAAGTTAGAAAGTCAACATAAAAAAAATTGGAACAAAAAATGAATTTTTAGCTTAGTATTCACGGTTTTTCCAACTCTGAGAGGTTTTCATTTTATCCTTCTCCTATATATATATATATATATATATATATATATATATATATATAAGTATAAATAGGTAGACACCCTATTTCACATGTGAAATTACTCTATTTCGCATGTGAAATTTAATAAAAAAAATTTTATTTTATGTAAATAAATAAATAAAATTTAAGATAAACAATGAGATTTGTGAAAAATTTAATTCATAAATGATTACGTAATGAAATCTATGATGCACATGGCTTGATTTTTGAAAAACAAAAAGTAAAACGAAAGGATCCAGAATGAGTGTGCGTAATCTACACCGTTCATTAATTAAATTTTTCACAATCCTCATTGTTTATCTTAGATTTTATTTATTTATTTACATAAAATCTAAAAAAAAAAATTTCTTGAATTTCACATGCGATATAGAGTAACTTCACATGTGAAATGGGGTGTCTACCTGTCTACATTTATAGGGGTGTCTACAATGAACTTTTCACTATATATATATATATATATATATATATATATATATATACTACTTATATACTCTATTAAACAAAACATATAAGGTTGATTTGACATCTTATAAGGTTGTCCACATCATCAATTGATGAGGTGGTATCCACTCATTCTAAAAAGATCCTATGTGTAATTTTCTTAATTTTTTAAGTTTTTTAAATAAAACTTAATTTCTGGAATTAGCTCCATAAATTCAAAACTTTCATCTTTCGAAATCTAAATTAATTTGATTGATTTATTCATTAAATTAAAATATGACCTTCCATAATTTTTACACCTTAATCTGCTATATATACATTTTGACATCTCCACTCATTTCATTCATCATTTTATCAATTCACCAATCTTCTTTGTTCAATTTGTCTCTTCTTTCGATCAAGTTACCATTGAAAATGTATGTTTTATATTATTTTGAATAATATTAATTTCTTTTGATTAGTAATTTAAAATTCTGTATATTATCAATTTCAGATTCAGCATTATTCATATCTTTATATTAATAAATACATGAATGCTACGGATTTTTTTTTGTTTCATTGTTACCCGGCTACCTTTTTGTCCGGTTTCTAAATTTTCATGTTTTGTTTGATAAACAGCTATGGATAACAAAGAAAATAAAGGAAAAAGGAAGATTCACATGGAACAATCAACACAGAGAAAAACACATGGGATTATGCAAATTTCCTCTTCTTCACAAGTGAACATAAACAATTATGTTTCTCCTTTGTCTTACATCTCAGAGAGTAGAATTCATTATATAAACATTTCAAGACAAAACAGACAACACAGGAAAAATCTGTTAGATATAAAAAGTAGGAAGAAAATCTCAACAATCATCAACACCTGGATATTCTTTACGTTCAGCAAGTAGTACTTATAGACCTCCTCTTAGTGACATAACAAATGGTATGAGCTTTCATTTAAGATCTATCTCAATTTATTAGATTATCAACATTTTTTTTTAAATATATTTATTAATTATTTGTTTTTTATTTTCAGTTAGCACATATAGTTATTCAAATTATGCTAGACAAAACAAGGAGAGAAGAAATATGTTAATGGTCGATCGGAGACATGAAAAATTTCAAGTCTATGAGAATTCATCCAAGTCCTTAGAAGCTAATAAAGCAACTTCTTCCGTTGCTTTATCTAACAGATCAAATCGTAAGAGCACTCTTTTCTAAAATAATACTAATATATTTTAATGATTATCAATAGTTGTAATGTTTTCTTTAATTTAATGTGTTTTTTTTCTGTAGTTTGTACTGCTTCTTCGGCTTCTTTTACTGGTGGTCCTACACCTACCTATTGATCTCCACTTAGTGACATATCAAATGGTATGGTTTTAATTTCTAATTTACGTTGTAAGTAATTATACTAACTATTCATATATATTTACATCTTTCAGTTGTTTAAGAATATTTAACGTGTTTGTTTTATATTTAGGTGCACTTTCATCGCGGAATAATTTTGTCGTTTTAGGGATAACTGCTTCTACATATCTTCGTACTCCTTTATCAAGCGGGATGATGTAACACCCGTATACAATTTAGTGTCAAAATTTAACGATTAATGTTATAAAAACCGATCCCAGAAATTTTTTATACAAACACATGGTTTAACAATCATAAAACACCATCATTGCGGTTTAACATTTACAAAATATACCAATATTGAGTTTGACATTCTAAAGTGGTTAGTAACTTAATACATAAGTTCTTTCCACCAAAATACATGACGGGTAGTTCGTGCTTTATGTGATCGGCTCCACGTAGTCTTGATGAGCATCCCCCGGTAAGCCTTCCCTTTACCTGCAATTCACTCAATTCAAATAGTGAGTTTCTAATGCATAAACATGTATATACATCATTAACAATGATAAATAACAAATAAATTCAGAAAAAGGGTTCCTAGGCGTATCGCCTAGATCTTCATTATTTCCAAGAGATACGCCTGGACTTTTAGGCGTATCGCCTCCCAAGTGTCTTGCTCCAAGCGATACGCTTGGAGCCATCTCTCCAGGGCTTTGGCCGATTTTGCCCAGTTTTATACTTAGAATATTTTGACAGTTTTTCACAAATTTTGGTAATTTCATCCAGGTTCTTAGGGGACTTCTCCCAGCCATTCCAGGCTTTCAAAACATCATTTTAAACATGTTTATGAGGAAAAATACATACCTTTGTCATGGTTATGATACAATAACCAACCCCGGATTCACCCGACCCGTTTGACCCATTAAGGGATTTCCTTGTGGCAACCCAGAAAGTTATGATCCAGACTTGATCCACAACATATATTTTGCAACTTATTTCACATATGCAAGTAGTTAACATAACATGATTATATGCACACACCTTGATTAGTAGGCATATTGCCTAGAGGAAATGGGTCTCATAATATTCATATGAATACCCACAACATACGAATTACAACTAAGAACCTCATGAAACCAATATGGTCTCATAATATTCATATGAATACCCACAACATACGAATTACAACTAAGAACATCATGAAACCAATATGGTATCATAATATTCATATGAATACCCACAATTAGCTATATGCTTTCATTGTGAGTCTAGCTTTACACGTTACTCATTACACTTAAGTTTTTAACCCAATTCAAATAATTTCATTCTATTCGACATTGGTTCACCTAATCACCTTAGTGGATATCCAAATGACTCGTGTTTCTTATTTGACCCATTAAGACGGGTCCTTGCCTTCAGTTTACCCCAATGTCTAGCTTGACCACTTATAAGTCTTGGAATCTATGGCTCTTCCACCATTTATGATTCCTTTTCTCTTGTTACTTGGCCTAGGCTCTTTAAGCCCATTTCCGGCCCTTGTAACTTTCATTCTTTATATGATTCGTCCGAATCTTTTCTATGGTCCAGCTATAGTCATTGGGTAACCTTTTGGCATTGGGCTTCACGGTTCCTAGAACCATTCGTCACCCATATACATAGAACACATGGTTTATTCCATTTGTATGTAATTACACATTTACATATCTACTACATGTAACATAAATAATGTTACACATAAATTTAGTTCCTGCAACCCATTATCATTCAGTTACACATTAGCATATGATTTTGGTTCCTATGAACCTCTAGCTAACAATAACATTTGACCATTTTTTTATGATTCCTATGAATCATTTGTAAATCAATTGACACCTTTTCACTTTACCAAGGTTCCTATGAACCAATTAGCTAACAACTATCATTTTAGTACATGATTATGGTTCCCACGAACCATTTAACAATCTATCATCACATTAACGTGTGATTATGGTTTCTATAAACCATTTAATACACAAGTAAATTTTACATACGAGATTGAACATTACACCTCTACGATGTCATAATGTAACCTCGTTTCAATTTATCTTCAATCACTTAGAGCTTAACTCTAGTTGTTAGACTTCATAGTTTTACTCAACCTTGCGAATTGCCACATTGGGCAAGTCAATCGCTTTACTTAACAATTTGCATTTCATGTGACTATAGTAACTATGAGTCGTTAACAAAATATGTAACATAGCATAGATGTTACCTCGTGAGCTTTAACCATTCATACTCGGGTTCCGTTTGCTCCTTCCACTTGGTTACCTACTAACATTATCACCCATGTTAGGTTTATATTACAATTTATCAATATACAAGCAATCCAACTTGTTCACTCTTACTAGCTTTTAGATACATAGATTCTTGTGCAGCATTTTTAGCAATGCTGCTGTACCGGTCCATTTTAACCATTCTATAAATTTTTCCCGCAATCCATGTTCAAACATGAAACATAGTAGACTGAAAGACCTTTCCAGGAATATATGGTACACCTTCTAACGATTTTTCTATGATTTTATACAATTTTTCTAAAAACAGGACAGCAACTTTATTTATTCCAAACAGCATGCTGAGTAAACTGCATAGCTGCGGAATTCATCCTTTTTTACCCACTTAATATCCGAATCAGCTTCATATTTATAAAAGTGAGCTGAAGTAGTCTCAAAGACCTTTCCAACAATATAAGCCACACCCTCAATGGATGCTCGAGTAATTTACTACGGATTTTTAAAACAGGGCTAAAACAGATTTTTTAATCACAACTTGTTTTTCCTTTTTTTTTCATTGAAAACTCACTTAGACATTCTATCGAACACCTTGTGTGCATACATATATGCACACACATAAACCCTTCCCTTAAATCTCCAATTAACCATTTAGCATAGTGTTGGTGAAATCCATCACCAACCCATCATTATTTCATCAAACAACATTATAATCATGTTAGGAATCACTTAATAGAACTTATTTCATGACTTTCTTATGTAGTCATCTAAGATAGTGGTTCAAGTAAGAAAGATTGATGACTAATTCATCAATTACTTACCAACTAGACATTTATGCAACAAATGAAGTTCTTAACATCAAGAGATTCATATAACACCAACAAATTTCAGATTTTTAACCCCTAATTTTTGAGATTATCACATGCAAGAAGTTGGGGTTTTGCTTACTTGACACCAAGAGTAGTCTAGGGAATGAAAACCACTTCTAACTCCAAGTTATTAGCCAAAATCGCAGCCCCTAGGCCCCTGATTGCTGAATTTCGATGAAGAAGAAGAAGGAGGAGGGTCTGGGATTTGCTCCAGGTCGTAACCCACGACCACCATCCCCTTTCCATCTCTTTTCTTTATTTAATTTTGCATAATAGCAATTCTAGTCCCTCTATTTTCAGTTTTTGGTTTTAAATTAGCCAAAACTCTAATTTACACATTAAACCCCATAGTTCTACTAAGAATAATTTCTACCAACAAAAAGGGTTATTTTTGCTACGGTATTTAGATTTGACTAGACGCTAACGGGGATTTTTAGTTATTAAAATTTTGGGATGTTACAACTCCACCCCCCCCCCCCCCTTAAAGGGGTTTCGTCCCCGAAACGATTTTACGTACCGAATAAATAAGGGTAGTAACGTTGCATCTCATCCCCAACTTCCCACATCAAGTCGGAGCCCTTTTTATCTATGCTCCCATTTTGAACCCAATGGGTCTCCGCCTTTTGTCCACATAAGACTTTGGCCTATTTTGGGCTGCCTTTAAGCGTGCCTTTATCATGATCATATCATTTATGGCTCATGTATCCAACCATTAAGTCCTCATATAACACTACAACAAATAAACATACCATTCCGACCCTTTAGAGTCACCCAACCCATTTAACCCACTATCATGAGTTTTATATCTAGATTACCATAATCTTATGAGTTTTGTATAACAATTTGACTAATATTGATCTATGGTTCCCACGAACCATTTATGATCATTTTTCCTTTGGTACATGATGATGGGTCCTATGACCCATTTATATCCATTGTTACCATATTCTTGACTATTTATGGATCCTATGGACCATTTATAATCACACCTCATGATTTCATTTATCATGAATTTTCAAACCATTTACTTTGTTTTAACTTGCCATGTAATCATACAATATAGAAATTTCACAATTGTGGCTCCTTAGAGCCATTTAACCTATTTGACCCAGTAGCATGGGTTTCAACTAGTCATATAAATCATTAGGCAACACTTTTGCATTCTAGTATGGTTCCTACGAACCATCTATTTATTTCAATCCGTTCGACCCATTAACATGGGCTCTATATTTCGGGCATCATTCACATTCCACATCTACTAACCAGTTTTCCCCTAATGATTTATGGTTCCTACGAACCATTTATGATTAGCTAACTCATGGCACATGGTAATGGTTTTCTTGAACCATTTTCCTCCCTTGTGCCACACTTTGACTAGTTTATGGTTCCAATGAACCCTTTATACTCAACCTTCCTTATGTAGTTCAACATGATTCCTTCCGAACCATTTAACTCATTTATATTACAATTTAACTATGCTATGGTTTCTATGAACCATCAAGCTAACATCTAACAATTAACCATTTTTCACGTTGCAATGGTTCCTATGAACCATTTAGCTAGCGTTTATCATTCATTTAACAGGTATTTAGTATATTTTGAGGATACTTACTTGCATTGCAATCCTCTGTGCGTCTTCAGGAACGGTCGCTTCCAGCGTCCTCCCTACTTTCACACTCATCTCTGCTTGTGGGTCTCACCCATGAAGTTGAGTCGATCACCCACCTAACAAATGTTAGTTATTCAAGATGTACATGATAACCAACATAATTCAACATTATGGGTTTTACTGCGTTTAAACAAGGTTACTTCTCACCTTTTGTTAAACGTCTAGTCATTTCATAGGGTTACGGGTTTTCTAGCATATGCAATAACCCGTTTCTCCCTATTCTTATTTTCCATTTCATATATATATATATATATAGGTTTAGGGTAAAATACATCGCCAAAAACGCTACATCAGGTACGGATTGATCTGGTGCGTTCATCAAGATCATCCAATGGCTGAGAACTATGGTGTTTTCGCCTATGGTGTTTTTGGTGACCACCAAAAACGCCATAGGCGAAAACACCATTATATATATATATAGGGGAAGGATCAAATAAAAACAAGATGTTATTGCGAAAACAAGAAAACAAATATTAAAACCTCTATAACTTCCTCATACGATAATATTTTTTAAAAAAATTTGCACCAAAAGTCTTAAAATTATGTCACCTTTAATTCTGGGAAAAAAAATTAAAAATATAAAATTTCATGATTTTTTTTATTATTGCACATGTGCAATAATACGTATTAATTATATTACACATGTGCATTATTAACAAAAAAACGTTAATTTTTTTTTAATTTTTTCCAGAATTAAAGATAACAGAATTATAAGATCTATGGTACAATTTTTTATCAAAAATATTAACGTATGAAAAAGTTATAGAGGTTTTAATATTATTGCACATGTGCAATAATAAATTTTTATTGCACATGTGCAATAATAAAAAAATAAAAAAAACGTTGAATTTTTTTTAATTTTCTCCAGAATTAAAGATAACAGAATTATAAGATTTATGGTGCAATTTTTTATAAAAAATTTTAATATATGAAAAAAGTTATAAAGGTTTTAATATTATTGCATATGTGCAATAATAATAATAATAAAAATTATTGCACCTGTGCAATAATAATTTTTAAAAAATTTTGATTATTTTTTAGTTTTTTCCCATAACTAAAGATAACATAATTTTAAGGATTTTGGTGCAAAATTTTTATAAAAATATTAACGTATGAAAAAGTTATAGAGGTTTTAATATTTGTTTTCGTGTTTTCGCAATAAAAGTTGTTTTCACATGATCCTTACCCTATATATATATATATATATATATATATATATATTAATATTAATTCTAGACTCGGGTTTATCCCGCGTCACTTTTAAGTCAACCGCATTATATATAAATTCGATATCTTTTAACCATTTATGATATCGCATAATAAACATGATTCAACCGTCTTAACGGTTTTGTCAATTAAAACATATGACCATTTCGACTCATTAGTTCCATGGTTATTCGTTAATCTTTTGTTTATGACAATTTCATATAAGGTTCAACCTTTGTACATCCAAAGATGTCCCAAATGTAACCTTGTTTCAAATTATTGGCTTCACGACCCCCTCTTGGGTTGTTCTTCACCAATCATCACATTCATTATGTTGGTTTCGCGGCTCCTACATAGTCGTTCTTCACCAATTTCCCTTTCATTATATTGGCTTCACGGCTCCTACAGAGTCGTTCATCACCAGTTTCCATTTTCTGTTTATTGGCTTCACGGCTCCTATAGAGTCGTTCGTCACCAATTTCTATACGATTTCATTTAAAAGCATGACCTCACGGATCTAACCTCTTAATTTAACCAAATTTAGATACATGTGCATGTATTTTTAATTATCAAAGTGTAATTCCAGGTTGGGTAGTCCCACCTGGTTCTACCTCAGCACGTGCTCCTTATGCATTTGAGTCCTAGCCCAAAGCATTTTGAAATCGCATGTGTCATTACCCATCCACTTGTTCAGGGGGTTTATCCAATATTTGGGGCTTTCGAAGGCCTCTTTTCATTGTTTCTCTGTAGCATCACCGCCATCATGGTTCGTCATTGATCTACAGAGTTAAAATTTTCATTAGCTCACAGCTTTTATTTACCTTTGCCTGCAGCAAGGTTTTTATATATTATATTGGTCGTAGCCGATATCTCCCCACAGGTTTATACGAGGTTTCTAGCCTTAGCATTACCCCGCTTCTACCTGGGACACTTTACTCATGCATACATTATATTGGTCGTAGCCAATATCTCCTCCACAGGTTTATACGAGGTTTCTAGCCTTAGCATTACCCCGCTTCTACCTGGGACACTTCACTCACGCATACATTATATTGGTCGTAGCCAATATCTCCCCCACAGGTTTATACGAGGTTTCTAGCCTTAGCATTACCCCGCTTTTACCTGGGACACTTCACTCACGCACTTCCCGGTTCAGGTGTAAAAACACCTCCCCCGTGCGTTTCCCGAGTGATAGCTAATAGCTCTGCCTTTACATGCATATAAGAACATTTATTCATATTAAACGCAATTTCATTAATCAGTTTAAGGTTATGTACCTTGCCCCAACGCTTCATCAAGCTTGAACCGATCACTTTTTTTGTTCCCTTGAGCTCAAGGTTTGAGTTCAAGTACTCCCCGGGTACTTAATTCACTCAAACCATGGCTTTGATACCAAATTGTAACACCCGTATACAATTTAGTGTCAAACTTTAACGTTTAATGTTATTAAAACCGGTCCCAGAAATTTTTTATACAAACACATGGTTTAACAATCATAAAACACCATCATTACGGTTTAACATTTACAAAATATACCAATATTGAGTTTGACATTCTAAAGTGGTCATTAACTTAATATATAAGTTCTTTCCACCAAAATACATGACGAGTAGTTCGTGCTTGATGTGATCGGCTCCACGTAGTCTTGATGAGCATCCCCCGGTAAGCCTTCCCTTTACCTGCATTTCACTCACTTTCAATAGTGAGTTTCTAATGCATAAACATGTATATACATCATTAACAATGATAAATAACAAATAAATTCAGAAAAAGGGTTCCTAGGCATATCGCCTAGATCTTCATTATTTCCAAGCGATACGCCTGGAATTTTAGGCGTATCGCCTCCCAAGTGTCTTGCTCCAAGCGATACGCTTGGAGCCATCTTTCCAGGGCTTTGGCCGATTTTGCCCAGTTTTATACTTAGAATATTTTGACAGTTTTTCACAAATTTTGGCAATTTCATCCAGGTTCTTAGGGGACTCCTCCCAGCCATTCCAGGCTTTCAAAACATCATTTTAAACATGTTTATGAGGAAAAATACATACCTTTGTCATGGTTATGATACAATAACCAACCCCGGGTTCACCCGACCCGTTTGACCCATTAAGGGATTTCCTTGTGGCAACCCAGAAAGTTATGATCCAGATTTGATCCACAACATATATTTTGCAACTTATTTCACACATGCAAGTAGTTAACATAACATGATTATATGCACACACCTTGATTAGTAGGCATATTGCCTAGAGGAAATGGGTCTCATAATATTCATATGAATACCCACAACATACGAATTACAACTAAGAACCTCATGAAGCCAATATGGTCTCATAATATTCATATGAATACCCACAACATACGAATTACAACTAAGAACATCATGAAACCAATATGGTCTCATAATATTCATATGAATACCCACAATTAGCTATATGCTTTCATTGTGAGTCTAGCTTTACACGTACGTTACTCATTACACTTAAGTTTTTGACCCAATTCAAATAATTTCATTCTATTCGACATTGATTCACCTAATCACCTTAGTGGATATCCAAATGACTCGTGTATCTTATTTGACCCATTAAGACGGGTCCTTGCCTTCAGTTTACCCCAATGTCTAGCTTGACCACTTATAAGTCTTGGAATCTATGGCTCTTCCACCATTTATGATTCCTTTTCTCTTGTTACTTGGCCTAGGCTCTTTAAGCCCATTTCCGGCCCTTGTAACTTTCATTCTTTATATGATTCGTCCGAATCTTTTCTATGGTCTAGCTATAGTCATTGGGTAACCTTTTGGCATTGGGCTTCACGGTTCCTAGAACCATTCGTCACCCATATACATAGAACACATGGTTTATTCCATTTGTATGTGATTACACATTTACATATCTACTACATGCAACATAAATAATGTTACACATATATTTAGTTCCTGCAACCCATTATCATTCAGTTACACATTAGCATATGATTTTGGTTCCTATGAACCTTTAGCTAACAATTACATTTGATCATTTTTTTATGATTCCTATGAATCATTTGTAAATCAATTGACACCTTTTCACTTTACCAAGGTTCCTATGAACCAATTAGCTAACAACTATCATTTTAGTACATGATTATAGTTCCCACGAACCATTTAACAATCTATCATCACATTAACGTGTGATTATGGTTTCTATAAACCATTTAATAGTCATGTAAATTTTACATACGAGATTCAACATTACACCTCTACGATGTCATAATGTAACCTCGTTTCAATTTATCTTCAATCACTTAGAGCTTAACTCTAGTTGTTAGACTTCATAGTTTTACTCAACCTTGCGAATTGCCACATTGGACAAGTCAATCGCTTTACTTAATAATTTGCATTTCATGTGACTATAGTAACTATGAGTCGTTAACAAAATATGTAACATAGCATAGATGTTACCTCGTGAGCTTTAACCATTCATACCTGGGTTCCGTTTGCTCCTTCCACTTGGTTACCTACTAAGATTATCACCCATGTTAGATTTATATCACAATTATCAATATACAAGCAATCCAACTTGTTCACTCTTACTAGCTTTTAGATACATAAATTCTTGTGCAGCATTTTTAGCAATGCTGCTGTAACGGTCCATTTTGACCATTCTATAAATTTTTCCAGCAATCCATGTTCAAACATGAAACGTAGTAGACTGAAAGACCTTTCCAAGCATATATGGTACACCTTCTAACGATTTTTCTATGATTTTATACAATTTTTCTAAAAACAGGACAGCAACTTTATTTATTCCAAACAGCATGCTGAGTAAACTGCATAGCTGCGGAATTCATCATTTTTTACCCACTTAATATACGAATCAGCTTCAGATTTATAAAAGTGAGCTGAAGTAGACTCAAAGACCTTTCCAACAATATAAGCCACACCCTCAATGGATGCTCGAGTAATTTACTACGAATTTTTAAAACAGGGCTAAAACAGATTTTTTTAATCACAACTTGTTTTTCATTTTTTTTTTCATTGAAAACTCACTTAGACATTTTATCGAACACCTTGTGTGCATACATATATGCACACACATAACCCCATCCCTTAAATCTCCAATTAACCATTTAGCATAGTGTTGGTGAAATCCATCACCAACCCATCATTATTTCATCAAACAACATTATAATCATGTTAGGAATCACTTAATAGAACTTATTTCATGACTTTCTTATGTAGTCATCTAACATAGTGGTTCAAGTAAGAGAGATTGATGACTAATTCATCAATTACTTACCAACTAGACATTTATGCAACAAATGAAGTTCTACTATAGATTTGTTGGAGTTCCGATGCTTTTGGATTGAATCTAAGAATACCCATTTCATAGTTACTCTGTCAGTTACAAGCAATCCACCTGAAATTCTGGTAAATACGATGTTTGTATAAATTGGCAACTTTTTCTTTGTTTTTTTTAGTTATTTTTTGTTGTGATGTTTATGCAGATAAGGTGTTTGATAAAAGTACTGATAGATTGATTATGGTAAAAAAAAAAAGGGGTTTTAATGAGAAGGTGGATTCAGAAGTGTGTACAAGGGCTGGTTAGAATCAAGAAAGTAAGTAAGTTGTATTCTTTTTAACTCCTAATATTCTTTTATTATCTTAAGAGGATTATATGTATTTTAGGGTTAACTTATGTTCTTGGGCATTAATAGTGGAATTTTACTATCATTTCTAGGGTGTTTACTACCATTAAAAGTGTTAAAACTTGTGATTTTATTTCAATGGAATAAGAAATAGAGAAATTTCACATGTGAAATATAGTGATTTCACATGTGAAACAAAGTAATTTGAGTTGTTCTACTTTACTTCAGTGTATTTCACATGTGAAATAAGCATATTTCACATTGGAAATAATTGGTTTGTATTAAGGTCCGATCTATCTGTCTTTAATGAGGCCTGGTTGAAAACTTTGATTGATAAACCTAAATGTTTGGTGTTGTTGATTCTGAGTACTGACACTGTTTAATTAAACAGAAGTAATCATGGTTGTGTCATTGTTGAATGGTTATCAAATGATTGTTCCTCAAGGAACAATGAATCCTACGGGTGGGTCCTTTTTTCTAATTTGTTGATTGCGTCTGATTGTTTCTTTTGGAATGTATAATCGAATTAATTGTTGCTGATGTGTGGCCTCAAAGTGAATATAATCATCTGTTGTTTGATTGATACATCTGTTTATATATGTATGCCATTAGTTATAGGAATTTGTACAATTCATATTTAGATATAGCCTTTAAAGTGAAAAACTTTGGTTCAAGATCAGTTGTGAGGAGTTAGAGTTGGTTTAGAGAAGTAGCGGTGACAAAATGTTTTCTGGTATAATGTCTTATTGATTGATCGATCGATCTCTTGGTGGGTTTGAAGGCTGACCCATACTCCCATAACTTTTTGGTATGCAAACACTTTGCATAGCTTCTTTGTTATCCTTTCAACAAGAATATCCAAAATGACGCCTGGATTCTAGAAACGAAAAGAACACTCTTCCAGTTTGTCATGCTAAACAATATGTAACAATGTTCCTTTTAGTAGGCTTTTATTTTGTAGTAAACTATCCCTTTAATGGGTTTTCAAATCATGATTTGTCGGCAGCAGAACATGCTTGCAACCGAGTGCTTCTTCTCTTTACATGCCAAGGTATCACAATCTTTTCAATTACACTATTTGGTTTCATTTTTATGCATCTGTTACTGTGTATATGGTTCTATAATAGTTCAATATTTTAAAAATGTGGAACAAAAATTAGAATATCATGTCATCAAGACCTTTTGGAAGTCTTGTTACTAAATTCAGTTCTTCGCGGTTGGTGCGTGGAATATTTTGACATGAGGCCATTTATTGTTCAAGATGTATGAGGTAAGCTTCTTTGTATAATCAGATTTATGAGTTTCGTATACTTGTATTTAATTCTCATTCAGGTTATATGTTCAGCAGGTGTGCCCATGTCGCCATTGCTTGTAATATTTGGGTAAACATTATTTATTATCTTTTGTTACTGAATCTGATTTAGTTTTGTTGAATGTGTTAAACGGGAGAATTTTACTGATCTAATCATTTCTTTAACCTTATCTAATAAGTTCGCATAGTTTTTGCCTTATTTGCAGGAGTTATTCGTTATGCACCTCCTACATATCCGCAAATGCTTCGATATGTTAGATTGTAATTTTTCTTTGCTAATATGATTTTTGGTAATATTAGATTGTTATTTTTCTTTGCTGTCATAAATTGTTAATCTCTATTTTAAATTAAATTTCACATGACTTTAAATCCTCATGTGAAACTAAATATCTTTACTTGTTGAACTGAAAATGCAAACCACTGTCCATAAAAATTGGTTCATTTTGAAGTTACAGTATCTGTTATAACTTCTGATAGTGTGGTGATGGGTGGTGTGTGGTGATGGAAGTTGAGAGATGAGGTGGATTCGTTGGTGGTGGTGGCGGAGATGAAGCGAGAGACAGAGACAGCCAGTGTTGTTGACTTTGACGGGTTAATGGTTGTATTATTTGGTAGTAACAATTGGGATTGTTAAGGTGGTCTAGTGTCTTGTTTGGTTCGGTGTCGTTTTGCTTTACCAGAAGGTGGACCAAGTTGGAGATAATGATGATGACTCCCTTGGTGTTCAAGAAAAAGTCTAACCCGTGAAATGGACATATGTTGTGTGACTAGTGTTCAAATTCATCCATATTGAGACTCATATGATTTAATACTTTTATATTGTATATTCAAATGAGATTAATTATATATAACTGTTAACGAAGAAGGTGTATCATATTTAATGTCACATAATTAGTGAGAAATGTATTGTATAAATATTGTTGATTTTTCAGTGAAAAGGATCAAACATTAATTGTAATATCTTATGGCATTTCTCACTCTATACCCTAATAGCTTTGGATAACTATGACTATAGACTTACGGTCCACCCCCAATATTTTATATGTGAAATTACACTATTTCACATATAAAATTACACTATATGTTTCATACAATAGTTTCACATGTGAAATCACAATTTTTTACACTTGTTAATAAATATATTTGTGAAATATGAATATAATGAAAAGTTTCATAGCAAAAACCCTAAAAAGTAATTGAATATGAATATAAAATACAATAATTTCACATGCGAAAGTACTCTTATTTCACATGTGAAATTATTATATTTCACATGTGAAATCACAAGTTTTTACACTTTTAATAAATTTACTTGTGAAATATGAATATAATGCAATGTTTCATAGCAAAACCCCCCAAAAAGTAATTGAATATGAATATAACACTCTAAATATTGGAAAACCTTTTATATCTATTACTATATATAATGCATATTTCTCGATAGAAAATAGGAAGTCTTAATTTTAAGACGCGTACAAGTGCTTAAAGCATAACATACAAGACATTGATGCATGATATCCTAAAACTTTCAAAGCGGGATTTTAAAATCTCAAAATTTAAATGGAGCACAAAAGAATAGATCCGATGAGAGCCTTCTCATCCGCCTCTTCGCCATCTACCCTCAAAACCTAGAGTTCCATCACCTAATCACTGGTCGTTCGTTTCACGGCAACAACTTCCAGTCATAATATGAGATCTCATTTCTCTCTCTTCCGCCTCTTCAGTCAACGTCTTCCAGCCATTTCACGGCAGTTCGACGGTGAAGCTACGATCGTTCATGGTGGCGGTGGCCCTTCTTGTTTCGATTAATCACTGACGGCGGCGACCACAACCATAACCGGAACCTCTATCGCCTACAGAGACGGCGCTCTTCTTTCTTCTCCTTCTTACGATGATCGGAGGCAGAAGGACTTTGGGTTACGACCTGAACCCGTTGCACCATCGCTTTCGTCTCCATAGATGCAAAACGCTTGATGTTTGATTCTTCGTTCCCTAAGGTTTTATTCTTCCTTTTTCTTTCTCCCTTTGTCTGATACGGATTTTTGGTAAATCCTAGCTCATGTTTGGTTTCCATGTCAATCTCTTCTGTTTTGGTTAGATGTATGCATCAATTACAGGAATCTGTGTCTGCTGCTTTGGGCTATGTAGGGGTTTTTATTGAGTATTTCAGATTCGAATTTCAAGTTTGGGGATCTTCTACAGGTACGATTAGGCCTCTTGCATGATGTCATAGCCTAATATATAACCTTCTTTCATAATTGTTGTGATTTTTTTTGTTTGTAAAGTTAATTCTGTGATTATGTTGGTGATAGCAGATTACATCAACTGCTGGAAAATCCATATCTGCAAGAACAAGAACAATAATTATTGTAGGTATCACATATAATAGTTTCAAATTTGAATTTCAAGTTTACGTATTCTTTTTCCTTGATTTATAGGTATTATTGAATTTTCTTTTGATGATCTATAGAGAACTCCATAGGATGAAACATGTAAAATGGAGAAACAAACTCATCTGACTGTACACCTGTATAGAAAGTGGATTGCTCAGTGATAGAACAAACTCATCCGACTGTAAACCCCTCAACTCTATTAAACACTTTCTGCTTTTTAGGGTTCTTTGATTTATCTAAAGATGAGTCTATAAAACCTCAACAGTAGGTTTTTGGTTTTCTTTGCTCAAATCATGCATATTAAGTTCCGATTTCTGTTTTGGGTATAAATGTACAGATTTGATATGAAACTTTATCGTATGTCAGGTATTCAACTGTTGAAATTGGTTCATTGGCGTCTTTCTGTTACAGGTTAAAACTTGAATCTTGGTCGGAGGTATGGTTCAGTTTCGAGTTTCTTAATACTGTTGGTTTATGTTCTTGGATTGCTTTGACCAATTTAAGGGGGTTTCTTATTTTGAGGTTTAATGAAATTTTGCTTGAACATCTCTGTACATATTTGGTATTTTTTTTTATTTTGTAATTATGGCTATTGCACTTTCAAATGGAGGAGTGAGCAATCTCAAGTTCTCAACTGTATCTAAATATGTAGCACTGTGCTGATAGCTATCTTTTTTTTACACATGTGGTCTTATATAGTTGTTTCCTTTAGATTAGTTGATGAAACATGTTTAACATCATATCTGTTCATTAAGATTAATGTGGTTAACACAATGTTAGCCAAGAATTTTATTAAGTCATATCAATGTTGAAGTCAAAAAGTCAACACGACTTTATGAGTTTATACATATTTTGAAGTGTGGAATGCTTCAAGTAAATAGTAACTTTAATAAATTCATATTTAATGTTTTGGTTTTGGGTTTTGTTAAAGGTCAAATTAAAAAAAAAATTATTTGAAGTTGCAGCCCCATATTATTTTATTAACATGGATGATGGCATTTGTTATTACCTTAAGTAACAAATATAGCTTTTGTTTTGGTGTATGTAAGTTTGTTTTGGGTTATGTTGAATGCGCATTTTAGAAAATGCAAATGAATTTGGAGACCCAGTTAGTAATATTAGATGTGTCTCTTGTTCTTATTCTAGACGGTTTGACAAAAAAAAGTCAAAATTTAAGCTTTAGCATCCAACTGAATGGTGGTTTTATTGTTTATTCCAAACTCCAATGCCAAGATGGTTGGTAACTTTGCGGACATGCTGGTGTGAGCTTTTCGATGTTCTTGATGTTATGGACATGTAAATCTCATAGAACTCGAAGTGAAAGCGCAAGTAAAGTTCTGAATATTTATGAGTTTCAACATTCTTTGATTCACTGGTGTTAGATCTTTGTAAATGTAAATTCCTTGAATTTGTAAATGCCTATAATTTGAGGATCGCAAGGGTTGAGATCTCCTTTTGACTTTTAATGTTGTTGAAGATGACACCAATTTTGACCAGGAAAAGGTCAAAAGGGCTGGGTTCCACACATCCAATAATGTTGTTTGGGTATAACAAGCTTGATTAGAAAGTTTGAAATTGTTTTTGGACTATGATTTCTTTTTAATGTTACTTTTTAAAGACTTAAGTGAAGCCGTTGGTTGATATTTATAGGTATTTGGTGTAATCGAATTCTTGTGCTCTTTTTGATGTTATAGTATAATTTCTAACATGAGGGTGCTCTGTTTTACTTTCAGGAAGCGAGGGACACAAATTAGAGGATGCCAAATTGTTAAGTTGTCAGACTCATCTATATGATGATACTACCCCTCTATAGTAAGTTCAGTTTATAACCTAATGGTCAACTGCTCTTAGCTGGAAGTTTTTGGCTACTCAATCAGCAAGCACTGCAATAATGGATGGAAGTTAGTCTTATCTGGATGTTTTTGGCTACTCAATCAGCAGTTAAGCTTTGTTGAGGTAAATTTAGTTTCAGTTTTATATTGATCAGTTGTTTGTCTTATTAATTTGGGTATTATGCTTTTGGTGGATCATGAAACTGTTCTTGAAGATCCTAATTTTGAAAGGAGGAATTTATTTTATGGAGATATATACTTTATTCATAGATGAAACTACATTATTCTTTGTTTTAGCTGTGGATCATTTTACATTTGTTTCCATATGCTTGTGGATTGGTTGACAGAGGATTTGTTTCTTTTCATAACAGGTCAAAATGGTACTATCAACATAGTTGGCTAACAACTAACATGTCAAAAGAGAATGCATGGCTACTTCCTCACGTTCACATGGAAACATTCTTTGCAATGTTTGTATACATCTTGTCTTTTTTTCAGCATGGTATGTTCGCACCATATATGTTCACTTAACCTCCCAAAATCCATATATTTTTTTAAACATACACTCTTGGTATGATGCCAACAAACCCATTGGTTATTATATTATTCAAGCAACAAAAAAATAGTTAATTACTTCAGATCAACAAAACTAATCTTAATTTGTTATTAAATTTGCTTGAGCCGGTACCTTGGCTCTTCTAAAATCTGATCACCATTTGCAACAATGGAATGCACAACATTCTAATATAATAATCTATGATGTTAGTAAAGTGCACACTTTGCAAGCACCTTCTAATATGATATGAACAATGACAAGATGCACCTTCGTAAGCACCATCAAATGATATTGTTATCGACAGTTTGAGTCAATGACAAGCTGCAATTAAACTCCGTGGTCTCTTTGTTCATGTTTTAATTGAGCATTCCACAAAGGAATTAAATCATCTCAGTATGGAATATGTGGCGTTTCTCTACCGTTTTATGTCAGGGGTACCCGCGCGTTGCGGCGACCACAATGTATAACGATTCACCCAATTCCGGGTTCGGAAAACCGGTCGGTTCAAATTCGGGTGTTTGTTGTTATTTGTTTGAATTCTAAAAAACGAATACCTCGATGTAAATTGTCGTGCCGCCTTAACAAGTGAACAAATAAACAAATACTACGTTGTAGTTTGTAATGCCGCTGCAACGCGCGAACAGAAGACGAATAACACGCTATACACTGTTGCCCCCGCAACGCGCGGGCACACGGCTAGTATATATATATATATATATATATATATATATATATATATATATAGGGGAAGGATCCTGCGAAAACACCCTTTTTTGTGAGAACTGCGTAAACAGATCTTAAAACCTACATAACTTTTTTATACGTTAATATTTTTTTTTTTAAATTTGCACTAAAAGTCTTAAAATTATATTATCTTTAATCCTATAAAAGTTTTAAAAAACTTAACGCTTTTTTTTATTTTTTTAAATATTTTTTTGTGTGGTGCACATGTGCATCACAAAAAAAACTCATACTTTTAGTATGAGTTAATATATTTTTTTTCTTAGTCGCACCATATGTCATATATTTTCATCATTTTTTGCGTTTTTATTGAATGATGCACATGTGCATCATACCAAAAAAACGCTCATACATGTGATATACATTAATAGTTTAAAAAGAAATTGCACCCTAAATCTTATAGTTGTGTTATCTTTAGATTTAAAGGAAAAAAATAGCATTTTATAACTTTTTTTAATTATATGATGCACATGTGCATCACACGAAAAAAAAAACGTTCAGTTTTTTTTTAATATTTTGCTCCAGATTTAAAGATAACGTAATTCTAAGACTTTTGGCGCAAAATTTATGAAAAATCGTTAACGTATGAAAAAGTTACGTGAGTTTTAATATGTGTTTTCGCAGTTTTCACAAAAAGATGTGTTTTCGCAGGATCCTAACCATATATATATATATATATATATATATATATAGGTTCAGCTAAAAACCATTTCACCTAAGAAGGCTAGGAAGCAACCATGTGCTGACATGTGGACATAACACACTAACACAATGCATAAAAAGTAAAATATGTCGACACACTAACACACTGGATATAGTGTGTTAGTGTGTTTTTGTCCACGTGTCAGCATGTGGTTGCTTCCTACCCTTCTTAGGTGAAAGTGTTTTTTTTTTAGAATAACTTTACCCTATATATATATATACTAGGTTAGTAACCAGTGTAGTACACGGGTTGAATTTAGGTTCATAATATTAGCTATATATAAATAAACGAATAAGAAATTTGAAAATTATAAATGACATGATTCAATATAAAGTATTAATTGATAATTTAATACATTAAAGATGACAAATTCTTGATTTGTTTTCTTAAAAACACTCAAATTATTAAGTAATTTATCAAATCTACATAATGTTTGCCATTTTTTTTAGATGAAAATTTTATTTAGATAAAACTGGTAATTAGTATTAATTGGTAATTTACTAAATTGATAATTAAATCTGGTTTTGACATGTGGCACTGATGATGTGGACACCTTAAAATCAAGATATGTGGAAACAACTTTATTGCTGTAGAGGCTAGATTATGAGGCTTGTATTATATATGTTGGGCTGGGCTTAGAGGGTTTTATTAGTTTAGTAGACTAGTTTGGTTATTGTATGTAGGCTAGTTTATGGTTGGGCTTGAATTTACTATTGGGTTTATGACTTAAGAGGCCCAATAGTAAACCCATTGGGGTGCCTATATAAACCCCAATGGTTCTCCTTGTAAAAGGGGGCCTTGGTTGATGATTTCTAGAGAGAGTGAGGTGATTACGACTTTGTAGAGAGAGAAGAAGAGAGTTTACGATTTCTGGTTTTGTACCCAACAAGTTTTCTTGTGTGCAAAGATCAAGTGTTTATTTGTTTAATCATCGTATTCTTCGTGTTTCTTCTCTTCTCTATCTTGAATCACTAATCTAACCGGATTCCGCATGTTTAGATTAGAAAATATCGTGAACGGTTTTTGATCCCGGACCAACAATTGGTATCAGAGCCAAGAATCACAGATTCGAGGTTCTCACGGTATTGGATTCAAGCTTTTTCCAAAAAAAAAAAGATTTGAAGATTTGAAGATTTGAAGATTTGAAGATTTGAAGATTTGAAGATTTGAAGATTTGAAGATTTGAAGATTTGAAGATTTGAAGATTTGAAGATTTGAAGATTTGAAGATTTGAAGATTTGAAGATTTGAAGATTTGAAGATTTGAAGATTTGAAGATTTGAAGATTCGAAGATTTGAAGATTTGAAGATTTGAAGATTTAAAGATTTGAAGGTTTGAAGGTTTACTATCGGAGTTTACTATCGGAGTTTACTATCGGAGTTTACTATCGGAGTTTACTATCGGAGTTTACTATCGGAGTTTACTATCGGAGTTTACTATCGGAGTTTACTATCGGAGTTTACTATCGGAATCGAGATTACGACCAGCATCTATCGGATTCAAAGTTTACGACTGGTCTCTAATCGGAATCGGTGTTTACGATCGATCTTAATCGGAATCAGCATTTACGATCAATTTTTTACGATCAGCTTGCGTGTTATAATCGTAAACGGGTGTTTACGATCGGAAACATCGTTTACGATCGGAAACTAGTTTGCGGCAAAAAGTCACTATTTCACACTTTCACGGAAACGGGCATAACTTTTGACTCGTTTGGAGTTGAAGGCTCAAATTTTAACACGACGTTCGTGACACCGAGCCCCAGAATTACCCCAGACTAACGTCTAGGGAAGCTCGTTTGGACCCCCAAATTCCACTCCGAAGGCCTCCGTTTTTCAGTTTTAAGTTTTTGACACTATTCCTTGAATAGTAATTTTGCCGTTCTTACCAATTTTTCAAAATTTTCAGAAGCTGCATATCTAAAGAAAGAAAATGAGTTCAGAGGTTGAAGAAAAGAATTTGGTTGAGAACAAGGATGCTTTCGCAGCTGAAGTTGATGAAACTAAGATATGCCCCAATCCTACTTGTGCACGTTTAATTCCTGGACTTAGGCAAATTTGTAAAAATTATGAGATAGAACTGTTTGAAATAAAATGCGAAAGGAGTTCATTCAGGGGTAGATGGCAAAAGAGTGAAGCGAAAGTAAAAGCCCAAAAACTAGACATTGAGAAATATCAAAAGCTAGCAACGGAGAAGACTATTTTACATGATCGGGCTAGGATTGAGATATCTGAGCTGACATAGAAATTAACTGAACTGCAGCAAAAATATGATGAGCTACAGGTCAAGTATGATTGCAATCAGGAAAGAAATCAGCGAATGCTCGATGCTGGAAAGGAATTATCACATGCTGTTGTAACTGGTCAAGTTGGGAAAGATAAAACTGGGTTTGGCTCAGAAAAGTCTGATAAGCCTCTGTCTCCAAACAGCATTATTCCTCCACCAGTTCCTAGAGACATTATAGGAATACTTCTTAGTGAGGAACAAGTTGAACGAACCAAGTCTGATTATAAAGAAGCTGCTCCTCCTATTGATAGTGTCTTAGTTGGAACTACACCATTGACTCAAGAAGAAATTGATAATGAAGCAAACATGACTTATGGTGAAAGGAGAGTAAAGGATATATCAGACAATGATGCTAAGTGTCAGAAATATGACAGGTGTCATAACTCTAAGTCTGATGATGCTGGGATAGAGTTGAAACCATACCCTAAAATTGAAACCCCATGCTTCAAAGTAATTGACGAAGTCAAAAGGGAAAAGGTGATCTTGACGATACGGCCTGAGGGGAAGATCTTTATGACATCTGGATCAATGTTTGACCAAGAACCAGATGTAGGATATGAATTACCATCCTTCTCCTCCAAGTTCAAGGGAATAACCGATGGAGTGATAAGTGAACCTAAAGTTGAGAGGCCAAAGATCACCATCAAGCATCCGAGTATGAAACCAACAGCTGGAGTGAAGAATGAAAAACTCAAGGGAGTAGCTGTGTCTCCCATTTCTTCAATTGGATCATGCAGTTTCCGTTGTAATTGCACGAATGGTGCTTCAACGTCAAAGAATCAAGGAAGCACAAAGACAGTAAAGACAGGTTCGACACAGGCTTCGACAAACCAGCAGAAAGTCAAATCTGAAGCTGCAGTCAAACCAAAGAAGCATACACAAGGCAAACCAGCTCCATATCAGCCACCGAAGACAAATGGGTACACGTCTGACTTCTATCTAAAGAAGTAGACTTGTTTTAATTGTGGCATCGCTGGTCATATTGCTAGAAACTGTCTTTATCGCCCTTATGAACCCTATTATCCGAAAACTCAAAGGGTTTCATCTCAGGAGTCTGTGAAGTCTAAGCCGATGATGGTGCAGAAACCTAAGGCAATGAAGACTGTTACTCCTAAGGTTAAACCCTCTGATCAACATTGGGGTGCTGCCAAAGCTGAAAGAAAATATTTAAATCAAAACAACAGCTTTCCAAGTTACCAAAATTTTCAGAAAAAGGTGATGAAACCATTTTCAAAGCAATCAAAACTTGAAAAACCCAAAGTTACCCCTCCCAAGGTAACTAAAACTGTTTTAAAAAATGAATCTAAAACGAAGAAGGTTGAAATACCTAAAGTCACAACTCCAAAGGTGACTAAAACAAATGTTAAATCACCTGAAACTTGGAAACCAAAAATCAAGGCAGTTCCATCCCAACTTCCTGATTTTTCAAAGGGGATGTTCTTACAAGAAGTATCTTTTATTGATTCCTCAGGTGTACCCAGAAAAACAATGGCCTGGGTACCATTAGCTAACTAATCTCTCACTCTGTGCAGGAACGATCAAGGAGGATTATCACTAACGTTTTTATTACTAATTTGTTTGTTGATAAGTGATTGTTCCAGGCACAGTTAAGGAGACGTATCTTCATGTCATGTCAAGTAATCTATACAATGGAAGGTATGTCTCTTTGAGAGGTAAAATATCAAAATCATCATGAAAGGTACTGTTCTCAATTTGGTTGTTTGAATGCTGAGGCAGCAAAGGGTCTTTTGAGTCAAACCTATTTCATTAAAGTTTCAATTAAGTTGTTGATTGATTATGTGTTTGACTTCAAATGCAATGAAGTGTGCATGTCATGAAACCCAATTTTCTAAAATTTTCAAATCAATACTTTGAAAGTTAGCTTGGCCAGATATCTTCAGAATTTTGTGTTTTGTTCTTTTAAGTGTGTTTGTGTGTTTTATTTTTTATTTAAAAAAAACTGAAAAATGATGTTCACAAGATTGTGACATTAAAAATCAAAAAGCAAGGGGAAGAAATGTAAAGATGAAGAAAAAGTTGACCCCTCAAAAATAGTGTGCTTTTCAATTTTTAATTGTTTGTGTCTTGTTTTTTGAGAAGTTTAGGGGAAGTAAAATGAATGTCCGGGTTGGAGATGGCTGACACGCGTAAGGCGGAAATGAAAGGCAAGCTCCACTATGATATGCTCGGTAGGCTCGACCTAAACGTATGACCTCCAATGAAAGTGCAGTGAACTTAAAAGATATATATGTTTAGTTTCCCATCCCAGGTTGCATGGTTTAAAAGACTGAGTCTCGGCAAAAATGGGTTGAGAGTGGTAATTACCTAGTATTCACTCTCTCACATGCCATGTCTCTGCTGTCATGACTACACCTCATAATAAAAAGAAAAGAAAAAGAAAAGAAAAGAAAGGAAAAAGAAATGAAAAAGAAATGAAAAAGAAATAAAAAAATGAAAAAGAAAAGAGAATAAATAATCACTCAGTTGGTCTTCTTTGCGTGCTTAGCGACCGACCTGATCACCAACTGATGGTTAATGAAATAAGTGGTAGTCATAACGGTGTTGCATGGTTCCTCAAGCTGGAGGTTTGTGAATCCTCAATAAACTATGAGGTTGGGTAGGTTTTGCTGTGTACGCTTGGGTGTGGGGACAATTAAACATGATGGTAATATTGTAATGTATTAAACATGACGCATTCGGTTGGGATTAAACGGGTTTGAGTTTAAAGCGGACAAACATACCGGCAATCACCTGGACTAGTTGAGTAACTGAAGCTGAAAAGGGTTCCTCAGTCAGATTCATACGGTTTGATCCATTGTAAACTTTCTCATGTTTGGTTTGGTAAGTATTTGTTTAGTTTATATCTTTCGTGTGTGAGTCGTTAAGTTCTTTTTGGTGTGTTTTCGTCTTGGCCAAGTCGATTTGAGAAGTCAAAATGTGTTTTTCATGGGTTTTAATGCATGACAATATGCCCCCGACAGATCTTGCCAAATTTTTGGGGGAAGGAGTATGGGATAATAAGTATTATCCGAAGGGAACTCGAGGATGATACTTATTATCTAATGGAAAAGACTTCCTCTGTCAGATCTTGACAAATTTTTAGGGGAAGGAGGGAGGATAATAAGTATTGTCCGAAAAGACTTCCATAATACATAGTATCCGAAGGGAACTCGATGATAATATGCATTATCTCAGGGGAAGTCCTTGGCTGAAGGGAAGTTTTCAGCTAAGGGGAAGTCTTTAGAGGTCTTGGGTTCAGGGGAAGTTTTATAGAAAACCCGTAATCTATATTAGGTTTTTTGGTTAAAATAATGTTAATTTGAATCAACTGAACAGATGATAATTACCTTCTAACCCAAAGACCAGTCATCAAATGTCTGGTGGAGTATATTTTTTCAAATGTGTGTCAGAGAGGTTGATGAGAGAAAGATGCTGCTACTGCTCAAAGTTAAAGAACCAGCCGGACAAGACTTCCATCTGGAAAATCAACTATTCAGGGGAAGTTGTTGGTGTCTTTACAAGTTTCCAAAAGCTTCAAAAGTTTTTCAAAGAAAATGCTCACAAGTTTAGGGGAAGCTGAAGATTTCAAGTCGATCTTTGATGAAGAAAATGTTGGAACTTAAAATCTTTGTGACTGACGCCATCAAATCTGTTTACCGAAGCATTCGACTGAAGAATCCATGTGAATCGATTTAGAGACTGAGTTGTGATGCTCGAGGCTTGCAGTTTGGACCGAAGACCGTTTTCTGGAAAAGTCAACCGTTCGGGTCAACGGTCAACGTAAAAGTCAACGGAAGATCGGTTCGAGCGAGTCAAGCTTCGGATTAATTTAATCAGCTTTGATTTAATTTATATTTATGTTATTTACTTTACTTGTAATTTCGTTCATTCGTCATGTTTTTCTGTTGTCAGTCACCCTCACTATATATAGTGAGGGTGCCCATTACAAGTAAAGGAGTCTCCGAATGGGGAGATGATATTTTTCTTGTAGAGTGTGAGATTTCCATTCTAGAGAGAGAGTGAGTCATGGTTTCTAGAGAGAGAAAGTGTTCTTCATGATTCATTGATTGTAATCTTTCGATTAATGAATTCATTCGATTTGTTCATCTTTCTTCTTATGTTGATTATCTATGATTCATCATCATCATCTTCTTCATTTGTTTTGAGTTTTCGAATCCGAACATTGTTCTTGCTCAAGATCGAGATTCTCGTAGTGAAAATCGGTCCTAACAAATGGTATCAGAGCGGGTACCGATCAGATTCATCTCACCGTGAATCTGGTCACTCGAATCTGTGATTTTGAGCTTGAATGGTGAAGATGAGAAAACTCATTTTTTAGAGACTTTTTTCTATTTTTTCTTCATTTCTGGATGGATTCTGATGATATGGATTATCGATTCGTGTTCTGGAGTTCATCTTTATGTTTGTTTATGTTCTACATCTTCAGTTCTGGTGGAGAAATGAAGATCCGAAGTTATTTTTGGAACTTTGAAGTTTTTCCCGTATTTGAAGTTTTTGAAGATTTTTAGCTTTGATTCTTCGTTTTCTGGGCATTTCTTCATGGATTTGGATGATATGAGGTATGATTCTCAGTGGAAAACGCGTTCCGGATCCATTGGAAGCATCCGTTTCGTCTGAATGTCAACCATTTTGGCAGATCTAGAAAAACACACACTAGTGCGTGTTTCGCGGTGTTCTTCGTGTTCTTGAAGATTTCCAGAATTTTGGGTTGATTCAATCGAGTTTTGCTGCTGTTTAGGATGTGTAAGTGGCCATAGCATGTTTCTAAAACAGATTTGTGTCAATAATCGATGGTTTCTACTCATTTCTGAGGTTTTTCAAGGATCAAGGTTGCTGCGTTTTTTCAAGTGTTCTTCAAGTTCTTTGAAGTCTTGAAGATCTTCTTAACGATCTGAGTTCATCTTGAAGATGTTCTTAACGATCTGAGTTCGTCTTGAAGATGTACTTAACGATCTAGGTTCTCCTTGAAGTTTGCTTAAACGATCTGGTACATGGTTGATGGTTGCCTTAACGATTTGGGATTGGTTTGAAGATGGTCTTAACGACCTGCCCTTGTTCTAAACGATCAGGTCACCTAAACCTAACGATCAGCTTTGGTTTGCACGACCCGGTGTTACCCTGAACGATCTGGTTGGTCTGAACGATTTGTTAGGCTGATCGTTCAAGCTTCATCTAACGATCTGGTTTTCTGGGTTTTCGTTCAAGATATTTTCAGAAGTTTTTGATCGTTAAGGATTGTAGAGCATCGCATTACGAGTTCGTGGGTAAAAATTCGAAGATTTTCATCAAGTATTCGCTGAGTTATGGTGAATTCACGGTTTTCCGACGAGGTGTCCGTTATTCCGGTGGTATTAGGGTTTCGGATGTAGAAGAAGACGTCGCAGGAGACCAGGGCTGACGTGTCCATAGTTGATTGGCTGCATGGGAATGTCGTGTACCAGGTTTCTCTCTCCTTGGTCGGATTCCTTGGTCAACGCCAGACACTCTCTTTCTTGTTGTCGATCTGTGAGTGGTTGAAAGATGTTCTCATGGGTCCCAGGGAATGAAGAGAGTCGTTAAAGGCCTGGTGCTGTCAAGCTGTGTGATGTGTGTGAAAGTGTATATAAAAATATGGTCTTACACTATCAGGTTTTAAATTTATAAAATGGTTATCCACCTAGGGACTACACACACACGTAGGCAAGTATACCTGCCATGTATAGTATAGTGTTGGTAAATACCGGGTTGTCGAACCTCAAGGACACGGATTTGTTGAAAACAGTTTGATTAGTAATTTAGCCGGATTTTGTTTTTGTATTTTTAAAATAAGAATTTGAAATGCGGATGGTTTTAAGAAAACAGATTGAAGATTGGATTTGTTGATTCAGTAGTGTAAGAGGATCGCTCAGGCAATGACTCCCCCTCCCAGGTTTAATCGATTGTATCGGTTTCGTGCATACGCCTTGTCGCTTATGTGAATTGGGTTCCTAAGACAAGGCGACCTAATTCTATGGACTGGTTCACTATTAGGGTTATAGACAGGCCCTAAATGGTTACTAATGGTCCATGGTGAAGTGTAGACAAGTTGGTTATGGATTTGAAGTGCCCTAGGCTAAGTTCCGAGTTATCGGTGACTCAACTCACAACTGGTCGAAGGGTTAGGGTATGGATGATCCTAACGGTTCTAGGGTTGTGAAGCGGTTCAGTTCTATGGATCAATTGACCCAGCAGGTCCTAGACACGACTAAGTAAGGGCAGACCCGACCTATCGGTGACTACTTGGTTTACTTGACAATTTCGAGGGTGGCTACTGGCAGAGGGTAGGTAATTTCTCACTCAGCCCCAAGGGTTGGACTCCTGATTGGTTACTAGGGTTCTTAACGATCGTGACTATTGCTAGTTCACGCGTACACCGCAGATTCTGTGGTTCGGCTATACAATAGGATTCCTAATCGGTCGGTGCTCTGCAACCTAATGATGAGGGTCCCACAAGGCTAAGAAGTATCCAAGAACAATCAAGAACACAAATTTCATCAATTGAAACAAAGAAACGAAACTGTTACTTCAAACCATAATCATATGTAAAAACCGACACAATTACATGATTAAACCATGGTTGGGCTCGTCTATGCCTAAACGATTCGATTGGTTTAGCCAACCATGGTTAAATACAAACAAATGTTCATCCAAGGAAAAACAAGATTCATATTAAACCAAATGCTTACAATATTGAATTCAAACGCGTTCTCGATGCTCAAAAGCTTCAATATCGTCACTTCAGCGCCTTGGGATCACTCCAAGCCTTCAAGACTGCTTCTTGGTCGAAAAATGGATGCCCTAGACGTCTGGAATGGTTTGGTATATATAGGGGTCGAATTCTAGGGTTTTCTGAACGTTTCCAAAAATTTCAGGTCTGCTCATGGCCGTGACAGTGCCTCTCACGGCCTAGGCAGGCCGTGACGTGTCTTCTGGCCCATTCTGATGTCGGTCACGGCCTGCAGGGGGTTACCTGGGTGTCGGTCACGGCTTGTAGGCCGTGACAGTTGGTCTCACGGCCTAGACAGGACTGTCATGGCCATGACAGGGTCTTCATGGCTTGGCTTCAGTGCTCACAGGGTGTGACAAGGGTCCTCACGGCTTACAGGCCGTGACAGGGGGTCTCACAGCTTGCAAGCCGTGAGGTTTTTCAGCTTCTTGAATTTTTCCGTTTCTTTCCTCGTTTTCCGCACCAAGCTCGATTTTTCCTGCAAACTCATGATATTTATCAGAATTTCATATATTTTAACATTTCCAACCTGAATTCGCTAATTTCGACCCTAAAACCCGTTATTATTTCGTGTCCAAAACCACACACATCAAACATCCCCATACTTAAACATTGCTTGTCCTCAAGCAATCATTTTTAATCTCGACACTACTACAACTCTATCTTAACCACATAGACATTTAAGTGTACATATTCGGTCCACAAGATTTACTATCAATACTAGGATTTACAACCTCGCAAGTTTTAATGAATTTGAAAACTCACAAAATCTCTCAACCAAATAATGCGAACCATTTTTTCTATAATCTTTTTCACTCAACTCACCAAATCACTCGACCTATGGGTGTAATATTTGAAGTGAACGCTCAGGTCACGCATATCTAAGTGTTTCTTGGGTTTATATATACGATCGTGCCGCCGAGTTCGTTATGGGATCCGACCAAAAAATGGAGGGGGATACTCAAACGTTTGCTCACATATACGGGTGTATGAGCTACCACCCTAACGTATATCTTGGCGTATACGTACAGCCGTTTCACAATTTTGATTGTGATTTATTCATATATATATATATATATATATATATATATATATATATATTCTTAGCTTGATTTAGGGTTTTGCAACCTTTTAATACAAGACTAATTTTTTTTTTGTTTTTTTTTTGTTTTACTTATATATAAATATACTGGAGTTATGCAGAAAGTCCAGTATCTTCGGGCAATTGACGACCCGGAGAAGATCCATAACGACTCAAGGCGATTAATTTGACACGGTCTCAACATAAACCTAGAACATGTTTTAGACATACGACATCCCTCATAACTATGATTTTCTTTTTTTTCATTTTTTACCTAAATATATATTTTTTTCTTTTTGTAGGCTTAATCTCACAAGGGAAATCAGGTGAATGGGTTATTTGATGGTTCACAAAACTCGATTGAGAAACTTTGATCATGTGATTTTTATAAAAATAAACCTTTAAGGAAAACCGTTCTTGCGACTTGCAGACACGATAAGGCATAAATAACTTATCTATGATTTACGTTAAAAACGGTGTACTTTCGTGTCATGTGAGATTGGGAAAAAATTTCAAAATTTTGGGGGATTTTCAGACTTTTGATGCGGTGAGGGAGATATATTCTATTCGCTTAGCCAACCCTTGCCATCCCCATACTTAGAAGATTGCATTGTCCTCAATGCAGAAAAATAAAATCAAGCAAAAAGGGTTGGATAAAGTGAACTCCCTAATTGTTGTGATTGCCCATGATCCTCACTTCCACACACATCGAACACCTGGCATTTTCATCATTCCATGTCTCGAGCAGTCAATTCCTGAAAACTAAAACACAAAAACAAACACACAAAAATAAAATTAAATTAAAAAGTAAATTAAACCATCGGGTTGCCTCCCGGAAGCGCTTAATTTATTAACAAGTCGTTAGGTAGACTCGGCCGCCCACCTCAATCGGGCGGCTTCTCCTTTATCTGCTTCCCACCGAGACCATGTGGACTCTTCCTTGTGTCATCACCCCAAGGTGGTTTTCTAGTAGACAGTGGGTGGGGTTTGTACCATTGCATTTCATCTGGCCACCAGCTCTTGAATTTACCCGATCCAAATTTGATTGACCGGAGGTAGTGAAGGAGTTGGTCAATAGAATTAGGGATGCTTAGGCCTCCCCATACTTGAACGTTTGGCCGATCCTCCTTAGCAAGTGTTGCAATCCGTAGATTCTGAAGGTTTGTTAGCGATCCACTCTCATGCTTCGCCACGGCTAGGTGGTACATGATCTCTGGAGGTTCATACGAAACCTCCCCTTTCGGTTTTATTTCCACCGCCATATCAGGTGGCTTTTCTTCTAAGTCATTCTGAGGCTTCAGCAGTGCCTCAATCTTCGCGAGATCATGTTCTGGATCGAAAGGCCCAGTCTCTTCAACCTCGAATGGTGCAGTTAACCACTCATCTCCGAACTCCGCAAGCATTTCAGCCTCAAAGGCTTCTTTTTCGTCTGGCGGATTTTCTTCAGGATCCCCATACTTGGTGTCTTCCATATCCTCAGATTCGACTACTTCATATTCTTCATGGGATTCCTTCGGTAAGTCTTGTAGTGTATCCTTCTCGCCAAATGTGTGTGATTCAAACGGGTCACTTTCAAGCGCGTCATCTTCAACAACTTTGTAGACATGTTCCTCTTGCTTTAGGTAATGTGGGACTGGAAGTATGAAATATGATGAATGGTCTTCATAATCGAATGTGTCCTGGTCCATTGCTGTCTCCAGCTTCATGTCTTGATCACTTATATTATGATATGTGAAGGCTTGCTCATCACTCTCGTATTCATCTTCTGTGACCCCTATGCGTTGTGTGATTTCTCTGAGTTGCTCATCTATGCGACTAGATAGTTCCTTCGAAATTCTAGACTGAACTTCAAGCTCTTGCAAGCTTTGCATTCTTTTCTCTGATCCCTCAGCAACTCTCTTGATATGCTCACTCGAACTCTTTGTATTCTCTATCATCTCTTTCATCAAATCACGAAGGTTGGGTCCTTCCTCTATAATTTCCGTATAGTCTTGTTACGATTGCGAGTAGCCATCGTATCCTGCAGAGATCTCCTCTGAATAAGGACAGAACCGTGTATAGTGCGTTGTTTCCTCAGATCGCTCAGTAGCTTTCCAGTTATGCAGACTCGGACTCTTCATATACTCGATCATTTCTTTCATCATCTCACGGAGGCTAGGTCCTTCCCCTGTATAAGGGCAGCATTGTGTATTGTGAGGATCCCCGCAGAATTCGCACCATTCGCTTGTATACATTTCCTCATGATCACGATAGTATTCTTGGTAGTAATCCCCGTAGTAGATCTCCATGGGAATTATCGCAAATGTCGCTCAAATCGAAAAGATCACGAGTGCGAGATAGGATTGAAGAAATTAAAATGACAAATATATAAAAAATAAAAAATAATAAATATACACAAATAAAAGAAAACAAATATTCACAAAGCTAAACTACTAATTACGACTATTCTTAACGCTACCGTGTCCCCGGCAACGGCGCCAAAAACTTGATGTGTGTGAAAGTGTATATAAAAATATGGTCTTACACTATCAGGTTTTAAATTTATAAAATGGTTATCCACCTAGGGACTACACACACACGTAGGCAAGTATACCTGCCATGTATAGTATAGTGTTGGTAAATACCGGGTTGTCGAACCTCAAGGACACGGATTTGTTGAAAACAGTTTGATTAGTAATTTAGCCGGATTTTGTTTTTGTATTTTTAAAATAAGAATTTGAAATGCGGATGGTTTTAAGAAAACAGATTGAAGATTGGATTTGTTGATTCAGTAGTGTAAGAGGATCGCTCAGGCAATGACTCCCCCTCCCAGGTTTAATCGGTTGTATCGGTTTCGTGCATACGCCTTGTCGCTTATGTGAATTGGGTTCCTAAGACAAGGCGACCTAATTCTATGGACTGGTTCACTATTAGGGTTATAGACAGGCCCTAAATGGTTACTAATGGTCCATGGTGAAGTGTAGACAAGTTGGTTATGGATTTGAAGTGCCCTAGGCTAAGTTCCGAGTTATCGGTGACTCAACTCACAACTGGTCGAAGGGTTAGGGTATGGATGATCCTAACGGTTCTAGGGTTGTGAAGCGGTTCAGTTCTATGGATCAATTGACCCAGCAGGTCCTAGACACGACTAAGTAAGGGCAGACCCGACCTATCGGTGACTACTTGGTTTACTTGACAATTTCGAGGGTGGCTACTGGCAGAGGGTAGGTAATTTCTCACTCAGCCCCAAGGGTTGGACTCCTGATTGGTTACTAGGGTTCTTAACGATCGTGACTATTGCTAGTTCACGCGTACGCCGCAGATTCTATCGTTCGGCTATACAATAGGATTCCTAATCGGTCGGTGCTCTGCAACCTAATGATGAGGGTCCCACAAGGCTAAGAAGTATCCAAGAACAATCAAGAACACAAATGTCATCAATTGAAACAAAGAAACGAAACTGTTACTTCAAACCATAATCATATGTAAAAACCGACACAATTACATGATTAAACCATGGTTGGGCTCGTCTATGCCTAAACGATTCGATTGGTTTAGCCAACCATGGTTAAATACAAACAAATGTTCATCCAAGGAAAAACAAGATTCATATTAAACCAAATGCTTACAATATTGAATTCAAACGCGTTCTCGATGCTCAAAAGCTTCAATATCGTCACTTCAGCGCCTCAGGATCACTCCAAGCCTTCAAGACTGCTTCTTGGTCGAAAAATGGATGCCCTAGACGTCTGGAATGGTTTGGTATATATAGGGGTCGAATTCTAGGGTTTTCTGAACGTTTCCAAAAATTTCAGGTCTGCTCACGGCCGTGACAGTGCCTCTCACGGCCTGGGCAGGCCGTGACGTGTCTTCTGGCCCATTCTGATGTCGGTCACGGCCTGCAGGGGGTTACCTGGGTGTCGGTCACGGCTTGTAGGCCGTGACAGTTGGTCTCACGGCCTAGACAGGACTGTCATGGCCATGACAGGGTCTTCATGGCTTGGCTTCAGTGCTCACAGGGTGTGACAAGGGTCCTCACGGCTTACAGGTCGTGACAGGGGGTCTCACAGCTTGCAAGCCGTGAGGTTTTTCAGCTTCTTGAATTTTTCCGTTTCTTTCCTCGTTTTCCGCACCAAGCTCGATTTTTCCTGCAAACTCATGATATTTATCAGAATTTCATATATTTTAACATTTCCAACCTGAATTCGCTAATTTCGACCCCAAAACCCGTTATTATTTCGTGTCCAAAACCACACACATCACTGTGATTGGGCAAAAGTTATTTGACATGGATCACAGACATGATCCGTTGGATCTGATTTAATCTCAGCCGCAAATTCATTTTGCTTGTCACATTTTGATTGGTCTGAAGCTCTTCACTCGGATTAATATCCACCAGCCCTTGGATCTCTTTTTCCCAGCCGTTGGATCTGATATGGAGATGAAATCTGATTGGCTGGTTTTCTAGCACATGGATTGTGCTTCTTGATTTTTTTTTTTTAAAAATTAATTAATTTTTCTGCATTAATTCGTTAATCGCGGGCGTTTTTCTTATCAGTTTTTCGAGACTTAACGAGATAACGCCCGAACGGAATTGCGGAAAATTCTATTAGTCTCGGATTTATTCCATTTTATTGGGGTTCTCGTTTATTGACGTCGCGCGCAACGTTTGCTATCGATCACTGACGAGTTAGCTTTATTATCCGGTTAATTACTCAGCTTTCTCGTTATATCTCACGGTTTATTTTTTAGTGGATGCAGCGCGGATGTCAGCGAACCGGATTAACTGGAATCTCAGTTAATTATGGATTTTATCCGTTAAATCTCTCGGAGAGCCGTTTCTTGATGAAAACTGATGGAATTTTTCGGATTGCGCCGTTTTCGCCCGGTTTACTCAGAATTCTTCACGGAATATTTTTCCGAGCTTGATTTTCTTCGCCCAAAATTACGAAGACTCCGGTTATGATTATTTTCGCTCGGGATCTCAAGATTTTCTCCGATTTGACGTTTATCTTTAATTTTAGCATCCAACCTAGTCACGCGGATTATTCACAACTGTCAACATCTGGCTTCCGGTTTTTCGTAAGATTGTCCGATTTCAAGATTGTTTATCTGGTTTCTCTAGGCAACCGATCGCGACAGTTCGACTCTCCGCATCAGATTTTACGCTTCCGACTTGATGTTTTTGGAGAGATTTAGAGAAATAAGAGGAATTATTATGGATTTGGATATCGGGTCGATTATCCGGAGTTGGAGCATGTTCGATGATTGATTGGTTTATCTGATTCAGTTTGTTGCGGTTATGACTCCGATGTTCAGTATTTTCTCAGTATTGTACCCAACCGTGTTGTGACAATCCGACTTTTCAGGTCACTTTCTGTCATTAACTGAACGTTCTGTCATTAATTGAACGTAAAACGTATTAAATGTGGTATGAACATTTATGTGCTTAATTGTGTTGACTTGTTAACTTTAGCATTAGGGTTTTGTGTGATCAATCACTACGAGCATGCACGGAAATTTAAACGTTTGATATTCTATGATTTCACCTTATGATTTTATGTGATATATTTGTATATATTTCACATGTATTATATTAAATCATAGATTTATAATTGTGCTTTTATGTAAACATAAATTATATATTTATAGACTTTTAGTCAAAACTTTATGAGACTTTAAGAATATAGGTTATGATTTAAATAAATAATTGAGGAGTTATATTCTATGATTTTATGTGGAACTAAAACTTATAAATACATATACATATGATTTAATGATATTTATAAATTGGTGTAATTAAATGATTTAATTACAGTTCATTATTTATAATTTATGTACTTTAAATACATGGAAGTTATAGATTTAAAAATCTATGATTTTATGTGACTTTAAAATAGAGAATTGAGAATTATTATTTACGATTTTAGGTAGTCGTTTAAGTTTATATTTTCCTATTAAAGTTACACGACTTATATATTTTGACGTTCCTTGTATATTCATTGTTTAATTATTCCTCCGTTAATATCCGTTAGCCTCGTTATCCTTTCATAACCTTGAGGGGCCTTTTCCGTCATTCTTAAACCTTCTTTTCTTTTAAAAATCTTGAGGGATTAGCCTTGCTATTAACAAAACTTGCCATCCTAAAGTATAAAGTCCTGAGGGGGCTGTTTTGCCATTTGTCAAAAGTTAATTTGAATGGCATTGAAACGCATTCAAAGACTAGAAATCGGTTTCGACCGATTTCATTCTCTCGGTCGGTTACTCTCCTGGCCATCAATGGGAGATCAATGATATGTATATCATTGAAACGACACACAAAGACCCTTGCCTATCAGTCGCTCTCTCGCTCTCTCGTTCTCTCTCTCGTTTTTCTAGTTTTCCGGTGAACTCGAGAAATTCCGGCCAACCACTGCCTAATCGATCCCCATTTGACCGTCATCAAGATCGCCCTTCGACACCGAGTTAGCCGGTGTCCTTTGTTTGGTGAATCGAGGCAACGTACGGAGTGGTCGTCAAAGTTTCGGAGTCGGTTTCGGTGTCAAAAACTGGTTACCTCTCATCTTTGAATCAAGGTATTGATTTCCTCGTGCTATTCGCATCTTTTTCTGGGTTTAATTCGAGTTTCACGATTTTCCGGCGACCGGAACTAGGGTTCCGATCACCGGAATTATGGGGTGAAGAAGATGACAAGGGACGGGTATTGGTTAAAAGGTAAAGGGATCGAATTTATAACCAGACGCCAAACTGGCATAGTGGTTCGGGTTCGGGGCTTGGTTGCGAGAGGTCGAGGGTTCAAAACCCGTCCCCCACATTTTTACTTCCTGTTTTATTTTGTAAATCGATTTCTGGTCGCTGCCTGCGCATAAAAAGATTTCGGTCCGGATCTAAACACTATCAGGGCGCTGGCCGGGTGGTAACATCGCTGTGTTATAACTCAGAGGTCGCGGGTTCGAACCCAGCGACCTCCATGGTTGCTGTTTCTTTTTATTTTGCATTTTTTTGAGCCTTTACCCACTAGAACTTGTACCGAAATTGTTTCTTGTCGTGTCTTAAACCCGTAGGAATATATCTATGATACTTAGAACTCGTAAATCATATTTGGATTTATAAAACATGTGTAACTTGTTATCTTTAATTAAAAATAGATTTCTAATACCTATGTATATATATATATATTGATATAAAAATTCTAGTGTTACAAAAAGGTAAAAAAAAAATATATATATATATTTTGAGTAGATTAAAATATATAAACTTGTGACATTGGATTTTTATTGAAATAATCGAATATTTTATGATAACCTTCAATATATATATAAATATACTTTGTCCTCGCAAAAATTCGTTGTTAACGTTACTCGAACATTTAGTTAAATAAATATTTAATTATTTTCGAAACCCTTGAACCATATAATGTATAATATTGGTATATATTGTATTTTCTCGCGTATTTCGATAATCGCTCGGATTTGGCACAAGTGCCATCCTCGACTTATTCCGAACCTTACGATCCTTCGTATTTATCGTTTACGTTAGATTTAATAGTTTATAGAACACACACTTATACTCGTATGCTCGTTAGGTGATTGATTGCTTGCACAAGACTCGTTTTTGCTATTTGAATTAACTGTTTGTCTGGAAACTTTGCCGAGCAACCTAAGGTGAGTTTCACGGCCCCATTTTACTTATTTTAATCCTGTTGGGGGAGATTAACATGCAAACACTTGAACTGTTAGATATATATCACCTGAATGATAGTGGCACACTTAATATAAAGCCCTCACTTTATAGTTACTGTCAATGTGACATCAGCGGGAACTTATTTAGTAGATCTACTGGGTTTGACAACCCCACCCGGGTCAGTCGCTCTGACACGATTGGATATCGAACGGGTGTTATAAACTTCTTAGTCTTAACGAGGCACAATTGAACTTGTCGAGCTTCAGTAACTGGATAGCTAGTTGATCTAGTCAAACGTGCACTGATTTCTTGAAAATAGTCTAGCTAACTATTGATATATTATCTGGATTTTACTGAACCGTTAAACTGTTGAACTGATTAAACCTGTGAACTCACCAACCTTTGTGTTGACACTTTAGCATGTTATATCTCAGGTCGCTAAACTGGATTATCTGCCACGAGCTAGGATGCACCACATAAGGATTACAATTACTATGCATGCACCATAGACTTATTATTTATCAAACTTATTAATTTTTGGTTTGCGCATGTTTTGGCGCTTGAACAATTATTACAACTTTGTCGATTTACGCTTCCGCATTTAATAACCGCATTTACTCTGGTTTTACTTTTACATTGCATATAGACTGTTCGTATGGCTAATGTGTTCGATCCTGGTTTGTCACGCTCTCTGCGGCGCGTTGTCGCGCGTGGGATTTTTGGGGGTGTGACACGTGTGAACCGAGTGAGCGGAACACTTGGATCTCGACTGGAGCAACGAGAACGGAAGAAGCCTATTCAGAGGGGGAATCTCTACGACAAATTGTTTCCGGTTTATCAGTTTCTCATTGAAGATGTACGGCAGAGCGATTCTTCAGCAGTTGATCAAATTTGAAAGCATCAGTCAAGGGGGAAATTGTTGGAACTTAAAATCTTTGTGACTGACGCCATCAAATCTGTTTACCGAAGCATTCGACTGAAGAATCCATGTGAATCGATTTAGAGACTGAGTTGTGATGCTCGAGGCTTGCAGTTTGGACCGAAGACCGTTTTCTGGAAAAGTCAACCGTTCGGGTCAACGGTCAACGTAAAAGTCAACGGAAGATCGGTTCGAGCGAGTCAAGCTTCGGATTAATTTAATCAGCTTTGATTTAATTTATATTTATGTTATTTACTTTACTTGTAATTTCGTTCATTCGTCATGTTTTTCTGTTGTCAGTCACCCTCACTATATATAGTGAGGGTGCCCATTACAAGTAAAGGAGTCTCCGAATGGGGAGATGATGATTTTTCTTGTAGAGTGTGAGATTTCCATTCTAGAGAGAGAGTGAGTCATGGTTTCTAGAGAGAGAAAGTGTTCTTCATGATTCATTGATTGTAATCTTTCGATTAATGAATTCATTCGATTTGTTCATCTTTCTTCTTATGTTGATTATCTATGATTCATCATCATCATCTTCTTCATTTGTTTTGAGTTTTCGAATCCGAACATTGTTCTTGCTCAAGATCGAGATTCTCGTAGTGAAAATCGGTCCTAACAGAAAATGATGCAGAGAGCAGTCGGAGATCATGAAGACCCAAGATCAATAACCAAGTTTTTCAAAGTTAGAGGTGTTCAAACTTTTTACCCTCTAATTTTTGGAGATTCAAGACAATTACCGAAGATTCAGCAAGAACCAGTTCTTTCAAAAGAAGCAAGTCAATGAGAATCCTCCATCTCATTAACTTGTTCATTTCAAGAAGTTCTAGCTGATGTTGATCAAGAGGAAGTCCCAAGTGCCCGTCATGAAACTCACTGAAGATTTCTGCGGAAAGAATCTTCATCAACATCTATGCAAGCCAGTTAAGAAGAAGATTTTCAAAGATCAAAGACATTTAATATCACAAGCCTAGGGGAAGATTGTAGAGGCTAGATTATGAGGCTTGTAATATTAAATATGTTGGGCTGGGCTTAGAGGGTTTCATTAGTTTAGTAGACTAGTTTGGTTATTGTATGTAGGCTAGTTTATGGTTGGGCTTGAGTTTACTATTGGGTTTATGACTCAAGAGGCCCAATAGTAAACCCATTGGGGTGCCTATATAAACCCCAATGGTTCTCCTTGTAAAAGGGGGCCTTGGTTGATGATTTCTAGAGAGAGTGAGGTGATTACGACTTTGTAGAGAGAGAAGAAGATTGTTTACGATTTCTGGTTTTGTACCCGACAAGTTTTCTTGTGTGCAAAGATGAAGTGTTTATTTGTTTAATCATCGTATTCTTCGTGTTTCTTCTCTTCTTTATCTTGAATCACTAATCTAACCGGATTCCGCACATTTAGATTAGAAAATATCGTGAACGGTTTTTGATCCCGGACCAACAATTGCTTTATTAGGATTAAGATAAGATACGAAGAGGATCATTGGAAAACCCTCTAAATATTGGAAAACCTGGAAAACCTTTTTCAACCAATCACATTATTTCATTTGTTTTCAAATTTTCTTTTATTTAAAGGTCAATATGGTAACTTGACATAATCTATTTTTATAAACTATATTTAATAAATTGATTAAACCAATTTTCTCTCTCCCATCTAGTCTTTCCTAAAATCTCCTCCTCTCTCTCCTTTAATTTGACATTTTCAGGCCAAATTTAAAAAAAAAACCAAACATAATTTACAAAAGAAAAATAGTCGTTGGTCAGCAGTTCATCACCTGCACAACGATTGTTACATCGTTGTAACAATAATTTTAGGTACGTTTTCAAGAAAATAAACAATAGGAGATTACTACTTACATTTATGTAATAATTATCATATGCGTAATTACGTGAAACAATTTCATAACGTTTTAAAAAGAAATACATGGTTTTACATTCGTGTAACATCAATTAAAAACATGTGAATTATAAGTGTTACATACGTGTAATAACTACTTACATTTATGTTATAACTATCATATGCGTAATCACGTGAAACAATTTAATAACGAATGAGAAAGAAAATACATGGTGTTACATTCATTTAACATCAATTAAAAACATTTGAAATAAAAGTGTTACATACGTGTAATCAGATTTAGAAACAATATAACCACGAATACAATTTACATACTTTTCTGAATGGTTACACCTATGTAACCATCGTTTATTTTTCTTGAAAAAAACAAACCTAAAATTATTGTTACAACGATGTAACAATCGTTACACTGGTGATGAACTGATGATTAAAGATTTTTTTTCTTTTGTAAATTAGGTTTTCTTTTTCTAAAATTTTGGTTTGAAAATTTGAAATTAAAGGAGAGAAATATTTTAGGAAAGAAGAGATAAGAGAGAAGAAATTGATTTAAACATTTATTAATAAAAATATAATGTGTCTATTATGCCCTTGGTATATTAAATAAATTTCAAATTATTTAAAAATATGACATATTCATTTTCAACCATAGATTAACTAATCAATGATGTAAGATGGGTTTTTCAGGTTTTAAAAAAAGATGAGGTTTTCCATGGAATATATATATATATATATTTGATATACACAAAAATATAATTTCATCTAAAATAAGGCTATATTTTCACCGAATGAAGAGTTGCTTATAAACATGAACCGTTTACGTACTTTCACATGAACCACGAGTTTCAGTTTTCAATCTTTCACGTTGCAAACGTTTTGTGGATTTACTTTATTTGAGATAACCATATGTGTAAATATTTGCTGAGTTTTGAAATAATAATATTATAATTGATGTATGTTTTACATTATTGATATTTATTTTATCTACAAGTTGGTCGACCCGTGTTTTGCGGCGGAGTCGGACCGTTTTAGAAAGTCATTTAGCAAAACGATTAAAGATAACTGCTATAACCCATACATCGCAGCGTGACCGGGCCGCTAAAAAAATATATTAGGCAATCCTCTCGGTCACCGAATCGTATTTTAAAACTTGGATGGTAGTTTAGCTTAAATCCTTTGCCTTTTCAATTAATTATGTTTTCATCCTCTTTTTTTTTGCAATATTATATATTAATAATCTACACTTACGTGTCCAATATTATTATTATTATTTTGGGGTGGGGAGGAGGGAGAATAGTGTAACGATTCATTTGTAAGAAACAAATACCATAAAAAAAGTCTAGTATAATATAAATTCATTTGTAAAAACAAATAGAATCATAAAAAATCTAGTATAGTATTAATTGTTATTCCATGTTACTTTTCTGATGATGAAGGTTACATTGATGTAACAACTTATTTTGTTAGTTTGTGAAATGTATTCGTGGTTATATTGTTTCTAGATCTGATTACAAGTATGTAACACTCTTGTTTCACCTTGTTACATTTAATATAATTTTCCTTTGATTTTTTAGTTTTCCAACTAAAACTTAGTTTTCCATTGAACTTAACCCTATATATATAGGGGAATGATCATGCGTAAACACCTCTTTTTGTGAGAACTGCATAAACAAATCTTAAAACCTACATAACTTTTTCATACGTTAATATTTTTTAAAAAAATTTGCACCAAAAGTCTTAAAATTATGTTATCTTTAATCCTATAAAAGTTTAAAAAAACTTAACGCTTTTTTATTTTTTTAATTTTATTTTTGTGTGGTGCACATGTGCATCACAAAAAAAACTCATACTTTTAGAATGAGTTAATATATATTTTTTCTTAGTCGCATCATATGTCATATATTTTTATCATTTTTTTTTGTGTTTTTATTGAATGATGCACATGTGCATCATACCAAAAAAAACCTTATACATGTGATATACATTAATAGGTTTAAAAAGAAATTGCACCATAGATCTTATAGTTGTGTTATCTTTAGATTTAAAGAAAAAAATAACATTTTATAACTTTTTTAAATTATATGATGCACATGTGCATCACACGGAAAAAAACGTTACGTTTTATTTTAATATTTTGCTTCAGAATTAAAGATAACGTAATTCTAAGACTTTTGGCGCAAATTTTATGAAAAATGGTTAACGTATAAAAAGTTACGTGGGTTTTAATATGTGTTTTCGCATATTTCACAAAAAATGTGTTTTCGCAGTATCCTAACCCTATATATATATATATATTATATATATAGGAGAAGGATAAAATGAAAACCTCTCCGAGTTGGAAAAACCGTGAAAACTAAGCTAAAAATTCGTTTTTTGTTCCGAATTTTTTATGGTGAATCTCTAACTTAAAAAAACACCCTTTATGAAAAAAAAAACGCCGAGTAAATTTAAAAAATATATATTTAAGAACCGATTTTTTTGCAAAAAGAAGTTAACGGGCCAAAAAAGACGTTCAAAATTTGTTATTTTTTTAGATGTATTTTTTTATAGATTCTACATTCATTTTTGATGGCTTTGGTGGAAAAAAAATAAAAAAGCACCTAGAGATTTTTTTAAAAAAATTTATTTACAGATTTTGTTACATGTGTAACAAGGCATTTTACATATGTAACAGGCAAATGTTACATATGTAACATGACGTAACGTCAGATTTCGGAAAAATTTTTTAAAAAAAACTACTAGGCGTTTTTTTTTTGATTTTTTTTCACCATAGGGCTTATATTAACGCATATAATCACTACAAAAGAATTTGAAGAAAAAAAATCGTTTTGTGGTAGTTTCCACGGTTTTTCCAACTCAAAGTGGTTTTCATTATATCCATCCCCTAATATATATATATATATATATATATATATATATATATATATATATATATATATATATCTTAATAATCCTAATAAAGCAATAAACTTGTTTCCACATGTCTTCTTTTTAAAGTGTCCACATCATCAATGCCACATGTCAAAACCTAATTCAATTATCAATTTAGAAAATTACCAATTAATACTAATTACCAATTTTATCTAAATAAAATTTTTATTTAAAAAAATGGCAAACATAATGTAGATTTGATAAATTACTCAATAATTTGAGTCTTTTCAAAGAAACAAATCAAAAAATTTATCATCTTTAATGTATTAAATTATCAATTAATATTTTATAATGAATTATGTCATTTATAATATTCAAATTTCTTAATCCTTTTTTTATATTTAGCTAATATTATGAGCCTGAATTCAACCCGTGTAGTACACGGGTTACTAACCTAGTATATATATATATATATATATATATATATATATATATATATATATATATAGGGAGAGGATCATTTGAGAACCAATTTGATTTGAGAACTAAAAAGAACTAATTTGAGCCACAAGTTTATTTACATGTATCCCCCCCTCCCATGAATTGTAGTGGTCCCCCCTGAAATTTGTGGTTGAGATTTAGTTTTCAAAAGTTCTCAAAAGAAAAAGTTCTTATTTGAACCTAACCCTATATATATATATATATATATATATATATATATATATATATATATATATATATATATATAGAGGAAGGGTAAAATGGAAACCCTCTTGAGTGAGGGAAACCAAAGAAACCACTTTTCTACCATTGATTTTGATCATCTAATGGATGAGAATTAATCATCTATTTTTTATTAAATTTAGTTATTAAAGTCATTGATATATATGCTAGAAGGGTAGTATGGGAACTCAATTATGTACCTTTTCTGCACCCCCATCCAATCAATCATTTAAATCCACTTTTCTATATCATATTCCCCATCTTTTAATATCCATATAATTTTCAAAAACCCAATTCCAAGTTACTCTCTGAAACTCTTCCTCCACTCATCCACCATCACTGTCTCCGGCAAAGATTCAGATTAGGTTTCTTCTTCACTTTCCATTAATCACTATCTCTGCAATCTTTTTCGAGACCAAGATCGATTTACAAATATCGACGAAGTTGAAGATGCATAATATGTTCGAGTTGCAGATCTATGTTCCTTTCATCTCGAACAGCTACCACCCCCGCCATCATTTTCATCCATCGCCACCATCGTCGCCGACGCATTCTTTAATTACTCGTCGGAGAATGTCGATTAGGCACCGTAGTTCTCAAACGGTTGCCCATTTGCGATTAGACATCAGAGTTCTCATGAGGTATGTTTTCAAGATGAAATATTTTTAAATGAGTAACTAGCGGAAATGGAACCACAGGGGGTCAGGAGCCCTCCGACGGATCTCCGGCGAGATGAAGCTTCTATTCACATGAAAACAAGGTTATTCAACTTGAATATTTTCTATTGGTTTGGACCCCTGTTGTTTTTAAACTAGTTAAAGAAGAAGAATAATGAGTCTAATTAGATTAAAAAATTCCGATGATGTTTGCGATGTACAGTGCGGTGGTTTTAAAAGAATGAAGAAGACAAATTGAAGAAAAAAAAAGAAAGATAAATAGTATATTATTTGTTTGAAAATTTCCGATAATGTTTGGGACTCCATGTTTACTTCTTTGTTTGTCTTTTCATCTTATATGGTTACTTTATTATTTTTTAAATCTTCACTTATAAAAGATTTATTGTTTTATTTATTTACAAAACTATTTTATTTAATCTTTTATTTTAAGTCTTTCATGTCGTTTTTATAATGCATGTATGTATATAAATAATCAAGTAATATTTTTCATTATATATATGTTTAATTGTTAAAGGGATGAAATCGGACATTTGGTCAATAATAATAGTTTTAATATATATTATGTTTTTTAATCATGTTATATATATTACAAATTGTTAAATTTGTAATTCAAATAAACCTGTTTCTTATTTTTATCTGTATAACACATGTAACATTAGTTTTTTATCTTTAGTTTTTTAATTTATACCATAAGGGTCCATCATTTTATCTCATCTAGGGCTCAATTTTTTTTAGTATTTTCGAAGTCGCCCCTGGTTCTAAAATGGCCCCGACTAGGGCGAGTACTCTCAACTCCCCGGTTGCTTACATATGTAACTTGTTTGATGTTTTTTATTATTGTCTATTTAACATGTGTTAAATGCATAGCTTAAATAAATTTGTTTGTTGAAATATCTACACATGTAACGTTACATATGTTACAAGTTATTTCATGTGTGACTCAAATAAACTTGTTTCTTGATTTTTGTATATATTACATGTGCAAAGTTACATATGTTACAAATTGTTAAATGCGTAACTCAAATAAACATGTTTCTTGATTTGTGTCTATATAACACATATATGTAACGTTTACATATATGAATTGATGAATCTGTTTTCTCGGTAGGTGAATGAATTTTTGCATCAAAGATGAAGATGGTTATCAACAACTGAAGCATAATTAGTTTTTATATAATTATTTTCGTAGTTTGTTGTACTTTTTGTTAGCCTTGTTATATTTTTTTATTATTATTCTTCATTTTGTTTTTATAACATGCGTAATGTTACATATGTTACAAGTTCTTACATGGCTAGCTCAAATAAACTTGTTCATTCAATTTTTTTTCTATATAACACATGTAATGTGTAACATCACATATGCTACAAGTTGTGACATGTGTAGCTCAAAAAACTTTTGTATTGATTTTTATCTATATAACACATGTAATATTACCCTTGTAATATTGCCCATTTTTTTGACATCTAAAGTATGTTACATATGTAACATTAATTGTTATTACATATGTAACAATTCTATGCCCTTGGAATATTACCATGTTATGTCACATCAAAAGTATGTTACATATAATGTTACATATGTAACAATCCATACCTTTATACTATTACATATGTAACATCAGTTGTTGTTATATATATAACAATTCCACATACATATCTGCATCTTCATTTGTTTATATAACACATGTAATGTTACATATGTTACAAGTTCTTACATGCCTTGCTCAAATTAACTTGTTTATTGATTTTTTTTCTATATAACACATGTAATGTGTAACGTCACATATGCTACAAGTTGCGACATGCGTAGCTCAAAAAACTTGTTTATTGGTTTTTATCTATTAACACATATAATGTTACATATGTTAGAAGTTGTTACATATGTGTAACCCATATAAGATTATTTATTGGTTTTTATCTATTAACACATTTAATGTTACATATGTTACAAGTTGTTACATACGTGAAGCGTTACAAATGCTATAAAGTCTTATATGTGTAACCCAAAAAAAAGATTATTTATTGGTTTTTGTCTATATAATATGTGTAACGTTTACGTATATTAACTAATGAACTTGTTTTCTTCATAGGTGAAGGTTTTTTATACCAAAGATGAAGATAAAAACTTGTTACAAGTTGTGACATGTGTAGCTCAAAAAAACATGTTTATTAATTTTTTTATCTATATAACATATGTAATGTTACATATGTTACAAGTTGTTACATGCGTATCTCAAATAAACTTATATCTTGATTTTTCTCTATTTAACACATGTAATGATGTTACGTATGTTGCAAATTGTTACATGTGTAACTCATAAAATATTAATATAATGTATTTTTCAATCACGTTACATATTTAATTTTAATGTGTAACATATTACATTTGTATTTTCTAGTCATGTTATATATATCATATTGTGAAACGTTACAAATGCTCTAAAGTCTTATATGTGTAACTCAAATAAAATTATTTATTGGTTTTTGTCTATGTAATAAGTGTAACGTTTTACTTATATTAACTAATAAACTTGTTTTATTCGGAAAAAAAAAATCTCTAAAGATTTTTATTAAAGTATAAAAAAGGAAAAGAAAGTTGTACATATAGCATTCAAGCAAACTTAAACATGTAATTAATTAAATAAAATATTATAAATCAATTAACTAATTTAGTATTATGGTATAATTTTCCACGTATAGAAAATTGGAGAGAAAAAAAAACCGTTTTTAGTTAAAATGTTAAACTGAATCATTTTTATAACATACTTTTAGTTATGTTTTAGACAAACCAATAAATTAATAAAATCAAATTTAGAACACAAATTTAAAATAAGCTAATTCATGGAAAAAAACACATAATTGTTATTTATTATTATAATATAGAAAAGATGGAAGATAAGAGATGAAGGAGGAGGCCGTTCAAAAAAAATGAGGGAGGAGAGAGGAAAGAGAAATGGTGAATAAGTTAAAATATATGACAAGGAGAGATGAGAGAGAAATTGTGAATGAGTTAAAGTTTATGATGATGAGAGAGGAGAGATGAAATGTACATAGTACACCAAGTGTCTTTTATAAATCTTGAAAAGAAAGTTTGTCAGTTGAAGGAAAAGGGGGGAGGGAGTAAATGTCTATCTTGCCCTTTTGCTTATGATAGAAAATCATGATGTGGAACAAGGAGGTCCTTTCATTTGGGTTCTATGGATTCCTCCACTTAAGAAGGTTTCTATTTTAACCATCCCCTATATATATATATATATATATATATATATATATATATATATATAGGGTGAGGTTCATTGTAGACACTTTCGCATGTGAAATAGCACACTTTCACATGTGAAAGTTTGTGAATAATGAGAAAAAAGAAAAAAATGGAAAAAGAAATTAATCACAACCATTAGATCAAGAGATCTAATGGTGAAAAAGGGTGTCTACCTGTCTACACTTATGGGGGTGTCTACAATGAACTTTTCACTATATATATATATATATATATATATATATATATATATAGGGTGAGGTTCATTGTAGACACTTTCGCATGTGAAATAGCTCTTTTTCACATGTGAAAGTTTATAATTAATGAGAAAAAAGAAAAAAAGAAAAAAGAAAATTAATCACAACCATTAGATCAAGAGATCTAATGGTGAAAAAGGGTGTCTACCTGTCTACACTTATGGGGGTGTCTACAATGAACTTTTCACTATATATATATATATATATATATATATATATATATATATATATATATATATACACACTAGGGGAATACCCGCGCGTTGCGACGGCGGCAATTCATAGGGCGTTACTCGTCTTTTGATTGTACGATGCGGCGATGCGACAATTTACAAAGCGGTAATCTTTCTGTTAGTGCGATGCGGTGGGGCGACAATCAACCAATGCGGTAATTGTTTTTTGTTAGCTTATCAATCATATTCTGGTATATTGTGTCTTATGTCTATTACTTTTCTCATTCGTACCATCGTTGTGGTGTATCTACTGTACAAACACGTTTAATATATATATACATTCGCTTCTTTTTTTTTACTTGCATGTTCATTATTCACTTTTTTTTTTGCTTGCATGTTCATTATTCACTTTTTTTTTGCTTGCATGTTCATATTAATCGGACTTCAACATATGGAGTACCCATAGCATAATGAATTTTATACAGATTTTCATCTCCATTTTGTCATTAGTTAACAGAAATACCCCAAGTTCTTTTTTTTTAGTTGACTACCATTAAAAAACCAAAAATCAGATGCTACAATTCTTAGTGATTTAAACTAATTGAGAAATGCCCAATTACATGTCAAACTGGTTGAAAGTTGCTAGAAGTTAATATTTTGATACACAAATCCCCTGAAATCACTTATGTCGAAAAAAATAAATTATTATTAGAATATGAAATTATTATTGTAATTTTCTATAAACGAATTTATAAATTTTTTAACCAGACCCGTTACCCAAACACTCAAACCCACCAGACACATCCATTTTCCCAACACTAACTTGTTAATAGATACTATAATACCCCAAAAAATATATATATATATCATCTACATAAGCAAAACAGAAGATGAATCAACACTAAGATCTTCTAACGAATCATGTAACCTCTCAGCTACATCTTTAGTATAACAGCCTATCCTGCAAATACGATCTTCTAACGAATCATGTAACCTCTCAGCTACATCTTTAGTATAACAGCCTATCCTGCAAAATCAGAGTAGATATTAGGAGAAATATGAAAAGTTGATCAGAAGAAATAGAAAGGCGTTGCAGAAAGAACGTGTAAAAATTTATTTTTTTATGAGTACGACTGTTTAAACATCTATATCGAGAGTTAAATGGAATATGAGATTCAGTTTAATCATAGAAAACCGTTGAACAAACTACCAAGTAAGTCTCCATACCTTTAGTAACTAAGAAAGTCTGCGTAGTTTTAGAAGTGCAGAGTCTAAACCTCAACCCATAGTGTTTATATCTAAGCCATAAACTAACATATCATAACCAAGTCTAATACACTTGTAAGCAGGGGCGATTCTTACTTATTACCAGCAGTGACCTCGGTCACTGCTGGTTTTTTGTCCAGAGGTATCGAGTATACGTGTTTTACGAAGAAAATTTTTATATATACGTGTTTTATGTAGAAAATTTTTATATATATCGTGTCGGTCACCACTAATTTTTTTTTTATATATTGATTAGGTCACCACTAATTTTCGGTCACCCACGAAAAAAATTTCAAGATCCGCCACTGCTTGTAAGAAAGAAAATAAAAGCTACATATGGGGAAAAACAACTCATGATGCTTTAGTCTACAACACACCACATAGTTGGATAAGAAACAAAATCTAAAACATAAGATACAAACTTCAAAGGACAGGCTGGGATTGATGGATAACGGCTCATAATTTAAATGATGAAATTTTTACCCGTTAATCAATCCGTCAACTTTTCCATGCCAATCTAGTTGCTGATAAAAGTTGGTAGCAGTGATTAAGAGTGTAGAAAATTTTTTACCACAAAAAGGATTGCAAAGAATCCTATCCACCCTTCTATACTTGTTAACGGAAATTAAGATCAACAAACACGAAATAGAAATCAAGCTCTACAGGACTTTATTGATGAATGAAAACGAAGGAAAAACAAAGAAGAAAAATAAACTGGATTAAATCGAATCACAAAGATGAAGCTACCTAATTATATTGCTAACCTAATCAGCGCCTAACAGCTTCTAACGGTCACACAACAACACTTAACAAAAGTTTCACATTACCCCCTCGAACATTGAGATAATGTTCATCATATACCACTACATAAACCCGGTCATCACTAAAGAGATCCAGAGTTCGAATCCGGTTAGCTCAAACATATTTCCACAATCTCCACCTTTTGAGCTAAACCTCAGAGCTTGATCCTGGGCACCTTGAATGCATACTAGAGCAACACTAACACCTCCCCATCATCGAGCAACAGCGGACCAATGGTCTTGAATACCCTAATGTGGTTACATGCTAATGTTACTCAAGCATTCAATTTTTGACCCATTATTGAATTACCCAACTCCAAACTGCTGCACACACTTAAAAAACTTACTTGAGGACAGAGATTTTGTAAAAACATCAGCTGCATTGTCAACAGTGGAGATATACTTCACTTTAACTTCTTTAGAAGCTATAACTTCTCTGATGAAATGCAGCCTTACCCTTATGTGTTTCGTTCTCTCATGGAAGACTGCATTTTTTAGATAATTGCAATGCTCCCATGTTATCACAGAATACCACTGCATCAGTCACCTTCAGTCCCAATTCCTTACAGAATCTCTTTAACCATAATGACTCTTTGATGGCTTCAACCAACGCCATATATTCTGCCTCTGTACTTGACAAAGCAACCACATGTTGAAGACTTGACCTCCAACTCACACAGTTTCCCATAACTTGAAAACCATATCCTGTAATAGACCTTCCCTTGTCTAAATCCTTAGCATAATCAGAGTCTACATACCCTCTTATTACACTGCTATTACTTTCTCTTTCTTGAAAGATTAAACCCATCTCAGCAGTGCCAGCAATGTATCTCAACAGCCATTTTACAGCATCCCAATGAGGTTTACCAGGACAGGATAGATACCTACTTACCAAGCTCACACCATAACCAATATCTGGCCTAGTGCACACCATTAGGTACATTAGTGAACCTACAGCATTGGCATAGGGTACTTTTTCCATATACTCCTCCTCTTCCTTGGTTTTAGGACTGTCACCTAAAGACAACTTCAAGTTTGGAGTACATGGTGTTTTTACCCCCTTGCAACCTGTCATGTTATAAGTCTTGAGAATTTTCTGAATGTATGATTGTTGAGTCAGCTTCAAAACTCTATTCTTCCTATCTCTGAATATCTCCATTCCAAGAATCTTTCTGGCTGGTCCCAACTCTTTCATATCAAACTTAGATCTCAGCATATCCTTGGTTTCCTTTATCACCTGTTTAGAATCACAAGCCAGCAACATATCATCAACATATAACAACAAATAAATGAACTTACCTGGCTTCTATTCGCTAAGATAGACACAGGAATCATAGCTGCTTCTCTTGAAATAATTTGAGATCATATGATCATCAAATTTCTTGTACCACTGCCTAGGGGATTGCTTCAACCCATATAATGACTTTCTCAACCTGCATACTAGTTCTTCCTGCCCTTTGACTTTAAAACCTTAAGGCTGACTTATATACAACTCTTCATCCAATGATCCATGTAAAAAAGCTGTTTTTACATCCAACTGCTCCAACTCTAAATCTTGTACTGCAGTAATTGACAGGATAATTCTGATTGATGTGTGTTTGACCACAGGGGAAAATACCTCATTATAGTCAATACCAGGTTTCTGTTTGAACCCCTTAGCCACTAACCTGGCTTTAAACCTTGGCTCATCTCCTTCATTCAATGGCTCTTTCAACTTAAAAAGCCACTTACAAGGTATGACCTTTTTATCCTTTGGCTTTACACTGAGCTCCCAAGTCTTATTATGATGCAATGAGCTTAGTTCACCCTGCATAGCAGCCATCCATTTATCACTATGTGGAGAATTCAAAGCCTCTTCATAACTGCTTGGTTCGTCATATTTCTGCTCTTCAGCCATTGACATGAATACAAAGGCTGACACATCTTCATCAGTTCTGAACCTCACTGGTTTTACAATGGTTCTTCTCTGCCTATTTTGAGCCAAACTATAGGTTTGATCACCCTCTTGACCACTAGTTGTTTGAGCACTAGGCTGAGGGCTACTGCCACTGTTGGATTGTTCCTCACATGTAGGAACTTCACCACCTGTCTCACCTTTGGTGTCACTCTCCACCTCAATCTCAACTCTGTCTCCTTTATATATAGGTTTTAGTGGTTTACCTCCAACATCCTTGTACATGATGTCCTAATTAAAGGTGACATTTCTGCTAATCAGAACCCTTGGACCATCACCATCCAATTTCCATAACTTGTACCCCTTAACCCCCTCTGGGTACCCAAGGAACACACATTTCAAAGCTCTTGCACCCAGCTTATCTTGACTGATATGTGCATAACACACTGAACCAAAGACTTTCAATCCTTTGTACTCCACCTTCTTCCCAGACCACACATCCATTGGAACCTTCATTTCCAATGCTGATGAAGGTGACATATTGATGAGATATGCTGCTGTGGTTACAGCCTCACCCCAAAAACTTTTTGGCAAACTAGAGTTCAAAAGCATGCACCTTACTTTGTTCAAAAGTGTCCTGTTCATCCTCTCAACAAGTCCATTATGTTGAGGGGTGCCAGGAATGACGAGATGCCTTGCAATCCCAGCCTTTTGACACAACATATCAAATTGGTGATTACAAAATTCTAACCCATTATCAATTCTCAACTTCTTGATTCTTTTATTTGTTTGATTTTCAACAAGGGATTTCCATGTTTTAAAACTTCTAAAAGCATCACTTTTATTCTTTAAAACATATACCCAAATGTTCCAAGTGACACTAAATTCCTGGTCAACTCAGGAATGTATCTCACTTCTTCCAATAATAAATCTGTTCCATTTGACAAACTTAAGACTACTGTACCATGTCCCTCAATCCTACATGGCCTACTGTCACCAAGTTTTACAGAACCCATGTCCTCTATGATTAATTTCCTAAACAATGCTTTGTTGGGTGTCATATGATATGAACACCCAGAGTCTAGCACCCAGTTATCAGGTCCTATATACTTAGATACAACAAGCACATCAGAACTTTCATACCCATCAGTTGAAACATCATCAGGTTGAGAGAAATTTACCTGAGGCTTGTTGGAAGAATAAGTGCTATCATTCTTGTATCTTTTCCTTTCAGGACATTCTCTCTTGAGGTGCTTATCTGAACCACAAATGAAGCATCTTAATACTTTCTGATTCTTGGCCTTGAACTTGTTACCAGCCTTCTTTTTGTATGCCTTTTGATCACCTTTTCCTTTTACAAATAAACCTTCACCAGGTTCTTCCTTCAACTCAGATCTTTTCTTTAACTCTTTTGAGTTTAAGGCTGAGGTAACATCCTCCATTGTCAGAGTATCTCTACCATATAACATGGTATCAACAAAATGATCATAACTGGTTGGCAGTGAAGTCAAGAAGAGAATTGCTTGATCTTCATCATCCAAAGGGTTGTCAATATTTTCTAAATCTAAAATAATCTTGTTGAACTCATCCAAATGTTCTTCAACCGATCTTCCTGGCTGCATTGAGAAGGTATACAGCCGTTTCTTGAGGTATAGCCTATTCGCTAAAGACTTAGTCATATACAATGACTCTAACTTCAACCATACACCGGCTGCAGTCTCTTCTTTGACCACCTCCCTGAGCACGCGATCTCCTAAACTCAGAATAATGGCGCTATGTGCTCTCTCCATGATCTCCTGCCAGTCAGCATCGCTCGTCTCTTCAGATTTACCAGAATCCCCTTTCAGAGCGTCTGCTATTCCCTGGTACACCATGAATGCCCGCATTTTCACACGCCACAGCCCAAAATCGTTCTTTCCGTCAAATTTCTCAATTTGATACTTAGTAGACGCCATCGCCGATCCCCAATTTGATTCTAATCGCACCGATACCTTCAATTGATCTTCAATCGAGCAACACAAGCTCTGATACCAATTGTTAACGGAAATTAAGATAAACAAACACAAAATAGAAATCAAGCTCTACAGGACTTTATTGATGAATGAAAACGAAGGAAAAACAAAGAAGAAAAATAAACTGGATTAAATCGAATCACAAAGATGAAGCTACCTAATTATATTGCTAACCTAATCAGCGCCTAACAGCTTCTGACGGTCACACAACAATACTTAACAAAAGTTTCACATTACCCCCTCGAACATTGAGATAATGTTCATCATATACCACTACATAAACCCGGTCATCACTAAAGAGATCCAGAGTTCGAATCCGGTTAGCTCAAACATATATCCACAATACTGGTGTAATTCTTTTTCATTAAATGTTCTTTTTTTCTCAACTTTTTTTCGTTGTTCCTATTATATGTAATATTTGATGTAATACAATGGAGTAGGAGAAATGTAATGGTGTTTGCATTTAGTCTATGAACCACTTTACCAAAGGCATCTGGTGGAGTTGGTTGAGGCTTTGGCTTGGGTTTCTAGGGACTTAAGTTCAAACCTCACTAATGATATTATTTGTTTCTTTGGTACCCTCAAAGCTCTTTGAGCTTGGGAAACTTTTAGCAATCCAGGTTCGAATCTTTGGGGAGAGGGTTTTACCGGTGGCTGCTCGCAGGCCGGGTTTCCCCCGAACTGGGGCAAGGAGGTGGTGTCCTGACTCGCTCGCACCCGCAGACTTGAGACACTCTCAAAGACACTGAGTCATCGTGGTGGGCTGAGCATCAGGTTCGACTGAGAAATTGATGTTCAAAAAAAAGTCTATGAACCACTTTAGCTCTTCTTTCTAGTAGAAGTTCCTTCTATTACCCTCAAGTTATGCAATCTTAATGGTTTTGCCTAAACAACAGGTCCAACTATATGCAAATGTGAAATGAAGTTTATATTCCAGATTAGAATTTGTTAGTTTCTTCCTCTCTTTCTTTCATTTTGCCTTGTAATATGTTTCAGCTTGCAGTTTTATCAAATTCTCATAATTTTTTAAGTATTTAGTTTGCCTATCGCACTGCCTAAATCCCGCTCTGGCATGGTATTTCAGGTTAGAAAGTCTCATTTTTCATTATATCCCTTCCATAATAATATGAGCAAATGTTGACATTTTTTTTTTGCAAATATATTGCTTGTCGTATTCAGATTGGAACAAATGATAACACAAATGTGATATCAAAATTGGTGAGCATGTTCGCTAAAATCCATAATAACAGGCAATTCAAGAGAAGAGATGTTACCAGACAACCTTTGTCACCCCACGCCTCAAGCACGTTCAAAATCCAAAATCACAAGATTCTTCTTTACCGTAAAGAATGTTATATTAAGGTTAAATCACCATACTGTTCACAACCAAAAATTAGTACTGTTCACAACAAAAAATAATCCAAAATCAAAACATTCTTATTTACTATAAGGAATGTTACATTAAGGTTAAACCACACAGATACCAAGACCTGTATTTTGTCTTTTACCTACTTGAAAATATCAAACAATGCTGATGGGAAAACATGTAAAATCAAGTCCAACCATAGAGTAAGATAAATTATTATAGCAGTGTGTACTGTTGATAAAAAGTTAGTTTAAGGTATATATATCATTTCTCATCAACCAAAATACAACACATTTTCACTTTTGACAAGAAAATCATCATCATAATAAGTGTCACCTGACCTGATCCTTTATTTCACGCTGACCCATAATAGTTCATAGTAGACTTTGATTAATTACTTGACTTACTTCAGTTGTGTAACATGAATGTTATGTAAAAGGGTGCTTTTCTACAAAAGAGAAAACCACATATAAGGTGCTTTTATAGTATTAGTACACAATTGTTAAAAAAAGAAGAAGCTAAACACTGATCTTGGTGTAAGTTTAAATCGACCACTATATCAGTAGGGTTATACGTATGGACCACAAACACAATTTCCAAAAACTGGAATGTAATTGAAATTTATGAAAATGAAAACAAACCTAATAGTAGGTTGAAAGTGGTAAAAAAAAGCTTCAACTAAGAAAGAAGAGAAAAAAAAAATTAGCTACCGCCAATCGCAGGCACCTGAGATAGCCCATAAACTTCTTAAGTTACTTCTGCTGATTGTTTTATCTCTAACCTGTAGTCTTTAGATATAAAAAATTCAATCCTATTTTGTAAAATCTTTAAATTTATTAGTTGAAATATACATTTGTAATCATAGTAGCCAAAGCCGCATCAAAACCACCTTGAGAAGCAATGGCATAGCCTCTGTAAACAGGGGGAAACAAGCCTGAATTTGTGAGACAGAGTAAAAATGATCTGAAACAGCTAAACTTGGCTTGGAACCAACCTAAAGCATGTCCCAAACAGCTAAAAGAATGCCTGAAAAAAAATAGGTCAATGCTTGCTAATGCTTCTTAATCTACGAGGCGGCCGATTTCTTCCATAACATGACCTCAGCAACATAAGGCCAGATTGATTTTAATATGTTCATTATAAGATTGTATGGCCAGTATATATGCATTTCAAAAGAGCTATTGTTTATTCTTTTAGGGCCTTAAAGATCACGTATAGTCAGTGAATTCATTTTACTTATAATGCCATATATAATGTAAGGAAATAGTTACCGTCACTTACCATCAGATCTTTACCATCAGAGCTATTGTTTTCCCAACGTTTAATTCGAGTGGTGATTTCTGTATCTCGGATCATTCGTTGTCTATCTCTTCGGTTCGATTTGGGTGGTGAATCTGTATCCTAATTCAATCGTTGTCTATCTTCTCGTTTTATTTCACGTTCATAATCATTTCCGTCACCAGATATACAACATCTGGTACCAGAGCATAAGGCTCGTTTCCACATATTTCTTCGATCTAGTTCTCCTGTTTCCGCATATTTTGTTTAAGTGGCTTCTTCCGAAAGAAATTATTTCTTTTCCTAACAATTTAATTTTCTAACCCACTGTCTTTCATAAATCCAAATTCGTCTTAACTTCTGTTTGTTTCTCAATTCCAAGGATGGCACATGAATTCAAAATCATGGAAGAGCAATTAAAGGACTTCTACGTTGAACCTTGATACGATGACGACGGAATTGTTCCCAATGAAGAGGATTATTTATTTGTCTTGCAGGTTCTTTATGGTTTCTTCGATCTAGAAGATGACACGCTCTCGATGCGGAAGAAGATGAACAGTGGCAAGCCTAATCGAGTTTTTTCTACCGTTGTAAAAGTCATATCCGTTGGAGAATGCAAGGAGCTAGTCCCCTAACATGTTGAACTTGGACCGCCATACCGATACGGGGCAAAATTGTGAAATGGTTCATCATTCCAAGAGTCTAAGGGAGTTAAAGATGTCACCGAGGTTAGTACACGGAAACAAGAGACACAATATGTGATGACTGAATGTAATATGAAACCAGAATGCTACCAATCTACCAAGCAGGGTGAATTTCATTCTAACACAAGGAATAAGGGCCTTTCGAAAGAACCATTTCAAGCAGATAAGTCCTTGTGGCAACGGGGTCACATGCATAATCCATGTAAAATTGAAGACGATGTCTATACTATAGCTGTGGTGTACGAACCGGGCGATACATGCAAACCAAAATTTAGACTCCTTAGGGAAAGTTTGAGGACAAACTTTTCCGAAAATCGGGAGGATGATAGCGGTAAGTTTATTCGGGAAATAGTCGTTGGAGATGTCGTTTCTTGCGGGTTTATAACGAAAAACGAATACGGGTCAAAGGCATCGAATGGGTCAGCTTTTTCGGGTCCGGGTCTTCAACTACTCCGACCCGTTAGGTTAGCAGAGTGGGTTTATCTGACTCGATCCATGTCTCCTTTAGTGACCCGTCAAGTGGCTGAATATGTCAACAACTTCCCACGTAATCTAAGCTGCCATATTTAATTAGTTGTTCTTTTTTTTTTGCATTTTCTTTGTAGTAGAACGTGGGAAAGCAGTTCCCAAAACTGTTTCTTATTTTTCTATGTATTCGAACTTTCTATTCCAAGAAATGGCAGTGAATTTTGAGTTTAAAATTATTGTGTGACTTCTTTGGTGTTAAAGAGATTGCTTCTTCCATTGCTAATTCAAGATTGACATCTTGAATGGTGTTCTTTGGAGCCTAAATCGGAATCGAGTGGTGTGCCTGTATCTTGATTCTTGTTTAGTTTACCCAACGTTTAATTCGAGTGGTGATTTCTGTATCTCGGATCATTTGTTGTCTATCTCTTCGGTTCGAATCGGGTGGTGAGTCTGTATCCCAATTCAATCGGGTGGTGAATCTGTATCCCAATTCAATCTAAGCTGCCATATTCAATTAGTTGTTCTTTTTTTGCATTTTCTTTGTAGTAGAACGTGGGAAAGCAGTTCCCAAAACTGTTTCTTATTTTTCTATGTATTCGAACTTTCTATTCCAAGAAATGGCAGTGAATTCTGAGTTTAAAAAAATATTGATTGTGCTTTCTCTGGATTGAGAGATCATAATTTTCCATTGCTAATCCAAGTTTAGCATCTTGGGTGGTGATCTTTCGTTCCATATTTGTGATAAGTGGTGTGACTGTATCCTATTACGGATTGTGGTTTGCTCTTCGGTTCGATTCGGGTGGTGAATATGTATCCCGGTTGATTCCTTGTCTATCTTTTTTTTTTAATTTGTTTTCCCGAATCCGACCGTTCTCTAACCGGATATACAACAAAAAGTTGTGGGCAACAAGTACCTAGCTTACTATCTCCAATTTGATCAATCCGCGTGAACAAATGAGAGGAACCCTCTGATTAGGGCTCCAAATTGCTTGAACCGTTGATTTAGGGTACGATTTGTGTTTTCTTCACCATCTTGGAAAGGATTAGCATGGTTTAGGCTAAGATGCAGAAGAAAAGAGGAAAAGGGCGACTGGATTCTTACCGAAAATAGGGAAAGGGAGATCTCTGCTGGTCAACCTCCGTACGCGTGGGTTGTTTCAAAGAAAAGAATAAGCGTTTTCGAGTTTATTGGTTTTAAATGATTGTAAACGTTGCTTAAAAACTTGTACATCTTAAGCTTTCAACAATTATGCATAAAAGTATTGTACATTTTGCAAGATTTCTTGTATATTTCTTAAAAATTCAACTTTCAACACACTCTCTCTAATAAGTATATTAAAGTATTATATATATATGTATATATATATATATATATAGGGTAAGGATCCTACGAAAACTCTTACTTTTGCGAAAACCTAAAAAACTAACACTAAAACTTTCATAACTTTTACATACGTTAATATTTTTATATAAAACTTGCACCAAATTCCATTGTTTTTTATTCTGGAAAAGAAAATGATATTTCGGAAAAAAAAAACTATTAGTGCACATGTGCACCATTTTCATTAGTACTACACAAAGATAATTGTCATGCGAAAAAATATTGTTTAAGTTAAAAACACTTAAAAACACTAAAATATTTATAGAACTAATGATAATTCTACATATGCACTCTAACTATTTGTTATAGTGCACATGTGTAGCATAAGATTTAAAAAAATTTAAAACGTTAAATCTATTTGGGTTATTGGATTTAAATAATCCCAACTATCAATATTTGGCCAATAATAATCCCAACTCAGGAAATGTTTTTCAACGGTCCAAACTTTCAACCTATTTTCTTGTGGCAGTCCCATCCCAACAGACCGTTAACGGCGTTTCTTTTTGATGACGTGGCATGCCTATGTGTAATTTTTTTCTTTTTCTTTTCTTGATGATGTGGCATTATATATCTTAAAAGTCGATGACTTTTGTTGACTCCACGATTTGAACCCCATCGACGGCAACCAAGCCCTAATTCTCCAATCCCAAATCTATCACCGGCGATCAACGTCTCGAAGGTACTCTAGTAGAACCCTAATGTCGGCATCTTCATCAAGAAAAACCATGAAACATTCAATGTTGATCTTGATGGAAATGTGTACTACTACCACGATATTGTATCCGTTCATAGGGTTGCTGGTGTGAAATCAAAACGATGTGGAGAAGAATTTTATGGGTGTTCACAATGGCCGGTAAGCCTAATTCTATCAAACTTACACTGGATTTAACCCTAATTTCATCGTTAATGTCTTTCATCTGATTTCTAGATAAGGGACTGCTATTTTTTCTTGTGGAAAGCTGATGTGGATAAGATGTGTATGGAGATAACTGGTCAATCAGGTTCATCTGCATTGACGCACTGAAGATCAAGAATTTGGAATTGGAGAAGTACATCTTGTTGGATGAGAATGCTAAGTTGAAACAGCAGATATCAAGTTCCAAAATGTTTAGAAATGTTTTAGGTTTCCTCTGTGTTGTTGTACTTTTGTTCCTAATCATCATGTAATGAATTTTCTATGTAATGAATTTGGTTAACTTTGCGAATGAAATGTAATCAGTCATGAATTTGCTTGATTTTTTATGTGAACCACTTATGTGTGAACCATTATTGTGATGCAAATGAAACTTATGTGAACAAATTAACCAAACTGTGTATACACCAGATTGTGTATTCACAAACTGATGTGTATGTGAACAAACAAACTCATGGCAACAAAGTGGTTAATCACTGCTGTGAATCACCAAACAATATATACAACAAAGTCTAACCATAATTGACCCATGTTGGGGTATACATTGTGAGACATGAACATTAGACATGTGGGCTTGCATTTCTTTTGGGCTTAATGGATGTTTACAATATTGGGCCTCTTGGGCCGGTTTCTTCTTATGGTTTACGATCCTAGCTAGGTCTTATGTATTGGTAGTATAAATACTCACCAGTTCATGATTGTAGGTAGCTTTTGGTTTACGATTTCTGTCTCATCCTTGTATTTGCGATCGTGGACTTAAGTAATGGAAGATTGATTGGTTTTCATTCAAGATTTGATTGTTTTTGCATTTACATCATCTCATATCAAGTCTATTTCATCATCTTCTTGTCGAATTGATCACAAACAAGGTTTCCGCACTTGTTTGTGTTTAAGATACCGTTTACGATTGTTGTTTTGGGACCAACAATTGGTATCAGAGCTAAGAATCATCAGATTCGAGGTTCCACGATATTAGATTCAGTGTTTGGCTGGAAAAAAAGTGGAAGTTTGCTGCTGTTTCTGGGCTGTTGATCGAGTTTACGATCGAGTTTGCTGTTGTTTCTGGACTGTTTGTCGAGTTTACGATCGTCTACCTTCATCAGATTGAGTTTACGAGCTGGAAATTAGTGTTTACGACTTCAAGCTTTGATCTTTGGAGGTTTACGATCGAGAAAAAGGTGTTTACGAGTTTAAGATCGAATTTTTCGGTGTTTACGACCTGGTTTGCGATTTTGAGTAGTTTACGACTTAGTTTACAACACGGAGTAGTTCACGACTGAGTTTACGATCGGAATCGTGTTCACGACATTGTTTACGACTTGGAGTAGTTCACGACTGAGATTACAATCGGAATCGTGTTCTCGATTGGTTAGGCTATCAAAATCGTAAACTACTTTTTACGATCAAAAACTTCTTTTGGACTTCTTTTTCTTAAGTTTTCCTAAGCTTTCATCATGGACTTTGAACCTAGTATGTATCAAAAACTAGAATTTGAGATTGGATTGACCACTCGTCCTCCAAGACTCACATCGGCTGACAACTTTCTTGAATGGAAATACAGATTTCAAAATCATTTGAAAAGTGTTGACTTGAGACTTAGGAGATCAGTTGTTAATGGGCCATTCATTCCTTCTCATAAAGAAGGAGACAAAATTGGGGAGGCAAAAACTGAAGCAGGATACACGGATGATGATTGGGAAAAATGTAACAAGGACGAGAGAGTGTATGAAATTATGACAATGGCATTGACTCCAGAGATTGCTCAAGGGTTTAAAAAATACAAGACTGCAAAGCAACTCTGGGATGCTCTGGAGGTGGCATATGAAGGAAATACCGATATCAAGGCAAGCCGTAAACAAATGCTGAAGCAGAAGTTCAATTTGTTCAATCACATTCAAGGAGAGTCCTTTGAAGCTAAAGTTCAAAGATTTGTGTCCTTAATCGCTGAAATGACAAGCTACAAAGTTGAACCCGAACTGGAGGATAAGAATCTAAAACTCTTGAACAGTTTGCCCAAGTCCTGGAATACCAACATTTCAATAATCAAAGACAACAACAAGCTAAATGAGTTGTCTGTTGATGAGCTAATTAACAAGCTAAAGTCAAACCTAACTGATGATAAACAGAGAGAGCTGAATCATATAAGTTCACTCAGTATGGCAGGAAAACTGAATCAGGCTCTCTTATCTGAAGAAGTGGGATCAAAACAGGGTGGAAGTTCGTCTGCAAGTGGTTCAAGTTCAAACACAAAGCCAACTGCATTCGTGGCACTATCTCAAGCTAATTCTAGTGGAATGATTAACCCTGATGAGGCAAATGCTACAAGTGAACCCAACTTTGCTCTTGGAATGGGATTTATGAATAGCTATCATGCTCTTATGACTGGAACATTAGTACCTACTGAGATGTTATCAGGAGAACTGAACCAGATTAATCCTTAAGATGTGGAAATGCTTGATGTTTCATGGCAAATGGCAATGGCAGTTTTCCGCGCCAAGAAGTTTATGGCAAAAACTGGGAAGAATGTCTGTAGGGATCAGGATAAGATAAGGATGGGTTTTGATAAGAGCAAGTTCAAATGTTTCAACTGTGATGAGTACCGACATTTTTCCAGGGAATGAAACAAGCCAAAGAGGGAGAAACCAGAAGAAAAGAAAGCTGGAGATGGTAAGGGAAAGGCAGAGTCAAAGGTTTTGGTTGTGCAAGAATGTGAGGAATATCAATGGGCTTCTCAAATAAAGGAACTCAGTCTGTCTCGTGCTTTGATCGCTAAGATGGAGGATGATGCTGAGGAAGAGCATGCATTTGTGGTCACTGAGGAGAAGTCAGGAGATGATGAAGAGAATCTGGTCAAAGACAAGGAAGCATTTGCAGCCGAAGTCAACAAAACAAAGGTATGTACTAATCCCACTTGTGCACGTTTAATTCCTGGCCTTAGACAACTTTGGAAGAATAGTGAGATAGAATTATTTGATATGCAATGTTCTAGAAGTTCGTTTAAGGGTAGATGGGAAAAGAGTGAGGAGAAAGTCAAAGCTCAGATTCAGGATATAGAGATACACCAAGCCCTTGCCTCTCAGAAGTCTGTCCTGTATGATAATGCTAAGTTAGAAAGAGCTGAGCTTAGGAAACAGGTAGATGAACTTAAACATAAGAACAATGAGATGCAAGTGAAATTAGATATGAATTAGATGAGAAACAAAAGAATGCTTCAAGTTGGTAAAGCATTGTCCTCCTGCATAACTGATGTTCAATTTGGTAAGGATAAAGGAGGAATATGAATTAGCTCATCTGATAAAAGCAAGAATGGTGTTCCTCCACCTGTGTCTAGAGATATAATAGGTATAATCTATGAGGAGGATAAGGTAGATAGATCTGAATCAGGAATGCATAAAGCAGGACCTCCCATAGATAGTGTTTTGGTAGGTATGAAACCCATGATTGAAGAGGAGTTAGAAAATGAGAAACATATGACCTATGGTTTGGGTAATCAGAATAAAACGGTGACATTCACTTGTAAACCGGGTCCATCCCTGGAACCATTAAACGTTAATGTTAGTTCTTCTGACGTTTTTGTTTCATGTGCAGATGAAGTAAGGATCAAAGATGTTTCTGGGAAGGATGCTGAATGATTGAGAATCAAAGAGTGTCATGATCTAGTAGTTTAATTTCTGATTTACCTAAGGACGATGTTCTGGCATCTGTGTCTGAACTTAATGCGTCCAAGTCAAAACAATTGTTGTTGTCTATGTCTTCAAAGCATGTTTCGAATTCTAATGAAGTAGTTAATGGTTTTAAAATTCGTGTGCCTAATACTAAAGCTGGTCGTGAGTCTAAACCCAAGGAATTTGTTCCTTATCCCCAGGTTGTGTCTACTTTTAACAGAACGAAGAAATCAAAATCAGAACAATTTTGTTTAATCAAGCAACCTAAAAAAGTTCCAAAACATTTTATACACAAATGGGATGATAAGCCTGAATGAGAGTCATCATACCCAAGGCGTTCGTATGTCTGTAGTCATGTGAATGGGTCTAGACTTATGAATTGTTTTCATTGTGGAAAACCAGGGCATTTCGCTGTAAATTGTTTAAATAGACCTTATCAACCATACTATCCGCAAAACTCACGGACTAGTATGTTGCAGAAAATGATGACAGGTGGAAATAAAAATAAAAAACAACAAGCTTTGTCTCATGGGAAGCAGAGTTCAAAACCAATAAAGACTCAACAGTCTATGGTTTTAAACACTCCATCGGCTGATTTAGCAGCAGTAGCATCAGTGGCTTGGCTTTTCGGACTGAAGGAAGAATCCTAGGGTGGAACCAGAAATCAACGGATAGAACCGATTCAACAGGGACTGAAGCTGACAAGCAATAGCCAAGTTAGGTGTAGGAAGGAAGATAAGCATCCTAATCCTCTTTTTCTTCCTTAGCTTAGTCTGCTCTTAACACTTCTCGCCAAGTCCAATAAAATACAGACTCTCTATGACTCAAAACCCCCAACCTACATCGTACCAGATCAGACTAGTCGCTTCGAGATCCCTTTCACCATTTGAAGAAGAAGAAAGAGATCTTGCTGTACGAGCTCTATTGCCCGAGATGGATGTGGAAAACCCTGTCTTTCTTTCCATTAGTTCAGCCGCTGTATCAATACCTATAAGTGAAGCAGCGGATCGGGCAGTGTATTTATCTTCAGAAAGCCGAGGCGTAGGCCAAGAGCGAACCCTTCTTGATTCATCAGGGTCAGGAAGCCCACATCACCTAAGTCATTTTCTGATTTGTCTGTGACGGCAAGTGGGGTGGAAGTAGAAGAAAGACGCCCCATAGACTTGATTAGTGAGGTGGCCACCTACCTACTACTAGTTATCAAAGGCCAACGCAACGGCCAAGCTCAAGATTCAGAATACAAGTTCCGAGCCTGTGAAGAAGGGAAGGGCCGATTTCCGAAAGAGCTCAATCAACGAAGGAAAATGAGCCCCAACCCCCTTGACCCAGTTTAATCGGTGACGTAGGGAAGCTGCTAGAGCCAGGCGAAGATGACCGTGCCTTGAACTTCCTCAAGCTTAGGCCCTAGCCAATACCACGGAATAAAGCAATGGATGGATGAGGGGGCAGGAGGGAAGTTGTAAGTCAGTTGAGAGACTTAATCAAACTTCCGCTTTTCAAGTACTCAAAATTTTCAGCTTAACCATTCGAAATGGTCCATACTGCACATTTCATCATTCAATATCACAATATATAATTTAAATCACGTACTTAAGTCACTTACCGGGTCAGAAGATCGAACCTTGAACCGAACATGCTTCCCCATCATGAGCACTTAGTTTGAGTTCAAGTGCCCCCACGACACTTGAATCCCTCAAACCGTGGCTCTGATACCAACTTGTGAGGCCCCAATCCCATTTTTGAGAATTAACCTCGTTTCAAAAATCAGAGTTTGAAAATTTCATAATATTTTGAGGCTTTCATTCATCGTAATCCACATTTCTACAAAATGATGCATCTAACGTCCTTAATTGCGTGGTAGTTTACTTACAAACATTTACTACCACAAATCATAATAGTTAAAGTCCAAAATACATGATGTTCGGTTCCATGTTTCCTTGGTTCGGTCCTGACCCGTCCAATATCAATTACCTGCCAACAACACTAGTAACACGTTAGTATTAGTTGCACACAACAGCAATCAACCTATCTTGACCCGCCAACCCAATCGTTTGGAACATAAGAAAAATTCCATCTTTCACCGTATGATCCACCGTATTACAGAATCTTTCCACCGTATCCCCAATCTGGTCACTGTATCATACTCCCAGTTCCACTGTATGATACAGTGGTCCTGATTAATTTTCATACTTAACTTCAAGTTTTACGAAAATGTTTCCGTTCATTCCTATTTCTTCAAGACCACATCTTTATTTAGGAAAGACCCTCACAACACTTGTTTTCACATTCTAATCTATGTATTAAACGATTGAGAATCTAATTACCGAAAACTCAACCCGTTTGACCCGCTAACACACCAATCACAAAACCAGCTTATGATTAGACTTTCAATCAGAATTTCCTTCATTTTAGTTTCCCCTTAGCACACGCACAAGGTATTAATCCGCTTGAATTCCATGTTGGGGCAATCCGAGGTCCAAAACTCTCATGGTTCCTCGTCTTGCCACAACATCCAGCTTAACCCAAATTGGTTCATATACCGCAATCCTAGTTAGTCATATTACATAACCAACTTCCCAATTTGATTACCCAATGCCCTCAACACATATAAGTCATCCAACTTCCGCTTGAATATCAAGTTATAACCAACTATCTAATACCAACCACTAACTACTGCGTGTTACCTTTAGGCTTTATTCTTGCATTCACGTTGATGGCTTGTGCTTCCTCCCGCTTCACCTATAGTCATCACATTGTTAGAATTACCATAACACATTCACGTTTCACTCAATCATCATATTGACACCTAACAACTCATAAATTCTGCATACACACATTTGCATTCTCATTCAGGCATTTCATCGAGCACCTAATGTGCATAGTAAGTATTCCTACTATCAAGCACTCCATGGATCACCAATTGATCCTACATTTGACATCAAACACTTCCAATTCAGTTCCTATGCATCATTTACACTTCCATCAAACTAACTAACTTCCTTAAGGTCAAATTAATTAAACTAATCCACCCAACCATTCCCACATTCAAAATTTCGGATTCTAGGTGATGGGTATGAACACCCATCATACAATCTACTAAACACATACAAAATCAATCATGCAAACAATAATTTAGCTTCATCTAAGCATATAAACACATAACAACACAGGATTCGACCTCAATTTGGTCATTAGAAGAAACCTACAAAATCACCCACATCAAGTTTACTACTTACTTGCACCCACGAGAGAAATTAAGAAGAGTATGATGATCTAGAAGCCTCCCTCTTCCTAATTTCGGTTTCCCCTAGCAAAATCCTTCACAAATTTCCTTGGATTCAAGAAGATTGATGAACTAGGGCTCCTCCCCCACTTCTCTCCTCTTGTTCGCGATTTCTAAGTCTGGGGAGATCCCAGACTTGTTTTTCCCTCTTAAAATTTACAGCTATAGTCCCTCAACTTCATATTTTATGACAAATCTAGCCAAACCTTTTATTTACACAATTAATCCTCTAACTTTCCTCTAGTTTTATTATCTATTAATAAGGTTAACTTTTTAACTAGGAATCCCCATTAATTAACCCGGTTAACCTTCTAAACCCACTTATTATACTACAACCCCAGCTAAAACATAATTAGAGTTAAACACCCAATTTAATACGAAGCTCGGGATGTTACATTTGGCAATAGAACTGTACGTGTTGAACATTTCAACCAAAAGTGAAACGATTTCTGGGTCAACACTGTCACCTTCAGAAGAATCCTTTTTCAGAGCATTCACACGATTGCGTACTTCGTTCTGCGTGTCATAAAAGTAAAGTTGTGCATTTTGGTGGCTTCCCTTCCACATGAAGCAAGGAACCAATTAGATGGTAATTCTGCCCACTTACTCGGAACGTATATACACCCCAACCATTGTTTACCGAGTGATCAATTCTAGCGCCAAAAGAAGTGTAGCAAAACATACTGTTGTAAATTCTTATATTTTCTCTAAACTGAACTGCGCCAGGATTTCGAGATTCTAGTAAACGTCTAAGCGGCTGTGGGTGTTCTAACGTTAAAACCTCCTTGACAGCATGAGGAGAAGGTGGCCTCACCATCATCACCAATCTCTCTGCTCCGTTCTGCGTACCACATTAAAGCTTTGCAGTTAGTGCACACTGTTGTCGGATCCCCAAGATTTGAGTAACCAACCGGCACACCTGCTTTGCAGGAAGACATAACATAATGTATAAGACAGCGCTTACTGTTTAAGACTATATAGTAGGTATTTATTTCCTTGGTAGGTTTGTTTTAGAAATAAGACGTGTACGATTTCAATATAAATAAACAATTGATATGAAATCTTGCTTCCCAGGAAGAGTGGCCAATAGACATAGGCAACGTTCGGTTTACTTGGATTTATGTTACGAATGTTTAACATATGAGAGTGAGGGATGCTGTAAACATACCTGCAGAAGCAGACGCTAGTACTTTAAGTCCGCTACCTGCTAAACAATGAGCAAAAATATTTTAGGAACAACTCTCTGTTGTAAAGACACAATTTAACGGAGTATAAAACTTTACAGATCCCGGAAGCCTACTCTTCATTTGAAACGTGTAAAAAACAATGATAGCCCAATCAACTATAACATATGGAACTGGAGACGAACCTTTTTTCTTGCGGCGTTTACAATTCGTGCTTGATGACGGATCACTGTTCCCTGCGAATACGGTCGTTCTTTTAATCAGGCAGGTAAAAAGTTAAACAAATTTAAATTCGCATATTGACATAAAGTAGTATGCAAGCCATTGTTCACAAAGGGGGTAGCATGCTGGCCAAACCAAGCACGTCATATGAAAATAAATGTTGGCAAAGGAGATTAAGAATGTGGGAAACCCCGTACTTTGTGGTTGCTTTCTCCTAGCCTTAGATGTCACCCCAGGTGTACCTCCTGCAAGCCAATAGCTTAAGTCAACATAACAATTAAGTGGTATGGATAAATAGGATGACATAAACTTGTGAAAGTAAGGGAGCTGTTTTAAACTTTGGCATAGCTGGCCTCGGAAAGGATTGGACTGCGTAGGACAAAGGAAAGCAGTTACGAAAGCAGGTTTATTTTCCCCCTGATGCACATTACAAAAGTAACTGATTGACACCGAACACATAAGCCGTCAGACGGCGGTATCTAACCTGCTATTGACCTCTTTGTACGGTTACAATTGCTAATATCAGGGCGGCTAAGTCCGGCAACATCCTGACTGACGGCCTGTAAAGTAGAGTTCGCTGCCCTACAGACCACTTGTGGTAGGTGGGTGATATCATTAGCCTCACGCATTCGAAGACCATGGTATGGTTGATTAAGCTGACTACTACCCCCCACCTCCTGGTTGGTGTACTGCAATGTTGAATCCGCTGACCTACATATACGCTGTGATACCTCGATAGTATCATTAGCTTCTATTATTCGCAGGCCACAGTATGATTGCACCATTCCGTTGCTAGATACAAACTCCTTACGCTGAATGGTTAGTGGAGCAGGTTCAGTTATTTGCAGCCTACAAAAATGTTGCAGCTTCCCATCAGATGTGACGGATGTGCTATGTTGCAGTTTCAATCCCTCTCCAAGCATCATATGACGTGTATAATTACAACTATAGAGCACTGAAGGTAAGGGAGAACAGAAATCTGTTCACAAACATACTCCATGCTAGGTGACTTTGAAACATCCAATACCGATACTGTCCTCTCTGGCCTTAAACGGTGAGTGAATTTCAATGAAAATGGTATCTGATGGTTGAATGCTCTTCTATCTAACAAACCAATATATATCTAAAAGCCCAGAATATAACTTCTACCTTTAAAGGTTACGCTGGGAGGCAGAGAGCCTGGGAAGAAAGCTAAGAGGCAACAGGTTAATGACAGCAATGATGACTGTCGTCCCATCAGCTGTCAGTAATGACATACAAATGATATATAAACACAGTAGGACTCATAAGTACCCTAAATAACATAATATAGCACTTCACTTTATACATTGTATAACTGGGTAGTAATTGTGACACGATACAGGTTAGCATAGCAAATTAAACAGGGTACCTGTTTTCCCAAAATTTATACCCCCAAGGTCCCCTATGATAAACGGGTGCGTCTTAATTTAGTATGGCCACAACGATGTGAAACCATACAACAATACAACACTACAGCCCTCCATTAATGCTTACATAAGACATAAGATGATAACCACATAAGCGATGACAGCCCGCCGATCCTGCATTAACAGGCACATGTGGTGCATTAAAGTAACTTCTTCACGTGGGAAGACTAAGTAGACCATGCATACGCATTGTGGATATATTTCGAGGAGGGCAGACAGTGTGGGTGTATCTTGAAAACGTCTTCTATGTTAATAACACCGAGCAATTCATATTACCTTAATACACTATTAAGGCACAGCTACCATACAACAGAAGACCGAAGGATGAAATCACGATGTACAATACGATTTGCCAGCATTTCATTTTAAGAGTGTTTTGTGTTACAATTACAATAGCCTACATAGTTACATTACAAAGAACCAAAGATGGAATACACGAAACTGTTTTAAGATTTTATGGTTACCCTCTTTGCAATGTTACTAAAATTGATACCAGGAAAACAGTTCAAGTTGTTCATAGAAATGATATCGACTTTGACACTCGTTATAACGACGACACAAATCATTTAGACAGAACATGCTTTATAAGTAAGCGTCAATTAGTAAAACATAAAAGGTGATTGAGGAAACGGGGGGTACACCGAAACATAATAACTTGCAGGAAAAGTTGGCCAACCAAATAGGAAACAACGTTTCGATAGATCAAATAATGGCAAAGTAAAAAAAGAACTAATATTTTATTCTCAGCTGGAAGGTGGCTGTCATTACTGGTAGTACTCCGAATCACACACATATTGAAAACCATTGACAGGTTCCTGCATATCAGTCTTCATCCTCGGAGTCGATTATATGGGCGCGCCTGCAAAAACGACAATAAAACCCAATTCATATCAGAGAATAATGAGACCAACATCCATACATGCCCGACAATAATAAGACACTGTTATAAAGGTTCTAACTTCAGCTATGCAATAAATAAGAGAATCAGCAAGTAAGTGGAAGGCACAACACGCGTAGGAAAAAAGGCAGGAGCTTACCGAGGCCTGCCCTTAGCAAAGGTCGTTAAACGGTCGCCTGTAAATTCGTCCTCTACCGATTCGTCACTCGCATCAACATGGTAATCCCTGCAAAGCGGTGGCTACATGTTAAGGCTAGGGAAACAAAGAAACAAAACAGGGGTCAAGACGACACTAACAGGCTACATGCATTGGTGGTTGTATCCTCTGAATGAGTGGCTGCTGAAGCTGCCTTCCGTAGGCGCTTGTTGGATGCTATGCCGGCTGATACCCCACCCTCTACACAGTTTTTTACAGGCAATGTGAAGGCCGCTTCCGTGGTTGTGTATTCAGCAACCCCTCCACGTACCACTGTATCCCCCAAAGCAGCTGCAGCAGCTACTGGATCACTGTAAATTCATGAGAACAATAGCCAGGAGTTAGAACAATGCATCAATAAACAGCACGACACAACCGACATAACACATACATTGCTTTCCCTCTTCCTTCTGACTTCTTTGCGGGTGTAAGCACCTCAAACCCATCAGGCTTCAGGCCTGCAGAAGAGGAGGATTCCTTTGCTATAACTTTAGGATTCTCTTGTCGATCACTGTCATCCGGTAGCTCGGATGCGTCTCCAAGCAAAACCTGAGCACAGTTAAAGCTCTCATACTCCCTGTACTGGTAGTAAGACTCGAGCTTTTAATTCAACCACAAACGTCTGGCCAACCAATTCTTTCAGCACATTCGGGAGCACGCTGTCATCCTCAACCGCATCCTAGAGACAGCAGACCATAAACACAATTGAAAAACGAAAGCAGCCCATCGGCAGTAACCTACTGACCGAGGGGCACAAACCATTACCTGATCATCGAGCAACGATTTCGCTGTCCGCTTCAGCAGGTGTTCACCGCATTTATCAAACAAAACAATAACAACGTGCGCTGTTGCATCCTTTACATCAAGCTGCAGCCTATACCTATGGTATCCGTTAAACATATGTTACTTTTATACACCAAGCAGACAAAAAATACGCTACAATACGGAGGGCAACAAATCGTTAGTACCGTGCCCGTGGAAACATAACAGGTATGTCACATGCCTCACACCAGAAAGTCCCATTCTTTCGAACCACACCTTTCCTACAACGCCCACCATTGCATGTGAAGTTGAACCAACTATTTTTGACGCGCACATTCGTTACGGTCAGGCCACCTCTAAAAAACGATGTCTGTTCCAAGCACAGACAAACACGTAAACATGGTACAATGTAATAAACCCAAGATAGAAACGGGCTACACATGTTGCGATATGATGAACCTGGTTTTTGTTATGCCGTGCCATTTGCAGTAGTTCACCCAGTGTACCGGCTTTGTGCGACTGCTCACCAACTGCCTATGGCTCTTGACGCAGGTCAACATGTCTATGAATACAGAGTAGAGGGTGAGAGCAACAAAGAAAATTCTAAACAAAATCTGACACAGATAGCTTTACTTAACAGTACCTTAACGATGCATTCAACTTTCCCAGCAATGGTATACTATTAGAGTCTAAGATTAGCGTAGAAGATGAGCTGGACAGTGTCAGGCCACCTTCAAGGAACAACTATTAACAGTGCAACCCGTGTAATTCACATAAGGTTCTAAAGAGCGGTACGCATACCAAGGTAATATTTGACGCTCATTGACGTCAATATGACTGCATAGGGGTCTGTTTTCTTTTGTTTCTGTTGAAGGAGGGTCTCCCCAAGCTTCCCCCACAGTGTTACCGGGACATAGCGGCCACTGTTAAGAAGGTATGAAAATAAAACATAGTTTACTTTAGATGAAACTGTGAGGGATAGATAACGTTACCGTTCGTTATGCAGCTGAAATTCTAACGTCTCCCTCCCGCTAGCCTGCTTTATTACAGACCTGACACTTAAAATATAGCCTATCACATCTGAGTAAAATGAAGCACACATCCAAAAAGGGAAGTCACAATCGACAACAGTAAAAACAGAACAACCTCAACCTAAAGAAACATTTCATAAGGAAACCAATAAAAGAAATCCGTTTTTAAGAAGATTAACCATAAACACGAAACGGCACAATAGGGCGAACAATGCAGAAATGAGACAACAATTTACATATCAACGGTTGACATAGAAAGAGAACATACCAACAAAGTACTTGTTACCAGTAACCTGTAAATCTTCAAGTTCTACTAACGAAAAAGGATGGCGCACAAAACCTTCGTGGACCCCAGGCACCTTCCTAACCACTGTTGAACCCTGAAGTTCAATCATAAACCGACTGTCCTTCAGTATACGGTATTCACTCCGGTTATTCTGAACTGAAAAATCCTTCAACACATAGAGCCCCCCTTCAACCAGTTTATCCACAAAGTAGTGCGCAATGTTGCTTCTGGCAGTCGCATGAATACAATGGCCCTACATTAGGACATGACCTTACTGATCACTATTACAATAAAAGTAATTATGAGCCAGTAAAACTAAAAATGGAAGAAGTCACTTACATCGTTGTCAGATAAGATGTAATATGTACTCATATACCGTCCAGTAACGTTGTTGCAATCCCACCCTCTACACACCATGACAAACAGAGGGCCGGAGTAGCCTAAATCCAAGTCCTCAAAACAGGAACCTGATGCTTCAAGGCCCTGTAACACCTCTCCAATGGGCCGCTTCGACATTCTAATATTCCTTTATCTTCCTTGCTATACGGATGAATAAAAATAACACGTAGCTTTAGGTGACTTCGAGACCCTTTAATAGGTCCCAGGGAGACCTCCGGGCTGCCAGCCATTAAGTACATGAGTAATAACAGGACGATACTGAATGCAATGAGGGAAATTGAGAAGGCTCAATGAATGTCGGGACTTTAAACCCATTAATTTGCCTAAAACACACACCGGCTCCTTCAAGTTGAGATATCAAAACGCAGTAAGAGAAAGAGTAGCAAACCTAAATGAATAAAGATGTAATATACATGTAATCTTTTATTTAAATATGATATACATAACCGAAGCAGAGTTAATGCACGCTACAGAAGACACGGGGTACAATCCCGACAACATTAGTACACTACCTCATAACACCGCGTATGAAGTGGGCATATACAATCGGGTATAGTTTATCATCCGCGGGAAAAAACAACGGAATAGCCAAATCAGGAAATTATTTAGCTAAAAAACGTTTAAACTAAATGGGACGATACATAGAAAATCCGTCAACACGTGTCGTGTCATCTTCATTTACGTAGAAATTAGTAATTTTGATACAAACAAAGAAATCACGTGAGCATTACACTTTAGTGGTCTCCATTTTTTAATAACCAATATTAATCTAAGAGAAGAAAGATCCTATTGACTTCAAGATGTCCACATCTGTAAATATAACACGTGAACTGAAACCTAACCGTGCTTATTTTTTTTAACTGAATCTAATATTTATGAACTCTGAGAACATCACCAAATTACATGCTCTCTTAACTTGGATTCACCTCGTAAACTTATGGTGGAGTTACGTTGTTTTAAATTATAACTCTTAAAATGGAGAGCAGAACCTACTGCATATTAAGGTATACTCATCTTTATTTTCGCCAAACAAAATATACTTATTTTCATATTCGCTAGATAAACAGGCCTACATTTAACAAACGTGGTTACATTAACAATTCAATGTTTAGACAATACTAACATTATTACAACTATAAGACAACATACCACATTACCAGATTTGTTAGTTGGTATTTGTATTTGTAACACGCTAATATGGCATTAGAAACATTTTACTATCTTTATGGTAGCGATCATATTTGTAATTTGTAACACATACAGACATAATTAAAATTCGAAACACGTTATAAAACCGTCAGGAAATTAAAAGGGGAGGTAGCATTCTCATTATTAACTAAACGTGTTCTAATTCCATAGTTAAAAATAGTTTGTCTGCTAATAACATTAACCATGGTATCTTTATAGAATGCTCATTTCTTTATGACTTAGTTGAAGGTGGCAACTTTGAAGGTGTAAATTTTAATACATTAAGCGGAATTTCAATATGGGAAATCGTAACCATGTTAAAATCCATTTTCGACAATAAATTATTTGAAACAGGGGTGGTAAAAATTACGTGGATCCAATACCGAGCCCAAAATAGCCGACGTTCGGGCTCCCAGAAAGCGAAAATATTCGGATATACGGATTTTTTGGATCCGGGCCCGCATGGTGATTTTGGAAAATTAGACCCAAAACCCGAAATATTGTTTTTATTCATCAATAACAAATATCAACAGATTTACCTTAGGTTTTTATCCACTACGAAAACCATCTAGTAACCCTAAGTACAAAGTACACCGATGACCCAACCTATAGGCCACAGCCGGCAACCCACGAAGCCCTTCGTCCCATCTGGTTAGGCATCCACGCCGGCGTCATCGGCCCCGGCTCTGAGTCGGTAATTAGGTCGCTTTCATCTTCATCATCGACGGTATCTGTAAGATCGTGTGGTGTCAGATCGGCGTAACGGAAGACCAAATCAGGGCTTCACTCGCCGCAGTTGACTTAATGGCCATCACTTTGAGGTCTGAAGGTGTCAGATCCATGATTCAGACACCTCTTATAATTAAAGGGTGAGTCAATCTATACCCCCGTCCTTCTTTGAATGAGATTGTATTCATTTGTTTCCATGAACAGATGTGTTCTTTGTGTGTTGGTTTTAAGATTTTGCGTTAAGCAACAGAAAGATTTTACCGATACTATCCATGCCTTTTCAAATCTATCGGTTTTCTGACTGTGACATGTGAATTAAACCGATAATATATTTTTAAATAACTTAAACCATCAATTGAAAGGCAAAATTTTACGTTTAATCGAAACGGATGATAAAGGAAAATCAATAAGCGGGTTATAATATAATTCCAGAAATACACCGGGTGATAATGCAATTCATGATCCGCGTATAGTTTAATTTCACTTGTGGGCCAAACCTTTTAATTTAGGCCGTTTAGTATTTTTCCATCTATTCAAGAAATACCATAATGTTAATATAACGCTTCAATTCAAATGTCATAATCATAACCGGTGTTTTACTTAACCAATTTATTCATTGTTTCTTTATCTTCATTATTATGCCCGAGCACTATACATTACATTGGAAGCGGGGAAAAACCGGGCAACAATTCTAGTCACCGGAGAAGGGGTTCGGACCAAAGTAACAGCAACAATGAGGATCCATGCAGTGGACCCGTTGGCAAAAACGAAGACATACCAATGCACCCGTCGCAACTTGAAGCGTACGATAATCAAGTCCATATTGGCCAGCTACAACCAACGAAAGAGCTGGGCAGAAGAAAGAAAAGGAAGAAAATCAATAGGTAAACATGTAATAGAAAATGTAATATTCGAATCATATGTAATGAAGTTGGTATTTTGGGAGTATCCGGTGGTACATTTTTTTCCCACCGGAACTAAGCATAGGGAGAGAGCCTCCGGTGGTACATTTTCTTCCCACCGGATGCAACCAAAAGGCCTTTACACTCCGGTGGTACATTTTCTTCCCACCGGATCCAACCATAGGTAAATTAACATTTATATTGCATAAACACGGACATGTAATAAAAATGAACTTACACGACGTAGGAGGTCCGACAGCTAAGGCGGCGGAGGAAGGGGTGGTAGGGGGGTTGATAGCCAATTCTAGATGGCTTTATATACCTCATTAGGACCTTGTAGAAGCTAAAAATTAAATAAGATGAATTTATTTCCATGAGTTGCAAGAACTCCAAAGATTGTCATTTAACATAGACATTATGAACAATTAACAAACAATATAGAATTCAGATGTTTTTCTTTATTATCAACATTAACCATCGCCATTAACTCAAATATAAGGGGTTAGAGAATTCGTATGGGTTGCTAATCATGTAAGCAAATTTATTGTCATATTTAATCAACCATTCACCACCATCATGATGATGCATGAACATGTATCATGATGTTAATTAAACACGATGCTTAAGAGTGTAGTACCGAATGCTTGCTTTCAAGTACAACGTATTTATGATTTAGCATTCATTATGGTGTCAAAATTGTGTCATTGCACATTTTTTTAGTGATATATAGATGTGCACTAATAAAAACCACGAAAAGCTAACAAAATTATAATGTATTTGGTGCGATTTTTCTAAAAAAATATTAATGCGTACTATATGTATGAGTTTTATTATTAGTGCACATGTGCACTAATAAAAAACGACGAGCCGTTAAAATTTTTAAAAAAAAAAATTTCAAAATTAAAGAACTCGTAATTCTAAGGTTTTTGGTGTAATTTTTTTAAAAAATATATGAACATATGAAAAAGTTATAAGTGTTTTAGTATTAGTTTTTAGGTTTTCGCAAAAAGATGTGGTTTTTACATGATTCTTACCCTATATATATAGGATATATATAGGGAGATGATCATTTCAAAACCAATTGGTTTTGAACTTTTAAGAACCATTTTAAGCCACTAGTTTATATATATAGGGTATGGTTATAATACAAAGTACTTTTTGCGTGAGAAGTTGATGATATGTTAGATATTAATGTATTGTATTGTCTTTTTATTATATATTTTTTAAAAATATATGACATTATACATGGTTTTTTTTTTCATTTTTAAAATTCATATATTTATCAAAATTAGAATTATAGGATAACATAATGTAAACACAATGCACTAATATCCTAACACAATGCCTTTTTTAAAAATCTTAATAAATGGTGTTTGGAATCCAATAAATAATATTTTCTACTTTAGGATTTTCATATGTTTTGCTAAAAACACAATTAAATGATAACATCATGCATTAATATCCAAACACCATGTACTTCTCACACTTCTCAAACATAAAGTACTTTGTATTTTAGCCCAACTCTCGCTCCCTCCCTATATATATATATATATATATATATATATATATATATATATATATAGGGTTAGGTTCAAATGAGAACTTTTTGTTTTGAGAACTAAATCTCAATCACATATTTCAGGGGGGACCACTACAATTCATGGGAGGGGGGATACATGTAAATAAACTTGTGGCTTAAATTAGTTCTTTTTAGTTCTCAAATCAAATTGGTTCTCAAATGATTCTCTCCCTTATATATATATATACAAGTTGGCCGACCCGCGCTTCGCAGCGGAGTCAGACCGTTTTTAAGAGTCTGTTAGCCAAACCATGAGAGATATGTGCGATGCGAAAGCGTTGACAATTTTAGTTGTCGGCTAATTGTGTTGGCCGACACGCGCTTCGCAGCGGAGTCAGACCGTTTTTAAACCAAGTTCAATTAATAGTTGGATTGTTTTGTGCAATTCCATAATCCATTTAGGCCAATTAGGGGTGACTTTTTTTTATCAAAAGTACTGCATTATTGCAAAAATAAAGAAAAGATACCTCATCTTGCGAAGAACACCAGACATCTCCTCTCTGTTATTCTTTGCCCTCTTGTGTGTACCCAATTTTCTCTTGGCCACCTTCTGCACTCGCTTGTCCTTTCCAACCCTCAGCAACTCGGTAATTCTCCTCTCATATGGTGCAAATCCAGCTACCTTCCGAATCAAATTTATAAGAAAATAGACCTTTTTGCTTATTTTCTATGAAGAAACACATACATTGTGTCAAACTTAGAAATCAATCAATTATTGTTGATAAAACATTTAACTACATAAAGACACCACAAATAAAAAATCATCACCAAAAAAGACCCTTTGGCTTTTTTCTACGAAAAGAAAAATTAACAATCTTGAATGTTGCAATGTTGCATACACGGTACTTACACTAAAGTATAACCATAATGTAATCAACAGAACTTAGAAAGCGATTACAGTATCTTAGTATCTTACAAACAAAAACTGTGATAAAAAGAACATATATACCAACTCTCCCATCTGCAACAACGAAAAGATGACCATTGGCAAAAGAAATTTTCATTCAAAGAACATGAAGATGCATGAGAATAACAAATTCATCACAATAACATATGCATAAGACTAATAAAATTTACAGAAAAGATAAAAAAAAAGGAACAGTAATACTAAGATAGTGATAAAAGGAGAGGAAATTACCTTAATGAAATTCTTCTTCTTCATCCTCTCCCTTCCTTGGTTCTTGATCAATACACACACATCAATTTCTCCTAAAATAATTGATTTTTACCTAACACATCACATTGATAGAGAGCTGACGATCACCGCATCCGTCCTGAATCACTGATTCTTACCTAATACATCACATTCAATTCAAAATCCAGTAAACATGGCAAAATTTGGGCATTCTAACTCACCTGATAATTAGGATTTAGAAATTTTAACTCCCATAAACTGCAGCCTCTTCGACGTCACCTACTCCAGAAAAATGAAGAGATTTAGAGATAACAATGTCGTTTGTTTCTTTTCAGCGATTAGGGTCCCAAATGTCAAAATGAACACAAAATTAACTAATTATAGACGATAAAAAACCTAAGAGAAACGAAAACTAATTTCGAATCAGTGGAGATATCCACCCAATCTGGTAAAAACGTACCTTCTAATCTTTATTCGCATCGATAGAGAGCTAACTATCACCACGAAAACCCTAGAGAGGTAAAACCCACGTCTGCCACTGGTTGAGATTGGGAGCAGAGAATGTGCCTTCTGAGTGAGATCGTAAAAGCTCGCAGTCCGCAATCGGTCACATCAGTGATGGTAGGCCCCGATAGCGACGGTGGTGCTTCCGCTGTCGGTACCCAAAACGATGAAAGAGATTAGAGAATGGGAAGGCGACGGGCAACGGCGCGATTTCGAAGCCAAGATGAATGGGTACATGGAGATGCACTTTAATGGCGGTGTGGCGTCGAGGCAACCTTTAGAGATGAAGTGGTGTGCAGGCGATCAAAGCAAAAGGAAGGAAAAACCATGGCTCAAAACTTAGACATCCGTTAAATCAGAGTAAAAGAACATGCGTGATTTTGTGGAGAGAGAGAGAGACATGTGATAAACGAAAAAAAAGATATGACTTGTACCCATGGCTTAAAAACTTGAACCTTTAGAGGCTTAGTGGACTTGTACAATAGGTTGCATTTTGTATATAGGTATAATTATATATATATATATATATATATATATATATATATATATATATATATATAAATATAAAGCTAGTGGCTTAGAATGGTTCTTAAAAGTTCTCAAAACCAATTGGTTCTCAAATGATCTTCTCCATATATATATATATATATATATATATATATATATATATATATATATATATAGGGTTAGGATCCTGCGAAAACACATCTTTTTGTGAAAACTGTGAAAACACATATTAAAACTCACGTAACTTTTTCATACGTTAACGATTTTTCATAAAATTTGCGCCAAAAGTCTTAGAATTACGTTATCTTTAAATCTGGAGCAAAATATTAAAAAAAAAAACTGAACGTTTTTTTCCCGTGTGATGCACATGTGCATCATATAATTAAAAAAAAGTTATAAAATGCTATTTTTTTCTTTAATTCTAAAGATAACACAACTATAAGATTTAGGGTGCAATTTCTTTTTAAACTATTAATGTATATCACATGTATGAGCGTTTTTTTTTGTATGATGCACATGTGCATCATTCAATAAAAACGCAAAAAAATGATGAAAATATATGACATATGGTGCGACTAAGAAAAAAAATATATTAACTCATGCTAAAAGTATGAGTTTTTTTTGTGATGCACATGTGCACCACACAAAAAAATATTTAAAAAAATAAAAAAAGCGTTAAGTTTTTTAAAACTTTTATAGGATTAAAGATAATATAGTTTTAAGACTTTTGGTGCAAATTTTTTTAAAAAATATTAACGTATGAAAAAGTTATGTAGGTTTTAAGATTTGTTTACGCAGTTCTCACAAAAAAAGGGTGTTTTCGCAGGATCCTTCCCCTATATATATATATATATATATATATATATATATATATATATATATGTATATATATATATAGGGGTGGATTATTCGAAACCAATCGGTTTTGAGAACTTTTGAGAACCATTCTGAGCCACTAGTTATATATAAGAAAATCCCCCGCCCCCCCCTTTGAAAATGAGTGCCTCGGAATGGTTTTTTAAAAGTTCCCAAAACTAATTGGTTCTCAAATAAACCTAACCATAATATATATATATATATATATATATATATATATATATATATATATATAGGGGATGGATCCGTTGAAAACCCACTTTAACTGTGAAAACTCTAACCTCCTGTTGAAAAAAAATAAGAAAACTAGATTGTTCTATAATGTATTTCTAGTTAGGATCTTAAAGATGGTTAAGAAAGAATGGTTAGTTTTAAAAAAAAATCCGATAAAATAAATATTTGCTCTGTTCTCTGAAAGTACATATGTTAAAAAAAAATAACTGGGCGAAATACATATGTAAACAAGAAAAAAAAATTATAAAAAAAAATCTTAAGGCGTTTTTTTTGTTTTTTTTTACCAATAGTTATAAAATTTAATGTAGAATCCATCTTAAAAATAAAAATAAATTATTTTTCGTTTTTACATATGTAAACACAGGGTTTTCAAGGTTAGAGAGGTTTTCACCCTATACTTATATATATCTATAATCTATAATACTATCTTTACTACCTTATAAACCATTTCTTTTCAGTGGCAAAGTTGTAATATCAGAATCTCTTACTTTTAAAACCCAACTTTTCCAGTTCCATCTTCAACCTAATATCTTTACCTAACTAAACGAGAACAGAAACCTAACCTTCTCAGTTGCCGGCAACTTGCATAGCAGAGAGATGGGACGGAAAAGTCAGAGTTTGGCCGGCAGCTTGCATAGCAGAGAGATGGGACGGGATTCTTGGCGCTCATTCACGATTTCAAATTCTTGGCGCTCATTCACGATTTCGCCCTCACCCTATTAATCTTGCCGTTCCATCACACTCTCATCTCACGATTTCTTACTCTCGATTCTGATTTTGGTAAGATTTCTTGATTCTGATTTTCATGTTTCTCGAACTGGTTGTTCATCTCACGATTTCTTACTCTCGATTCTAACTGGTTTGTGCAGCTGTTGATTTCGATTTGTTCCTCAAGATTCTCGATTCCGACTTAAACAGGTTAGTTGATTTCGATTTGTTTGTTTGTTTGATCATGTTAGTACTTGCGATTTGTTTTGTTTGTTTGTTTGATTTCGATTTGTTTGTTTGTTTGATCTGATGAGTTCGATTTGTTTGATCTGATGAGTTTGATTTGTTTGTTTGTTCGATTTGTTTGTTTGTTTGTAGTTGATTTCGACTGTAAACTGCTGCACATATTTTTGACACTAAACCAGTTCTTAGAACACCTATTATGTTTTAAGCAAAGAATTTACATGAGTTCATAAGTGATTTTCAATGTTTAACATCCTATATACCTAACCGGGTCAACTTGAAAGTTTGTTGGAGATATTGGAGTGAAACATATCCTAAATATCAATTCAATGAACACAAAGATCATAGCAGCCAAATGAAAGGGGGCAGGGTTCCTCACTGTATTTTGGTAGGGTCACATTTTTAGGCAATTTTTTGAAATGACAGTAACTTTCAGGCAATTTTTTGAAACAAAAGATGTCTTGACATCTAAAACATAAATAGTACAACAGATTAAAAGAAGACTTCAAAATCCTAAAGAAAGCACAAGGTCTGATGCAAAAGTGAAGGCTTGAGCTCAATATTAATGAAGTGACCAAAACACTCCATCAAGTCTTTACTAGCAAAGGTTTTTAGAAGCTAGCTAATAAGGTGTTTGAAGCAAAGAAAAAACTACAAACAGTTTACATAGAAATATGTATTTTCATCCATTTCGAACAAACAAACAAACTTCCGTTTATATTCAGCAGGTCACAAAACCATTTGACCCGTTTGAATCAATGATGTCATTTTAAAATGGGTCCATGTTTGGATATGTGCACTGACTACAATTAGTATTATCTTTGTCTATTTGTGCTTAGGGTTCATGTTTTGATATGTGCATATCTTTGGTCTATTTGTGTCCAAATGTGTTATTTAAAATCAAAACAGCCTTTAAAGAGGAAAATGGAAGTCATAAAAAGAGTTTAAAAATGTATGAATACCATAATCTGCTATTGGTAAAATATGTTTAAAAATAACAAATGATCAGAAGTAACATTTAAAAATCATAAATTCTTTCAAAAGGCAAACTGATAATCATAACAAATAGTTAAGAAATGTATGATGGTTTTATGTAAAAATATCAACAGCATCACCTCAAAGCATTTCCAGTAACAATGACAGGTTACTTGTAAAACAACAAGTTCTATTTAAAATATCACATGTGGACATAAGTAGTAGTAATACAAGAACGTTAACTATAAAACTTCAAGTATAAGGTAAACGTAAACAAAATGCCATTACTTGTTAGATACTAAAATCACCATGTTTTCTGATGTGTAAAAAAGGTTGTGATAACTGCTGATGTGTAATACATGCTATGGTATGGTAGTATGGTTTACCCTTTACTGTTCTAATGTGTAATAGTGTAAATTCTAATTACCAAGATGTTATGGTTTTTCAGGTATTTTGTTTTCTAAAACCTAATACAGTCTCTTTGTTAAGAAAGCCATGTTTTTATCTTTGTAAACATAAAAAATATATTGCACGCTTTAACTAAGAACTGTTGGGTGTCTTTGACAACTATTCTCGCTTTTTTTTTAGTTTGTATAATTGTATTGTATCATTTTAATTGTACTTATTATTTTTATTTGACTATTGAGTTATTGAACTCTGTTTGTTTCAGTCTGCAATATATGGAAAGGTTCATGTGTTGGATTGTGTAAGAGATGAATGTGCATACCAAGAAATGATTTCTCATCTCCCCCTTTGTTCAATATGCCAACTCTCATAACTATTTACTTATAATTTTTTAACAGCTTTACTTTTCACCACTTGGTCACTATGGAACTTGAACACTCAACCTCTTGGAGACGAACACCTTAAACAACACCTAGATACCATTACGCTAGAATTTCTTTAGTTTATGATTTCGTGATCGATAAAAATTTCAGTGAACTTTTTATTCAATTAACATATAAAAAACTTCATGGATATGTGTAGGATGTGAAATTTTTTATTCAATTAACATATATAAAATATTCAACAGTTTTTTTTTATTGCCACCTCAACAGTAAATGACCATTTTTTCTTCATTTTACAGTAAATGATCATCTGTAGAGTTTTTTTTTTCTTTTTAAATCAAATCATTGACGGGAAGCACTATGGGTTGGTCATTGGTGAGAAATAGGCTTTATGGGTTGGTAATTCGGAAATAAGCATTATTATATTTGTCTTGAATATGAGACATGTTTGCTTGAATTTGACCGAACGTTTAACCTTCATCCTGGCCTTTAATACTCTATTGAACGTCTTTTTTTCTTCTTGCAAAAAAAAGTTGCTTATCAATAGACTCAGAATCATAAGAATTTCAAATAGATTTGATGGTGAGATACGTGATTTCCATATAGCGTAAATGATTTTTCTGATTATTAATTTATCATAGGCAGATGACAACCAAGTAATGTAACTTTTCTTTTAAAT
>JBCNJP010000012.1:36381030-36455030 GCA_039602395.1 Deinandra increscens subsp. villosa
TACTAATTTCGAATCAGTGGAGATATCCACCCAATCTGGTAAAAATGTACCTTCTAATCTTTATTCGCATCGATAGAGAGCTAACTATCACCACGAAAACCCTAGAGAGGCAAAACCCACGTCTGCCACTGGTTGAGATTGGGAGCAGAGAATGTGCCTTCTGAGTGAGATCGTAAAAGCTCGCAGTCCGCAATCGGTCACATCAGTGATGGTAGGCCCCGATAGCGACGGTGGTGGTTCCGCTGTCGGTACCCAAAACGATGAAAGAGATTAGAGAATGGGAAGGCGACGGGCAACGGCGCGATTTCGAAGCCAAGATGAATGGGTACATGGAGATGCACTTTAATGGCGGTGTGGCGTCGAGGCAACCTTTAGAGATGAAGTGGTGTGCAGGCGATCAAAGCAAAAGGAAGAAAAAACCATGGCTCAAAACTTAGACATCCGTTAAATCAGAGTAAAAGAAAATGCGTGATTTTGTGGAGAGAGAGAGAGACATGTGATAAACGAAAAAAAGATATGACTTGTACCCATGGCTTAAAAACTTGAACCTTTAGAGGCTTAGTGGACTTGTACAATAGGTTAAAGAGATTGTACAATAGGTTGCATTTTGTATATAGGTATAATATATATATATATATATATATATATATATATATATATATATATATATATATAAAGCTAGTGGCTTAGAATGGTTCTTAAAAGTTCTCAAAACCAATTGGTTCTCAAATGATCTTCTTCATATATATATATATATATATATATATATAGGGGTGGATTATTCGAAACCAATCGGTTTTGAGAACTTTTGAGAACCATTCTGAGCCACTAGTTATATATAAGAAAATCCCCCGCCCCCCCCCCCCCCCCCCCCCTTGAAAATGAGTGCCTCGGAATGGTTTTTTAAAAGATCCCAAAACTAATTGGTTCTCAAATAAACCTAACCATAATATATATATATATATATATATATATATATATATATATATATATATATATATATATATATGGGATGGATCCGTTGAAAACCCACTTTAACTGTGAAAACTCTAACCTCCTGTTGAAAAAAAATAAGAAAACTAGATTGTTCTATAATGTATTTCTAGTTAGGATCTTAAAGATGGTTAAGAAAGAATGGTTAGTTTTAAAAAAAAATCCGATAAAATAAATATTTGCTCTGTTCTCTGAAAGTACATATGTTAAAAAAAATAACTGGGCAAAATACATATGTAAACAAGAAAAAAAATTATAAAAAAAAATCTTAAGGCGTTTTTTTTGTTTTTTTACCAATAGTTATAAAATTTAATGTAGAATCCATCTTAAAAATAAAAATAAATTATTTTTCGTTTTTACATATGTAAACACAGGGTTTTCAAGGTTAGAGAGGTTTTCACCCTATACTTATATATCTATAATCTATAATACTATAATATATATATTGGAAAGAGAAACCATTACTTGTTGAATTTTTAAGAGGTACAAGAGTATGGTGCATATTGTACAACTATCTAAAGCCCAAATGTGTTAAATTTAGAACGAGGTCCTTAATGTGGGTATTCTTATTTATACCCGGGTTCCCAATTACTTTGCGAGCGTACTTTTTAAACCTAGAATCAAAAACAAACAAAAGTCATTGCAGCCATCTTGGTTTTTAGAGGCTTAATCGCAGCACTGATGCAGAGTCCTGCCTTTATCCGATGGAGAATCACCAATAGTTGAATCTGGCTTACCAAAAGAAACCTTAATTCACAATCATCTGAAACACACAGATTTGCAGAAGCCTTATTTCAGAAATGCAGCAAAGGATATCCTCTTTAAGAGTGATTCTCAATTTCTTTTCAGCTCATAGTATAGGTAAACATGAATTGGGTAATCAAATTTGAAATTCAAATGATCTAAATTCATTATCTCGGGTTTGTTTTTCATCTCCATACTCATTATCGATCTCTCTCTTGCTCACGCATCCACCCTCTTTCTTTCTCATAGGTACACATGTCATTGGTACACATGTTCGTTCTTTCTTCTCGAGGAGGATGCGTAGGCGGCTTGATCATTGCTAAAATTGTGTTCTTTCTTCATCATCTAGGGTTTTGTTTTGCCGGTTTTGTAGTGAAGGCAGTCTAGCTGTTTGTGTTATGAGTTTTCAAAGCTTTCTTCATTGCTAAAATTTTCTCTTTCCTCATTGAAGGTTACCGGGGTATTCAAGATCGAGGATGGTCACTAGGAAACTTGTGTCTCCATCGTAGATAGAAACTCTTCCATTGCTTTATACCCAGGAAAATTCCACATCCTATGATCGCAGTTATTCAAGATTGAGGTCAGTCGCTATCGAAATGGCCCTAACCTAATTAGTTAAAGATTATATGTTTCCATCCATCCAGGTTAAATATTTAACAAACCCTTCCGTGTGCAAGACTTATACTTACGTTTAACTGTCACATCTATTACATATTAACAAGGTATTTAAATGTTAAATTTGATGAATGATGTATACTTAATCCCTGCTCATTCCTGTTTCTTTGTGGTTTTAGCTTCTGGATCTATTGCACCTTCACATTACCTTATAAATATGATCTCAAGGTTAGTTCACCTGATTAATATAACTGATTGACCATAAAGTTTGGTACACACTACAAAGCTCTAACTATTGGCAAACCAGTTCGTAATGATTGTGATTTTTTGAACTGATTAAAACTTCCGCTTAGGTTTTGCTATTCAAAAAGGGCTTTCGGCGCAGCTTGTTGCCCGCTTACCCCGTATGTCAGACTAAGTTGTAACCTTTATTTTGATTATAAATTAAATTTTATTAAAAAAAAATTGAATTCCATTGGTTGTGTACCGTTTAGATAGATGTACTAAAACAAGTATAATGTATTTATTTGCAGTTTGATGGATATGGATAAACATTGTGGATTACCATTGAATTTACTAGCATTGTGCCCACGCGTTGCGACGGCGACAATTTATAGCGAGTTATTCGTCATTTATTGGCGCGATGCAGCGACGACAACAATGAACCAACACAGTACTTTTTTTGGTAGTTTATCTATTCTCTCATGATATATTGCATTGTATGTTGTTATTCTCATTCATAGCATCGATTTATTTAATCTAACCTTGTAAATCTCAAATAAATAATAATGAACACTTAAATAAAAATATATATTAGTTACAAATATAGTATTTTAAAAATAAATGTTCAAACGCAGGAATAATAAAAATATAAGCCATAAACATATAAATTTTAAAGTCAAAACCCGCACGGTGTACATGGCAGCAACGGCAATCAACCAACGTCGTACTTGTATTCTATTAGTTCTATCAATCCTCTCAGCTAAAAACTCGTCAGGAAATATTTCACAAAATAAATCGGTTTTAAATCTTGATGAGCATCAGAAGTGACTAAAATGACTAAAGAATAAAGATTTAAGATGGAAGATGGGGTGTTTGGGATTACCTTTATAGGGTGCTCGAGGATTGGTTATCAAATTGCTCTTTATTTTGGGTACGTATAGTATAATGGCATATACACCATACACAGTTTCAAAAATAACATGTCTTGAGATAATGATAACGTATAAGATTCCACACGTTTAACATAATCCATCACCCACCCGCCTTTTTTTGACAAATACCACATGTTCTCGACAAATACACTCTACCCTTAGAGAATAAAAAGCTATATGTCAACATTCTTTTATTAATTATGTATATATATTCTATTCTATCTAATATACTAAATCTCCATCGGTAGACAAAAACTTTTACCCCAAATATGATGGTAATTGAGCCAATTTGTGATATCTTTAGCAAAGATTACCAAGGTAAAATCTAATATATCGAACAAATAACATGTGTATCGATGCTATGGTTGTGGCCAATTGTAAATTGATGGATTCATCTATATTTAATTTGGTACGTTCTTTGCTAGCCGTTATGAACCATGAGTTAGTTGATGGGCAATGGTTGTGGCCAATTGTAAATTGATGGATTCATCTATATCTAATTTGATAGGTTCTTTGCTACCTGTTATGAACCATGAGTTAGTTGATGGTTGACTTTCATAAGTAAATAAGCCAAATAGGTCAACCTAGAACACATTCCACTTTGGGGTTCAAAAGGCATATAGATGCTTAAATAAATTGGTGCCTGCATCAGTAGAATATACATGAATCATACTTCTCTTTAAGTGGTTCAATGAAATATATAACAATATAACATCCATGGAAGGCATAGGTTGCCTTCTCATGAAAGAAACCAGACACACTTAATATCAAAACATATACAATTTTTTTTCCAGCATTCACTTGCCATTGAAGATAAATTTGTGATCTCTAATTTAAAATTTCTTATCAAATTAATTTCAAGTCTATACAACAACATATATATCCTACACAACCAACTTACAGGTCGATGACTCAAAGCCTCCACCAAAACAACCCAAATCAAGTGCATGCAACATTCGTATTTAAGCAGACCCGAACCAATTCAAAACAGTCTTGCAACTTGCTTCAAGGCAACAAAAACACATGCCTAAGGCTTCACCAGTTGTAATTCATAAAACCAAGTCAAATACATTCAAAACTCACCATGTGAATTGCTGGAAATCATAACTATAATCAGTCCCTTCATGAACAGCCCTTAACGGTTCAGATTCAGCATCACCTTGTTTGCAGCTACAGAGTGCTTGTCATCATAAAGTAGAGCTGGTTCACAAATAAAGATTTAAACAATAAACGCCCAGCTCACCAGAAATATAAGAGGCTTTATGGTACTGATGAGTGTATACTTGTTTGACCCGTTCAACCTGTTTAACTGTTTCTTTTTAGGATTATTACATTATGTAAAATAAAACCAGGCAGTTGACTTTTAGTCTATGTAAAAAAAACAAGGCAGTTGACTTTTAATAAAACTCAAACTGTTTAGATTACATTATTTGTTTATTATCAAACCTCAAAGGAAGTAAATGGTTTGACTTTTAGAATTTAGAATCTATAAATGGCTATATGACAGTTTCATTTTGTATGTATAATAAAGTCTTAAATTAACCGATAAAATCAATTACCCAAATGAGCAGTTCATAAAATTTTGGTTTATTTTTTGGTGATTTAATAACTAAAACAACTGTTTAGGTTTAACCAGCTCTCATTATAAGCATAATCATAAGAACACCTACATCAAGAATTAATCCATCTAAAAATTTACTATTTCTCCATGAAAATACAACACAGAAGATGAAATCAGGTTCATGTCTTTGAATATTTCTTTGAGAAGCTTGTATTTGACTCTTTTGACCCACTTTAAGAGTCATTTTGGGTAACGTTTCAGTTTCACAAATCAGATGATTTTAAAATTTTCACTGAAACTTATGCCAAGATCTAAGATGTCACAGATCATATGATTTTAAAATTTTCACTGAAACATTAGACAAAATACCCCATAATTATTATGAAAGCTTGTTATTCTTTTAAGCACAAGTCAGCATGATTCATTAACATGAGAAACAAATGCTACCAGATTCATGGGTATAAAAAGCAATAGCAGTAAGACTATAAACCCAATTACAAGGGCTGACTTCCTCTTTGTCAAAATCAACGAGAACTAAAGAAATTTTTACTGATAAAATCCAGTACCTTAGATGGAGAAAAAATGAAAACCAGCAGCAGCAGCAGCAGAACACCAATTTTAAAGCTGTGATCATAAAATGGTACAGAAACTGCAACGTTAGTACGACCGGTTGTTTTATAAGAGGAAGTTCACAAATGTAAAATCAAAACACAAAGCTGATTAACCCACCAAATTAACTTTTCAAAACATTATTAAACATTCAAACATCACACTCCAACCTGCTTAGATACCGTCGAATGTCGGTATCTTAACTGAAACAAAAGGAAAGAAATCAAATTATTTAAAGAACGAATTCAAGATGATTTACCCTCAGTATTGAACCTGCAGTGAAAATTAGGCTTGGTTCTTGTGAGTTGTTGATTGCATTTATCACCCTTTATTCTCCACTTTTCCATGATCAAGCATGAAGAGCAAAGAACCACCGATACATTTAGACCCCAAATTAAAGAAAAATAAGATAAAAACGAACCTGCGAAATCAGTATAAACCACAAACTAAAAGAAAGCCACTATCGATTCTTGCAAAATCATAAAAATGGACCTGCAAAATCAGTATAAACCACAAACTAAAAGAAAGTCACTGTCAATTCCTGCAAAATCATATAAACAGACCTGCAAAATCAAATCGATGGAGGCTCTAATCGATGGGTAAAGCTCAAATCGATGGAATCTAGGTACAATAGAGCATTTAAGTACAATAAGATTTAGTTGCGTATTGTTTCTTAAGGTCAAAGCCTCCATTGATTTAATCCTACCGTCACAGCACCGCACCTGCACGGCTGCACCACAATCATCTTCTGTATCATCAATCACTCTACAAACATGAAACAACCACAAAAGAATCCAATTTAGATGCTGACCCTAAAGAAGTCAACAAGCATGAAAAGGTTAACTAATATATTCATCAATTATTGCACATAGAGACTCCAAGATTTGCCATAAAATCTTTTACATTTTGAAACATGTATGGAGACGAAAACATCAAAAAGCCTTAACCTTTATAAAGCCTTGACATCGAACCTGCGAAAAATGAGTTACTGAATATTAGGGGATGTACTGTCCACATCCAACAGTCATTAGCAACCAAAGAATAGAATGAAAGATACACATGTTCAAGCTCATTTAAATCCATAAATTGAAATGGAACTTCAAAGCTTTTGTTTCCTCATATAAATCCCTGAACTGAAATGGAACTTTAAGCTCTTATAAATCACTTTTTCCACCTAAAGAATGTAATCATATTCTACTTAATAACTCTCACATTGAAGAAGTGATAATTCTCATGAGAATTTTACTATTTAGCTACCAACATATTCTATTCCATTTTGCATACGTTTTAAACTAAGAATAATACAATAATGTTTGTGATTGTATACCAGTAAAATATATCAGTGGTAGTAAGCAAATGTTTAAGCCTCTGCATTTTGCATATGGTTTCAAATTAAGAATCAGATGACAATGGCCTATAGCTTACTATTCAGTCATTCAATTTTTCATCTTGTTAAGAATGATGTCTGTGTTTGTAATTGTAAACCAGTAAAGCACATCAGTGTAAATTAGTAGCAACCACAAGATCTTCACTTATTTTGATACTTTGTGCTGCATTCCACTCAGATTCTTGTCCGATACCCCTTTTATAGTTCTTACCTACAGAAACAAACCAATACACAACCGGTTAACATATGAATCTGGCCAACAAAGAACTAAAACCATCGTTTGGACCTTACAAAATGATACTGAATCTAAACTCTCAAAAACTGATGCAAAAGCCTATAAAAAAGATTAGTAATCTCGTCGTACCTCAAATCTTTGGATTGAAAAGCTTAGACTTGTATTTGAACTGAGGTTAAGAAGTAATGAAGAGTCGATAGCTTAAACTTGTTCGTAAAGCAACTCCAATCCTGCAGGTAACAGATAATCAGGAACCACAAAAATTAGAACAAAAAAAAGCGCCCATATAATCAAAACCCTGAAATCGATCATTGTGCGAGAAAGATAATCAGGAACCCCAAAGATTAGAAAAAAAAAAGCGCCCATATAATCAAAACCCTGAAGTCGATCATTGTGCGAGAAAGAGAAAGAAGCGTACCAAAATACTGGAGCAAATCAGAAACACAAAATCGTGTAGGGTCTGTTGAAAGAATGGTGTACCTAGAGAGATGAAGCTCGGTTGACGGAATAACACCACCCCCTAAATCGTTTTTAGGGTTCTTGATTTTGGAAGAATCGTGGGCCTGATATGGCCAGCCCAGTACCAATAGCCCAAGAACCGACCAACCCAGTGGACAAGCCCAAACGAGCAACCAAGAAGCCAGCAAAGCTACGGGATTAGTTTTCTTGGAGCAAAAGTCTCATGCACGTGGGATGTTCTCTCGTAGTTGGAGTCATGCTCCACGTTTTTATCCACTTTCCATAATTTTTGTTTAGTCTTGTTTTGCACGTTAAGGTTTCTGTTAGTTTGCAGTATTTAAATTCGGTTGATATGAATAAAACGGATATGAAGAAAATTGCCCCAAATCGATCTCTTGTTTACTGCATATTCAATTTTTGCTTTTGTTTACGATATCGTTCCCACCAATTGGTGCTTTCATTCACGTTCCAATGCCTCCCCGTCCCGACTCGTCCCCCACCACCGGATCACCGTCCTTGGCCGACAAAATCGACCAACTCATAGCCGCTACCACCACCGCTTCCGCCGAAACTCACAACCTCCTCACCACCGTCAACGCCACCGCCACCGCCACCGCCGATCGAACCGCCACCCACCTCACAGCCTTGCTTAAGGCCATGGAGAACCTCACCACCAAGATGTCCCTTCAACATGACACCACCACCATGTTAACAAATCACGTTCAAAACCTTACTAATAATCTCAACACCCCCAACCCCAACTCCACCAACACTGCTTCATCCTCAACTACATCACCACCCCAACCCCATCTCCTTGGCGGCCAGCAATACACTAACCACGGGCCTATCATCACCAGTCACACCAATACCAACCAGACCCCATCCCCACGTCCAACCGTCACCATCTCTCATCCCCCGCAAACACCGCGAGCTCCAAAAATATCTCTTCCGTTGTTCGACGGCACCAACCCCTTAGATTGGATATTTCAAGCGGATAATTTTTTCAATTACTACCAAACTCCAATCGCTCAACGTATATCTCTATCTGTTTTTTATTTCACCGGCGACGCCCTCTCGTGGTACAAACACCTTGCCACTAACGAGATGTTAGGAACTTGGGCCACCTTCAAGCGAGAATTGGAGATTCGTTTTGGTCCCTCTTCCTATGAGAACCACGAGGCAACGTTATTTAAGCTCCGACAAACATCAACGGTGACAGAATATCAAGCGGAATTCGAGAAGGTTAGTAATCGTGTGAATGGCCTCTCGCAGCAAACCCTCCGTAATTGTTTTATTTCGGGATTGCGACGAGATATTCAAAATGAACTAGCCTTGCTTAAGCCTATTTCTCTCCACCAAGCGTATGGTCAAGCTAGACTTGTTGAGGAAAAATTATCCCAAAATTCTAAACAAAAATTTTCATTCAAAACTTCCTCCACACTTTCCGCCTCACTCCCGACTTCTTCCGCACCTTCCTCGTCAACCCTAACAACCTCCCCTACCACTTCGCCTGCTTCAATCACCACTGCCAAACAAACCCCATCACTACCAATAACCCGCTTATCCCCTGAAGCTATTCAACAACGACGCAAAGACGGTCTTTGTTTTCGTTGTCCCGAAAAGTATTACCCGGGTCACAAGTGCTCACCCCCTCAGTTCTTACTGATTGTTGATAACGACGATACCGACGGGTTACCAGTCAACTTGCCGCCCGACGACATGGATGATCAGACTCAACCTCAATTCCTCGCCCTCTCCGATGCGGCATTTTTTGGCTTGTCGTCGTCGCAAACTTTACGTGTCACTGGCACTATTTCCGGTCACCCGGTGACAATCCTTGTCGATTGTGGTAGCACCCACAATATACTTCAACCAAGGATTGCATCTCTATTACATCTCCCTACCGAGCCTATCATTCCGTTTTCGGTAATGGTCGGTAATGGTCAACATATTGGGTGTACGTCCGTCTGCCCGGCGGTCCAATTGCAGGTCCAGAAATCACAGTTCACATTACCGTGCTTTATCATTCCCGTCGAAGGTGCTGATGTCATACTCGGGGTTGCATGGTTACGAACCCTTGGTCGTTTGTCCGCTGATTTTGCCATTCCGGAGATTACATTCACAAAAGATGGTAAGGAATGTACCCTCACAGGAGACCCGTTAGCCCAACCCGTCTCCCCAAGTTCTCTGTCCACATTGCTACGCCATAAATCAATTGCCTCCCTTCACACCATACTCTACCAGCCTCCGCCTAGTTCATCCACAACTAGCCCACAATTGCTACAAGAAGACCCCCATATCACCACCCTCATTACAGCCTATCCCCAATTATTTGAAGAAACTCATACACTTCCACCCTCTCGTCCACATGACCACCACATACCACTCCTCGATGATTCAAAACCGGTGAATGTTAAGCCTTACCGCTACCCTCATTACCAAAAAAAAGTAATGACTAACCTTATTGAGGAAATGCTTAAAGATGGTATTATTCGGCCGAGTCACATCCCTTTTTCTTCTCCAGTTCTACTCGTCAAAAAGAAAGATGGGTCATGGCGTTTCTGTGTTGACTACCGGGCTTTAAATGCTGTAACCATACGTGACCGCTTTCCGATTCCCACAATTGATGAGCTACTAGATGAATTACACGGGGCTACGGTTTTTTCCAAGATTGATCTCCGGGCCAGATACCACCAGATCCGAGTTGCAGCTTCCGACATTCACAAGACGGCGTTTAGAACACCGGATGGCCATTATGAATTCCTTGTGATGCCCTTCGGTCTCACAAATGCGCCATCGACATTTCAAGCGGCGATGAATGATTTGTTTCGTGATGTTCTCCGCCAGTTCGTGTTAGTTTTCTATGACGATATACTCGTCTACAGTAAGTCCATGGAATTACATTACACTCATCTTAGATTTGTATTTGAGACTTTATGCAAGAGCAACTTCCATGCGAAACCTAGCAAATGCATATTTGGGGTGACTACTGTTTCATTCCTTGGCCATGTTATCTCAGCCGCTGGAGTAGAGCCTGAAGCGGATAAAATACATGCTATTCAAATCTGGCCACAACCGTCGTCTCTAACCACACTCCGGTCATTTTTGGGCTTAACCGGATATTACCGAAGGTTTGTCCCTAATTATGCAAACATTGCTGCCCCGTTAACGGATCTTTTGAAGAATAAGTCCTTCACATGGACCACTGAGGCTCATCAAGCCTTCATCTCACTCAAAAAGCACATGGAGCGACTAATCACCTTGGCTTTACCAGACTTTACAAGGGACTTCGATGTGACAACTGACGCATCGGGAACGGCTATAGGTGCCGTACTCTCTCAAGGCAACCGACCCATTTGCTTCTTTAGTAAAAAGTTGTGCCCAACCATGCAGAACCAATCAACATATACTAAAGAATTGTTTGCCATTACCGAAGCAGTCAAGAAATGGAGACAGTACCTGTTGGGTGGTAAGTTTCACATATATACCGATCATCATAGTCTCAAACACCTTCTAACCCAAACTATTCAAACTCGTGAGCAACAAAAGTGGCTTACAAAACTGATGGGTTACAATTTTGAGGTGCATTTCAAACCGGGCAAAGAAAATATCGTTGCCGATGCCTTGAGCCGAATTGACCAACCCACTATTCTTTCTATTTCACATCCGACGGCTCCTTGGTTGGATGAGATAAGGCATTATTTTCGCTCCTCCAAGGATGGGAAACTGTTGGTGCAACAAATTCAATCCGATCCGGCGTCGTTTCCGCACCACTTACTTCGTGATGGGTTAGTTCTCATTCATAACAAAATTATGGTACCTCCAATCACTAACTTACGCCAGCTATTACTCGAAGAATATCATGCTTCGGTTTTAGGTGGCCATGCAGGGATACAAGCAACATACAAACGATTGGCAGCTAACTTCTCTTGGTTGGGATTAAAAAAAGATGTGGTAGCTTTTGTGAAATCGTGTGATACCTGCCAATCAACAAAAACACCAAATCACAAGCCATATGGTCTATTGCAGCCTCTTCCGATTCCCGATTTTCCTTGGGATGACATTTCTATGGATTTTATTACGAGGCTACCACCGTCGCGAGGTAAAACAGATGTATGGGTTATCGTTGATCGGCTATCCAAGTTCGCCCATTTCATTGCTCTTCCAAGGCACTATACGGCAGCATCTCTAGCTTCAGTTTTCATGCGAGAGATCTATCGTTTACACGGGCTGCCCAAGACCATCGTGTCCGACCGAGACCCCATTTTTATAAGCCGGTTTTGGAAAGAATTATTCAAACAAGTGGGAACTAAACTGTGCCATTCAAGCGCTTATCATCCGCAATCAGACGGCCAAACTGAGGTAGTTAACCGGTGTTTGGAATCTTACTTACGCGCTTTTGTATTCAATGAGCCAAAAGCTTGGGAAAGGTACTTGTATCTAGCAGAGTTTTCTTATAACACGGCTCATCATTCTTCCATTAATATGACTCCCTTTAAAGCATTATATGGGAAGGAGGCTAACTCAATTCATGAGTATACTCCTGGGTCGAATCGAATGGCTTCAATTGACTTATCATTGCAGGAGCATGATCGCGTTTTGGCAACACTTAAGCAGTCCATGCTCCAAGCTCAGCAACGAATGGTGCAGCAGGCTAACAAGAAGCGTAAAGACAAACAGTTTCAGATAGGTGACTGGGTTTATTTGCGTCTGCAGGATTACCGACAACAATCTGTTGAAGGCAGGTCTAATCATAAGCTTTCCAAACGGTTTTTTGGTCCCTACAAGATCTTAGAACGCATTGGGAAGCTCGCATACCGTCTTGAACTGCCGTCATCATCTCGTATTCACCCGGTGTTTCACGTCGCACTTCTCAAGAAAAGCTTCACATCAACACCGGATACTTCATCGGATTTACAAGGTTTCGGGTCAGATATTGATGTCTCTACATTGCCTGAAGATATACTACAGATTCGGATGAATAATCAGGGGCAAAAGGAAGTGTTAGTAAAGTGGGAACACAAGCCTTTGGAGGACTCATCATGGGAGCTACTGGATAATTTTCTTACTGATTTCCCTTTCTTTAAGGCCCACATTGAGGGCAATGTGGTGTTTCGAGAGGGAGGTGATGATATGGCCAGCCCAGTACCAATAGCCCAAGAACCGACCAACCCAGTGGACAGGCCCAAACGAGCAACCAAGAAGCCAGCAAAGCTACGGGATTAGTTTTCTTGGAGCAAAAGTCTCATGCACGTGGGATGTTCTCTCGTAGTTGGAGTCATGCTCCACGTTTTTATCCACTTTCCATAATTTTCGTTTAGTCTTGTTTTGCACGTTAAGGTTTCTGTTAGTTTGTAGTATTTAAATTCGGTTGATATGAATAAAACGGATATGAAGAAAATTGCCCCAAATCGATCTCTTGTTTACTGCATATTCAATTTTTGCTTTTGTTTACGATATCGTTCCCACCAGGGCCACAGGTGAACTTGGAAGAATCGTTGGCCAGAGGTGATTTCTTATTAATCGATCTCCAACTGATCTTAGAGAGAGATAAAGAGAAGGCTAAGATGTGGTATCTGAAATTTGTGAGCCTCTCCCGATAAAACACTGCTGATCCCAATAAACCCGATAAAGCGCGGCGCTCCCAATAAAGCAAAGTCTATTTGAATTTTGAAATTCAAATCAGATGTGTCTCTCCGCCAAAACCCTCTATTTTTTAGTGGTTCCCTAAAGCAATCCTTAGAATTTCATGCTTCCATTTAGGGGTGTTCATTATTCGAATCTCGTTCGAATAATTCGAAATTCGACTCGATTTGAATTCGAATAAGAAATTCGAATTCTTTATTCGAATCGAATCCTAATTCAATTCGATTAATTAAGTCGAATTCGAATCGAATTCGAATTTGATTTTCTAAATTCGATTCGATTCGAATAATTTGAATAAGATATAAATATATATTTTTTATATATTTCATATTTATATAATTATATATATATATTAATATATATATATATCTATACTACTATATAATACATATTGATAAAAAGGGCATTTTCGTAATTATAGGCGTCTTAAAAATTAAGACGCGTACAATCACATCAGCACAATGTACAACCAATTCAACGTGAATTCAATCAGCTTCTCAACCCCCTCTTCAACCTCTACGCATATGCTTTTAATCCATCAACGTAGATGCTTTTGATCCATCGTTTTCTGTACACAGACGCTTGCAGACTCTTCCCAGTGCTTTTCATAAGGGAATCTCATATTTGAGTGCACTCTTCAGTTGTATTTCATCTTCAAAAACCACGCAACCCTAATCATGGAAAACGCTATATTCAGATTTCAATTGAGGCAAATGCAGACACTCGCTTTTTGGGTTCTTTTCAAAAGTTGCCATCGTCAGATTTGAAGATTTCAATCGTGTATTATGAAAAAGGCGCTTAATTCAAATCTCAGTTTCAAATCTCAGTTTCCAATCTCTTTATCATATCAGAGGTCTTTATAAGGTCACATCTTCTTGCAGAAAATTACAATCTCAAAGTAGACACCGACTGTGAATTCAGGTATATCTTGGTTTTGATTTTGCATTTCCGTTTTAATTTCATGTGTTATGTTCTCTCTTGTGCGAATTCATGTTCTTTGTATTGTTTTCCAGATCTAATTTAGGACCTAATTGTTTGTATAATGTCTGTTTCTTTGATTTATGTTTTCTGTTTGATTGTTAAAGATGTTCTCATTGTTAATCAGTTCTCATTAGTACGTAAAAATTGTGTGTACCTGATTTTAGAACCTGAATAGAAAAAACTGAAATAGGCACAATCATCTCTAACAAAACACAATGCAAGTCTTTAATAATCATATTTCGTTGAAACAAGAAGCATATTATGTTTGTAGTAAAAATTTCTTGCTTATTTACAGGTTTAGGAAGCTAGACTGCTGCTACATAAGTTATTTAAGAATCACATGAGCGGTACATCTATTGCTCATAAGTTATTCAAGAATCTTTGTTGAATCCCACTGGAAGGAAAGGGTTGGTTAACGGGTTAATTTGGATGAAATGATATACAGCCAACTAGAGCAGTATATAAATTTATCTTTTTATATATGTATTTTTGTCTTTTGATGTAGAAAGTGGTAATATTAGTATGTTTATCCTTGGTTCCATTTAGTTCTATGTGTTCTATGTGTTGTATTGCTTATGTATAGACGTGCTGATGAGAAGTAGTTATGTCTTCAATTGTGTGCCGACTTTAGCTAAACTTTATCATCAAGGAAGTGAATCATATAGCAACCGTTGTTTGTATTTGGTCAGCATTTTCCTTCAAGGAAATGGGATCCGGTCACTTGAAATGGGTAAAGTCAAGTTTATCATTATTTGAATTGGTCAAACAAGTAAAGTTTAATATAACAACTACAATGAAATGGGATCTGCTCATTTTGGGTTATATCTTTCTTCGTTGTAACTACAAGTAAAGTTTAATATAACAACTAATAAGAAGTTGTCTAAATAACTAAACCATGTCTTTGGTTGTTTTAGAGATAGGCTATCGGAGGTACTGCAGCTTGGTTGTAGCATTTTTCTCGTCAGGGTCATTGTTGATTGCAGATCCCTACTTGAACATGGAGAGGTTTTTCTTATGGCAGAGAGGTTGATTTAGATTATACTCAAGAGCCCTACATTGCGGATGTAACACCATGGTAAGTTTACAGAAGTTTGATTTGTAGATGTGGTCTTCTTTGTAATGTGTAAATTATATTATGATAGATCATAAAACAGATAGATTTTTATTTGCTGGCCTTCTTTTTTGTGGTCTTCTTAATGGTTGATACAATCTGTTTGTTGCTTAAAACCACATTTTTGTGTTTTAAATGTGAAGGCTAAGTATAAAGAGCTTTCTGTTAACATCTTTTTTGTAGCTTAGTATTTAATTTTGTTTTTAATCATTAATTGTATTATTCTAATTGTATCTACACTCTATAAAAATGTAGAAACCAACAATTTAGCTTAGAAGGAAAATTTGACTCTTGAGTATTTAAACATTATTCCAGGTTCTTGCTACATCAAGTTGAAAAAGAAACAACAAAGAATTGGATGATGGTGGCGCAGACGGTTAGCCTTTCTTCTCTTTTACTTATATATGATCTTTGGTGACTTTAATATTTTGATCATCAAGGGGTGGTTAATAATTACAGAGGGCCCACTTAGAGAAGTTGATTTTTTTTTTGAACGGCCAACGAATGCCCCGGAAAACCCGGGGACTATTTACACCAGTTGAGCTCATTCCAGGGAAAATCCACCTCCGCGAGCGGCCTTGGATGAATTGAGAGCTTAGATTAACTGTGTAACTTGTATTAGGATTGATGATGGCAAAATGGGTGGGCTGGGTCAGATATCGGGTCAAATAGGGATTAGATTGCTAGAACAAGTGGGTCAAAAGGATACGTTTAAATTTAAAAGTGGTTCAAATAGGTTGGGTTGGGTCGGTTTGACTTGTTAATCATTACTCTTATTTTATTTTCCTTGATTTTCATAAACAATTAATATTATAAGTGTGATTATGAAACTCAATATTTTATGAAAACTTAGAAGTTTTAAATCTGATTTCATTAACAACTTTGTTCTTCAACATGTATTACTAATATATATCAGCCCCAAAACTACATAAATGTCCACAAGGAATGAATGTGCTAGAAAATCAAATGTAAGTTGTAAATGAAAGTCTTCGTAGTTTAAAATTTTATGTCATTTTTCGTAGACTTTGAAGTGATCTGTTGAGTTTTAGATGTCGATCGCTTGTAACAAATTAACAATATATCTGGATCTGGTGGTTCACTATTTTTAGCTATTTTTACACTTAATGAAGGTGGATTTTTTTTTTGGCATTGTTTATTGGATTCTTTAATGCGTAGCTTTAGTACTCCATGAAAATAGTAGTGGTTTCATTTGCACATGGTTTAAATTGAGCCAGAAGTCTAAAATAGGCCTCTGTTATTGCATATACTAGAATCCTGTTGAGCAACATTAACATTAATAAATCATCATGTTTTTAAGGATGAGAAACATTAAATATTTGGGTGTAGCTTGCAGATTGGATCCACATGTGGATTTCTAACATTTTTTTCTCTTTACATGTGATTTTCAAATTCAGCATCAACTTTTTTTTAGGTTGAGAAAGTTTCTTTCCCTTTAATATTTCCTTGCTTAGGATAATAGGATGACAAAAGTGCAATTGTCAGTTCCACGTACACAACTTGGGTTATTATGCTGATACTTGTAACTGGTTCAAATGCGTACCTTTTATTGTGTATGATCTAACATAAATTGTTTTTGTAATATATGTCATTCTTTCAATTTGTTAAATCTATTATTAAGTTTCTACAAGAAATATTCAAAAAAAAAAAAAAACTTCTGAATATCAGAAGAAATACCAATCAAAATTCATTGTTTTTGGTTGCAGGGTTACTGGGGAGGTTCCCAACGGAGAGTCTGATTATGATGTTACCAGTTTGAGTTTTGAGAATTGAAGACTAGAAGTAGTATATGTATTAACCTGCAAATGAGTGGGTTACTTGAAGTTAAGCAAACCATGTTCATTTACATTTTATAAGAGGAACATATGGGAAATTGGATTTTTAAACTGTAAATATCATTTACAATTTGTATGGTTCAATTTGTATGGTTAATAGGCACACTAAAATTAGTGGCCTGTCTTTATTCTGATATGTTGTATTGGATTTATCATCTAATGATGGTTCTCTTGGTCGACGTTGCTAGATGGGATTGGAAGAGGGAATTGAACAGTGGAATAGATTTAAGGGAACTTGGATAGCTGAATAATTTGGTATCAAATTTCTGTTCATTGGAAGGTGAAGATGGATGGAGTTGTGAGTTGGATGCATCAGGTGGCTTCTCGGTGGGCTTGGTTAGATAATGTTTGCAGCTCACCAGTTTAGATGATTGTGGTTTTGTATGGATTTTGATTTAAAAAGTACTATGTTATTACTGATATATTAAAACTATGTTGATGACTTCTAACTTACAACTCATTTGGTTTTTAAATTACTATGTTTGTGACCAATATATATTTCAATTCGAGTGTTTGTTGTTATTTGTTTGAGTTCTAAAAAAACGAATACCTCGATGTAAATTGCCGTGCCGCCAAAACAAACGAACAAATAAACAAATAACGCGTTGTAGTTTGTTGTGCTGCTGCAACGCGCGAACAGAAGATGAATAACACGCTATACACTGTCGCCGCCGCAACGCGCGGGCACACGACTAGTATATATATATATATATAGGGTTAGGTTCAAATGAGAACTTTTTCTTTTGAGAACTTTTGAGAACCAATTTGGGCCACTAATTTTCAAGGGGGGAGCATTCAAATTCATGGGGGGGGGTTTTCCATATATATAAACTAGTGGCTAAGATTAGTTCTTTTTAGTTCTCAAACCCAATTAGTTCTCAAATGATCCTCTCCCTATATATATATATATATATATATATATATATATATATATATATATAATAAAAGAAAAGTTTTTGGCATCACAATTTGCCATGTGGCACCACCACATTCATCCTCAACAATTTTTCCCGCCAATTCTCCTAATTATGGAAGTGATTTGTATTTCCAATTTTTTATATATTGCATTCAAAAATATTTTAATAACCAATTATTTAATTACTAAAGATATAAAAATACATAATTGTCGTATATTATGATTGTATTTATAGTTTTTTTTTTAAAGTCACCCGTGTAACACACGGGGATAAAAAACTAGTATATATATATATATATATATATATATATATATATATAAGAACCAATTTGGTTTGAGAACTTTTAAGAACCATTCTAAGCTACTAGTTTATATATATGGAAAAACCCCCCATGAATTATAGTGGTCCCACCTGAAATTAGTGGTTGAGATTTAGTTCTCAAAAGTTCTCAAAATAAAAATTTCTCATTTGAACCTAACCCTATATATATATATATATATTATGTAAGTTATATATTAATATTTTAGTATTCTTGGGCTCACATTTAATATAAGCTCATTTTAGCATTCTTTGGAAGAGGTATTTTGGTTGTTCGCTTATCTTATTTTTTGCTTATTTGGAGCTGTTGTTTGCTTGACTTAGGCTTGTTGTTTTGGTTTTTATATCTAGTACATGGATACTTGTTTTGGCGTTAGTTCTATTATCGCCTCAGACTTGTTTGGTACCTATCGTTTTGGATATGTTTGAAACTATTTTAAAGTTATTATTGGATTGTTATAAAAAAATTATTAAAAGTTAATTTTATGAAACTAAAGATTTCTCTTATTCGAATTTATTCGAATAAATTCGAATTCGATTCGAATTCGACTATGATTATTCGATTCGTATTCGACTGGTTTTAATCGAATTCGAATCGAATTCGAATCGAATTCGAATTTGGTTTTAGAAGTTCAAAATTCGAATAATTCGATTCGAACAATTTGAATAAATCGAATTCGATTCGATGAACACCCCTACTTCCATTACTTGTACATGCTGCTTCCTATGTAGTACCTCTTAAAGATTGTTTAAGAGATTAAGAGATTAAAAAGAGATGTATTATAATGTAGTAAAGATGAAACTGATTTATCGTCCTAAACTTGCTCTTGCACTTTGCTGTACAAACTCTAGAGTTACTATGCCATTTTGTGCTTTAAAATATCAGCTTAGGATGTTAAAGTTGTTGCTACAGTTTGCTGTCCAAAGTGCATGTTATTTATATTTTTATGTACCCAAAAATATCGATTTAAATCATTAAAAACGATGTTGCGGTATGGTGTCCAAATAGCAGGTTTATTGTGATCATAATGTCTTTAGTTAAAAGGTAAGAACTCAACCAACCATTTCAGCCAATACACAGAGTTACGGTTTAAACATGACCTGCTTTGACCTGTTAGTCAACCTGCCTATTTCATCACCTCTACTAGCTAGGGATTAAGGAAGCGGGATACGAAAAATGAACAAATAAAATAAGTCTTTTGTTGTAATGTTGCAGATTTTCTCTATAATGTTTTCTGATTTTAAGCTCAGTAAGTAGTGTCCTCTTTTCCATTTGACAGGGAAATGATACGACTCAAGGAACTGGTTATTGATGCAAAGAAAGTGAATATATGAGTTGCATCTCTTTTAGTTAGTAAAATGCTAGAAATGAATTTGTTTCTTTATGGTGCTATTGACTTGAAGGAAGGATATGTAGAAGAGAGAGTGAGTGAACAAAATATATACAGACTGCTCATATTCATCATGCAAATAAAAAATAAATCTTATATCCCTTTTCTTCAATTTAATTATTACTCCACATATGTAGCTTAATGTTGCTTCTTTGTGAACTGCGAAGACTAGGGGTGGATAATTCAACCCATTTGGTTCCCATTGCCTAATATTCAGTCCTGCGACTACATATTGTGCATTTCATCGTGTGTAAATGTGTTTTATTTTTTTGCAGATAAGTACAAGGTGTGACAGACAACAATGGCATTTAAGCCGGTATTGCTTATGTGTCATAGAAATGGTAAGGGTCGTAATTTTCATAAGCACGTAATGTGACATGATATGAGTTGTGGTGAGTTACCAAATGACAAAAAGCTCAGTTTCTTAAGAAGATAACAATTTAAACCTATGATATGTGACACCTCATCAAAAGTAACTGTCTTTTCAATATTCTAATATGTTTTTAAATGTGTTTGTGCCAAGAATTAGTATCAATTGATATAAAACCCACAATTGGGCAGAGCATATTAAGTATTTTTAATATACGTGTGGCCTCATGGAAAAAAGCTCCATGCGAGCATATTAAGTATTTTTATTTTAATTTTAATATATGTGTGGCCTCATGGAAAAAACTGAATGCGGTAAGCACCACACAAATTATCCTTTTCTTAAGCGAAGTGATTTAGGAGGTTATTAAGAATTTGTTAACACTCATATGCGACATTTGATCGACAACCAATTTGACCCGTTTCGTTTTTATCTAAAGTTATGTACTTTTACCGAATAAAAAAGCAACCCGAATTTGAAGCATGGACATAACCAAATCTTATTACACAGGTTAGAAAATCCTTTCTTGCAACACTACATCCAACTAACAAAATCTTATTACACAGGTTCATGGGTTTGTGCATGCAACACTACACGAGCAAAGGTAGCAATGTTAATTGGAAAATGGGATGAAGCTATTCACTATTTATATTAGACTAGGATATTCATCATGTTATTCTTGTATAGTTCAGGGTGTTGGATGTAATCTCTGTATCTATAAATATTAGTTTAAATGAATGGAGAGGGCACTTTGGAATTCTATCATGGTATCACGAGAATTCGGGATTGCCAAAATCACCTCCTAATTTATCTCCTCTCCATTCTCTCGACACCCTCTCAAACCCTAACACAGCCGCCTAATCCTCCCCACCCTACCACAAACGTCAAACTCCTTCTCTATCACCCTCCATTCTTTTGTTTCTTTCTTCTCTATCACCCTCCATTCTTTTGTTTCTTTTCTACTCCACAGTTCCATCGATTCTTCCTCCATGGACAAACTCCACCCAGCATTAACCGTAACCAACATCAAACACTTCATTCCCCTCACCCTCGAACTTGATAAGGATGAGTACAACTCTTGGGCTGAACTCTTTCGTATCCATTGTCGGGCGTTCCAAGTCATCGATCACATCTTACCGGAGGAAGAACCGGCGACCGAATCCAGCGGCGACGCCGCCACGAAAGAAACCGTATCCAAAGAACTATGGAAAAGACTTGATTCGCTTGTGCTTCAGTGGATATATGGAACGATCTCCCACCGTTTGATGAGGCAGATTTTGAAGGTCGACACCACTGCCGAAAAAGCATGGAAATCTCTTCGAGGTATTTTTCGTGATAATCAGAATGCTAGGGCAGTGTATTTGCAAAAGAAGTTCTCCAATACCAAACTAGACATGTTTTCGGATGTCTCCTCGTATTGCGAGGCTCTTAAGAGTCTCTCCGATCAGTTGGAGGACGTCGGATCTAAGGTTGATGAACACCGTCTTGTCCTTCAAGTCATTGCCGGTCTTAATGAAAAGTATGACGGCGTTGCAATGCTTTTGCAACAAACCGATCCATTGTCGGATTACTATACCACTCGGTCCAAACTAATTTTGGAAGAGACGAGAAAGGCCGAACAGGAACCCATCCCAACTGCTCTCACTGCCACCGCTAGTTCTTCTACAGCCCCACCGCCGCCGGCACCTCAGGCTCTCGTCGCCGGCCAGCCTTCTGCTTCCCCATCTCAAAATCGTAGCATGCAAGGCGGGGGTGGTCGTGGTTACTATGACAACAGGGGCAAAGGGAAAGGAAATTATCGAAACCGCCGAAACTTCCGGGGCCGCGGAACATTTTCAAATGGATCTTATTTTCAACCTATGAACATGTCGCATGCATTTCCATTTGCTCAGCCAGTTTGGACTCCACATCAACAGACTTGGTATGGAGCCCCCTGCCCACATCCGACGGTTCCCATGCACAACATGCAGGCCCGTCCTAATTCCGCAGGCATTCTCGGACCCGCTCCCGGAAACAACCAAATACCAACAAACATACCACATGCCATGAACACTGTCTCATACTCCCCGGCGTTCAATCAGGATCCCCAGTGGTACTTGGATACGGGAGCTACTCATCACATGTCCAACTACACAGGTAACCTCTCATCTTATGTCAATAATAGCATTCCGAACCATGTGGTCGTTGGCAATGGTTTTCATATTCCTATAAATGGCACCGGCAATTCCACTCTCCAACCACCCTTTCCCCCACTTAAAATCAACAACATACTTGTCGCCCCAAAATTAATTAAGAATCTTTTATCCGTTCGCCAACTTACAACCGACAACAAAATATCTATTGAATTTGACCCTTTTGGTTTTCTTGTGAAGGACTACCCGACGCAGATTCCTATCCTCAGATGTAATAGCACAGGCGCTCTCTACCCACTCTCATTGCCCTCAAGTCAAGTCACCACTCCATCCGCTTTTGCCGCCATGTCACAAGATCTTTGGCACCATCGCTTAGGCCACCCGGGAAATTCTATGTTACGTATTTTGAACAATAGACGTTTTATTAATGTTGCCAAACCTTTGAATTCTTCTTTATGCCAATCATGCATTTTTGGCAAACATATTAAGCTTCCATTTTATGATTCATTAACGTCTACTGTTCTACCTTTTGATATAATTCATAGTGATCTTTGGACCTCCCCTGTCCAAAGCTCGGGTGGTCACCGTTACTACGTGCTATTTTTAGACGATTTCACAAATTATTTGTGGACATTTCCCCTGCTAAATAAATCACATGTCTTTGAAATATTTAAAAATTTCCACAACCTCATTCACACTCAATTTGGTCGCAAAATAAAAACACTCCAATGCGACAACGGGACGGAATACAATAATACCAATTTTCGTAACTTTTGCAATCAAAACGGTATGCTTTTTCGTTTTTCCTGTCCTCACACCTCCCCACAAAACGGCAAATCCGAACGCAAGATCCGCTCAATAAATAATATGATTCGTACTCTCTTAACCCACGCTTCCCTACCCACAAATCTCTGGCACCACGCCTTACAAATGGCCACCTACCTAATCAACATCCTCCCCCACAAAACCAAAAATTTCCATACCCCAACCTACCTTCTCTACAACAAACACCCGTCATACAATCACCTCCGTACCTTCGGTTGCCTTTGCTACCCTCTAATTCCATCCACCTCAATTCATAAACTCGAGAATCGTTCATCTCCGTGTGTATTCCTTGGTTACCCCTCAAACCATAGGGGATACAAATGTCTCGAGTTATCCACAAGAAAATTAATCATTTCGCGCCACGTCGTCTTTGACGAAGGCGTTTTTCCCTTCCAAAAACTCAATTCCGTCCATCCCTCGTACATTTTTTTGGAAAGTGGCATTCACCCATCTCATTGGCCCTCTTTTGTTGACCAGCCCATTACCGCCCAAGACCACACTTTTCCTCTTGCTACATCACATGCACAGCCTACTTCTCCCATACCCACGTCACCCACCAACCCGATTTTCCCCCCAAACTCTCCCAACTCCATTTCCTCACCACCCCACAATATCCACACCGCTTCGTCGGTCTCCGCCACTACCTCGCCAACCGCCCCTGTACACTCACCACCGGCACCTACGCGGACCATGACCACCCGCTCTATGGCCGGCATCACCAAACCGAAACACATATTTAACCTCAACCTTTCCACCGCCCCAATTCCAATCCCCAAAAATGTCTCCGAAGCCCTTGCCGAGCCCGTATGGAACCATGCTATGACCGATGAGTTTAATGCTCTTATCGATAATAACACTTGGGAGCTCGTACCTCGTACTTCGGACATGAATGTGATCAGGTGTATGTGGATATTTAAACACAAACTTAAGTCTGACGGTTCTCTTGAGCGCTACAAAGCGCGATTAGTTTGTGATGGCAGGTCTCAACAGGTGGGAGTAGACTGCGATGAGACGTTTAGCCCGGTCGTCAAACCAGCCACCATCCGTATGGTCTTGAGTATTGCTATCGCTCAGGGATGGGATATAAATCAATTGGATGTCAAAAATGCCTTTTTGCACGGGCACTTACAGGAGACGGTGTTTATGCATCAGCCCGCAGGTTTTCGCCACACAGGTTTTCCCAACCATGTCTGCCGTCTCAAGAAGTCCCTCTACGGTCTAAAACAAGCACCACGTGCGTGGTATCAACGGTTTACAGATTATGTAACCACCTTGGGGTTCGTTCACAGCTCTTCCGACCACTCTCTGTTCATATATCGGCATGGCACTGATACAGCATATCTCTTACTTTATGTTGACGACATTATCTTCACTGCTTCATCCGCCGATCTTCGGACCCACATCATGAACAGGTTATTCTCTGAATTCGCTATGAAGGACCTCGGCCCTCTATCCTACTTTCTGGGCATCTCTGTTAAACGAGATACAAGTGGCCTTTTCCTATCTCAGCAGACATACGCAAGTGACATTCTAGCCCGTGCCAAAATGACTGACTGCAACCCGGTTTAGACTCCTGTCGACACATCCGGCAAACTCAGCGCAAATTCTGGGCACCCGGTTGAAGACCCGACATTTTATCGCAGTCTGGCTGGAGCCTTACAGTATCTGACCTTCACCAGACCAGACATCTCCTATGCTGTCCAGCAAGTCTGCATGCACATGCATGATCCACGCTCATCCCACTTTAATGCTCTCAAACGTATTCTTCGTTACATAAAAGGTACGTTAGACTTGGGACTTTCTATGCCTCGCCACTCACCAACCACTCTTGTGGCTTATACAGATGCCGACTGGGCTGGCTGTCCGGATACCCGCCGGTCCACATCCGGTTATTGTATTTACTATGGTGATCATCTCATCTCTTGGTCTTCTAAGCGCCAACCTACAGTCTCTCGATCCAGCGCTGAGGCGGAATACCGGGGAGTTGCTCATACAGTTGCAGAAGTTTGTTGGTTGCGAAACTTGTTACTCGAGCTGGGCCGGCCTCCCTCCCGGACTTCGTTGGTCTACTGTGATAATGTAAGTGCGATATATATGTCGGGCAACCCTATTCAGCATCAGCGAACTAAACACATAGAGATTGACATCCACTTCGTTCGTGATCAAGTAAAACGGGGCAATATACGTGTTATGCATGTGCCTTCTCGCTATCAGTTTGCAGACATATTTACGAAGGGCTTACCTCGGGCATTGTTTCTTGACTTTCGTTCCAGTCTAAGCATCCGTCAACCTCCTCCTTAGACTGAGGGGGTATATTAGACTAGGATATTCATCATGTTATTCTTGTATAGTTCAGGGTGTTGGATGTAATCTCTGTATCTATAAATATTAGTTTAAATGAATGGAGAGGGCACTTTGGAATTCTATCAATTTATATGAAGATCACTTCCTTTGTTAGCATCCTGCTGGAATGTTATTATACTTACATGGGTTGAATTAATTTTTGGTGCATCCCATGGTTTTTTTTTTCAGCTCGAGTAGCAGGCTGATGGTTTAGTTGCTGATTCATTGGATCTTTTCACTATGTTACTCAAGGGAAGGTGTAAATCTTCTTAAATGCCCTTTTACAACTTGTTTGCTCTAAAACTTAATTGTTTCTTTCTTTAACTTACTGGTTCTCACTATGATATACTAGAATGCACCTATTGATGTGGTAAAAGCAGTTTATGAAGTTTGTTTCGGTCCAGTTAAAGAAAAGAATGATTTCTTTGGGTCAGTTTGTTTTTAAATAGAATTATGAGATTATCATATTTAAGTTTGATTCAAACTACTTTAAATTCATAATATTTGTACTTGAGACATATTTGTTTCACTTTTCCATGCTTAACCAAGTCATTAAAGATCTAGCAGGTTTACTTGTTTGGTCTTGCCTTCCGTTTTAAATATGACGGGTTGCTTCTTTCTTGCAAAAATTATGAAAATTATCTCAAAGGATCACGGATAGAATTATGCAGTTGTGAGTTTAAAGGTAGTCATTTTATTATGGTTTTGGTTAGTTTGATGTGAAAGTTAACATGGTAACTATATAATGACTGCAGGATCCAAGTAAGACCAATTGCAGCAGCAACTGTTGTTCCTGGTGGTGCTCCTGCTGCATATACTGCCGTATAGTATGGGTTGCCATTGTATCACTTTTATTGGAATAATTGGAGAGTTGGTCAATTAAAAATGTTGATAAAATGTGAGTTTTTCTTCTCTTTTACACATGATCTTGGAGTGATAACTTTTACAATGTTTACAGATTTGGACGTGCATTTTGAAACTAAATATGTCATTTGGACCTGAATGTGAACAATTCAAGGATAAAAATGCCAAGGATAAAAATGCATATATTCGCTTTTTAGCCTAATAAGTATGTAATCAGTTTCTTTGTTTTATATTTAGACAGAGTACTTTATGTAAAGGTTTGAATGATTCTGATCTCTTTCATTAACCAACGGATACAATATATACAATTACAATGGGAATAATAAGGAAACCCAATCAATCTAGACTACCTAAAAATATAAAAGATATACAGAATATTCACACAATACATTCCTATCTAAGACACCCCCTCAGTCTGAGCGGAAGGGCAACGAACGCAGAGACTGGATTTGAATTTTAGGAATAATGGTCTTGGGAGTCCCTTGGTGAAGATATCAGCGTATTGGTAGTCTGCCGGAACATGAAGCACACGAATGGAGCCGAGACGTACCTTTTCTCGAACAAAATGAATATCGATTTCAATATGCTTCGTCCGCTTATGTTGAACAGGATTTTCAGACAAGTAAACCGCAGAAACATTGTCACAATACACGAGAGTGGCTCGATGAAGTGGTACATGCAGCTCGAATAACAAATTCCGAAGCCAACTCATTTCTGCGACGGCGTTTGCAACGCCTCGGTACTCAGCCTTAGCGCTAGATCTGGAAATTGTAGCCTGTCGTTTTGAAGACCAAGAAATCAAATTCGGACCCATAAATATGCAATAACCTGATGTAGACCGCCGGGAGTCCGGAAAACCGCCCCAGTCCGCATCAGAATAGGCAGTTAACGACAAGGACTTGGAGGGAGCAATATGTAGGCCATGCGAAGTTGTCCCACGAACATAACGGAGAACCCGTTTGAGAAACTGGAAATGGGGTTCCCGAGGAGCATGCATGAATAAACAGATGTGTTGTACAACATATGAAATGTCCGGGCGAGTGAACGTAAGGTACTGAAGAGCGCCCGCCAAACTACGATACAAAGTACCATCGGTTAAAAGCGGCCCGGTTGTGGCACTTAGCTTCGATCCAGCTTCAACTGGGGTATTAGCGGGCTTGCAGGTGGACATGTTGGCACGTTTGAGAATATCCTCGGCATATGTTGCTTGATTTAGAAATAGACCCCCGTGAGTGTGTGTAACCGAAATGCCCAAAAAATGATAAAGAAATCCCAGATCTGTCATGGCAAACTCTCGTTTGAGTGAAGAGATGATGCTTCAAAGAAGCTCATTAGTAGAAGCAGTTAAAATAATATCATCGACATATAGCAAAAGGTAAGCAAGATTGTTGCCCTTCTTGTAGACAAACAAAGATGTGTCGGAGACTGTGATCGTAAATCCACACTTCAACAGATAGGTGGCAAAACGCTGGTACCAAGCGCGAGGAGCCTGCTTAAGGCCATAGAGAGATTTGCGTAGCTTGCAAACATAGTCGGGATGGTCTTTGCTCCGAAATCCTGGGGGCTGATACATGTAAACTGTTTCTTGCAAATAACCGTGTAAAAAAGCGTTCTTAACATCCAGTTGATGGATTGGCCAAGATCGAGAAGTTTCAAGAGTAAGGACAGTGCGAATCGTTGCAGGCTTAACCACTGGGCTAAAAGTCTCGTCACAATCTATGCCAACCTGTTGAGTTTTACCATTCACGACCAAACGGGCTTTGTAACGTTGCAATTCACCATTAACTTTAAACTTGTGACGGAACAACCACATACATCGTATGACATGTGCATCAAGTGGTCGTGGTACCAAATCCCATGTTTCATTACCTATTAATGCATCATATTCATCGTTCATAGCCGCAGACCAGTCTGGATCGGAGAGAGCAGAGAGGTGCGATTTTGGAAGTGGGGTGATGGAGGAGACATGAAGATTAAAAGGGATTTTAGGTTTGGAAATGCCCATCCGAGAACGGTCACCATGTGGTGCGGCGGGGGTAGGGGGTGGGGGGAGGGGGGGGGGTGGGGGTGACCGGCTAGGGAGATGGCGGAGCAGTGGGTGGCGGGTTGGAGTCGGGTGGCGGAGTTGGTTGGGTGGGAGCATGGGTCGGACAAGGGGATGGCAAGGGAGAAGTGTGGGCCGAAGGGGGGGGGGGGTGGTTTGGGCCGTAGGAGGTTGGGCCGTAGGGGGCTGGTGAGTGGGTGGTGGCGTGAAAAGAAGAGGAGATAGGTCAGTCTCAAGTGCGGAGTAATCGGGTGGGGTGTTGGGGGGTTTTTGTTTGAAGGGAAAAACCGTCTTGTCGAAAGTGACATGTCGAGATAAAATCACCTTTCCGGTGGAGAGCTCTAGACAGCGGTAGCCCCGGAAATCGGTCGGATAGCCGAGGAAAACACATAAGGTGGAACGAGGTGCAAGTTTATGTGGCCGAGTAGCGGAAGTGTTGGGGTAACAGAGACAACCGAACACGCGTAGGTGTGCGTACGTGGGGTGTCGGTTGTAAAGGGCAGCGGTGGGGGAAAACTTGTTGAGAAGTGTGGTGGGAAGGATATTATGTAAGTAGGCCGCGGTGTGAATTGCTTCAACCCAGTACGTGGTTGGGAGAGAAGCATGTTGGAGAAGTGTGAGCATGATCTCGTTAAGGCGACAGATCATGCGCTCAGATCTTCCGTTCTGTTGGGAGGTTTGAGGACAAGCGAAACGAAATTGTAACCCGTAGTTGGATGCAAAATTTTTAAATGGATGGTTATCAAATTCACCCCCTAAGTCGCATTGAAACGATTTAATCGACATGTGGAATTGGGTTAGGATATATTTGTGAAATTGAACAAATTTATTGAATGTGTTGGACTTAAATTTTAAAGGATAAACCCATGTGAAGTGAGTTTTGGCATCGACTAAGACCATGTAGTATTTGTACCCGTGGTTACTTGTTACTGGTGAGGTCCATAGATCACAATGGATTATATCAAATGGCATAACAACATTATGTAAGGATGAAACAAAAGGTAACCGTTTATGTTTAGAAATTTGACACGAATGACAAAGTGATGCACTATGGCGTTTATTACATGGAATTAATTTATTCATAGACAAGAAATTAAAAACTGGAAGGCCCGGATGACCTAAACGGTCATGCCAAAAATCACGTTCGGAATGTAGATGGAAAGCGGTAGCAACGGTAGAAAGCGGGTACAAGTGGCTGGAGCTGTCATGCCTCGTAAGGATCGTCCCATCCGTTAGATCCTTAACAGAAAAACCAAACGTGTGGCGACCCTAAAACTTTTGCTTTCTTTCTCCAGCAACTACAACAACGACAGCCGAGGCTGCGAACGCTACAACGCAAGAATAATTTTCGGGACGAAAATTCCAATTACAGGGGGATGATGTGACATCCGAGAATTCCAAGGTTAACTTCCGTTAGACAAACTCCGTTAGTTACGTTAACTTAGTAACTAATGCTTAACTAGGCCGAATACGTCCACGACCTTTGGTTGATCACCGAACCCGTCCATATGTGTTATGTGTTTATTTATTTATAGTTATTATGTGCAATGTAATTTTAAACGCATGATTTAGTACTAAGAATAAAATGAAAAATTGCCCTTTTTGGTTGCCAGCGAAACTACAGGGCGAAACTATAGTGTCGCCCGGTAGTCGGCTAAATCACTTGGCTTGCACGAGTTCAGAGCCAGTTTCGCCTGGCCAGCGAAACTGCCAGCGAAACTAGGCCCTGATATATAATATCTTAATAAACCCTAGTTTCTCCCATTTGCCCCTTTTACACAAAACACACACACTCTCCATCTTTTCTCCTGGAAATCTGGTCAGCCGAGAATCACACCGAGCCATCGAGATCTCAGCCCCGAGCCATCATCCATTGAGCTTGGAGATCGAACCGTGAGTCCCAAAAACCATTTCTATGCCTTATTCTATGTGTTTTCTTAAAAAGCATGCTTAGATCTTCATAGAATCACTTGATCTTCTGATATGATGCTTAGGGATGCTAGATCTATCATAAAGTCAGTAACTTTACGTGTGAAATCAAACCATAATAAAGATTTATGCTAGATTAGGTCATTTTAGGTTTAAAATGCATTTTTGGTGATTTGATGATAAAAATCCATGTTTAAGGTGTTAAAACTTGTTGTTTGATGTTGGTAAATGATTATGCATGCTAGATATTGAATTACATGAAATATGGAAGCTGTTAGATTGATTTTTAGGCTGATTTACGTGTTTTTTGCGACCAGCGAAACTGTACTGTTCTCTGGGCGAAATTACTTAGCGAAATTATGTATATCTTCATCCAGCGATACTATGGAGCGAAACTGTAGTGTCGCCGGGTAAACCAACCAGACCTGTCCGAACGAAACTACCGAGCGAAATTCCCTGAACGAAAGTTCAAACCAGTTTCAAGCGAAACTAGGCTAGCGAAACTGCCTCAGCAGTTTCGGGCGAAACTAGCCTAGCGAAACTGTGTCATCGGGTATTCCCTAGCGAAAATGCTGCCCGTGCACATAGCGAAACTGTGTAGCGACACTGTCTAGCGAAACTATGATCTGACCAAACTCAAACTTGTGCAACTTACTTGAATGCTATGCCATGACTTACATGATTATACAATAATGAAACATGCTTTGATTACTGTGTTATGTGAACCCTTGTTTATGATCAACCATCGGTGTCGTGTGTCGGTATGTCGTGTCGTAGTTCCAACGTGCTATGTTATGGGCCATAGTGACGTTAAGTTAAACATTAGACACAAAACTAATACTTAAGACCTAAACGTGTTTTTAGGCCTTCGATAAGCAAACAATACTTGGATTACATAGCAAGTGTAGCAGTGCAACCAAAGGTGAGTGTCACTAACCCATTTACCGTGAACCCGTTTGGGTCACACTGAATAACTTAATGAAAAACAATGCTGACAATCTTATGAGTGCTATGCACCTCTCTGATGAACTTGAAAACTTAGGAGTGCTCGGCACCCACTTGATGAACTTGAAGTGTTTTATGGGAGACACTTGTGAAAAACTCAAACAACTATTTCTAAAACAAAACTGAAAATGTTTTCGGGATTCATGAGAACCCAAAGTAAACCATTTTAATATGGCTAGTGTAGGTTAAAGTCTAAACCACATGATATCACATGATTTATAAGGATTGCCTTATAACTGAAAAAGTCCTCAACTAATTTGTACCATTAATTGTAAAGCGAGGGGATGTTGGGTAGATCTACTGGAGTTTGACAAACTCCGCCCCGTGGCACGGGGAGTGCACGGAGGTACAATATCAGCCTATCTGACCGTGATCCCGAGAGGACACGGGGGAGGCAAATCCGCGATGACGTAGGTCCGCAAAACATGATGGCGCTGCCACTACAATATTAGTCAGCTTTGGTACAAACTTCCTTAGTGCATGGAACAACGGATTAGCTACCCGCGATATCGGTTGAGCACTTTAACTATACAAAACTAGTTCATACCCGATAACGTATGTTACGGACATCAATATTTCTAAACTACGTTACTATGATTTTGGACACTACAAAGCATTGCTTTTCACATGTAAATATTACATAAGTACATGACGACACAATTATGATTATGAGACCGGGCCACTGCGTGACAAGCCCACTGTGAACTCACCAATCGTTAGGTTGACACTTGCGTGGTTTAAACTTTTGCAGATCGCTGAGGAGTATCCGGATGCGGGTTGGCATGGCACATGAAGACTTTTATTTTTGATTTAACTTAATTGGGAAATTAAAACACTGATTTGTAAAGCACGTGGTTAGTGCTAAGACGATATATTTTTCCGCTGCGTATTTTGAGACTTTATTTTATGATAAATATTTGGACTTACCCTGATTCGTTTAGTATTCGTAGCTAATGGCTGTGGTCCTGGTTTGCTCGCACCCCTTAACGGTATAAACTCCGTTAGTGGTTATTTGGGGGTGTGACAGATTGGTATCAGAGCCAGGTTGCAGAGAACTGGAATCGTTTTTGAAAAACGATTTGGAAACTGCAACTTGAAACCTTAGTTACAAACGAACAAACAAATTCCCAAAACAAAATATTTACGTGCCAACCTGGGATACTCGCTCTGCTGTGTAAGTAAAAGCTTAGTACGTATGTATGTATATATATATATATAAATATATATAGACCGTGTCTAAGTAGTCTAACAGAAAAACCTTAGGAAAATTTTCACACACGAATACGAAATGCGAACACTAATACGCACACTATTCCGGGGAAAGCGACAATGAAACGATGCTACACGCTACGTCCTGATTTCTACTACAATGACTACGCTGACGGTGACTTTTATGGGAAAGCCGACTTTCGACGATAGCCACTTACGACTTACGACGTTCTCCGACGACGCCTCGATCTTGCACAAAAAATTTTCTGGACTAATAGTGGGATAACGGGAAATTGTTAATATGCATATTATGGGAGATGTATAAAGTATAACTGTGACTGAACACTGGCTACTTTAACTGTCCAGCAAGATGTCTGGAAGAGGACACGGAAGGAGCAACATTAACATGACACCTGCACAACTACAAGCTATGATTAATGAGCACGTGCAAGCCGCTGTGGCAGCCGTCCAAGCTGCGTACGCCGCTCAGGGTAATTATTATGCCGGTTAAGGCACAAAGCAATTGTATATTGACCTGTTTAAACTTAAAACCCGAACTATTTATGCATCAGGAAACCACCATCACTGCACGTTTAAGTCCTTCATGGACTGCAAGCCGATAACGTTTTCCGGCGAAGAAGGAGCGGTAGGACTCCTCAGGTGGATCGAGAAGTCTGAAAAGGTCTTCTCTATGTGCAACTGCCCTGCTGAGAGCAAAGTGAAGTACGCGACTGGTACCTTTGAGGGAGCTGCTCTCTCCTGGTGGAATGCCGAAATCCAGATGATTGGGTTAGATGCGGCTAATAACATGGAATGGGAAGCGTTTAAGGAGCTGATTATGGAGGAGTACTGTCCCCGTGACCAAGTGAAGAAGTTAGAGGGTGAATTCTTGAATCTGAAAATGATTGGGTCTGAAGTCGAACAGTATACTGCACGTTACCACGAGTACGAGGTCTTGTGCCCCACAATGGTTGATGCTGAGTTCAAACGCATTGAGCGTTATCTGGAAGGCCTCGCGCCTCAAATCAAAGGACTAGTGACTGCCAGCAACCCCGCAACCGTGCAGCAAGCCATCCGTTTGGCTCACAAGCTTACTGATCAGGAAGTTGAGAAATGTACACTTCCTGCAAAAGCCTCAGAGAAGACTGCCTTAAGTGGCAAAAGAAAAGCCGATGATGAAGCTCCTGAAAACTCCATGAACAATCAGAGTGTTGGAAACAGCACAGGGAGGTCTTATAGCTACCAAAGCCAAAGCAAAAGGTCTGGGAACAACTGTGGTAACAACCGCCAGGGCGGTAGTGGTCAGAGCAACTACAAGGGTAACCTACCCATGTGTAACAAGTGTGGAAGGCATCACGCTGGTGTTTGAAGAAAGAATTTGAGCTGTGAAAGGTGTGGCAAGAAAAGCCATGAAGCGAAGGACTGTTGGACAATTCTTCCCGAGCAACAAAACCGACTAAGGCAAAACAACAACAATCATGGCAACAACAACTATGGGAACAACCGCAACGGGCAAGGAAGCAATCAGAACAACAATGGTGGAGCCCGTGGCTGTTTTGAATGTGGTGCTCAAGGCCACATAAAAAGAGACTGCCCGCAGTTGAGAAGACAGGGAAATGGTAATCAAGGAAACAACGGTGGGAATGGTAATGGTGGAGGTAATGGCAACGGAAATGGTAACAACGGGAATGGTGGAAATGGCAGAGGAAGAGCTTTCGTCATGGGTCAGGGAGAAGCTCGCAACGACGCCAACGTGATTAACGGTAAATTCATACTAAATGGTTTCTTTGCTACTGTATTGTTTGATTCTGGCGCTGAAAGAAGCTTTATTTCCACTAAGTTTGCTAAGTTAATTAATGCTAAACCGATTGCCCTAGACGCTAAATATGTGGTAGAACTAGCGAATGGTAAACTTCATGATACGACTCAGATAGTTAAGGACTGTAAGTTAGAACTAGCTGGCCATACATTAGGAATCGATCTTATGCCTTTCCCGATTGGTAGTTTTGATGTTATAGTAGGAATGGATTGGTTATCTGAAAACCGAGCTAAAATTTTATGTCAAGAAAAAGTGGTTCGTATTCCACTCAAGGACGGTGAAGTGTTAACAGTTCAAGGCGAGAAAGGTGGAACAGTCACCGGTGTTATTTCGTTTCTCAAAGCTCAAAAGTGCCTTCGTAAAGGTCACTTCGCGATCCTTGCAAACGTCACCGACACGACACTTCCCGAGCGCAGAATCGACGATTTCCCGATAGTCCGTGACTTCCAAGATGTATTTCCTGAAGATTTGCCTGGTTTACCTCCATTTCGACAAGTCGAGTTTGGAATCGATTTAGCTCCTGGAGCCGCTCCAATTGCACGCGCACCTTACCGTTTGGAGGTAAGCGAACTCAACGAACTCTCCGCACAACTTCAAGAGTTACTCGACAAAGGGTTTATTCGTCCAAGTTCGTCTCCATGGGGAGCACCGGTATTGTTTGTTAACAAGAAGGATGGAACGTTCCGAATGTGTATTGACTACCGAGAACTTAACAAGGTTACGATTAAGAATCGGTATCCACTTCCTCGAATCGACGATCTCTTCGACCAACTGCAAGGTTCGAGCTACTTCTCAAAGATTGATCTACGGTCTGGATATCACCAACTTCGTGTTCGTGATGAGGATGTCCCCAAGACTGCTTTCAGAACTCGGTATGGTCATTACGAGTTTCTAGTTATGCCGTTTGGGCTAACTAATGCGCCTGCTGTATTTATGGATCTGATGAATCGAGTGTGCAAGCCGTACCTCGATCAGTTTGTGATAGTGTTCATTGATGATATTTTGATCTACTCCAAGACAAAGGAAGAACACGAGAGACACCTACGACTTATCTTGGAATTACTCCGCAAGGAACAGCTTTACGCCAAGTTTTCGAAATGCGATTTTTGGATTCGCAAAGTCTAGTTTCTTGGACACGTTGTTGATCAGAATGGAATTCATGTTGACCCGGCTAAAGTGGAAGCTATTAAGAATTGGTCTACTCCTTGGGCGCCGACCGAAATCCGGCAATTTTTAGGACTTGCCGGATACTACCGAAGATTCATCAAGGGTTTCTCGCAAATAGCTCAGCCCTTAACAGCTTTAACGCACAAAGGAGTGCAATATAGATGGGGTGAAAAAGAAGAACACGCGTTTCAAACTCTTAAAGACATGTTATGTTCAGCTCCGATTCTCGCGTTACCCGATGGGGTTGACGACTTCGTGGTCTATTGCGATGCATCCATTCAAGGACTCGGTTGCGTGTTGATGCAACGAGACAAAGTAATTGCCTATGGGTCCAGGCAACTGAAAGATACCGAAAAGAATTATACAACGCATGATTTTGAATTGGGAGCCGTTGTATTTGCACTTAAGATTTGGAGACATTACCTCTACGGAACAAAGTGCACGATATTTACCGACCACAAGAGCTTACAGCACATCTTTGAATAGAAGGACCTCAATATGCGACAACGACGGTGGGTCGAGCTACTGAATGATTATGACTTAGCGATTAAGTATCACCCGGGAAAAGCCAATGTTGTGGCTGATGCCTTAAGCCGAAAAGAGTATGAAAAGCCTCGACGAGTACGAGCGCTGCAACTGACCATTCACACGGGATTGCCGGATCGAATCCGCAATGCCCAACATGAAGCTTTAAAAGAAGAAAACTTCGCAGCTGAAGCACTGCGTGGTGTGGATGGCAAATCTGAGGTTAAGTCCGACGGACTCAGATATTACAATGACAGAATTTGGGTTCCTTTACTTGGAAATCTCCGTGAGCTCGTGATGGATGAGGCTCACAAGTCAAGGTATTCGGTGCACCCTGGATCGGATAAAATGTACCAAGATTTGAAGAACTTGTATTGGTGGCCGAATATGAAAGCCGACATTGCACGATATGTGGCTAAATCTTTAGCCTGCTCAAGAGTTAAGATCGAGTATCAAAAGCCTTCTAGATTATTGCAGCAACCAAAGATCCCAGAATGGAAATGGGAGGATATCTCCATGGATTTCGTAACAGGACTACCACATCGATCGAATCGACCGGATGCGATTTGGGTTATCATTGATCGTCTAACCAAATCTGCACACTTTATCCCGATGAAGGAAAATGACAACATGGATAAGTTGACAAAGCTGTACATTGACCGAATTGTGGCACGTCATGGAGTGCCTAAGACCATTATCTCTGATCGAGATCCTCGATTTACTTCCCGACTATGGCAATCTATGCAAGAAGCATTGGGAACCAGACTGGATATGAGTACAGCTTATCACCCACAGACTGATGGTCAGACAGAACGAACTATTCAGACTTTAGAAGACATGCTCCGAGCTTGCGTTCTCGACTTCGGTAAAGACTGGGAGGCTCACCTTCCGTTGGTGGAGTTCTCCTACAACAACAGTTATCATACGAGCATTGGTGCAGCACCTTTTGAAGCTCTTTATGGCAGAAAATGTAGATCGCCCGTGTGTTGGGCCGAAACGGGTGAGAAAGGACTCACTGGACCGGAAATCATTCATGATACAACTGAACGAATTATTCAAATCAGAAAGCGGATAGCCGCAGCACGTGACAGGCAAAAGAGCTATGCCGACAAACGCCGTAAACCTTTGAAGTTCGAGGTAGGCGACAAGGTGCTATTGAAGGTATCTCCCTGGAAAGGAGTGATACGCTTCGGAAAGCGTGGAAAGCTAAATACTCGCTATATCGGTCCATTTGAAATCATCGGGGAAGTAGGCCCGGTGGCCTACCGATTACGACTCCCTACTGAACTCGATGGAGTTCACAACGTGTTTCACGTTTCTAATCTGAAGAAATGTCTGGCTGAAGACACCGAAATAATTCCTTTGGAGGAATTGGAAATTGACGAACATTTGAGATTTATTGAGCAACCGGTGGAAATCATGGGACGCGAGGAGAAAGCCCTCAAACGTAGCAAGATTCCGATCGTCAAGGTTCGATGGAACTCAAAGCGTGGACCTGAATACACTTGGGAACGAGAGGATCAGATGAAGAAAAAGTATCCTCACTTGTTCGGGCAAACGTCCACGGAAACTCAAGGTATGATTTAATTTTGGGGACCAAAATTCCTTTAACAGGAGGAGGATGTGGCGACCCTAAAACTTTTGCTTTCTTTCCCCAGCAACTACAACAACGACAGCCGAGGCTGCGAACGCTACAACGCAAGAATAATTTTTGGGACGAAAATTCCTATTACAGGGGGATGATGTGACATCCGAGAATTCCAAGGTTAACTTCCGTTAGACAAACTCCGTTAGTTACGTTAACTTAGTAACTAATGCTTAACTAGGCCGAATACGTCCACGACCTTTGGTTGATCACCGAACCCGTCCATATGTGTTATGTGTTTATTTATTTATAGTTATTATGTGCAATGTGATTTAAACACATGATTTAGTACTAAGAATAATATGAAAAATTGCCCTTTTTGGTTGCTAGCGAAACTACAGGGCGAAACTATAGTGTCGCCCGATAGTCGGCTAAATCACTTGGCTTGCACGAGTTCAGAGCCAGTTTCGCCTGGCCAGCGAAACTGCCAGCGAAACTAGGCCCTGATATATAATATCTTAATAAACCCTAGTTTCTCCCATTTGCCCCTTTTACACAAAACACACACACTCTCCATCTTTTCTCCTGGAAATCTGGTCAGCCGAGAATCACACCGAGCCATCGAGATCTCAGCCCCGAGCCATCATCCATTGAGCTTGGAGATCGAACCGTGAGTCCCAAAAACCATTTCTATGCCTTATTCTATGTGTTTTCTTAAAAAGCATGCTTAGATCTTCATAGAATCACTTGATCTTCTGATATGATGCTTAGGGATGCTAGATCTATCATAAAGTCAGTAACTTTACGTGTGAAATCAAACCATAATGAAGATTTATGCTAGATTAGGTCATTTTAGGTTTAAAATGCATTTTTGGTGATTTGATGATAAAAATCCATGTTTAAGGTGTTAAAACTTGTTGTTTGATGTTGGTAAATGATTATGCATGCTAGATATTGAATTACATGAAATATGGAAGCTGTTAGATTGATTTTTAGGCTGATTTACGTGTTTTTCGCGACCAGCGAAACTGTACTGTTCTCTGGGCGAAATTACTTAGCGAAATTATGTATATCTTCATCCAGCGATACTATGGAGCGAAACTGTAGTGTCGCCGGGTAAACCAACCAGACCTGTCCGAACGAAACTACCGAGCGAAATTCCCTGAACGAAAGTTCAAACCAGTTTCAAGCGAAACTAGGCTAGCGAAACTGCCTCAGCAGTTTCGGGCGAAACTAGCCTAGCGAAACTGTGTCATCGGGTATTCCCTAGCGAAAATGCTGCCCGTGCACATAGCGAAACTGTGTAGCGACACTGTCTAGCGAAACTATGATCTGACCAAACTCAAACTTGTGCAACTTACTTGAATGCTATGCCATGACTTACATGATTATACAATAATGAAACATGCTTTGATTACTGTGTTATGTGAACCCTTGTTTATGATCAACCATCGGTGTCGTGTGTCGGTATGTCGTGTCGTAGTTCCAACGTGCTATGTTATGGGCCATAGTGACGTTAAGTTAAACATTAGACACAAAACTAATACTTAAGACCTAAACGTGTTTTTAGGCCTTCGATAAGCAAACAATACTTGGATTACATAGCAAGTGTAGCAGTGCAACCAAAGGTGAGTGTCACTAACCCATTTACCGTGAACCCGTTTGGGTCACACTGAATAACTTAATGAAAAACAATGCTGACAATCTTATGAGTGCTATGCACCTCTCTGATGAACTTGAAAACTTAGGAGTGCTCGGCACCCACTTGATGAACTTGAAGTGTTTTATGGGAGACACTTGTGAAAAACTCAAACAACTATTTCTAAAACAAAACTGAAAATGTTTTCGGGATTCATGAGAACCCAAAGTAAACCATTTTAATATGGCTAGTGTAGGTTAAAGTCTAAACCACATGATATCACATGATTTCTAAGGATTGCCTTATAACTGAAAAAGTCCTCAACTAATTTGTACCATTAATTGTAAAGCGAGGGGATGTTGGGTAGATCTACTGGAGTTTGACAAACTCCGCCCCGTGGCATGGGGAGTGCATGGAGGTACAATATCAGCCTATCTGACCGTGATCCCGAGAGGACACGAGGGAGGCAAATCCGCGATGACGTAGGTCCGCAAAACATGACGGCGCTGCCACTACAATATTAGTCAGCTTTGGTACAAACTTCCTTAGTGCATGGAACAACGGATTAGCTACCCGCGATATCGGTTGAGCACTTTAACTATACAAAACTAGTTCATACCCGATAACGTATGTTACGGACATCAATATTTCTAAACTACGTTACTATGATTTTGGACACTACAAAGCATTGCTTTTCACATGTAAATATTACATAAGTACATGACGACACAATTATGATTATGAGACCGGGCCACTGCGTGACAAGCCCACTGTGAACTCACCAACCGTTAGGTTGACACTTGCGTGGTTTAAACTTTTGCAGACTGCTGAGGAGTATCCGGATGCGGGTTGGCATGGCACATGAAGACTTTTATTTTTGATTTAACTTAATTGGGAAATTAAAACACTGATTTGTAAAGCACGTGGTTAGTGCTAAGACGATATATTTTTCCGCTGCGTATTTTGAGACTTTATTTTATGATAAATATTTGGACTTACCCTGATTCGTTTAGTATTCGTAGCTAATGGTTGTGGTCCTGGTTTGCTCGCACCCCTTAACGGTATAAACTCCGTTAGTGGTTATTTGGGGGTGTGACAAAACGGGTCAAATTCAACGGAAACATTATTATCGATTGTGAATTGACGAACGGAGATAAGGTTTTTAACGATGTTAGGAGTATATAAGATATTATTAAGATGCAATGGTTTGGATGAGGACGATAAAGTGGAATTTCCCGATTCAAGAACCAGTATTTGCTGGCCATTACCAACGCGTATGGCATTTATAGATGAATTAAAACATAAGTTTTGAATCTTACCTTCATCGCCGGAGACATGAGAGGAAGCCCCTGTGTCCATATACCACGCATCCTCCTGCGAATTAGTGTTCATAGCAGCAAACGTAGCACTCAGAGCCTCCGGATCAAACTGGTTCAAATCGGTTAGGTTGGCTTGAGGAGGTTCCTTTGTTGCAGGAGGGTTGCGGGACTGGGATGGCCCAGCCCGATTACCATTAGTGTTGCTGTTGGGGAGGGGTAAGCCCATCCAGGTTGGGCCGGATAAGGGCAAGGGGGAAATCCTTGCATGGGCCACCAAGGAGGCCAATAGTTGGGCTGAGGAGGATTCCAGGGGGGCTGATTAGCGGACCACCGAGGGGTCTGCCGATTGTTGAAGTTTTGAGAAGGGCCACGGTTGCGCTGGTCATTATTGGGGCGGCGGGCATTGCGATTTCCACCGCCACTGCTGTGAGCCTGGGAGGGGCGGCGGTCGGATGATGGTGGCGGCACATCAAGGGTGGCGGCGACAGGTGCAGGAACCGACAGAGATTCCTGAGCGCTCTGCCGGAGTGACTCCGTCTGAAGCATATGGCAGGCGTTGTCCCATGTGGGCAGTGTTTGATTAATATACGAAGCCACCGTATCGTATTCAGCAGGAAGACCACGAACAAGTTGAAGTACCAACCGCTGATCGTTCATGGGACTGTCGACAGCGGTTAGTTGGTCAGCCAGATCCTTCGATCGTTGACAATACGCCTCGAGAGACGGCATGGAATGAAGTGTAAGGGTTGTGAAGGCGTGTTCCAAGGCAGCGACACGCGAACCCTTGTTGTTAAGGAAGAGGCCTTTAACACGGTTCCATGCTTCAAGGGCTGTGGATTTAGGGACAATAACACGACCCAAAAGCTCGTCAGAAAGGGTGCCGTAAATCCATTGGAGTACGAGCGAATCCAGTTTGAGCCAGTCGATGTATTCATCGGTGTTTTTCTCCGGAGCAGGGGTGCCGTCGACGTGTTGAATGACGTCGTGGGCCTGGGCGTTGAGGAGAAAGAGATTAACCCACTGGGAGTAGGAGATCTTCGTGCCATCTAACACCCGAACCTTGTTTTGAATGTTAGACACGGTGTACGCGGTGTGGATGGCAACCGCCTTGCCTTTGTCGTCGGAGGGAGTTTTCCCGTCGGCCATCGAGATGGTCGGAAGGAAAAAAAAAACGGCAACCGAGGCTGCGAAGGGGAGGAAGGACACGAATTAGGCTCGTGATACCATGTAAAGGTTTGAATGATTCGATCTCTTTCATTAACCAACGGATACAATATATACAATTACAATGGGAATAATAAGGAAACCCAATCAATCTAGACTACCTAAAAATATAAAAGATATACAGAATATTCACACAATACATTCCTATCTAAGACTTTAGTCAACAAAAACTATTATTAAAATGGTATGTAAACTGTTTGAATGAATTGATTTAGAACACCGGAAACAAATTAATATAACTTGTCAAGTGGCTTGGCAAGTATGAACCGTCTTATTTTTTAACCAAGTGTACAAAACTTGATCTGTTAGAGTTGAAACATGGACCATGTTCTTCAATCATGGGTCCAAAACCCTTGTTTTTAAAATTTTAACTAATCTGCGTACAATACAATATAATAGATCACGAGTGGGTTGATAAAGTAACAAACCATAAGTACTACGTTATTTGTTGCCTTCGTCACCGCATCGCGCAAACATAAATGTATATCGCATTGTAAACTGCCGTTGTCTCTGAGCGCGCGAACAGAATACAAATAGTACGCTATAAACCATCGCCCGACGCAACACGTAATTTTTTATTTTTGACATGTGTTCGTTGTTATTTTTTTCGAGTTCTATAAGGTTAGGTAAATTAAGTCGATGATACGAATGAGAAAACTAACAGGCGTACAATGAAATATACCACGATGTCAGTTGTCGTCGCCTCCCAACGCATATGTACAACATTATAAATTTTCATCAGGGCGCATCGTGCTAACAGAAACGGATACCACGATGTAAATTGTCATGCCGGGGTAAGGAGCGAACAAATCACGAATAACACACTATAAACTCTCACCGCCGCAACGCGCGGGCACAATGCTAGTATATATATATATATATATATATATAGGGTAAGGATCATGTAAAAACCACATCTTTTTGCGAAAACCTAAAAACGAATACTAAAACCTTCATAACTTTTTCATACGATCATATTTTTTTAAAAAAATTTGCACCAAAAACCTTAGAATTATGAGTTCTTTAATTCTGGAAAAAATTAAAAAAAAACTTTAACGTCTCGTCGTTTTTTATTAGTGCACATGTGCACTAATAATAAAACTCATACATATAGTATGCGTTAATGTTTTTTTTTAGAAAAATCGCATCAAATACGTTATAATTTTGTTAGTTTTTCATGGTTTTATTAGTGCACATGTGCACTAATAATAAAGCACTTTATACGTGTCTTATACATTAATATTTTAAAAGAGAAATTGCACCATAAATCTTATAATTGTGTTATCTTTAACTCTGAAAATGTATTTAACGTTTTAATTTTTTTTTAATTTTATGCTATACATGTGCACTATAACTAATAGTTATAGTGCATATGTAGAATTGTCATTAGTTCTATGAATATTTTAGTTTTTTTTAAATGTTTTTAACCTAAACAATATGTTTTCGCATGACAATTCTCATTTGTGTAATACTAATGAAAATGGTGCACATGTGCACTAATAATACACACGTGCACAATTTTTTTTTTCGAAATATCAATTTCTTTTCCAGAATCAAAGACAATAGAATTTTAAGATTTTTGGTGCAAGTTTCATAGAAAAATATTAACGTATGTAAAAGTTATGAAGGTTTTAGTGTTAGTTTTTAGGTTTTCGCAAAAAAAAGAGTTTTATATATATATATATATATATATATATATATATATATATATATATATATATATATGAAAAGATTGGATGCCACGTGGCATCACCACAACAATCCATTTTCTCATTTTCCCGCTCAAATGGTTTCCTTCTAAGTGAATCGTGGATATGGGCCTAAAATTCAGGGATCCAGTTAACAAAATTAATTATTTGAAAATATATTTTGTATTGATAACTAACTAACAAACTTTAATTAATTGAAAAGCACGGAAACTAAAACTTTAATTAACACATTTGAGGATCATAATTACGGAGTGACTAAATTAATAGAATATTATTTAAACATTTTATTTTGAGAATTATAATTTTTGGAAAATTATTATTTTGAATATTAAATTCAAATTTGTATATTTTGTAAACAATTCATTTTACATACAACTACTCTTTCCTAATTTTAGGAACTTGAATATTTACCAATCAAATATTCAATTTTAACAAATTTATACAATCTAATCTCCGAACTTTTTGAAAATGTCAAAATAATCCAACTAACTTTCCTAAATATATAACACCATTTAATGTAAAATCTTTCTTTTAAACAAATTTCGTAAATCAATATCCTTATTTCCGTTTTCGTTTTTTTAAATTCTATATATATATATGTACAAGTCCAATTTCTCAAATCATTTATACCAACAAAATCCAAAGTATACTATAAAAAAGGAAAAAAATATATTTTATTTCATACTTTGATTTATTATATTTTAAATGTTAGAATTACATTTTTATAATATTTTAAACGTTCGTATTTTTCTTTATTACATTTATTATAATATTTTAAATGTTAGATTTATTTTTTTAAAACCACCCGTGTGTCGCACGGGTATCAAAAGCTAGTATATATATATATATATATATATATATATATATATATATATATATATATATATATATATAGGGTTAGGATCCTGCGAAAACACATATTTTTTGTGAAAAATGCGAAAACACATATTAAAACTCACGTAACTTTTTCATACGTTAACGATTTTTCATAAAATTTGCGCCAAAAGTCTTAGAATTACGTTATCTTTAAATCTGGAGCGAAATATTAAAAAAAAAACTGAACGTTTTTTTCCCGTGTGATGCACATGTGCATCATATAATTAAAAAAAGTTATAAAATGCTATTTTTTTCTTTAAATCTAAAGATAACACAACTATAAGATTTAGGGTGCAATTTATTTTTAAACTATTAATGTATATCACATGTATGAGCGTTTTTTTTTGGTATGATGCACATGTGCATCATTCAATAAAAACGCAAAAAAATGACGAAAATATATGACATATGGTGCGACTAAGAAAAAAAAATATTAACTCATACTAAAAGTATGAGTTTTTTTTGTGATGCACATGTGCACCACACAAAAAAATATTTAAAAAAATAAAAAAAGCATTAAGTTTTTTAAAACTTTTATAGGATTAAAGATAATATAATTTTAAGACTTTTGGTGTAAAGTTTTTAGAAAAATATTAACGTATGAAAAAGTTATGTAGGTTTTAAGATTTGTTTACGCAGTTCTCACAAAAAAGGGTGTTTTCGCAGGATCCTTCTCCATATATATATATATATATATATATATATATATATATATATATATATATATATATATATATATATATATAGGAAAAGGATCAAATAAAAACAAGATGTTATTGCGAAAACACGAAAACAAATATTAAAACCTCTATAACTCCCTCATACGTTAATAATTTTTAAAAAAAGTTGCACCAAAAGTCTTAAAATTATGTCACCTTTAATTCTGGGAAAAAAAATTAAACATTTAAAATTTCGTGATTTTTTATTATTGCACATGTGCAATAATACGTATCAATTTTATTACACATGTGCAATATTAACAAAAAGAACGTTAATTTTTTTTAACTTTTTCCAGAATTAAAGATAACAGAATTATAAGATTTACGGTGTAATGTTTTATGAAAAATATTAACGTATGAAAAAGTTATAGAGGTTTTAATATTATTGCACATGTGCAATGATAACTTATTATTGCACATGTGCAATAATAAAAAAATAAAAAAACGTTGAACTTTTTTTTTATTTTCTCCAGAATTAAAGATAACAGAATTATAAGATTTATGGTGCAACTTTTTATAAAAAAAATTAAAATATGAAAAAGTTATAAAGGTTTTAATTATTATTGCATATGTGCAGTAATAATAAAAAAATTATTGCACCTGTGCAAAAATAATTTTTTTAAAAAAACTTGATTTTTTTTTAGTTTTTTTCCAGAACTAAAGATAACATAATTTTAAGGATTTTGGTGCAATTTGTTTAAAAAAATATTAACGTATGAAAAAGTTATAGAGGTTTTAATATTTGTTTTCGTGTTTTCGCAATAAAAGTTGTTTTCACATGAACCTTACCCTATATATATATATATATATATGTATATATATATATATATATATATGGGAAGGATCTTGCGAAAACACTATTTTTTTTATGAGAACTGTCTAAACAAATCTTAAAACCTACATAACTTTTTCATACGTTAATATATATTTTTTATAAATTTGCATATAAAAGTCTTAAAATTATGTTATCTTTAATCTTATAAAAGTTTTAAAAAAACTTAACGCTTTTTATATTTTTTTAATTTTTTTTTGTGGTGCACATGTGCATCACAAAAAAAACTCATACTTTTTGTATGAGTTAATTTTTTTCTTAGTCGCACCATATGTCATATATTTTCATTATTTTTTTTGTGTTTTTATTGAATGATGCACATGTGCATCATATAAAAAAAACCCTCATACATGAGATATACATTAATAGGTTTAAAAAGAAACTGCACCCTAAATCTCATAATTGTGTTATCTTTGGATTTAAATAAAAAAATAACATTTTATAACTTGTTTTAATTATATGATGCACATGTGCATCACACGAAAAAAACGTTAAGTTTTTTTTTCAAAAAAAATATTTTGCTCCAGAATTAAAGATAACGCAATTTTAAGACTTTTGGCGTAAATTTTATGAAAAATCGTTAATGTATGAAAAAGTTACGTGGGTTTTAATATGTGTTTTTGCAGTTTTCACAAAAAGATATGTTTTCGCAGGATCCTAACCCTATATATATATATATATATATATATATATATATATATATATAGAGAGAGAGAGAGAGAGAGAGAGAGAGAGAGAGAAAGAGGATCATTGGAAAACCATCTAAATATTGGAAAACCTAGAAAACCTTTTTTAACCAATCACATTATTTCTTTTTTTTTTAATTTTTCTTTTATTTATATGGCAATATGGTAACATGACATAATCTATTTTTGTAAACTATTTTCAATAAATGTTGAAATCAATTTTCTCTTTCTTAAAATCCCCATCTCTCTGCTTTCATTTCAAATTTCCAGGTCAAAAAAAAAAAAAAACACAACCCTAATTTTACATCGTTGTAACAATAATTTTAGGTTTTTTTTTTAAGAAAATAAACGATGGTTACATAGGTGTAACCATTCAGAAACGTTCGTAAATTGTATTCATGGTTATATATATAGGGTGGGGATATAATGAAAACCAAACCCACTTTGAAAAACCTAGAAAACCAATCCATTGGTCCTCATGCTTCCATATCACTATTAAGGGCATGTTTGGGAGTGCTTATTAAAATGACTTTTGGCTTTTGGAGGAGGCAAAAAGTCAAAAAATACCCCTCCAAAAGCTAATAAGTCACAACATTGTGGCTTTTGGGTGCTTTTGGAGGGGCATTTTTGACTTTTTGCCTCCTCCAAAAGCCAAAAGTCATTTTAATAAGCACTCCCAAACATGCCCTAAATCATTAGTACAAAAGGGCATAATGGTCACGAGTAATCCAAGTTCAACTCATTGGAGATGTGTGACTAGGTTACTTAGGTACCTAAGGTACACAAGGGATTACGCGCTGCACTACAACAGATATCCTGCAGTGATTGAAGGACACTGTGATACAAACTGGATATCGGGTACGAAGGATTCCAGAGCAACGAGTGGATATGTATTTACACCTGGAGGTGCAGCCATATCGTGGAAATCGTCGAAACAAACGGTTATTGCTAGATCCACGATGGAAGCAGAATTCATCGCTTTAGATAAAGCTGGTGAAGAGGGAGAATGGCTACGTCAATTCATGGAGGGTATACCAAGATGGCCTAAGCCGGCAACGACCATATGTATACATTGTGATAGCCAATCGACAATTGGCAGAGCTCATAGCACAATGTATAATGGTAAGAACATACATATAAGACGTAGACATAATACGATACGACAACTAATCTCTACTGGAATTATCACTGTTGACTATGTGAAGTCAAAGGATAATATTGCGGATCCGCTGACAAAAGGCCTAAGTAGAGAGTTAGTTCAGAAGTCGTCCATGGGAATGGGACTGAAGCCCTTGAAAGATTAAAGTTCATATGAAGGAAAACCTAACTCAGTTGACTGGAGATCCCAAGATCTGAGTTCAATAGGACAACCTAATTGTATGAACTAGTGAGGTCACTGTGTGGGGGGGGGGGGGGGAGAATTGATAACTCCACGCACTTTAAGAAGGGGATGTATAATTGGAATCGATACATCTCCTAGTCCATTCCTAAAAGTGACAAGTACGAGGTTAAGCCTATGGCTTTTAATGATTCAGCTGAGGCAGCCACACGTGGTGAATCACCTATGTGAGAGAGAAGTGAGGTCGCTTCGAAGGGTATTGAGAGGGGGCACAATACCTAAGAGCTCTCGCAGAACCAGGCTAATGTTCATGACCATAACGAACATAACTATGAGGACTTGATGTTGTCAAGGAGAGTCTTGTGTGAAGCACATTGTCGCCTACACAAACGGCAGACGAGTTCAAAGGCATCGCCGCCTACTCAGAGCCAGTAGACTAAGTGTGTTTCATGAGCGAAGGTTCAAAGGGTAACACCTACCTATCATATGCAAGATTCAACTGTTGAATATTCGATCGGGATTAAGTTACTTATGAGATCAACCTCCATTCATGTGGGGGATTGTTGGAAAATGTGTGTGAATGAGATGTTTATCTCAAAAGAATTTTTGTTCAAGGTTGGAAAAATGTGATTTGAGCTATCCCACATTGGTGTGGGAACAAAAGGTGAATTAGTTTATAAGAATAAACCTCAACGCTCTAGATATCACTTATGTCATGTTTTACTCTAGCTCATACCCTCGCGCAGGGGGGGGGGGGGTGCAAAAAATGGCTAATCGGGTCAAAATTCTGAACTCGTGCCCGCGCAACCTGCGGACACGAATGCAGCTCAGAAACATGTGTCCGTGGACGACACGTTTTTGTTAATTTTCGAACCATTTTTGAGATGATTCTAGAAATGACTTTTGGCTTTCCAAACCTGATCATTCATTATGGATTAATGGACATAAATTGATCATTCATTACTGGTTAATGATGTTCACTTCGTATGCCCAATTTGCGTGTATAAATACACAGGTTTAGAGCAAAAGAACACACAGAAAAATTGCATTCCAACGTCTTGCTGCTGCTGCTGATCTCCGTCTACAGCTTCATTCCGACCGTTTTCAGGCAAGTATCTCGTCCGGCTGTACACACAGTTTTGAACCGGTGTACCCTGGGAACAGATGTCGAATCTGTTTAAGGGAATTGTGTCAAACACAAGCCTGGTTCCTTTTGTTTTGTTTCTGTCTTTATCTGTTTTGCAGGGACTGATCCTGCTGCTATTCGTGATCGTCTTATGGTGGTGTTTATGCTTGTATTTATTTTTGTTGAATTGTTATTCATTATCTATATTCTGTATTGTAATTGATCAAATGATTTCTTGATTCATTACTGAATTTCCAACATAATAAACATTTTTATTAGAAAAAACTTGCATAAAAATGAGAACGAGAAAAGATATAATAAAGAAGAAAAGCTATAAAAAAAGTAAAAAATTTGACATTAAAAGCCAAATAAAGATAAAAAGAAAACTAACCATTTGAATACTAAAAGGCTAAACAAATACTCACAAAGCAAAGTATCATCACACCAAACCCATTTTCCTTTTATTATTTTTCTTTTTTCATTTATTGCTCTCATATTCTTCTTCATCCATATCAAACTAGATGGTGAAGAGGAACAAGTACCTTTGATTTTGAGTTTCGAACTAGATGGTGAAGCAAGACGGTCCGATGGTGTTAGTGACGGTGGTGGGTTTCTCAGATCTTGAGTTCCATGGTAGAAGCTTAGAAATTTGTTGTGGATTTTGAAAGATGTAAGAACCCCATTTCCACAATGTAGCAGATTGGCACCGACGATGGTGGTTGTTGACACTACAAGTGTTGCGTCACCTCGAGAAAGTCATGATGACGGTGTTTAGCAACGGTAAAGGAGCAGATATGCGACATGGTGGGTTAAAAACCCCAAATCCGTGAAGTCTCAGGTGGGGGTGGGGGGGTTAGCGATAATAGCGGTTTCCACCTCTTAAACACCTATGATCGTTGGCGGAGGTGGTAATGGTGGTGGCGAAGGTGGTAATGGTAGTGGCGGAGGTTGTAATGGTGGTGGTAATGGTGGGGGTAGAAAGTTATGGTAGAGAGAAGAAGTTGTGGGTTGAAATGAAAATGAGAAGATGGTTGGGAAGAGATATATATTAATTAAAATAAAAATAAATGAATGATGTGAAATGATATGAGAGATGACAAGTTGTCTGCAAAAAGCAAAAAGAGAAAAAATCATATTTTTTATTTTACAAATCTACCCTTTTGCCATAAAAGACAAAAATGATAATCAATTAAAAAAAAGAAAAATGAGACAAAAATTCACAACCTTTAGATGAGTTGGTCTTAGGGCTAAGAAGAGGTTCAAGTTTTCCAAACTCAGGGAGGTTTTCATTTGATACTTCCTCTATACACACACACACACACACACACACACACACACACATATATATATATATATATATATATATATATATATATATAGGGTAAGGATCAATGGAAAACCTCACCTTTTTGGAAACCTGGAAAAACCCATCTTACACCATTGATTAGTTAATCTATGGTTGAAAATGAATGTGTCATATTTGGAAATAATTTAAAAAATCTATTTAATGCACCAAGGGCATTATAGACATACCATATTTTTATTAATAAATGTTTAAATCAATTTTCTCTCTCTCATCTCTTCTTTCCTAAACTCTCTCTCTCCTTTAATTTCAAATTTTCAGGCCAAAAATTTAGAAAGAAAAAAAACTAATTTACAAAAAAAAAATAAAATTCGTTGATAATCAGCTTATCACCACCGTAACGATTGTTACATCGTTGTAACAATAATTTTAGTTTCTTTTCAAGAAAATAAACTATGGTTACATAGGTGTAACTATTCAGAAAAGTTTGTAAATTGTATTCGTGGTTCTATTGTTTCTAGATCTGATTACACGTTTGTAACACTTTTATTTCACATGTTTTTAATTGATGTTACACGAATGTAACACTATGTATTTTCTTTCTAGAACGTATGAAATTATTTCACGTGATTACGCATTTAATAGTTATACATAAATGTAAGTAGTTATTACATGTATGTAACACTTTTATTTCACATGTTTTTAACTGATGTTACACGAATGTAATACCATGTATTTTCTTTCTGGAACGTTATGAAATTGTTTCACGTGATTACGCATATGATAGTATTACATAAATGTAAGTAGTAATCTTCTATCAACTTCTTTCTTTCTAGGTAACTTTTTTGAATGGTTACACATATGTAACCATCGTTTATTTTCTTGAAAATTAAAATTATTGTTACAACGATGTAACAATCGTTGTGCTGGTGATGAACTGCTGATTAACGATTTTTTTTCATTTTGTAAATTAGGTTTGTTTGTTTTTTTTTTTAAATTTAGCCTGGAAATTTAAAATTAAAGTAGAGAGAGAGATTTTAGGAAAGAGTAAATGGGAGAGAGAAAATGGTTTAATCAATTTATTAAAAATAGTTTACAAAAATAGATTATGTCAAGTTACCATATTGTTCTTTAAATAGAAGAAATATTAAAAATAAAAGAAATAATGTGATTGGTTGAAAAACGTTTTCCAGGTTTTCCAATAACTAGAGGGTTTTCCAATGATCCTTTTCCTATATATATATTGCGAAAACACGAAAACAAGATATTATTGCGAAAACACGAAAACAGATATTAAAACCTCTATAACTTCCTCATACGTTAATATATTTTTTTAAAATTTGCACCAAAAGTCTTAAAATTATGTCACATTTAATTCTAGGGAAAAAAAATTAAACATTTAAAATTTTGTGATTTTTTTATTATTGCACATGTGCAATAATACATATTAATTATAATACACATGTGCAATATTAACAAAAATGCGTTAATTTTTTTAGAACTTTTTCCAGAATTAAAGATGACAGAATTATAAGATTTATGGTGCAATGTTTTTTTTATCAAAAATATTAACGTATGAAAAAGTTATAGAGGTTTTAATATTATTGCACATGTGCAATAATAATTTTTGTGCAATAACAAAATAAAAAAACGTTGATTTTTTTTTTAATTTTCCCCAGAATTAAAGATAACAGAATTATAAGATTTATGGTGCAACTTTGTATAAAAATTTTTAAAATTTGAAAAAGTTATAAAGGTTTTAATATTATTGCATATGTGTAATAATAATAATAAAAAAGTTATTGCACCTGTGCAATAATAATTTTTAAAAAATTAATATATTTTTTTAATTTTTTCTAGAGCTAAAGATAACATAATTTTAAGGATTTTGATGCAAATTTTTTTAAAAAAATATTAACCTATGAAAAAGTTATAGAGGTTTTAATATTTGTTTTCGTGTTTTCGCAATAAAACTTATTTTCACATGAACCTTACCCTATATATATATATATATATATATATATATATATATATATATATAGGGAGGTTCATTGTAGACACCTTAAAAAGTGTAGATCCATAGACACCATTTTTCACCACTCTTAATCTAATGGTTGTGATTAATTCTTTTTTCTTTTATTCTTTTTTTTCTTCATTTTTCAGAAAATTTCACATGTGAAATAGAGCTATTTCGCATGTGAAAGTGTCTACAATGAACCTCACCCTATATATATATATATATATATATATATATATATATATATATGTACTGTAACATCCCAAATTTCATAGATATATGATATATATAGTAAATACGTGTTTATATTATAAATACGTAAGCTTAATTGATAAATGTGGTAAACTATGCATTAGATAAGTTGCATGTGTTAGAAATACGTGTTTGATGGCTAATATGGTAAAACATGCATAAATGAATGTGTTAAATGTTAAAGAAAGTAAAATATAAGATGAATACATGTTTATATGAATAGCATGATGATACATGAAACATTTGATGGATATATACGTGTGTTAATAGTTAACGGAAAAGTAAAAGGCCAAAAGCGTAATTTATGTAAAGATATAAACGTATACAAGTATTATACGTGTTTATATTTATTATAAGTATCCCAAGGCTTATAAGTTAGTAAAAATATATCCTAATATGATTAATAGCATGAAATAATAAGTATTGTAAAGTTTGAGGGGCTAAAACGTAATTTAGTAATAATAAATAAATATTTAAATATAAGTATATGTATATTATTGTACGAATCCTGAGCTTTAGAAACCTTATAAATTGTTAGAAATATCTCCCATAAGGTTTTGATACATAAAATAATAAAAGAATAGAAGTTTAAGGGGTAAAAGTGTGTTAAACCAAACTAGAGGGACCACAAGAGTTAAAATCCAAAATCTGGCCGGAAAACCAGTGGCTCACGTATTGCGAGCCACACCCACATAAACGGCGCGATACGCGAGAAGCCAGTTTCTGCAGAAAATGTACCAGGTGCGAGATTAAGCCACGTTAACGAACTTGGAGGCCAAGTTTGAGCTCCATACGCGTCAATTTTGATCCTGAGTTACCCTAGGACATGTTAGAGGCTTGAGACGCACTTCATGACTATAAATACAAGCTCAGATTAGCCTTAGAAACCTGCAAATTCACTAAAAAACAGCCCAAATACCCTAAAATGAGCCAGAAACTTCGTCGGAGCAATACACACAAACGGTGAGGATTTCGGAGCTGAAATTCTGCAGTCCTACATTATTGGGAATGCTTAACAATAATCTCTTTCAGTTTTTTTATAATATTTTGTCTAAGTATGGTTTCTAAAATTATGTAAAATTTAGGGTTCTTGAGCTTGTTTTGTCAAAATTGGGTGATCGGGTGGGAATTAGGTTCTGAATTTTCGTAGGTAATTCTAAAATAATGTATTTTAAGAAAGCCCTAAATTTATTTCATAATTGAAGAAGGTTTGGTAATGGTTTTGTTAACGGTTCAAAATTAGGGTTTTTGTAACGTTATTCTGTCCAAATTGAATAAACGGTGTTGAATTAAGCTTTGATATTTTAAATTAAATATAAAATGTTATAATGGATAATACCCTAAGTTGGTTTGAAAAGAAAATGAGTTTTGATAAGGAAACGAGAAGTACGTGAAATTAGGGTTTTGAATGATGATTATTTAATATAAAATAATTCGGAGGGTATGGGGACATGAATTTTGGTATGGCAATATGTTTACATATATAATAAGTACATATGAAGTTAAAATGGATAAATAATGAAGTATTGAAAATACTGAGTTAATCGGATATTTAGAAGTTCACGCGGACCGGAAGGGTAAACGCCTGTACACTGGGGTTTATGGCAAAGCGGGGGTGCCGTATAAATCCCAATTGGGACCTGGCATACCTCACTGGGCGATCTCGGAGTGAGCGTTTACTTATAGGAATGCACGTCTTCGTATTGTCAATTAAAAATGGATAATATACCTATAGAGGTATTTTGGTCATTTTGACCTTAAAAGAAGTGAACCTTAAAAAATAGATATTATTAATATAATATAAGAGATAAATAAACATAGGATACGTTTATAGTGTTAAACCTTGCGTTAATGTCATACGATACACGAATTAGGTTAACCCTTAATGATGAACTTCTGTATCAGTTTCGTGATGCCACTTCGGCTAATGAAATTTGGTTGAGATTGGAGAAGAAGTATGAAGGAAACCCTGTTACAAAAGAAAGGAGGCTGGATAAGTTGAGATTGGCGTTCAACACTTTTGCCTACAAGACTGGTGACTCATTTGAGGCTCATGTTTTCAGATTCTGTAGGATCATCTCTGAAATGACTGCCAAGAAGATTCGACCTGATCTGGCATCCATCAATAAGAAGATTTTCCACTCATTTCCTCAGCCTTATGCTCCATATGTGGCTATCATCAGTGAAGGACGTGATTTAAGCACTGATGACTTCATGTATTTGATTGATAAGGTGATAGACTATGAAGTTCGAGCTGTTGATCACGATGGTGTTTCTCTAATGGGTTCTGTGAATGCCAAAGGCAAAACTACTACAACACCCAATGCTGAGTTTATAGCTCCTTCATCCGAGGTGGACGACCAATTTTCTTATTCTCCCAACTCAGGAATTTCTTCGTCTGTTCCAAGTCCACTAGTTTAGGAAGCCTTCATTACTAAGTCCACTCCAGTTCAACATCATGCTGGTTCATCTACTCATATAACAATTGTTGTTCCATCATATGTCTCTGTCAATGATCAAGAACTGTGTAATACATTTATGGCTTGTTTTTCATCTCAATGTCTGATGACATCGAAACCATGACTGTATGTCAAGAGGATCTTGACCAAATCTATGCTGAAGATCTTGAAGTGATGGACATTAAGTGGCAAATGGGAATGATTGCTGCTCGTACTAGGAAGTTTTTCAAGAATACAGGGAGGAAAGTTTTTCAGGCCCATCCTAGTACAAACATTGGATTTGACAAGTCCAAAGCACAATGCTATAACTATCAGGAGTTGGATCAATTTGCCCGCGAATGTCCCAAGCCCAAAACTAGGCATGCTTAAGTTAACTATGACGGTAACAAGCAGACTTATCAAAACCAAAGTGGCTCATCATACCAGAAGCCATCAGCCTCAACTGTCCCTCATCAAAACTCGCAGAATTCTGGTAATGCTCAAAGGGCTGATAACACAGGAAAAGCTTTAGTCGTTCTTGAAGGTGGTAATTATGACTGGACCTCTTCACCTCAGAGTCAGTCATCAAGCCAGCCTGACTATGCACTAGTAGTCAACACTTCTGAAAGGGAGAATGATGTGTCTGAACAATTTGACCCTCTCTTTTTGACCATTTTTTGCTTGATGGCCAGTGTTGATGAAATCCTTAAGGAACCCATTGCTGCGGGTAAAGTTGTGGAAGTGAAATCTTCTCAAGTTGAAACTTAATCTGAAAAGAGGAATATAGAACTGCAAAAGAACTTGATTCCTGATGAGGTAAAACCTTTATTATGTTCTGAGAAATGCATTGAAGCTGTTGCTCGCTACCGCTTCTACAACCTTGAACTGGTTGCAAAAATGGCAGAGGGCAAAAGCGATGTTGAAGCCCTACAGGCAAAAGAGAAGGATTTTCTAGTTAAAATCAAATCTCTACAAGATGACATTGTGGTCATGAAGCATACAGAATCAAACTTGAAAATTCACTACGTCAAAAAGTGGCTTTAGCCACGGTTTTTTCGAAAACACCTAGCCACTGTTTTGAAAAAAACGTGGCCAAAGGTAAAAAATACTACTTTTAGCCACACATATTTTGTAACCGTGGCCAAATATATAGCCTTTAGACCCTTTAGCCACATATTTTTTTTGTTTATGTGACAACAACAATCAGGCGCAGTGGCTTTAGCCACTGTTTTACACAAACATGTGACACTTATTTGTCACGCTTAAAAAAGAGTGGCGAAATGCACCAAACGGCCATGGAATTTTTATGATTTTTTATTCGTGTGACCAAAAAGGAATGTATGACCACGCTTAAATAATGTTGTGTGACAGAAGAGTAGATTTTATTACTTAGTAAATTAAAAAAAAACAAAACTATTAAGTATATATTATGCGTGGCTAAATGTGAGCAATGGCCACGCTTTTTACTTAGTTATGTGGCTAAAAGCTAGTACATATGGCCACTGTTATTAGGTTGTGTGACTAAATAGTAGATGACGAATGGTCACGGTATGAAATTATATGCGCGGCGAAAGGTAATGTTCCGGAAGGTTATAAACATTCATCCGGAATGAATGTTCTTCCGGAAAAATACATGAATTTTAATTTTTCCGTTGCAAATATATATTTTTTTAATTATAAATCATCCTGAAGAACTCTAGTTCATCCGGTTCTATTCTTCTTCTTCTCTAATGAATAACTAAAATTGATCCTGTTTAATTATAAATCATCTCAGTCCGCCAAGGCAGTGAAACAGTTGTCTAAAAATGTTATCCGGTTCTGTTCATCTGCTCTCATTCCAGATGAACTCTTCTTCCGGAGGAATTCTAGTTCATACGGTTTTGTTCTTGTTAGTTCATATGGTATTGTTCTTGTTCCAATTTACTGAAGAAGTAAAATATATCCAGTTTATAAATCATGTCATCAACTATCAGACAATCAAAAAATTATAAATTGTAGCAAACAAGGCTTGAACCTGGGTCAGTCAAAAGAAAGGAACACACTACAAGATTAAGAAGAACCATTGAGACATAAGTGTTAATTGTTTATATTTTAACCAGAATTATTTAATTACTTCCATCACATAAACAATAATTGATCAACAAAATATTTGCGTTGCTAAAGGTAATAAATAGACACGGTAAAAACAGGATTTGTGTGGTAAAGGTAAAAAATATACACAGTTATCGTGGCCTGACCTTTCCACTTCTTCCCACCATAGCTGGTAGCTTGGCCTGTCTGCCTTTAAATTTCCATTTTTTTTCCACCAAAATCATATGTACGAACTCCTGATCATCAAGAAAAAATCTTCGATCGATCAATGGCTGCCTTTGGTAAACAATGGAGGATTAGGGGTGTTAATGAACCAGCGCCCTACTACGTCAAGACTCTCCGTAAGTGTATTTTCACTCAACAATGGTTGCAAGTTTTTATTTTTAGGGTTTTATGTTTTTTAATTATTACTTACTCTCTACTCTGCATTTGGGTTTTTTTGCAGGTGGTCGGAGGTTCACCCTCAAGATCCATCATTGCGGCGATTTCCACCGGAATGCCGCCGGCTAGGATGTGTGGAAGGGAAAGGTAGATTATGTCAACTATGTCGACATTCGCACATTTGATTGTCATGATCTGAATCAAATGGTGCAATACCTAAACCACACATCGATTGGCTATTTCCTCATGTACTGGAGGATCCCACCTCTGTCCATCACATACGGGCTTGAGTACGCTGATTTCATCACTGCCGAAGTTGTAAGGGATATGAAACTTCATCTCCAGGGACCAGAGGGGGAGGGAGAGCTGGATGTGTATTTAATCCGGAACAGGGATTCCACCTACACCTCCGAGTTGGGACCGAGATTGCCGCCTGGTCAAAAGCTATTCCCTGATGACAGCAGCAGCAGCAACATCAACAGCTTCTTTGATGATGAAGATTAAATGTTGGATGCTAGGTCTTAGCTAGTTAGATAGATCTTTATATAGGATCTGATGAAATTCTTTGTATATAGATCAATATATACTATATATATATATATATATATATATTAAAGTTTATGCTAACTCTTCCTCCTGTTTTATTTTGGTTAACCCCATTAATTATATAGATAGATTTATCTCAATCATTAAAGTTGATTTTATTCTAAATTTGATTGTTGCAAATAGATTTTATTGTGAACTGATGTGATTTTTATTTTATTGTGAACTGGTTAACCATCCTGAAGAACTCTAGTTCATCTTCTCTCAATACTCATGAGCTCTTCTTCCTGAGTAATTGTAGTTCATCCGGTTTGTTCTTCTTCCAATTTACTGAAGAAGTAAAATTTACCCTGTTTATAAATCATCTCATCCCACCATATCAAAATGCCAGCATATACTAACATAGCATATGAATATATACTTCATGTAGGATCACAGTTATGAGTGAAATGGAGGTTTGCTATGATTCACTGAAAATGTGTATGTTATTATAGATAAAAACTGGTTAACCATTCTAAAGAACTTTAGAAATCTAGTTTATCCGGTTTATCCTGAAAAACTCTAGTTCATCTTCTCTCAATACTCATGAACTCTTCTTCCTGAGGAATTGTAGTTCATCCGGTTTTGTTCTTCTAGCAATTTAGAAGTAAAATTTATCATGTTTATAAATCATCTCATCCCACCATATCAAAATGCCAACATATACTAACATAGCATATGTATATATACTTCATGTAAGATCACAGTTATGAGTGAAATGGAGGTCTGCTATGATTCATTGAAAATGTGTATGTTATTATAGATGAAAAGTGTATGAATAAAACTGTAACAACTATCATGTTAACATACAAACTGGAACAACTTATGCAATTGTACATAAATATAGGGATCAACTCTTCTTCCAGCCAAGTTCATCCGGTTCCCATATTGTTCTCCTCTTCAATAACTTGTAACTGAAATTTGGCCTTGTGAAATAGGAGACTTTCATGAAAGGTCCGTGTCATTATTCTGCTCTCAATATCACCAATCGTGACAATATCTCGTATCTCAGCTTCAGAAAGCCCATTTAGAACATCTTCTAAGCTTCTAATTGTCTCGCCATGTTCACTGGTGAAAATGTGATACATGCCTGTTTCTTTCTTATACTCCCAGTTGGTCACCTGTTTTCTCTTAACCACATGAAGCCTATTATTTATCATTATTAAATGGATTCGGTCTTTGTCAGCATGGCTCCATTCTGGATCTGGAACTGTACTATGCGTTGTGAATGACCCATCAGCTCTATAAACTACCAACTTTCCATCCTTATCAACTTCAAGCGTCGAAACATGATTGTCAATGCTGCGTTGTGTGGCTTCATCTACTTCCCCGTATAAGTCATCCAAATACCTCTTTATCCTCAGCATTAAGGAGTCCTCTTGTGAACACATACCCTTCATATCACCACGTAACTGTCTAACATCACCCAACTCATGGTCAGTGAGATTGTACATAGCTTCTTCAGTTGTAAACTTTATTACCTCATCCGAACTGGTTGTGAATAGGTATACTTTGGCTTGATCATCATACCTCCAGGAGATGATTCTTCTCCTTTCAGCATGGACATCTCTGTATTCATCCTCCTCATTGATCACTTTTCCTTTTCCCTTCTTAGCCACTGACTTCATTCTCTTGGTGGGGGGTTTTTCCGTTCTATAGTTTCATAGTAATCTGTTTGGTAATGTCATATAGTCCCATTTCAAATGTTATTTGGTACCTCAAACACTTAGGCTAGCTAGGATTGTTGGAACAAATGGTGAGATGTGTACCAAATAAAGTTTAACTGACTTTGAAGTTGATTCAAAACTTAATGTGATGTTAATCCGGATGTTTTAAGTTCATCTAGATATCTAATGTTCATCTGGAAATCAATTGAATTGTAGGACCTGATGACCCATACTACTTGCAATAAAATGGCACTCCTCAATCCATATCTATCATGGTGGTAAGTATTTCAAAATTGCTATATATATTATGATCAATTTCCATAACCTAATTATCAATTATATGTTTTGGTATAGGAAGGAATACAAGCAAAAATGGTCCTAATTAAACTCAAATCTGGACAGTTGAAGATGAAAACCACGTGGTAGTGTTGTTGGCTCCCGGATTGAAAATTAAATTGAGAATAATGCTTGTATGTAGTGTAATTTTATTTAATTTTTTATTTGTATTTCATTTGTATTTGACTTGTAATTGAATTTTATTTGATTTGTAATAATAATTTGTAATAGCTTTTAAATTGGCCACGCGTATAGCAAGGACCCATCTGATTTCAACAACCTTTTGGTCACTTTTTCTTCTTCCCAAATATATGTGGCTAAAACACAAATATACGTCACCATATAATACTAAAGGCCACACTTTTAAATTTTATCGTGGCCATTACCACCCCTTGGCCACGCGTATTGGGACAAAATATCTGATTTCAACTACCCTTTGGCCACTTTTTTTTTCCCAAATATATGTGGCTAAAACCCAAATATACGTGACCATATAATACTAAATGCCACACTTTTTATATTTTAATGTGGCCGTTGCCACCCTTTGGCCATGCGTATTGGGACAAAATATCTGATTTCAACTACCCTTTGGCCACTTTTTTTTTCCAAATATATGTGGCTAAAACACAAATATACGTGACCATATAATACCAAATGCCACACTTTTTATATTTTAACGTGACCGTTGCCACCATTTGGCCACGCGTATTGGGACAAAATATCCGATTTCAACTACCCTTTGGCCACTTTTGTTTTCCAAATATATGTGGCTAAAACAAAAATATACGTGACCATATAATACCAAAGGCCACGCTTTTTATATTTTAACATGCCCGTTACCACCCTTTGGCCACGCGTATTGAGACAAAGTGTATGATTTTAGCAACCCATTTGGCCATGTTTTTTCATATCATATGTGGCTAAAACACAAATACGTGACCATATTATACCAAAGGCCACGCTATTCATATTTTAACGTGGCGGTTGCCACCCTTTGGCCACGCGTATTGGGACAAGAATTATAATTTCAGCAACCCATTTGGCCACGTTTTTTATAACATATGTGGCTAAAACACAAATATACGTGACCATATAATAAAGGCCACGTTAAACAAACACATGTGGCCGTTGGGACCCTTTGGCCACGCTTTTCGGAAGAATTGTTTGATTATAACAATAAATATTGGTACCCTGTAGCCACGCTTCTAGGTGGCTTCAGCCACTGATATTGTAACGTGGCCGTAGGGTACATAAGGTGATGGGACCTTTGGTGTCGATTGGAATGAAAAAAAAACCGTGACCAAACACCTTTGGTCATGGTTTTTTTTTCCGTTGCCAAAGGTGAATTTTGACGTAGTGATTTAAATTGCAGATCTTTTAAGCAAAATAACTTCTCTGAGAAATAGCTATGCTGAGGCTCGAGAAATAATTGATTTAATGAAACTGAACCCTGCAACTTTGGGTAATGTTGTCGCTAAGGACATTATGGCAATACTTAAAACTGGTTTAGGTCTACTTCGGGGGATAGATGATAGTGCGGCTGAGCATCCTCTCAACCACAACTATTTTTCGGTCCCTGAGTTGACCAAAATTAATTCAAAAAGCCATATTAAATTTATCGACCCAAGTTTGATTCCGAATGCTGGAGATATCCAAGCGATGGAAAGCCAACTCTCCAACCATGTAAGTGGTTCTGGCCTTCCACCGGTTGATTATACTCTCAAGTTTGGTGATTTTGATACTATTTCTTTAAATTCTGTTGACACAAGTATTCCTGAGTCTTATGTGCGAAAGGTTAGTGAACATGAGTTTCTTAATCTATGTACATAAAACGCCACTGATGGCCAATCGTTTTTTTTAATGAAAACTATGAGGTTTTTAAAACAAACGAAATTCCTAAAAGAACAAAAACCATTCGGAGGCGTAAGTCGAAAAAGAAAACAAATGATGAGAAACTCGATGATCAGCATGATGTCAATGATGATGCGTTCAATCATGCTTTTTCCGAAATGGCACTTAAGCATGGTAAGACGGTGATGCACACACAAGCCGGTCTTACAATCACCGATGATAAGGTGATCACGGTTCAAGTTGTACCTTTGACTGCTCCAACGAAATCAACGCAAGCATATTCCATTCCTTTGATTGTTAAGCAAACAGACGCTTCTGTCTCTCCTGATCCCAATGAGGCAGGAAGTTCCACTATCGTGTTGGTCAAGACTAGTAAACCCAAGAAGAAAAAACTCAAAATGAACCAGTCTTAGCACCTCAACCAAGTGTTGAATATCAGCCTCCAGCGGTCGAGCAAACTGTTGCTGCTACAAAAGCTCCTGAAATTGTTACCACACCCAAGAAAATGAAACATACCAGAAAACAAGAAGGCTGCTCTGAAACTGAGAAAGCTGAGAGTACAACATCCAATGAGCCACAACTTGTGGTTCCTCTAGTTACAATACAACCTTCTGTGGTTACTCCAAGTGGTCTCATTAAGACACCGGGATATTTTTTATGCGGGAATCCACACCATGATGCGAGGGTGTGTGTCTATAACACTGCTTATTCTGCATATGATAATGCTCCAGTGCCTCCTGCTCATTATAATCAGCAACAACCGATGGCACCGCAAGGAAGCCAATTGGCCCCCAATGTACTATGGCAATTTTGGTGAAGACAATCTGGATCACAGAGTGGCCACATTCTTTCAACACTCTTATCCCAATTAACTGTACATTCCTAGCCAAGCTCTGTATGTTCCACGTGGTTTGGGAGGGCATGTCAGTACATTTAGGCCAAATGTTCAACAACAAGTGAGGATGGCTGCTCCTAGCCCAGTTCATGTAAGGTCATGGACGCCTAGACCAAGACCTGCCTTCATCCCGAGGGCTGTCATGGTTTAACGGCCTATTATGGATCCTCGACCAACTCTTACCATTCTACCGACTCCTCCTGCTACTGGTTCTGCTTTAATTCCACATTCATCAAAGAAAGTGCCCAAAAAGAAGGCCACAGGTCAAACTGACCAGGGTCCGTCCTTTAACTGATCAATTTCTTTTTGCATATGTAGGGACAGACCCTGAGTGCTGTTAAACCATGGTACTTAGACAGCGGGTGTTCCAGGCATATGATGGGGAACAAGGATCTACTATATGATATTAAACCGATATCGCACGGTGGTCCTGTTGCATTTAGGGGTGATGTTCGTAGTGGTACAATAATCGGTAATGGTCTATTAACCAATGGTGAAATTTCCTTTGACAAGGTAAATCTGGTGTCAAATCTGAAGTTCAACCTGCTGCGTGTCTCTCGAATCTACGACAAAAAAATGCCGATGTTCTTTGATGATCGAGAATGTTTTATTTTGAAGCCTGGTTTCAAGATTCCTGAAGATCAGATCTTATTTCATGCAAAATGGAAGGGAAATACTCTAGATATGTCTCCTGCAAGGCCGCCAAGGTAGCGTGCTTCTTGGCTAAGGCATCAGAAGACGTGTTAGAGCATTTTCTGTGTGACGTGTGTGTATCACCGTTAGTGTCGTTAGTTGATTTGGTTAAAACTTGTATAGGGTAGTTAATGTCATTACTATATTCTTGAGGATGTTATATGTTGAGATTTAATATCTCAACATATAATGTTTTACATTTGAAACAGATGCTAACGAATATCAACAAACTGAGATTGAACAAAGTGAAAAGTCATCCGAACTCAAGTCCGAAGTGGAAATTGATATATATATCGTGTTTTGAGTTCGGGTAAAGTAGACCTTTACAAAACCGTTTTCTGAGTTTATCAATTCTGAAGGAACACTACGTCAAAATTCACCTTTGGCCACGGAAAAAAACCGTGACAAAAGGTGTTTGGTCACGTTTTTTTTTTCCATTCCAACCGACACCATAGGTGCCGTGACCATATGTACCCTACGGCCACGTTACAATATCAGTGGCTGAAGCCACCTATAAGCGTGGCTAAAGGGTACCAATATTTGTTGTTGTAATCAAACAATTCTTCATTTTTATTTTGATTTTCATGAGAGTATGTTGTTAGGATGATGTTTAGGTGCTTTCTCTGAGTCTAATTCATTTAAACCTTCATCTAAATCTGAGCTATAAACGAGTGTTATTTACTTGTTCATGTTCTTCACTTTCGGTAAACTTTCGATCCATATTCGGTGTACAAATCACTAGTTCGGGACAATACGAGCTTACAATTGGTATCAGAGCTTTCCAGGCGTGATTCTACACAAATTTTTGATCGAAATCAAGGCTGAAATTGCTCAGTTCATCGGGTTTGACTTTTGGAGGTCAAACTGTTAGATATTTGACCGTAAAATTGGAACAAATCACTATGTTTTGGTGATTCTAATCGGTACAAGAAGTTTCTAAAGGTTATTACGCATCTAATGCAGTCGATTTTGGTTGAATTTTTATCTGGATCGTAATTTCACAGCTTCTTTACGTCTTCTTCATCCTCATCAATGGTGATTTTCATAATACCTAATCACTTTGGCGTAATTTTTGTTGCCAAAAGTTCCTATCGATCATACGAGCTATTGCAACAATCGATTTTTCTTTTGGTGAAGTTTTGAGAAGATCTCAATTATATATATTTACAATAACAAATGGGGGTCATACACCCATTTACCACTATTCATATGTGCACTAATAGGAACATGACACGTGTCATGTTCCATTACTAATAACATGACACGGGTCATGTTCAATCAATAATAGATTGGTTACGTGGCCTGACACGTGTCCACGTGTCCACGTGTCATATGTAGGTCAATGTTTTTGCGACACGTGGTCATGTATTAGGTCACGTATGACGATACGTGGCTACGTGTTAGGCCAATGTTTTTATGACACGTGGTTAACTTTTAATTCACTGTTAGAGTTTTCGACTTTGACCACGGTGTTTCGGAAAATGGGTGGCCCGCCGCGAAGCGCGGGCGGGTCACCATCTTGTTTCATCATATTCTTCATTCGCCGGACCTTTTTGTTCGTTGCTTAAATCAACTCAAAACATAGTAATAATAGTCCTAGTTGGATTCGTTCCTTCGATACGAATTCAATACAACTTTTGGATTCGATTTTTATTAAGAATAGAGAGGGATATGATTGTTCAAATTTTGCGGTGAATTAGAGGTTGGTCGTCGGAAAAAACTCGTTGGATTCTTCCTTATTCACCGGAAAAAGAAAAGAACGGGGGAGGGATCGACTATTTTGTTTGTTTGTGTATTTTCAGTTTTAGTCCCTCAAGTTTTAAAGAACTTTTAACTAGGTTTTATTTTTAAAAAAGGTCTTAACTAATAAGATTTTTATAAAAAAAACTACAAATTCTTCTAAAACAAATTAGAACTTTTTTTTTAAATAAATAAAATTTTCACTAGTTTTAAATAACATTTTTGTTAAAAAAGTTAACAAAAAGTTTTTATGTTCGTTGAATTGATTCGTAAACGCAAAATTATTTTGTGTTTGTCGGATCGGTTTACAAACATAATCTCATTCGTTTTTTGTTTTTGTTTTTATCTTGCTATTTTTCATTGTTTCGTTTCTTTTCTTTAAGAACAACACAAAACTATAAATATTTTGCTTTTCAAGGCTTGTTTTTCTTGAAAGAAAATATTAACAAATTTACAAAAATATTTTTTAGAACTCGGCCTTTGGTATTTCAATTCGGTGATTTCACAAAATTCAAAGTTCAAGATACAAGGTTCATAGATTGACATTTTTCCGGTGAAATCACAATGAGTAAAGTTCGATCAAGTTCGGTGGTTCCCAAATTATTAAAATTGTGAAGATTATCAAGAATGAAGAAAAGATTTTGAGGTTTTCATCAATGCCAACTTTGAATATTTTTGGAAGGTGATTGATAAACAATTCAAATGGCCGGCTAATGGACATGGATATGTAAAGTTACCTAGATTTCTTTCTCTAGAAGAAAAGACATATACTGATAAAGAACAAAAAGCTTATGATATTCTCACAATGGCATTGTCAAAATAATTACTGCCTCAATTCAAGACTTGAAAGAATTGTAAAGTGTTTTGGGATGCTCTTGCTCAGAAATATGTTGAATTGAATGCATTTGGAAAGGAGGTTGATACTGAGGAATCTACATCTTTTGCAAATTGTGAGATGTTTGATAAAGGTGGTTTTGTAGTTATGGAAGAAGTTCAAAAAGATGGGTCTTCAAAATGTGAAGTTGTTGAGAATGAATTGAAGCTTCAACATGAGAATGCAGAGGTAATTGCAAAAGTTTCAAAACTGACTGAAACAAATGATGATTTGATGAAGGATGTTGAAAAATGGAAGAAAGAAGCGAATGACATGGCGATAATTTTTGATGATTTGTTTTCAAAATCAAAGATCAAACTTGAATGTCTAGAAAAGGAAGTTGCTGATCTCACTGCTAAAGAATTAAGTCATCAAGAGGACAACACGAAGCTGTTAGATGCTAAAGCTGAATTGCTTCGTGAAAACAAGCTTTTGAAGCAGAATGTTGAGATTTATAAACAAAGATAGGAAAAGGTTGTTCAAGAAACATATGCTGCTCATGATCAGTTGAGTAGAGAAAAGTCTACTCTGAATAGAACAACAAAAGTACTTATTCCAACACAAAAAGAGTTGGCTGAATCGCAAAAGAAAATTGCAGATATGAAGATTGAGGTTCGTGATTTCAAAAGACGGTTGCATAATCTCAATAATTCATCGTGTTTCACATATTTTCTTTTGTGAAAAAAAAGAGAATTTTCAACAGATTTTCGGTGATGTTATTCTGAAAAGTGTTCCACCTCCTGTGGTTATTGAAAATTCTATCAATACTTTGAAAGCAACGGAAGAAGTTCTTGATTATTCAAAGTTTGCTGATAATTCTTCTGAGAAGAAGAAAAAGTCAAAGTCGCAGAAGAAAAATGATGAAAATTTTGATGCTAACAAGAGAACTAAATTTGCCTCAAGTTCCATATTTCTTGATAAGGAAAAAGTGTTTGAAGGCAATCTAGGACATGTTAAAGTTCAAAGATCTTTAGAGATTGTGATTGATGAATTTTTGCTTTCTAATAAAGATGATTTGAATGCCATCAAGGATGAGTTTTCTCGACTTGCTTTACAAGGTCATGAGAAACCTCAGTCTGTACTGGATAAATCTAAAAAGAATGATGGTCTAGGATATGAAAGCAAAGACGAGAACATGAATGTTGGAAATGATTTCCAAGATATGTTTGAGATAGAAGAAATTATGGAGGATATCAAGGTTCACAAAGAAAAGGAGATTCCAGTTGAGAATCATATCATGTGTGAACCTGATGCTGAGTTTCTGTCAACGAAGTCTAAGTTAGAGCATCAAGAGAGTGATTTTTCTCAACATTCTACAATGTCAACAGAATCCATGTCATCTACTAAGTCGGCTGATGTGGGAGCTTGCTTTTATTGCAACAAGATGGGACATGAGATTCGGAATTGTGCTATTCGTCGAAGTCTTTCATGTGGTTCATACCAATCATCATCATCCGATTCAGTGATTTTCAGTGAGGTACCTTTTAGGCAAATTCAGAAAAACCAACGAAAACCAGCTCACAAGAAGCTGGTTGTTGGTAAAACCTCAAAATATGATGATTAGTCACCACATTTTTCAAAAAGAAAACAAAATTTTAAATCCACTACATCAAACAGGTTTTTATCATACAGATAAATTCTTTGGTTATGGAGACAATTCAGGTTTTTATGATCCCTCATTTGAAAAATGTTTTCAAAAACTTTCAAAACCAAAGAAAACTAAACATGTTATCCTAACAATTTATGATGATAGATCGGCTGATCAATCTAATCGTCGATGTTGTTATACTTGTCATCAAAAAGGACATTTTGCTTATAATTGTCCTATGAATATTCAATAAATCATCATCATATGCCAAGGATACAAAGTTTGTTGATTCTGATGGCATAATTATTAGTGAACCAATGCCCAAGAGTAAAATTTTCTGGAAAAAGAAAGTTGTTTCTGAATCTCTAGGTAACAGTTTTGATTGTCATCCATCAGTCGACAATGGTTCATTAGAAAATTCAAAACCTAAAATGGAATGGAGACATAAGATTGTCTCCACAGCCAACACCGATTTTGTTGAAGACACTAGTCGACCCACAACCGTGGAGGGGGATCGGGGTTTAGAAGACTTATTATTTTCCAGTGTTTGCAGGTATTTCAAGAAGACCTGTTAGTGATTGAAAGATTGCTAACAGTGGAATACTTGTGGTTGAGTTAAGTTAAATTGCACCATTCCTATCTTTGAAAAACTGATTTTCAAAAATACCATTTTCAAAAATGTGTCAAGTGTTGATTGATCATTTCCATTTTTGTTTTTCATTTTCTTTCGTTCATATTTTTAGAAGGGACAAATTTGAAAATTCAAAAAATAGAGTTTGTTGAATTTTAGGGGGAGAAAGTATGGAAAATATAAAAAAATGAAAAATTGAGAAATTGATCCGACAAAAGCGAGAAATGATAGTACATCAACATATACGTTTATCTGCCATGGATATACAAGTCTAAAGGTTGTAGGTACTTGCATAATATGTGAATGTGCATGACTAATCTGAGAACTGCAAGTAAGATATAAACATAAAGCTTGCGTGATGATCTTTGGTTATTTGCTTCTTGATGAATGCTATGTAACGATTCTGACAAAAATAGAATAAGAGATATCCTGATGAATGCATGCGTTCATTTTGAAACATTTAAACTAGTTTGATTTTCTTTATTTTCTCAAATGACCGGACATTCTCAGCGTATCGAAAGATCGACCTGATTGTTCTTTGTTTGAGGATCTGCTTTATTTTTCTTGGTGATTCGTATAATCCATCGGACCTTCTCTGCGTATATGGAAGTATCGACCTGATTCTTGTTAAATTATACAACTTCAACTTGTTTTGCTTTCTTATTTTCTCAAATACTTGGGCTTTCTTTGCGTGTCCACAAGACCGACCTGATTGCTACGTATTTGAGGTTCTGCTTTATTTTTGTATGACTCATCAAGGATGATTTAATCTCTATGAATATTGCTTCTATACGATAAACATGATGATTTTCCGGTATTTCTGATAGAGTGGAGGCCGAGTTATCAATGCATGATAATATTACTGTAAGCATATCTGAAAATGATAAACATGATGGTTCGTGCTGAAATAAACATAAATGTTGTATATGCGATTATCTTGGCTTCCATGCTGATTAAAGCTAAAATTGAAATGTGCTAGATGCGTTATTTTTGATATGATATCGCGTCGTGATCTTTCTCGCAAAATAAAACATAGAGTTTGATTCTGTATTGCATTTTATTTTTCATTTAAGTAAAAATCAAAAAGATTTTTGGTGTGTTGAGTATAAACTTTGTAAAGGCCAAAAAGATTTTATCTCTTGTTAGTTTTCGATTGATCGACACAAGATACGAAAAACAAATTTTCAAAACATACATCTTGGTTTTCCAAAGGAGATTTTTGCCCAAGATTAACTTATCTTGTCTTGAAAATGGAAAACTGCATTTCTGTCTTCTAAAATTGCAGGTAACAAGATTGATTCACAAGCATGGTGAAAGGGGGAGCTATTGAAATATCTTTCACAAGTGGTTTAGTTGACACGGTCATGTTCGTGCCATGACTACCCTACATCAACTACCAACAGATTCAAAGAGTTTGAAGATCTGATACAGCACACGTCAAGGGGAAGTTTGTTAGAGATTTTTCTGTGTGACGTGTGTGTATCACCGTTAGTGTCATTAGTTGATTTAGTTAGTTTGGTTAAAACTTGTATAATGTCATTACTATATTTGTGACGTCCACTCCGTGACTTGGCTCCAGAAGGGGTCACGTATTGGATTTACTCATGAACACAAGGTACAACAGAGACAACTAAAGCAGCGAAAATTTAAAACTTTTATTTATTTTTCCCCAAGTAACAGTAAGATAAAACTTTTACAACAGTGATAACGTCTACTAGATATGCATCTATCTACAGTACTTAAGACAGCATGCCTGTATAACCTTCTTCTAACAGCTTACCCATCTACTCCGCTTAAACATGAGCCTTTCCCTTGACGCTCAGATCCTTAACCTCACCTCATATACATGCTTTAAAAGGTCAGCGTACGTAGGTGAGTTCTAAGTATAAAAACTTTTACCTTTCCTGGAAAGGCTACTTCAAACATTTGGGCATGATGGCACCTTCTTTATAAACATTTAATAAACATAAAACATAACAGTATTATACCAAAACATTTAAATCATCAGTTTAAAAAATCATTTAATACTCTAAACTACCTTGGGTCTCCGGAACCCATCTTCTGTGCAAATCTATTAAGTATAAAACATAAAAGAGTTATACAAAACATTATAAGCAAACTTCATTTTAATAAGTATTGTCTAACTGGGATTAAGCTTAGTCTTTTCGGGCAACCGTCGCCTCCCGACCTCCTGAGTAACCGTCGCTACTCCGGTGGATTTTCATCCACCGCTTGAATTGTACAATTCCCCTCAACCCTCCTTTTAGACAATATATGCTTACGTTTTCTTCAAAACTCATTTTCCTTCCTTTTAAACTTCAAAAGTTTAACTTCTTTATTACCCATTCATTATAACCTTCTCGAAAAGAGTTATAAAAGGTAATAACACTTTTAAAACAGTTATAGGCATTATAACACTTCACGTAGGTGTACCAATACAAAACAGGCAAACGCATATCAAATACTTTTCAAGTAATAACATTGCATGTATATCTGCCTAAAATTATTAAAACATTTAAAATTTTAAAAGTGGGCTCATAGAACTCAGCTTATTCTCTTAGGTAGTAATTTCAGATAGAACCTCCGTTATCTCTTCACATTAAACCTAATTGTGTATTGAACGGCGTTAACGCGAGGTTTTATATAATAAACACTTCCTATGTTTATTTTAACACTTTATTATATTAATAAATACTTAATTATTAAGGTTATTTGTTTTAAAGGTCAAAATGACCAAAATGCCCCGAAAGGCATAATATCTTCCTTTATTGATAATATAAATACGCTTATTCCTATAAGTAGACGCTCACTCCGGGATCGCCCAGTGAGGTATGCCAGGTCCCAGTTGGGATTTATGCGACACCCCTGCTTTGCCAGAAGCCCCAATGTACGCTACCCTTACGGTCCGCATGAACTTCTAATATCTGATTAACTCAGTATTTTCAATACTTTATTATTCATCCATTTTAAACTCATATATACTTATTATATACATAAACATGTTAGTATATCAAAATTTATGTCCCAATACCCTCCGGATTATTTTATATTATCTAATCATATTTTAAAACCCTAATTTCCTGTTTTTCTCGTTTCTTTATCAAAACTCATTTTTTATTCAAAAGCAACTTAGGATATTATTCATTATAACATTTTATAATATCCTTTAAATTATCAAAGCTTAGTTCAATCCCGTTTACCTAATTTTGACAGAACAACGTTACGAAAACCCTAATTTTGACCCCTTAGCAAAACCTTTATCAAATATTTTCCAATTATGAAGTAAACTTAAAGCTTTCTTAAAATACAGTATTTTAGGATTACCTACAAAAATTTAGACCCTAATTCCCTCCCGATCACCCAATTTTGACAAAACAAGCTCAAGAACCCGAATTTTAACACATTTTTTTAAAATCATATTTAGACACAATATTATCGGAAACTGAGATAAGTTATTGTTTAGCATACCTAATAGAGGAGAACTGCAAAATTTGAGCTTCTGGATCCTCGTCGTTTGGCTGAATTGAGTAGATGAAGTTACTGGATCGGGTTAGGGTTTTTTAAGATAAGAATTTGATGATTTTGTGATGAAAAACGAATGTTAGAGGCTGTATTTATAGCCTTGAACTCGTCCTAGACCCCTCCAGGTGTTCATGGTGACTAGCTACTTCAAAATTACGCGTAGAAGTTGAATTTTGGCAACAAGTAAAGAAACGTGGCCCAAAACGACCAGACTATGTTTCTGCTGCAGGAGGTCCCTTCGCGTATCGCGTGTAAGGAATATCACTTTAATGATTCCAGCTGAAGTCTTATTTTATACCAGTTCCGGCTGAACAGAGTTCAAGCGGAAGTCTAAAGTTCAGGCGGAAAAGATATTCAACCAGAAAGAAGCAGTTTTGTCCAGTAGTGAATATTCCGGGTGAACTCAATTATCCACCAGATAATGAGTTCAACCATACTTTTCCTGAGAAGTCTTTTCAGCAGTCTAATCCCTGTAAAGCTTCCTGGTTGCTTCCTTATCTGCCAAAGCCGCTCTCCCAAAGTAGATTGTTGCTGATCACACGCAAGATATCCCATTTGCCGAAGATTATTCTTTTGGTAGTATTGTTTGACTTTTATGTTTAACGCTCGAGATGGCCTTAAGGAAATCAATGTCTATCATTGTTTTCCCCTTAGCACTATATATAGCATAGCTCGTCTTCAACATTTGTACACATAAATCTGTGCAAGACTTGTGTAATATTGTTGAGTTAATGCTAATAATGTCGAGTATATTTTACTTCGTGTGTTATTATACTTATGCAAAAAACTATTATTCACAAGTGTTACTTGTTCTAGTAAAGTGAAGATTAACTTAATTCCGCAAAGTTAATCTTGCAAGTAAATCTTGTAACTTAATTGGGTGTTAAGTAATTTCGATCCTACAAGTGGTATCAGAGCTTTGGCTCTCACTTTGAAGACTTTCAGTGCTTTAAAGTTGATATTTACTTGTCTACTTTATCGTTTTAAGCTTTTCTTTCTCAAAAGATTTACAAAATGAACGATCTCAGTCTCGTAACTTCAAACGGTAGCACCAACAAACCACCCATGTTCACTCCAGAGGACTTCGACACATGGAAGCTCCGAATGGAAGGGTTTGTTCGTAGCTTAGATCAACGCATTTGGAAATCTATGACTGTTGGTCCCATTGTTGTAACTGTACCATCTGCTGATGATGAAAATGTTCACATTCCAAAACCACTTGACAAATTTACCGACATAGACCAGAAGCAACTCAAGCCAAACTTCAAGGCCTACGGGACCTTGCAAGCTGCACTACCTAACTCCATATTAATTGGTTTTAAGGGGTACAAAACAACTTTTGAACTGTGGAATGCTCTTAATGAGATGTATGAAGGAACAAGTGAGGTAAAAGAAAATAAAAAGGACATTTTGAAACAAAAATATGCAAATTTCAGTTGCAAAGCTGGTGAAACCATGACCAACCAGTACCTTCATTTGTTTCTCTACTTGATGAGCTTCAAAGAGCTAGTGTAACTCTTGAACAGGATGACGTGAACAGAAAATTTCTTAGGTCACTACCTTCAATGTGGACTGTTTATTCAGTAAGCATAAGAGAGTGCAAGAACCTAAAGAAAATGAAACTGAGTGAACTCCATGGTATTTTTTGTGCCTATGAGATGGAAATCAACCTTAAACAAAACTCAGTATCTGAACCAACTCAGCCTCAATCCACTGCTCTTGTAACCACTGAATTTCAAACTCAACGATACATGAATTCTAATTTTTCTGAAACTGTGTCCCATAACTTGGAGAACAACCATCATGCTTTTATAGTCTCTGACTCACACTCCAACTTCACACATGAAGACCTAGAGTGTATTGGTGCAGATGACATAGAAGA